>CM056951.1:3221208-4421208 GCA_029856935.1 Cyclocarya paliurus | reverse complement strand
TTTTGCAAGCCCATTTCAGAATACTTGAGTTGTTGGAGCCTGGCCGAAAAATATTCGAAACACGACTTTAATAGTGGCATCGTCTGTGGGATCATTATAAATCTTATGTGTCTTTCTCATGCCTATAACAACCCATTCCAGACAACTCAGGAGAGACATGAGAGACGCTATGGAAGTAAGATTCAAAAACATGGAGGAATGGGTGACGAAGTTAACTGACGAAGTGCAAACACTTTGTGAAAAAAACTAGGTACTAAGAAAACCTAGGCAGGAGCGAGACGACGGAGCAAAGTCCAGCGAGGTACTAGGACATGCAAGTTAGACCAAATAGGGAGAAGGAGCAGAAGAACATGCAAGATGAGCTCCGTAATCTTAAAGGAAAATATGAGAAGATAGCAATGAAGGTAAGTACGTCGTCGACGGTGGACCAGTTGCTCACAAGCACTGGTCTACCTTACATGAAGGAGGTGATGGCAGTGCCTTTACCACCAAAGTTCAGGATCCCAGTTATGGAAATATATGACGGAGGAAAGGACCCTCTTGAACACCTGAAAACCTTGTTAAGAGCCTCGGTCTATCCCTTAAACATAAGCCTTCCTCTTCTTAGATCCGAACAATGAAACCTCCTAGACCGATTGAAGAAAACACGATCTCCTCCCACAAGCCTAGATTCGACAATATGAGGTTGAAGGTTGGTGTTTGGGTTGATTAAAGGTTCGGATAAGTGTTTGGAATGCTAGCAAGAAAATAACATAGAATTGAGTCAGTCTTATTCACAGATTGCAAAAAGCCACTCTCTACAAGGGATTCATGAATTGCACCCTTAGTAGCCCAAGTGTAGAGCAAATCACCCTAGCACTAAAAATCTAAAGCACTAAACATGCCTAGCCAAAATTTATAAAAGCCAAAGAATTAATCAAAACTAGGCCACAAGGCCTTTATTTATAGGGCTTTCTAGCAAATTCCCAACACAAATGAAATGCTAAAAGTTAGGAAAATAAAATCTAAAAAATAAGAGATAAAGTCTAAAAGCTAAGTGATAAAGCCTAAAATATAGAGATAGGCTTATCCCCTCTTGGTGGCTAGCCACGTAGTGCCCTCATGGTGTCTAGGTTCGTCTTGACTTCATCTTGGACTCTTTCTCTCTCTTTGTCTCTCTTAGAGTCAATCTTGGATTCTACTTTATCTTGGTTAATCACTTGAGAGTCCTGCTTGATCTTGTATTTATCCTCTCCAACAACCTTATCTTTTAGAAGCCTTGAGTCCCCCTCCTTCATGTCTCTTTGATGGCCATGGGTTGGGCTTGCTTGGCCATAGCTAGTCATGGGCTGGTCGTGGCCTTGCTTGGGCCCTGGCCTTGGCATGGCTTGCCATGGCATGCTGTAGGCTGGCCTGTGGAGCAAGCACCATGGCATGACCAAGGTCAGGTCATGGCTTGCGTGTGACACGGGCCGTGGCCTACTCATGGCATGGTTCCTGGTGCAGCCAAGGTTGGGCCACGACCTGTCATGGGTTCAAGGTGCCTTGGCTCGGTCATGGCTAAGGCAAATTTCGACCTTGATCGAGCCACAAAGTTCTTCTAAGACCTAACACGTCCCCACCAAGTCTTCAGATGTGACTGCCCAATCACTCATCTTTTCTCTCCTGGCACCTTTTCTTCTAGGATTCTTGTCAAACTTTCAGAGCTCACCTGACGCTGCATAGCTTCTCAGGCGAAGTAGTGTGCAGATCGTTTCCACTAACCCTGAAGAGGCCGGCATGCGTATGGTTCCGGTCCCTGCACCTAGATTAGTTAATAGTTTTGGTGAGCTAGCCGGGTTGTTTCTGACTCAGTTCATGTCGAGTTGAAAGAGGCGGAGTCCGGCGACGTACCTCCTCACCATCAAACAAGTGGAGGACGAAAGCCTAAAGTCCTACCTAGCTTAGTTCAATAAGGAGCACGTGACCACTGACGACCAAGAAGAGAAGATAACCTTGGCGGCGCTTCTAGGAGGAGCTTGGTTGTAGTCCCTATTCATCTGGATCAGGAATTCACAGCGTCTCACTTGACCTATTGGGAACTCCCACCCCGGCCGGATATGAAGAAAAACTTGGCAGACCAGTCATTCACCTTGTGATACTGCGGCTCCAGGTTAACCACGGTGTGTATCGCCAAGAAACTTCAGATGTTACCATTTTGCTATTGCACCTTATTAGTATAGAGAAACTCACAGCCGATAAGGTCTACATCATCTGGGTATGATTCCGGCAAATAATGTTGCAACAAATCAAAAGCCTCTAGGCATTTAGATGTAATTGGGAGGGGGCCAAACCTAGGTGGTCAAGAAGGTCGGGACAGGGTGGGGGAAGGGCAGCCTTTGGCCACACAAAAACATGGAAGGGAATAGGGCCACTTGGGACCAGGAACCTCAGCGGCACCTTCATTGGGACCAGGAACCTCAAAAAACACTGAGTCCGATAATTGGTAAGTGAGTGCCAGGGAGGGAGAAGTATGAGCCATGTTGAATTCTGGAAGTGTAAACCAAGATGCAACGTGAACACAAAGAGCCGTTTGACACCCTCAACATTAATGAGCTTGAAAAGGCGTCATCAGAATCATCAAAAGGCGAGCCAATCAAGAGTGATGGAGAAGCGTTACCAAAATGACCAAACGACAGAAGTCTCCCTGAACTTCTGAGTCATGCACACGTCAACAAATGGACCCCGGCTTTAGTAGCACGATGGGCTCGAATAGTGATAAATCCCCACCGTACTCGCCTAGTGAGAATTAGCAAGATAATTGTAAGGAAATTCCCCCCCCCCTTTAGACCCAATGAGCCTCTGCATGAAAGCCAAGAGAATTAAGACCAAAGGCCCAACCCTAAATAAACAAAGTCTCCAACCTGCCCCATGGGTAGAGTCCTCTGGACACATCCTGCAAGAGGGAGTGTGCTGCAAGGGACGAGACTTTTCGATTTGAGGCCCCTTGAGTAGTATTTAGCTCTCAAGTGTTTGTTTACATAGTAGGCGTAATGTGCAGGAAACTCTCGATCTTCTGACAAAAAGGATATCAATGGATCACCAAGGATACTGTCTAGGAGAGAAATCGGAAAACTACACCGCATTAATGGCACCACTACCCAGGCTATACACTCCCAAGAATACTTACTAACTTTGGCATCAGAGACTTCCCAGAGCTAAGACCATCCTCTCCTATTTACCTTCTCTCATATCTTTTACATGCCCATTTTGAAAGATCTGAGTTGTTAGAACCTGGCTCAAAAGTATACGAAATACGACGTTAACGCATACCATCATGACTCTCTTCAAGTTGGTGAGTTAAAGCTTGATTGCACGTTCCTATTTAGATGATTTCTTACTCTATCTATATATATATATATATATATACATATTATTTCTTGTTCTATTAATTTCCCACCAGGCACAATGAGTTATAATTAAGCTTACAAGTGAACATATATATGTTTCTAGTATGAATTAGCTTCCCCCAAACTACTAATTAATTAGGCAGCTTCTTACAACAAAATTAATAGTAGTACTGGTGATCAATTATCCATTACTGATTATACGAAAAGGATCGATGGAGAAGATCAAGGATGAAAGATCACGAATATATATATATATATATATATATATATATATATATATATATGAAAAATGTTACTTTGCCCACTCAACTTGTCCCCTCATTTTAACACCTCATGTATTGTAATATTTTTTTTAATTTTTTTCTTTACTTAATAGTTAAGAAAATGACTATTAGTGTATTGATATATTTTTATATTTTTTTAAAATATTTTAAAATGATAAAAAAAATATGAATAAAAGAATTGAAAAAAAAATAAAAAAACTAATTTAGCCTAGCAGTCACTTGGAGCAGTGCTACTCCGGCGGCAGAGTAGCACCGCTCTATATATATATATATATATATATATATATATATATATATATATGTGTGTGTGTGTGTGTGTGTGTGTATGCATCTGTGAATGATCTCTTGAATGAAATTAATGGTAGTCGACGCAACAAAATACACCCTTTATTCGAATTCATATAACACAGAGTACACCGAAAGATAAAGCTCTATAAGCAATATTAGTTATTTTACATGATGTGGATGAACATGCAATAATAAAAACATCAAAGATATACAAAGAATGACAAAGCCAACTGCAAATAACGAAGGAAGACATGCAACATTGACATATTTTTCTTGGACCATTATTAACACAATGCTAAAAGAACACGTAGAATTTGTTTCTCTTTTCTTCTTCAACAGATTTTGGGTGCGAATATAAGTATTAATTTTGGAAGCAAATATCAAGACCAAGTAAGTTCAATATATATATATATATATATACACACACACACATATATAGCTGTATCTTCTAATTACTTGATTGATAGAGTAGTGCTGGAGATGATCGTGAAAGGTGGAGAGAAAAAGAATAATAACCTCAACCTGCGGCGTGCGTATATTCATGCTCACTTCCAACTTAAAAGAATTCTTTTGTACTCGATATCGATGTCTCTGCATAAGGCTCAGGCCCTAAACGAAGTTCAAGGTCCACTTCTGCAATATTACTCTGCTGCGAAGCATGAGTACTCAAGTTGTACTGCATCATCTCCTCCTCTTCATAATTCCCGCCTCCAAACAAACTGGGAAGCTGATGAGATTTTTTGTTAATGGCTTTTCCCCTATAATCCACAGAGCGAGAGCATGGCTTTTTAGGACTGCAACTTTTTTTATCCTGATCTCCAGATCCGAGTTGAAATAGAATTTTCTCCTCCAAAGCTGGAGGCTGGTTATGATCGACAGTGGGACCAGACGTTGTTATGTCCATAGGTAGCGAGTTTTCATCCTCGGCTTGTTTGAGTCTGGCCCTGTCCTTTCGATGGATATTCATGTGCCCCCCAAGAGCCTGTGCATTTGAGAAGCCTTTCTCGCAGAAACCACAGACATACGACCTAACTTCCATGGAGTTCTGGTCATGATCTGAGCTCCATTTCATCTTCTGGTGATCAGCTTTTTCGAAATTTTGGGGATTAATCGCCATTTCCCCGGCTCCGAGAGAGAGTAATTCACAGCGAGAAAAGCAACGAAACGATCGAAAGTTGGTTGGGCAAGTAGTACAATACGTAATATGATCAGATGTGGTCGACTAGCAGTGGTCGATTATAAAAAAAAAAAAAGCAGTGGTCGGTTTATATATATATTTAATATATTAATTGTCAACGATTAACTGTACGTAGTGCCAGGTTTACCATCTCATATAATAATTATAATTTTTTTTATATTTTTATACAAAATATAATAAATAATTTAAATTTTTTAAATTTAAAAATAAAAAATTATATTAAAAATTATATTTCAATAATATTTTATTTAATTTTTAATTTTTATCTCTTCTTATAAACATATGTAAAATGCTATAATACCATAATATTAATAGTTAACAATAAAGCCAGAAATAAGTCAAAAAAAAAACAATAAAGCCAGAAACATGCATGCATGCATGCGATACAAATGCCTGCAAAAGAAGCATCCTGCAATAAAACTCTTTTTTTTTTGCAATTATTCAGCAATAAAACTCTGTACTCAACAATGCAGTACGTACGAAGACTTTCAAAACCTGCAGCTAGGCTCGGCAAATTAGCTTTGCCATTTAGTCATGCACGACCGACATTGCAAACCCCATCATTTAGCTTTATCTGCGTGTCTGCACTTTAGGTGAACGACGTTTCAAGCGTTTAGTACTTTCATAATATTTAATTTTATTTTAGAGCTTATATACACGAGTCTTCACAATTGTTACGGCATGTTAATTAATTGCATCTCCTTGTTAAATTACTAGTCTTGGCATAAAGAAGTGAGTCCAAACATTTAAACCTCGTTTGTTTTATTAAATAAGATTAGTTGTAATTAAAGTTAAAATTTAAATAAAATATTATTGAAATTTATTTTTTTAATATTATTTTTATTTTAAAATTTAAAAAAATTAAATTATTTATTTTATATAAAAATTTAAAAAAATTATAATGATGAGATGAGATGAGATGAGATAAATTAAAAAAAATTATAAAAACAAATGGTTATTTACATTCTAAAACCTAGGGGAAAATGAATTAATCTAGATTAATCCCCCGGTCTCGCCCATCCAGTGCCCCGCGTTAAGTTCAATTAATTGTCATCGCCCCGATGAGGGAGAGGAGATTTATCTAAGCCATGCAAACTCTTTTATTATTATTATTATTAAATCCAAAACGTGCAAAAAAACACGTACAATTGTCAAAAAGATATTTGTTGAGTTTGTAGAGCCTAGCTGGTTTATTCCTGTAGCGGTCCAACTTGATGATCCTATTCGAATTTGAGTGGATTTTCAATAAGGCTTGTAACATAAAGCGCAGGCTTGCAAGCTGAAGCGAAAAATGTTGGCACTATATTTGACTCAAGAAGCGCCAAGACAGAAAATTCACTTGATGTTAGCTCAACTTTCAGTTCGAGTAAAAATCAGACAGAGATAGAAAGTTTGCTCAAGTCTTGTTTGGCAGTGGGCTCGAGTAAAGGCTAGGTAGAGAGTTCATTTGATAGTCACCCGACTCTGCGTTCAAGCAAAAATCAGATAGAGAGTTTGCTCAAAGCACGCTCGACACTCTGTTCGAACGAATATCGTAAAAAAGTAAAAATTAAGATTTCTGCCATATAACCCTATAAATATACTTATTTTGAACAGTATAGTCGTTTTGAACAGTGAAAAATCGCCCCAAATTGCATCTTGTGATTCTTCAACATAATAAGATCCTCTATAGTTTCACAGACGTAGGCATATTGTCAAACAACGTAAATTTGTATCGTGTGATTGATTGTTTGATTATTTGTTTATGTTTACTTTTACTTTATTATCATCATTTTTCGCAACAATATATTGTCATAGAATAAAAAAGAAAAAACAAATAAAAAATAAAAAGACATGGGAGATCTTCCTACGTACTAAGCTAAACGTTTGCGCAAATTAATTGTTTTATGTGTTTGATAATTAAATAATGCTATGATTCTCACTTTGAGTCAACTACGTGAATATTTATGAATTCGAGATGATAGTACAGGCACATTAACTTTGAAATTCAACTATTAATATTTCTTTTATTTATTTATTTATTTATTGTGACAAAACAGATGGCATAATATTAGTACTCTGCACATATAGTACTACTTGATATACGAAGCATGTAATTGTTAAGTGAATTATGTTAATACTGTACATGGACCATGGACCGTCACACACATATATATAATTCATTGTGTCGAGTTATATATATCAGTGATGTCTCCACTAAATTGAATTATTAATAATGTCACATCTCATGGATTTGAGATGCATCGAAATCATGTTGACATTTATTTATCTAGCTTGACCCGTAGCCTGAAAGCTGTTGATCAGTTTGCACTTGGACCGTACGTACTGGGGATGGTGCCTGCAAATTATATCAATGAAACACATTCTTATTGCAACTCCGATCCGCTTTTTGAGACTAAAAAAACATCATTAATGATATGTGCATGGAAAGCCTGCCATATCACTAACACTAATTTTCAGGCACGGTAATCGATCTGTTTACATATTAATTAACTTGTAAATAGCAGAACTCAATATGAATATTTGGTTAAGAAAACTGTAGTCAATTTTTTTTTGTGAAAATAATTATTTTTTGTTAATTAAAATAAGTCTGTTTTTATTGTAAATTGTCATTCTCATCATAAATAATCTGTCATAAATATTCGTTTTTCTTATAGTGATTTTAAAAGAAAATTATGAACTTAATAATAAATACAGGGCGCATGAGATTAAAAATGAAGTACTTAATTAATCGTTTCGCATGATGTATGACGCGCGACAATAATGGTAAGAATGGTTGTACTTCTTAGTGTTTTGGTGGCACTGATATATAATATTTATATATATATTTATATGATTAAGACTCAAGAGCATAGCTAGCTACTTTATGCCAAATGCATGCATCTATAGCACCGCCGTCCATAATTATAAGAATTAGGTAAATTATGTGTGAGGCTTTGACCAAATATATAACTTTTGATCTTGATCAGCTCGACAATATGACGAAATGGAGGTTTAATTAACCGACTATTTCGTCATCATTTAACTGATACTGATAGCTAGTCAGATAACTTAGATTTGAAGGTCATTATATCATAGAAAGAGAAGATATATAGAGGCAGGCCACGGCAGGTGGCCGGATAGAAAGAATATGCATGCATGCATGTGAGCTCGTTATATATATATATATATATATATATATATATGTATAGAGAGAGAGAGAGAGAGAGAGAGAGAGTATAGAATCCACATGTTATATCTATATATCTTCGAATTGTGAAAAGTTTTTGGATGAGAATTAAATTATAACTAGTCTAGTCTAGCTTATATTATTTATTCATGATCAATGGCAATCCGCCAATCCCTCCATGATAAGCTTCAATTCGTTAATCGAAACGCTACAGATTTTAGAAGCTGTCTTCAATGTCTTTTACAAATTAAAATTATGTCCGAGCATTTGATCATTTTGGTGCATGAGGTTTTTCACCAAGTAGTTTGACATTGCTTTTGTAAACGAAGTGTATCTCAAACGATCTATATAATTTATCCAACTGGAAGTGTGTATATATATAGGAAAATTCTACTTGTAAGCAGTCTTGAGCACCATACGCGCACCGATCCAACGTGGCAAGTTAAAAGTCAGCCTATAATAATAGTGCGGATTTAGAGATATTAGATAACAGAAAAATCGTTCCAGGATTTCAAATTTTTGAATCCATTTAACTACAGCCCAACATCAATATATTGGTAAGCCATGGTGTTCTTCTCAAACCAGGTACAGAGGCTACAGAAGAGGGAGGATGATGGTTCAGGTAACCATTCTTCTTTCGTATCTCCTAAATGAACCAGCTTTTCTCTTAACAAAATCAAATGTTTCGTTTAGTTTGCTCAAGGTTGCCCCAAAAACTAAGGCACAGACCTTTGAAAACTAGCCACTCAAACTTTTTCTCAACCTTCTCTCTGAAACCCATCTCAGAACTTCCTAATTTTAAGGATCTACAATCACTAACGGCGATAAACATCGTAAATCAGGGCTACCTTCTTCATCGTATTTTTCTCAACCTGCCGGTGAGAATCTGGTTGTGGTTGAAGATTTGAAGGAACACAGCCATGCAACCCTTTGCTTCTTGATATGTTTCTGGTCGTGCACCATACCCGTCGTCATTTTCCCGAAAAACTCTACAATATATGTTTCCCACTCCAAACATTTCCTACTCAAGCGGGCAGTGAAAAAATAGAATGCAAAAAAGTGTACATTGAGAGGCAAAAAACTGGTAAATAATGAGTATTGATTGAAATAGAATGACAAACATGTTACCCGCTAGAATCCAAAAACCAAGAAAAAAAAAAAAGACGAGGAACTATGTGGACTTAATGCAATGGAGTGAAGAAAGAAAGGAACCACAAGACCCACGGAGAAAATGTTTCAGCAGATGGAGAAAATGGAGATAAAAATCTGCAGCAGATAGAGGAGACGAACATGGAGACAGATTCTCAAGGACGAGAAGAAGAAGCTCTTCTCTCTTCTCAGTGTTTTTTTCCTTCTTTTTTCTTTTTTTTTTTATTTTAATATTAACATTTGATAAATTGTCCACGTGTGCCCTGTGATCAATTTTATTATGTTTTAAATTTTTAATTATAAATGAACAGTAGAAATAATCTAAAACTATAACGAAAAATCATAATAACTGATCATGATTTATTCTTAAAAAGTTAGCTTCTTTACACGTATACAAAAAAAAAAAAAAATAATAAGTTGGCTTGTTTGCAAGAGTTTAATTGCAGACTATTTGTGTTTATTACATAATGCTGGTTACCCATTTCAACATATCATGGAACCTCCGATTCTAACCAACAATACAAACTCTACTACAAACAGAATAATTGGTTCAGAGGATAATAGACTTGATGGTAGGGAAACTGAAGTGCTATGTGAATCTCCTAAAATTGAAGAATGTATTAAGGATATACCAATTCCTCAGGAACCTGATGATGGTAGTGTCGAGAAATTTCAAAATGTCCAAGTGGATGATGATGATATGATTGAGGAGCCAAAGTTGGGAATTGAGTTTAATTCCCTTAAAGATTTAGTAAGTTATTATAAGTAATATGGTTATGGGAGAAAACATTTTTAAATTATTAGTAAGTTATTATTAGTAACTTTTTAAATTTTCATATAAAATATAATAAACATTTCAATTTTTTAAAATTTTAAAATAATAATATCAATAATAATAAATAATGCTCTAACAATATTTTATTTAATTTTTAATTTTTATCTCAACTAATCTCATCTAAATTTAATATCCAACCTTAAAAAGAAAAGACCTTAACTCACCTAATCGGCAAAAGAGCAAAAGCATAAGAGAATTGGATTTTATGAGAAAAATAGGAAAAAAAAAAAAAGAGTAATTGATGAGCAATTGTGTACTGAATGTGTGTCTAGTTACAAATATATAAAAATGAAAGACTGATAGCAAATGAGAAGTGAGAAAATGAAGAAATTTTTTTAAACAAAGTTAAAACAAGTCATGGGTTTACATAACTTGAGGTAAACCTACTATAAACTTAACAGAAATGATAAATCCATATAAGTTTGTGTTTTATTTAGTTATATAACACAAAAGTTTAATAAGAAAATTTTAATAAAAGCTTAAATTAATAATAAAAATATTAATACTAAAATTTTATTACAAATTTTAAAATGTAGAAACAAGGCTGCAAGCGAAAAAATGATGTTTATTACAATTTGAAAATTAAAATTAATGTTAATGATAATTTTGTTAGGTTTCTATATAAAAAAAGATGAGGTGAATTCATTTGGTTATGGGAGAAAACATTTTTAAATTACAGATTGTACTGAAAGATTATTGAAAAAAAAATTGTTTTAATTTTATCTTCTTTATGAGAAGATAATTTATTAGTAATTATGAAACATTTATTCATAAATATGTAAAAAAAAAAATTCCAACATTATATAAATTATCAGAAAAGGAAAAAATTAAAAATGTATTCTAGACTATATTATTCTGTACTACAAATAATGTTAAATCATTGCGTTATTCCAAAGGCAGTTTAATTTTTAGTTTAAGAATGTAAACCAAATTATTTTAATTTACTTTAAAAAAGTTTTCATAACCTTTTTTAATATTATTAAAACAGAAGCATTATAAGAAATAATAACAACGAAAAACATTAATTTATTTAACATTTTCAACCTTGGCTAAATAAAATAGTAATAATGATATATTATATTTTTAAATTATTAAGAAGTTATAATTTATTTCCTTATGAAAATTTGTAATTATACCAACCAACCTACTATTATTACTCTTAATAGTTATGGTTGGATACGTATGTTGTATATTTGTTATTTTCAAAATAAAAATATAATGTGTTAATTTTAAAATTCAAAACTATAGTGGTAAGTATTAAATAATTTAATCATATATTTTATAAAGTTTTATCCTTTACATTTAAAAAAAAAATTAAATAAACTATAGTACATTAGAAACTGTAGATCTATCTCAAATAGTGTAATTAATTTCAGATTAATTAATAAACTATTCAATTTATGTAGAAATGAAAAAAATATATATTTAAGTTTATTTCTTAATAAATCATTAAACAAAAATTATTAATAAAAGGGAAAAATTAGATTTATACTAAAATTTAATAGTTCAATTCGATATTTACATAATTCAAAATTAAAGGAAATAAAATGCTGCACAACATTAAAATTTAATTTTTAAGATTTTGATTTTTTATTAAAATTTTATGAAGACTTGGTATCAATTTGGAAAAAAAAAATACTATAGTCCAATTGTAAAGCTCAACTGATTTGTAATGTTACTCATTTTTTACATCTAAAACCTAAAAGTAATGCTATATCTTTCTTCCGATAAGGATAAAAAAATCTATTTTTTTATTTTTTATTCAATTTTTTAGATGCTTAAACATTAAAAAAATTTCACAATATCATTAAAAATACTTTTTTATAATAATGAAATGAAATGAGATGAATTGATAGTGTTTCTATAAAGGGGCAAAATAGAAAAAATATTTTCGGATGAAACACTGTTCATGCCCGATTCGCACGGTGGGTTAGATTGGCTCGCGGCGGTTAACGGCTGCAGGAGAGGGGCTGAGATTGGAAGGGGAGGGGTGACGGACGGAGGCGAAGAGAATGGACCGGGCGGTGTTGGCCACACCGGCGTGCGGCGGCGCACTGGAGGGGACGAAGAAATGGGCCGGCAGCGGCTTGGATTCGCTCGTGGCGGTTAACGGCGGCACGATAGGAGCTGAGATTTGAAGGGGAGGCACGCCTGACGGAGGCGAAGAGAATCGCCGGGTGGTGTTAGTCACGCCGGCGTCCGGCAGTGCACTGCGGGTGACGAAGCGAACGGGGGACGGGCAGTGGCAAAACGGAAATTTTGGAATAGTAGCAGGGGCAAAATGGGAAGAATCTATGGATAAAACGGAAATTTAGAAACAGAAGTAGGGACAAAATTGAAAAAAAATTTGTTAGACAAAAATATTATAGATGGGCGATTCACACTTTATATATAAGTAGATATATATAGTGAGGTGAATTTCGAGGCCATGATATCCGACACAGAATTGGGCTCCCTTGTACTATCTAGGCCTGGCAACTTTAGTAAGATGGCAATACACGTGTTAATAATGTACTGGATTTTTTTCTGTTCAAGTCCATTGAGTGGTAACTGTCCATGTCTCAAGAGTCCGTGTCTCTGTATATATAATATAATACTAGAAAAAAGTAACGTGCACGGTTGTTTAGTTTATATTTAATTTTATTCTGTTAAAAATTAATTTTTTATTAATAAAAATATAATATTTTTGATTAATTAAATAATAATATAATGTTTATATAATTTATAAATAAGTACACGCTGTGATATATTTATAAAAAAAGAACATTAATAATAACTATAACACGGTCCTATAAATAAACATTGCTTATAATTTTATGAAAGTTTGAGATAATTTTGATTCTAAGATGACGATCTAACATTTTCCTCATCTTTCATTGTCTTAATAAAAAGGACATTAAAATGCCTATATTTTTTCTCTTTCAGTTTCTCTGGATCTGCATAAACTTAAATATTCCAATTGTTTTTAATAACTTCTCCTTCAGTTCCTACAAATTTTATTTTATAGGAGCATTGACCATATATTAAAAGCAGAGAATCAAATGTAAAGAGACAACAAACTTTGGTGGCTTGGATATATGGATAATTTTAATTCATCTTAGCTAATCTCATTAAGTTATTATAAATTTTTTAAATTCTCATCTAAAATATAATAAACATTTCAATTTTTTAAATTTTAAAATAATAATAATATTAAAAAATAATATTTTAATAATATTTTATTTAACATTTAACTTTCATCTCAACTAATCACATCTCAATTTAGTATCCAACCTATCAAAAAATAAATAAAAACCTCAGTATCCAAACTCACCTAATCGGCAAAAGAGCAAAAATATCAGAGAACCAGATTTGATGAGAAAAACAGGAGAAAAAAAAAAAAAAAAAGTAATTGATGAGAACACTGTTCATCCCCTTATTTATTTTCAAATAAAACCCTATTTCAAAATAGATCTCATTCTAAAATTTTCATATCATCTCATCATATTTCATCTTATATCTTTTTCAAACATAACTGAAATATAAAATTTTCAAAATAATTATTACAACTTTCTCAAAATTTTAAATAAAAAATAAAAAATAATTCACTTTTTTAAATCTTAAAAACAAAAATTATAAAATTATATTTTAATAATATTTTAATTTTATAATATTTTTTATTTAATTCTTTTTCTGTTCCTATTATTTTTTATAAAATTTTATCTCATCTAATTTTCTCCTTACATATTTATATTCAACAAAGCAAATCTAGAAAAAATTCTTATTTACATGCATCTTACATGCGAATTTAAAAAATTTAAAATCTTTGATTTGACTTGCTGTTGAATTCAACGTTCAAGTCATCGTTAAAGTAAATCGTTAAAAAACAAAAGTATCATTAAAGTATGCTTCCACGGAAGATCAATATACTCTATCCCAGGAGAACATGGCGTCCTTTAGCCACACGGCAAACTGGCCTACAAGTGTACATTTAGGATATGTTTGGAAGGTAAGATGAGAATTTTGTGTTTTGTTTTAAAGTTTAAAATATTATTTTTTAGTTTGAAGATTTGAAAAAGTTAAATTGGAATTTGAAAAAGTTGTTTTGGGATTTGAAAAAGTTGAATTGTTTATTATATTTTATATAAGAATTTGAAAAGATTGTAATGATGAGATGAGATGAGATGAGAATTTTGAATAAGATGAAACATCCAAGCATAATCTTACACTCTTGAGATCCTTAAACTTCTAAATAGAATACGGACGGATTTCGATGAATGCAGTCAACTTTAATCAAAAAACAACAAAATCTGTTAAATCAACAATTTTCGTTAAATAACCACTTTATAAATATAAAGATATATGAAATGTTTTAGCAAAATACATTTATAAATTAACATGAAGTATATTAAATTATAAAAATATTTTTTTTGTAGAGTTAATTTAATAGATCATATAAACATATGTCAATTTATATATTTACTTTTATAAAGTCCTTTTTCGGCTATAGCTGCATGCTCTATATAGTATCTTAAAAATCTGACATTAGGAAGGAATTTAATTGGTCCAACTTGGAAATGCAATCATATATAATGATTCATCAGTAGCATGAAATTATATATTTTGCAATGAAAAAAAAAATGAAAACAGAGTTTGAGACTTTTGAGGAGGCATATATGCGTGTAATATCTCGAGACCGAGCCCCTGGTTGGCGCACTTGCATTTGGGGTATCTGTGTTGATTAGCGCGCGTCTGATCAAATGCATAGGTTCATGTTGTCTTGATGCATCGTTAACGTTTGTGGCGCAGATATTGGTGGGATCTCTGTTATGGTGTAGTGCATGCAGTCTAGGTCTGATATGGTGTAGTGAAAGCAAAATTCAACAAGGTTATGAAATTTGTTGATAAATTTTCTGATGATATTCTTAATAAAACTTAGTTACAGAGATTCTTTAGTTCTCTCAACTATATTATCGAATTCTACCAAAATATGAGAAAACAATATCGCCCACTATTTGAAAGGCAACACAACAATCTTTCTTTTTGGTCCGAAATTCATACTACTCTTGTTAAACAAATCAAGGCACATGTCAATACTCTTCCGTGCCTTGATATCCCTACTTCTGGTCCTTTTAAAATCGTTGAAACAGATACCTCTGACATTGGTTATAGGAGCATTCTGAAATAAATTGTTTCACTAGGCTTATCCGAATAAATTGTTTGATTCCATTTCAGAGTCTAGAATAGTACACAACTTAATTATAGTACTTTTAAGAAATAAATCTTATCTATAGTACTATGAATTTCAAAATTTCAAAGTGATTTGTTAAACAAAAAATTCTTACTATGTATTAATTGCAAGAGTGCTAAATATGTTTTAGAAAAAAATGTTGAAAATATTGCATCAAAACATATTATTACCTGCTGGCAAGCTATATTAAGTGATTATATATATACATGATATGGAGAAATGGTTTAGTCATAAATTATAAGTTTTATAACAGTAAACTCACAAAGCAACGTGACTTAATATGGTATGTTAGATTATAAAGCTAGCTTTATATGATACTTTTTTTTTTTTTTTACCAAGAGTCGAAAGTCACATGTCCAAGAGTAACCCCTTCTCCATTTTATTAAAACCCTCACTTTTAACAGAGGAATACCTTATACACAATTGAACCTACCAAAAAATGTAAAATTAAATAAGTCAATACAGCGAATACCAACTCAATTACCCTCAACAATTGTGTAAAACCTCAACCTACTTTATATGATACCTAACGTATCATTTGAAGACATATAATTTTATATATTTATTTTTGTGAAATCTTTTTATAACTATAATACTTCGTATCATATACAGATATAGCTCGATAGTACTGTCCCTATGAGTTTTGTGATTGATTATTTTGATTGGCCTGTCGGATTAAGACGTTGAGTTTGTTGCTGATTATAAATATACATACACGCGCGCACGCGCATGCTAGCTATATGGTAAACTTGGAGTACACGAGGGCTTGACTTTGGTGGAGAGTGAGTACTATATATAGGCGTTGCTTGACGTTATGATCTCTCTCTACAAAGTTTCTTCAAGTTTCTCCAAGTTAAGCCCAAACTATACTTGTGCATGTCATAGCGTCATATCTCTCTCTCTCTCTCTCTCTCTATATATATATATATATCTCATTCAGTACTCTGTTTAATAATGCGTTGGATGTCTTCAGTACTTAAAGAGGTAGGTAGGTGGTAAATTAGCATCATGCACTCGATCGTTGGCTTTCAGGCAAAATGACATCTGTAGCTTTTAGTAGTACTTGGAGGTCGTATTGTGATGAAACTACAGTACTTATGTTATTATATGTGAATCCCTTCTAGGGATATTAATTATCTTCATCTTTAAGTTATTATCATTCCTTTCTTTTACTGAGTTAAATGCATGCTATGTAAAACTTAAAGTTCTTCGATCCCACTCCCATTCTCTGATCTCTATCCCAATTAGTTCTTTGAAATATTTTTCTTCGAATATTAATTTCCTCCTTTGATATCATTTCCCTCATGCATGCATGGAATCCTTACGGTTGCTCAATTAATTTTATTTTGTCTCGTCCATGTCGAGCATCGATCGTATCACACTTCTTAGTTATAATATCAATCAAAAGCTCACTCATTGACCTACAAGGCAAAAAAAATCAATAATTGCTGCTTACGCACTGCAGAAAGTCTCTGTCAGTCAGTATGCCTGATGAATGTCGCACCTCCACCAGTTGCCACATGAGAGCTCCTGCACCCCCACGCGCGATCTCCACATGTTGATGAGTAATAATTTGGGTAGTGAGTTATTTACGACTATTTAATATTTTATTAATATTTTTTTATTAATATTCATAGGACACTTAAAAATTGATCTTATTTGTTGAATAAGGCCCATTTCAACCGGCCATTGTTAGCCTAATTTTTGGCTTGTCATTTCCCCTTTGTTTACCTAGAGCTATTTATGGACCATTATTTTTTACCCAAGGTTTCGAATTTTTATATCTTGAATTTGATGGGGAATATTATACTAAAGAGATATAAATATTTTTAAATATTAGAATTAATTTTTTATTATCCTTTCCATTAGAAATGATTTAATTACATCAAATTATTATATATCTCTTAGATTGACTATAAATTATCTCCATCTTTAGATTATAATTCCCAATTGATCTCCTATGAATAGGAATAGCATGCATACAGAACATTCAATTCAAAACTATAAAGATTAATCCTAAAAGTTCTCTCTCTAATCTGACACCAAACAGAAATTAGAGATTCAGATTGAGAAATGATGCAAAACAAAGAGAAGTGCCAAAATACTAGCGCGTGCGTAATATTGCCCCAATCCAAGCAATCAGCTTCACATTTTCCTGTCATATTTACACTGATCTTCCTACTTGAGATAGTCCAATACTATCAATGTAGAATCTGTAAACACAACATCGTTAGATCCGGATCCCTTGCATCACTCTCTATCACTCTCATTATATCTTTCTTTCAATTTCCCGCTCAATTTCTATATTATATATATACACATGTGCGTGTGCGCACGCTCATATTACATATGTAATTCTAGAAGCAGATTAACCAACAAAGATCTAGAAAATTAGAATTTGAGAAATCTGTTGACCATTACATATATTCAGTAGCAACCAAACTTGTTCTTAAGCATAAGTTGTTAAGAATGAGGACGTGTAGTACTCTAGGTTTTGTTTACGTTAGGTGGGTTTGTGGCATACCGGAAACGTACACTTTATTGTTAGGTTGCATTTGGATGTTGAATTGAGCTCAGCTAAGTTGAGTCCTTTATGAATAGTAATGAGTTGAATAGTGAAGGAGTTATGTGAGACTCATCTAAATTGAGTTTAAAGTGTGTTTAGATGTTAAGATGAGTTTAGTACTTTTTATGAAAAATTGAAAAAAGTTGTGAGTCCCACGTATAATAAGGTTTTGAATTGGTATAAATTTAGTAATTTAAGAGTTGAGTGTTTAGATATTAAACTCAGCTTAAAACTAGATTAAATTCAGCTGAGCTCAACTGAGTTCAGTAACTAAACGGAGCTTATTGTCTATTTTAAGAAAGAGTGCGTACAAGCCTAGCTATGAGAGAGAGAGAGAGAGAGAGAGAGAGAGAGAGAGATCAAAGAGAGGCATGATCCTATATATGAGCGATATGCCAAGATGTGTGCATGTGTGTTAAGGCAAAGCTATTTGCAATCTACACCACTAATGTAGTAACTTGACACATTAAAACAGCATTAAAAGGATTATAAACACTATAATTTTAATGGGTTTCACAACAAGCGATGTATTTACACATCAAATTGTAACTATAAGTCTATAACTTATGATTAAATAAACATTTCGGTTTCATCAATTCAAATAGCTTAAACTAGTGTGCATAAAAAGTACGCATATTTGGTCTAATTTAAGCTAGCTGGTCGATCGGACGTGGAACATCAAAATTCAAAATTTGAAAATGGATTGATAGGTACGAATTAGCTTGGGGTTTGTAGTACTCCAATCAGATAAAACAATTATTAGTTGTGTTAAAAATGGACAATGCCTTGTTCTTTTTTTTTGTTGCCCGTATTAACTAGATCACTCGAGAATAATTAATGATGTCACATACATGTATTAGCTTTAATCAAGTTGCAGTCTGATTTGATGTTCCAATGTGGATATATATATATATATACACACACACACATACACATATATATATATATATTTATATATATGTATATATATGTAAACCCACATACACACAGTGTGTGTGTGAGAGAGAGAGAGAGAAGAGAGTGTTATAATATAACAGAGGTTGAAGTGAGCTCGTGAGGGAGGACACTGCCCCCCATGCAAATATACCCTTAGTTGTCAAAACAATCATAAACAATTACACCCGAAACAGCCAATCTTATGTCTCTGGGACTCGTTCAAAATTCTTATTCTTTAAACAATAATTTGGAATTAACAAAATGCTCTAAACAGGGAAACTCCATATACCAAGCTGATCAGAATAATATCCATTCCCTCTCTCAATTCTATATATCAACTCCCATAAAAAAGAGAGAAAGGAAGCGACATCTGATGGCCATGTGCGCCTCTACCACTGCCTCCCAAAAAACTACATTTAAACCACTGTATGCAACAGACCTATCCAACTCACAACCTTATAAAAGACAAAGCTCAACCAATCACCATTACATCCTCTTACACGGATTTAGCACTTCGTATAAACCAATGCACAAAACCTCACCTTCCCTAATATATACCATTCTATTTTCTCACACTTTCACATGCATCGTAGAAAACACAGAGCCACATCGAAAAATCCCTCAAATCATTTAATTATGTCTCCTAGCTAGCTCGTAGATTTCTATGGAAATTAATATTTCGTGGGTATGGCATAAATCCTCCCATGTATCATTTTACAAGCCCTTTTCTCAGTTTCCCTGCAGATAGCCCATTAAATGCACCTAGGAGGTATTCCATCAAATTTCTATTAAAAGAAAGGGGAAAAAGGACCCTGAATGATTTCCTTGTGTCCTGCATAATTTTAGGTACATCACCTAGGGTTAGGATTTATTGGGAGGATATTTGGAACTTGCTACTTTCTTCTTTAATTTTAGCAGTTTAGGGTTTGCCATCGAGGGAGCGCAGAATTTAATTATGCATATAGAGAAACAAACAAAAGGTGCGTAGATAGCGCTAAACAGTCGTGACGCGATAATATTCTGTGTGTGATTAAAAAAGGTGGGTTATAATATCATATACCAATACTTTAATTGGATTGATTCCCGGAGTTGGTGGCAATTTTGGAGGGATTGACAGAGAAAAGTTAGAGAGACAACACAAGCAAGTGGATTTATATGGAGGGAGCTGGATACTGAAACTGTAACAGGGTCATATAGTGATGATAATAATACAAGAGAAAAGGGAATCGATGTTGGCATATATCTGGCTCTATTCGACTTTGAAAAACATAATCTGTGAATTGTGGCTGGTGGGTTAGTTTTAATTTTGTGAGTCTGATGGAATGTCAGTGAGGTAGTGAATGGGAAAAGGAGCTCATGAGATTCCATGCAGTTTTTAGTCAGTTCCTTCACCCCTTCAACACCACATGCACACAGCCTAATCTTACCCTACCTAAACTTCCAAATTAACTAGCTAGCTCTGCCTCAATCCCTATCTCTCCTCTTCTCTCGCATACAGCAAGCACGCAGACACCGCTCAGACATTCCATCTTAACCTAATTTTTGGACATGCTCGCATCTGTGACAGTTTAACAGTTGTACCACTGCACACAACACGGTAGATTTGCTCAGAAAGGAGTCATACGATCCTTTTTAAACCCGAGATTCTCGTTTCACAGTGAAAGTACAACTTTTCTACGAATTAGTTCTCAATCGGATTTAAAGAACTTAACAACAGAAAGAACCATTAATCGATTGGAACGGAGAGATCATAGATTACATGTGTAACCCTAAAAGTAAGATCGCATAGTAGCGCTTGCTTGCCAATTCATGAAAATATAATTAAAACCTTCTCAAGTATGATACTATCAACAAAATCGTAAGCGAGCACGGTACTGAATTAAGTGTGAGAATATTGCGTAAAGATTATGGATCCATACTTCAGACTTTCCAAAATACCTTTCCAAGATCGAATAAACAACATGCATGATGTTATCATTAGTATGATTAAGCACAAGCTGATATATAGGTATGGTTCTCATCCTTGATCTCTTGATGAAGTTTTCACGCTTTATGAGATATACATCTTGTTATTTTTACACCCTGCAAATTCATAAAATATAAAGAGAGTCCGTTGATCAAACTCCAAGCATAGTGGCTGGCCTTGGCCTTTAGATCAAAGGGAGAACAGAAAAGAAAATGGGGAGGCAATCAAACAACAGAAATCGTCCCTCTTAGCACTCGGGTTCAGAAATTCTACTTTACCTGAGGCGGGTCACCAAGCCTGAGCTCAAGATCTAAGTCTTCTATGGAGTTAGGGGTTACTCCGAGCTCCTTCGAGTGTAGATATTGTCTATCAACTGATCTTGGCTTTAGGAAGAAAGGTAACGTCGACGCCTGATCAGTTCTCTCTCTCTTACAACCGACAGTAGTACTGATCTCCTCCATACCCCCAGGCAGTACTGTCGGGTGAGCTCGACAGACAAACAAATTCATGCTCACAGACAAATCAGTTGTGACATGATAATCCCCCTTAGCCCCATACCCTGATTCTAGAAATCTTGAACTTTTATCTTCTTCAGTTTTCAGATCGGAAATACAATAGCTATATTTGTCGGCAACCAAATTTGACCATGAAGGAGGTGAAGAAATACGGGGCCTCTTTTGGTGTTCCTGGACAGCAGCAGAAGCATGAGGGCGGATGAAGGCTTGTGCACTACAATCTTCATGAGTTGGCGGAGCTGAAACCCTAGAAGGTGAAGATGGGGATACCATAATACCAGGATCAGCAAAATTAGGGTTAGGGTTATAAACCAGGGTACAAACTTGGGATGGGTATGTAATGGAATTCTGGATGGAGTTGTGATGATGGCTTTGATTGAGAGTTTCATTGTATGAACTTGGAGACTGCTTTAGTCTAGCTCTGTCCCTCCTGTGAACATTCATGTGACCCCCTAAAGCTTGAGCTGACCGAAATTCTCTTCTGCAAAAACTGCAAGAATAAGAACGTGGAGGCCATATGCACCCTCCTAAAGGACCCGCTGCATCTTCCGCAAAAGCTTGCTCTTCCCATGAATTATTATTGTAAAAAGGGCTCGTCGATGCCTGAATGTGAGAATTCCAACAGTGCTTCCTCTTCGCCGCCCACATCCGATATTGCGCTTGATCCATTTTTCTATGGAGCCAAGCTTCAAGGAATATTACAACGTCGGTGGTATGTACCAGCCCGTAAAGATCGATGAGCAGGAGGAAAAGATGAATACAGACCTAAGGAAGTCAGTCTTTATTGAAGTAAATTGGAGATTGAAAGCTACATGAAGTAGTCTAGGAGGCAGAGGAGGGCTTAGATGGGTTGCTTAGGAGTTGTTTGGAAGGTGAAGTGGTGGGTACTCTTCCTTTTGGCTGTCTCAGTGTAGCTACCTTTTGGGATTTTGTGGTTGGCTTCCAACGCAGTCAATCAGTCACTGAATTGGGTAGTTCAAATTCTTTGAGACGGGGCAGCAAACGGTTTAGAAAATCGCTGGAGTGGGTCCTGACGAGTCTGTCAACTTGTGTGATTAGGAGTGATTAAAGACAAAACTAATCTGACTGAAATCTGCTCGGCCCTGGGCAAATCCTGCAAAATAAGTGGCATGAAAGCATAGAGGGAATTACCATTTTGCATGATCACATGTCACGACGTTGTAAGAGTTAATATATATATATATATATAGTACTATCATTTATCTATGCAGATAATTAAACCAAGTTTATTTTGAAGGATATAATAAGTTAATCCATGAGTACTTCAACATTACTGTACGTAGTCAGAGATTAATAAAGCATTTAGTGCTACAAAACATGTCTTCCCGCTATACATATTAACTTACTTGATCGTCTTTGGTGCCAGAAATATTACTCATAATGCTAGGAGTACTTACTTTTGGCATGGACAATTGACACCCTAGGCAGCTAGTCACAACCACAACACCTAGAATTAATATAGTACACGGGGCATGCATTGGGACAAATTCCTCTTGAGGTCTGTTTTGCATACGAGTCAGAAATCAATGTGGAATGGGCGCGGATATTTATGCATTTTGCTAGCTAGCTGCACATTGATCATGCATGTTCGGGTACATTTTACTAATTTACTCTAATTAGGCCATTGAAGAAAGAGCCAAAAACTTTGGCCTTATATGAAGAGAACTTCTTTGGTCTCATTTATCCTTATTTCATCGATCAACCACACGACACAAGAAAGTCGGAATCCCCGAAAACATGCCTGCATGGAACCTTCTCTCACTCTAATTACACGGTTTTGTTCGTCTCTGGCGGTGCAATTGATGAGTCCTCGCAATGTCATGAATGTGAAACTCAATTCAGCAGCTTTTAAATTGTAGAGCTAATCCGTTTTTAGAGTTCATTTGACATCAAACCCAGCGCTCTGGGGATGGGCAATTTGTGTAGATCATCTCCTGATTTCTCCTCTTAATTTCCTACTAGTTAATTAATTTCCTCCTTCCGTGCATGTTGGAGATCTGATTTTATTTATTTTTTGTTTATTTTCTCTCTTCATACTTCTTCATTGCCAGCCATAGTCAAGTTCCACGCGCCACCCCTCCTCCACCCTCACCAAATTAAGCAGTACTAGCGCTAGCTACTATTCCAAATTCTTGTTAAAGTAATACTACGTATAATCGTAGAGTATGTAAGCGTCGCATAATCATTTTTAAAAAGAATAGATTTCACTATTAAATAATTAATGAGTGATGTTACATCCACTAGTGAAATTCAACGATGGATGCTGTCGACAAAACTAAATATCCTTTTTCTTTCATTTTTATTTTATATATATATATATTTTATACTCTTCAATATTTAAAACAAATCATAATATTATTAAAAAATACTTACTTAATTATTAAGAAATAATAATTAAAAAAAATCGGTGGAATCCAACACTGGATTACCGGTGGACTAAACATTTCTCATAATTAATTTTTTATATAAGTCTTATATTTTTAACTTTTTTAAAAAAAAATTATGTAATATTTGCACACTTTATTATCGTAAATATCATTTCTTTTCTTATTAATAGTTCTCTAAAAATATATTTAATAAATTAATTAATCTAATATCAACATTCAAACGAAGCAATGACAACAAGTCGTTCTTCCCAAGCCTACCCGCGCGCGACAAAATGAGTCTCTTAAATATGATTTCTATTTGGAAAGTACGTACGTACGTAGCTCTTTTTTCTTTCCCTCCGCCACTCAAGGTAACATGTATAAACAGTAACTTCGAAAGTTGCAACTCAAGATCAAGGCCGATCGAGTGAGAGAAACGTACCAATATTAGTTAATATATTTGGATATATATATATATATATAGAAAAGACTACTTTATCCTCCCAACTTGACCGCTGGGTAAAAAATTTTATTTATTTTTTTACTTAGTGATTAAGTAAGTGATTTTAAATGTATTAAAATTTTTTTTTAAATATTTAAATGTATTAAAAAAATATGAAAAGAAAAAAATAAAATAAAAATAACACCCAGCGGTAAAGATAAGGCGGCAGAGTAGCCTCACCCTATATATATATATATATATATATATATATATATATATATATATATATAAACAAATAGTTTAAATATTAGTTATTGCGCCTTAAGTCCCTAGCTTTTGCTTGGAAAAACTGTACCATTAATTTTAAATTTCCTTTTCTAATATTGTTGATTCCATATAGGAGCATTCTGACACAAAGATGAGGATCATATGATGTCCAGCGTTATATATATATATATATATATATATATATATATATATATATATATATATATATGCTAAGAAAGAAAAGATAAATATATATAGGTAAAAGAATGAAAAACAAAATAAAAATATAAACAGGCCACCCATATATATGACTTAAAAAGGAACAGAAAAAGGGTCAAAGTATTGTATAAATAAGAGTAATTATACGTACAATTGTAAAATACATAAATATCGCGTAATCGTTTTGAGAAAGAATGGAGTTTACTATTAAAAAATTAATTTTTTTCATATAGATCATATATATTATTCATTTTTTTCAAAATAATTAAGCAGCAGTTACACAATTTATGATTATAAATATATTTTCTCTATAAATAAATTAATTAACATCGATCGATCGGTCGATCTCGCATGCGTTCTGATGGATGCAAATTAGTATAAATATTAAATGGTATAAATAGAACCTGGCCGGCTAGCTGCAACTGTACATGAAGAGCGCTATGCAGCTAGCTCCTTATAATTATGGGTTGTTTGAATTGGGAGGAGAGTTGAGATGGTTTATGAATAATAGAATAAAATATTTTATGAATATTATTTTTTAATATTATTATTATTTTAAGATTTGAAAAAGTGGATTATTTATTATTTTTTGTATGAGAATTTGAGAAGATTCTTTTGAGATTTGAAAAAGTTAAATTATTTATTATATTTTGGTGTGAAAATTTGAGAAGATTCTTTTAGAATTTTAAAAAAAATATTATTATATTTTGTATAAAAATTTTAAAAATTTATAATGATAAAAATAAAATGAATTGAAGAGACTTTTGAAAACAAAAATCTTTCTGATGGATGCAAATTAGTATAAATATTAAATGGTATAAATCGAAGCATGCCGGCTAGCTGCAACTGTACGTGAAGAGCGCTATGCAGCTAGCTCCTTATAATTAAGTGGCCATAACGACCCCACCATTACTAGAAAGAAAGAGGAGAAGAAAAATCAATGCTATGTTACAGTAATACTGGACAACCTCAAACAAATATAAGCTGAACAAGGACATATTTATAATCGCATATACATATATATATATATATATAGACTACATATATATATATATATATACACATAAATATATATATATATATTATATATAAGGCCGTCTCAAGACAATCCCGTTTAAATAGTACAAGTATTTTATTTTATCTCATCTCATAATTATAATTTTTTTAAATTTATATATTAAATATAATAAATAATTCAATTTTTTTAAATTTTAAAACAATAATAATATAAAAAAATAATATTCTAATAATATTTTATTCAACTTTCAACTTTTATCTCAACTCATCTCATTTTAACTCACTATCCAAACGACAACTAAATGCATCAAGGCCCATAAAGGAAAGACCCATAGAGGAAAGACCCAACTCTGCTGCTGTTGCAGCAAAGGAACATGCAACCAATACACTGCATGCACTAGACCAATAGATAGTACACTGAAACAATGAATGATCTATCCATTGTTTGCTCTAAGTAACTAGGATAGTCGTGCTAGTGTATTCATCTTTGTGTAAATGTGTGAACATATTTGTACTCATGTCAGAAGTTAGTTATTCTCCTCTTTTGTATTGATTCGAGCTGTACAGAGAAAATGTAAAAGATTTTGTACATAAGTGCATAAATGAAATAATATACATAAAGAATTTTTCTCGCTTGTTAAGCCTCAGTTTCCTCTCATTCTCCCTTTCATTATTTTCCCTCTTCAAGCTACATTTCTAACATAGTATCATAGCAGGTCTGACCTGCTTCCTTCTCTTCTATTATCAATCACTTCTCTGTCTCCCTCTTCATCACTCTATCTATAATATTCTGTTCCCATGGCTGAAGCAAATCCACAACATCACCCTTCCCCATATGAAGACCCCAACAACCCTTTCTATCTACACTACAGTAACAATGCTAACACCGTGGTGGTCACACCTCATCTCACAGGTCCCAACTACCTCTCTTGGCATCATTCATTCACCTTAGTCATTTCAATCAAGAACAAGTTTGGATTTCTAGATGGAACCATTGAAACACCTGAACTTTTTAGCACCCTTTATGTCCTTTGGCTCTGATGCAACAACTTGATACTCTCTTGGATCCTCAACTCAATTTCAAAAGAAATTATCTCTAATGTTCTGTATGTCAGCTCAGCCAAAGAAGGTTGGGAGAAACTTAAGGCTTGGTTTGCACAACCTGATAATGTGCGCATCTACCAGCTACAAAAGCAACTTGGATCCATCATTCAAAGAACACAATTTGTAAGTGACTATTTTACCCAACTTAATGCAGTGTGGGAAGAGTTACACAATTGTAGACCATTACCTCATTGCTCATGTGGCCTATGCAACTGAAAGCCTTAAAATTCGTAGGAGAAACTCAACAAACAGACTCAATATTCAAGTTTTTAATGGGATTAAATGACACCTATGACAACATTAGGGGCAGATTATCCTTATGAGTCTTATGCCTTCATTAGATATGATTTTTTCTCTAGTCTTATAGGAGGAAAGACAAATGCAGTCTAGGACCCTTGTCATGCCTCCCACTGAATCATCAATCTTGGTTGCTTATCATGTTCAAACTAAAAAGAAAGAAAGGACAGATGTCACTTGCTATCAGTGTGGAAAAATGGGGCACACAAAGGAGAAATGTTATCGTTTGGTTGGATTCCCACCTAATTTTAAGTTTACCAAGTCCAAACTTGGATACTCAACTATTGCACCAAGCACTCACTCAATCAACCAAGTCACTGTTCAGAACCAAGAAAATAACTCATCGAGTCCTGCACAACTCCCCCTTATTGAAGCTCAAATTCAGCAAATAGCAGCTCTAGTCAATGCTCAAACTTCTCAGCTCAACCCAAAGGAGGGGAACCTGCCAATCAACCAACCTAACACTCAGTTTTCAATAGCTACAGATCCCAAGCTTCTTAGCCATCACTCATCGAATATGGCAAGTATAACCCTTCAAACCTCTGTTGGACTTAACTTGCAAACATCCTCTAATTTTTATGCAAATCATAATCAAAACTCACACCCCTTCACAAACAACCAACCTGATACACCACAAGCTTCCTAGTGGATCCTGGACACTGGAGTCACAAACCATATGGTTTGCTCCATCTTACTGATCACCACCATTACTTGTGAGAAACAAACCCAAGTACACCTCCCAAACAAAACTCATGCTGAGGTAATACACATAGGCACTGTTAAAATTTCAGATAAACCCACTCTCACAAATGTCTTGCCAGTAAGCTCACTCAAGACTCATCTCTTTGCCTTATATTTTCTGAGAAATTTTGCTTCATACAGGACTTGTCTTCATGGATGACGATTGGTCTTGCTAAAGTTTCCAATGGCCTTTATTTCCTCAAACCTCAATCACCTTCCTATTGTGCTGTCAATAGACCTTCATCAACCAAAAACAATCACAATCAGATCACTCACCCTTCCAACAATCAAGACTCAAGCTCTAGACAACCACAAAAATTTGATCTATGATATTTTAGATTAGGCTATGTACCTCATCAGAGGATGAACATATTCAGTCCCATGATCCTAATGTGAAATGTAATAGTGAAATACAATGCACAATCTGTCACTTGGCTAAACAAAAGAGGAAGTCATTTCATTTGAGTTCTATTTCCACCTCTCTTTCCTTTGAATTGGTTCATTGTGACATTTGGGGGCCATACTCTCACCCTTCCATCCAAGGTCATCAATACTTTCTAACCATTGTGGATGACAAAACTTGATTCACTTGGGTTTACTTGATGAAATTCAAGTTTGAAACAAGAACCATCTTACAAAGTTTTGTTCACATGATTAAAAACTAATTTGATACTTAAATTTAACAAATAAGGTCTGAAAATGGCCTTGAGTTCCAAATGACAGATTTCTATAACTCTCATGGCATCTTACACCAAAGAACTTGCATCTACACCCCTCAACAAAATGGGGTGGTGGAAAGAAAATACCAATATCTCTTTTCCATTGCTAAAGCCCTTCTTTTCAATCTTCCCTTCCACTAAAATTTTGGGGAGATGCTGTGTTGACAGTAGCTCATCTCATCAATAGAATCAACACATGTTCTCAGCAATAAGTCCCCATATGAGGTCCTCTTTTTATCTATCCCCTCCTACACTCACTTAAAATTTTTTGGATGTCTATATTTTGCTTCTACCCTCAAGAATAAGAGGCAAGCCGAGTCCCAAAGCTAGAAAATGCATTTTCATATGTTATCATCCTAGTATCAAGGGTATAAAGTTTATGATCTTGAGGATCATTCTTGCTTTGTCTAAAGGGATGTAGTCTTCTACGAGTCACTCTTTCCCTTTCAAAAACAAAATTCTGATATCATTCCCTCCATTGATCCTCACAACCTGGTACTTCCAATACCTATACCAGAATCCATCTCCTCACTTCCCACATACCAACCTTTCACTCCCTCAACTTCAATTGGAAACAGTGCCACTGAATTTGAAAATCTTCCTACCACTGAATCTGACTCAGAGAACATTGTACACAACCTATCTCCCTCTTCTCTAACTAAAAATAGTCCTCCACTTTCACACACTTCCATAAAGCCACCCTCCTCTCCAATCATAAACACACCACCTTCCACTCTTAAAAAATCTAATAGAGCTCGACAGCCACCTTTATACCTCCATGACTACCACTGCCAGATAGTTCATACCAACCCAACCTCACACTCACCTCCTGTCACCACTGCTCACCCCATTCATCAATACCTTTCCTATGAAAATCTGTCATCTCATCAAGAATCCTTTGCCCTTTCACTCTCACAACTTCGAGAACCTCAAAAATATCAAGAAACTGTTAAGTCTAAGTATTGGCAAGATGCCATGAATGCTGAATTGAAAGCTTTAAAAGATAATAGAACTTGGACAATCACTGTTTTGCCTCAAGGAAAAAGAGCAGTGAATGCAAATATGTCTATAAAACTAAGTTCAAATCTGATGAAACAGTGGAAAGGCCTAAGGCCAGGTTAGTGGCCAAAGGCTACACTCAAAGAAAGGGAATTGACTACCAAGAGTTTTTCATGCATTGGCTGCTATATTCAATTGGCACCTCTATCAACTAGATGTGCACAATGATTTCCTTCATGGAGAAATGGGTGAAGAGATATATATGGAATTACCTCCAAGTTATCATAGTCAGGGGGAGTCCATTAACAAAGAGAAACTGGTTTGCAAACTTCATAAATCACTTTATGGGCTTAAGTAGGCTTCTCGGCAATATCATTCAAAGTTTTATGAATCCCTTGTTTCTATTGGTTTCTAGCACTCAAAATCAGACTACTCTCTTTTCACCAGAAATGATAAGAATGATTTCATAGCCTTACTTGTCTATGTCGATGACTTAGTCATAGGTAGCTCTAGCATCAAGGCAATTGATAGTGTGAAAACTCACTTACATTCTCAGTTTAGAATTAAAGACCTTGGGATCCTCAAGTTTTTCTTAAGTTTAGAAATTCCAAGATTAGCTACTGGCATCCATTTGTGCCCAAGAAAATACAGCCTAGAAATTCTGGAAGATGCAAGACTCCTTGGGTGCAAACCAGCAAGCACACCTTCTTTAGATTCATTGAATAATCCCATAAGCTACAGGAGACTCATAGGTAGACTAATCTACCTCACCATAACTCAACCAAACATTACCTATGTTGTAAGCATACTTAGTCGATTCATGGACAGACCAAGTGAAGTCCACATCTAAGATGTCCATTGAATCTTGAGATATGTGAAAGGATCAATAGGCCAAGGTATACTCTTCTCCTCCCAATCTGCTGTGCATATTAAGGCATTCAATGACTTAGATCAGGCAGCATGCCTACTGACAAGGAAGTCTATAACAGGTTTTTGTGTGTTCATTGGTGATTCCTTGGTCAGTTGGAAATCCAAGAAACAAGCAACCATCTCATGTTCCTCTACCAAGGTAGAGTATCGAGCCTTAGCTCACACAAGCTGTGAGCTAGTTTGGTTAATCTCCTTGCTAAAGGACTTTAACATCATATGCTCCAAGCTTGCCCTTCTATACTGTGATAACCAATCTGCCCTACACATCACTAAGAACCTAGTTTTCCATGAAAGGACTAAACATATCAAATTAGATTGCCACTTTGTTAGAGAGAAAGTGTTGGCGAAGGTTATTACCCTCATACATGTTGCATCAAGATTCCAACTTGCAGACATTTTCACTAAGGCAATGAACACTGCAAGCTTTTAGTTTCTACTATCTAAGATGGGTTTCTTGAACATTTATGCCCATCTTGAGGGGGAGTCACAAAGACTAAATGCATCTAGACCCATGGCTTAAAGGCCAACTATACTAAGACTCATGGAGGGAAGACCCAACTCTGCTGTTGTTGCAGCAGAGGAACATGCAGCCACTATATACATTGCATGCACTAGACCAACAGATAGTACACTGAAACAATGAGTGGATTGTCCATTGTCTGTTCTAAATGCCTAGGATAGTCATGCTAGTGTATTCCTCTTTATGTAAATGTGTGAATATATTTGTACTCATGTCAAAAGTTAGTTATTCTCATCTTTTATATTGATTCGAGCTGTACACAGAACATGGAAAGAATTTTGTATGTAAGTGCAGAAATGAAATAATATACACATAGAGAATTTTTCTCACTTGTTGAGTCTCAGTTTTCTCTCATTCTCCCCTTCATTCTTTTCCTTCTTCAAGCTGTATTTCTAACATGTCTCAATGGAAAATTAAAGGCGTTAGTTTTGTTATTGGTCATATATACATACATATATAATATCGAATGGTTTCATGTTTATCATCTTAACATTGATTTAATTGCTGCCCTTGAGAGCTTCTAGATCTTAAGAAAGTAAGAGATGATTGCTTTTTTTTATCTCCCAGATATAAAAACAACTCCCTCCTAACACAATACACATGCAATGTCCTAAATTTTCTCCTAGAATGTGTGCTTAGAGACCCTTAAATAGATTGGAAAAGGTGTAGAACTCTGCATAAATAACATGGAACTCTCAAAATGGTAAATTAATTTTGAGATGTCTCTTGGCTTTCCTTGATTTTTCATGCAATGAATCTAGCTAGATTTTCTAGCTACATATGATACTCTATTTGAAGCGTTTTGTCTGCCTGCGATTCCACAGTACCCTAAACTTAATTAACTTCATTTGAGGCTCTGTTTGTAGTCTTGATGATCTGCTTGAACCATTTTTCATAGAGTACTTCAAAAATTAACTCTCATGTTCGGAGTTATTGAATCCAATTCTCATGCTCTTTAAACAACAAGTTTGGACAATAGACAGAATTTCAACATTCTAAGAATCTGAATTCTAAAATAAAAATTATCAAGTCCAACAACTTAGTCTAAATTTAATTTCAAATTCATTAGAGTAGTACTGTTTTGGACACCAACAGATCACAAACTAAGAACTAACAATATTATATTGTGTATGTCTTTAATTATGCCTTCACGTAAATTTCATTTCATTTTTCTTAAAATTAAGTTAGCATAAATTTTTCATAAGTTTAATTGCACACATGCATAATGCACAAGATCAAACCAACGGTCACTATACAAAGGATTAAGGGTGCTATCCACACCCTTGGCCCCACCCCTAATGGGCAGTGCCCCTGTCTGGATGTTGGGTGAAAATCTGCCTTGCAAGCCATCCGAAATCTGCCAAATAATCCAAATTTCACAAATCTCTTCACCAAATCCACATATAAATCATCAAACAACAAGTATATAAACACAAATCCAAGAAATATCATCTTAAAAAAAAAAAAGAAAAAAAAATTCATACAATGTAAATGGCAAGACGTGGGTCTGAACAAAAAACCACCGCCAGTCATGGCCGTATTTCTCTGAGCAAATCCACAGCCACGCCATGGTCTTGGCTCTGAGCAAAGAACCACGACCACGAATGGTCATGGGTCTTTTCGCAAACCCACAACCATTTATGGTCTCAAACCCAAGGTCACGGCATGGCCTGAGGGTGTCTCACGATCACAACCTTCACAAAGAAAAAGAGGAAAAGGAGAATAGAAGAGGAAGAAGAATAAGAAAAGGAGATAAATAATATAAGAGATAAAGGGAGGTAGAACAGAATGGTGGAGGGAGAGAGAGAATAGACGAGAGAATGAATTAGGGTTTTGTAATTTTCTTTATATACTACTCAGTCAAACATTAAAACACCATTGTTTAATAAAATAATTTGTTTGATATATATATTATAATTTGGGCCAAGAAGACAAGGAAAACCCTAGGTAGGCTTGGGTCCACCCCAAGTCCCGTCCCCCAGCACCTATAGGTGTGCAGGCACCCACTCGCCAACCCTGAGCAAGGGCCAGAATGGGGGTGCGTGGATGGGCTAGAGGCAGAGGCCCGCCTCCCACCCTTATAATCAATGAAGAAGGTTTGAATGGGGTGAAAAATCTCTTTGAACAATATGTAATAACATTTTTATGTGAAATTATTTCTTACAGGGGCCTGCAAGTGGAAGGTGGTGTTTAAAAATCATTTGCTTTATGTATGACATGTGGCACTCAACTCTAAACTCAATGTTTAAAAATAGAATGGGTCCAACTTTTACATACAAAAATTTAAAACAATCCTACTACAAGTACCCGTCGTTGGGTACGTTTTGGGGAATCGGCTGAGGTGGTTAATGCCACATCAGCCGATATCACTATAAAATAAAAATAGAAAAATCGATTTCAGAATTAGAAATCAAACCCAGTGCCAAAATCGATCCCCCATCGCATAAGAAGCAAGGCATTATGTGCAGTCAAACCCCCATCACAGAAGATCGTTGAGGACCATTCCTCATATTCCTCATATTTTGCATCTACTAGTGTTGGGTGCCATCAAAGAAATAAGCTCCATCGTGCCGTCGAACCCTCATCATGCCGTCGAAGAAATAAGCCCCAACATTGTCTCTATTTTTCTCGTTGTGCATTTTGCCTGAAATATGTTTGTTCACTCAATGTTGTTTGGAATTATGGTATTTCAAAGCTAGAGTCAGAGGATTGAATGTGCTTCTTTAAGCTAATTGCAACTAGAGTCAGAGGCTCCAAAGATGAGCAAAGTCTCTACAGACTATCCACCTTCCTAGCTTCCACAATTACACTACACATAAAGCTGAATGCTAAGAAATGGACTCCCAAAAGAGTAACTCATTCAGTGAAAACAATTATAGATAACAAGCATCACCAAAGCCGGCAGCTTTGGCTTCTTCGACCCAGGAACATGCTCTGCATCATCCTCCAATATTCCCCACTCATAGCCTTTCTTCTCCACTATATTACTCCTTGAAGTTTCCATCCCATCTGACAACATATTTCTAGTTTTATCAAGAATATACAATTACTAAAAAAGCTTACAGAAGTAACAAAGCTTCAAGTTTTGCCCAAAAAACCAATGTCTAATATTTTGAGAAATTTTGGATCTGGGTAGTGTATGATAGATTTGATTGATCAGTCTAGGAAAGATCTAAATTAAAATTTTATGTAATAGCGAAGACCAAGAAGATTTCAGAAGATGAGAAGAATATGAGAACCAGTAGATGAGAAATCCCTGTCTTCTTGTTTCATTTGAATCTGTTCCATGGGTATATGAAAAAGGAGTGCTACGTTTCAGATGAGAAGAAGATGCAAAAAAAAAAAAAAAAACAAAACGGAAGATGAGAAGAAGAAGATGAGAGGTACCTGATCTTTGTGGTTCTCTGTGGGGTACAAGAAGAAGAAGATGACATCAATCTCCGTGGGTTTTCAAAGATTGCTGCTTTTCACATAGCCAAATTCAACGAAACATCCCATTTTATTTTTACACGTGGATGGACGAGTACGCGGGGTTCCCAACCTCGGGTACAAGTAGAGTTTTTAAATTTAAAAAGGGGTCAAACTTTTACCTTCAAAGAGAAAAATTTGTAAAAATAAGAACAAAAATAAACCTAATTTTAGAGAAAGATATAATTTGTGTGGTTTCTAAATCACCTCTAGTAGATCATGTTGATTGTGGAGTCAGGTTAACCAAACAAATTAACATCAATCAAAGACAAGAGACCACTTCGATTGTTGACATGAAAAAGGTACTTAACTCTGTACCGCATAATTAATCATCCATTGTACATAATTGGCAATAACATGCACTACAAGAAATTTAATTTTTAGGGACAAAATTTATTAGGGATGAAGTAAATTTTATCCCTAAAATTTATTATCTGGTTCATCCCAAAATATAGAAGTGGTTTTTTACACGTTCAAACAATGATAACTCCTATTCAAATTAGACTTTCGGGGACGAAATCAAGCATCTTAGAAAAGAAACCTGACTATTCGAACTCCCTGAAATCCATTCAAACAGTATTGTAATTTATGTTCGAATGTTGAGTTAACTGTTCGAGTAATAGTCCTGGCAGGAAAGCACACAAAATATTGGTGGGAAGTCAGAAATTGTTCCAACGCTATACTTATTCATTCGAACTGTTTTTTTTAGTGGGTTGTTATAAATAAATCTGGTGGGATGGTCGCTATACCGTTCGAACGGTAATTTTATGTTCGAATGTATTTACAAATCGTTTGAATACAAAATAGTGGAGTTCGAACAGAGGCATAGACAATCGATATAAATTTAATTATAGAAAGTTATTGGAAGATATTTAAATATTTATCGAAATAAATATTATTTGAGTATATTAATTAACATTTTGAAAAGATGACTAGTCTACTATACGGATTAATTATTATTTATAATAAATTAATATATATTATACATGTCGTCCTAGAAATTTTATACAACTAATTTAAAAAATTTATATGTCAAATGATAAGTAAAATAAGAAAACTGATTTTTTTATAAGAAATAAGTTAGCTATATTTAACAAATAAAAAAGATATAGTAATAAAGTAACAACATTCAATACAAAACAAAAAGACAGATCTAAAATAAAACTACTATGTCAGACTACCCAGGTCCTCCTGGATTGCAGTAATGCGTCCCTCGATCTCTTGCAGTCAAACCATGATGGGCACAGTGATTCTCTCCACGATCCTCTCCATGTCCTAGATTAAAAGTGTGTGATGTTTCTCAAACAACGATCGCATCTCCTGGGTAGTAGCCCCTACAGCCTTTCCATCAGCACAAGCATTTGTAGAATCTGGATCACGCTCTGTGCCACTACCTTGTGCCTCTGCAACATTTACGCGTGCCTTCCGCAAGTAGCCCTCACTCTTGCTAAAAGTGATCTTGTTAAGGAGCCCCATTTGTGGTTGTCTCCGCTCTGTCATTAGCACTTCAACCCCGAATCAACTAGGAGGTTAGAGATCATCAATGCATACAGTTCTAGACTACCTCAAGCAAGTTCTAACGGGTTATTTATGTTCGAACAAAAACCAAATTGTTCAAACAAAAGTAAAGTGTTTGAACTGATCTGTCTTCATACGAAAAAGATCAAATAAATTCGTGTTGTTTGAATTAAATTTTCATGATGTCCGAACATATACCCGAATGTTCGAACATATATTTGCTGTCTTAACAATATATTGGGACAAAACCATTTCATCCTGAAAAAAATGTGCATTCGAACGGGTCAGCCAAATTTTGTCCCTAAAAGTACTTTTTTGAGATGAAAAATTTTCATCTCTAAATACTTTTTGAGACATGGCTTTTAAGACGATTTTTTTTTTTTTAATTCTATTTTGGGATGAAATTTTGGATTTTTAAGATGAAATTTTTCATCCCAGAAAACCCATGCATTCTCTTGTAGTAAATGTACACTTATTTCGACGTGTTTGGCGTTAGAATTGTGAGAATAAAATTATGATAATTATGAAGTAAAATTTATATTTGCATGTCGATGAAGAATTAATTATGTAATTAGTGGTCATGGGAGGTAGGGTTTGAGTTCTACGTACGTCAACTTAATAACTCAATAGAAAAATATCAAATCTACATCTATTTAATGTACTATATATATTAGAGCACTTCCAATGGATTTTTCATCTTATCTTTTAAAATACATCACCAAAATTTACTTTTTCTATTTTACATACTGATTTTTACAATACATCATACATTTGCTTATCTATTTTTTCTTCATATCATTTAAATATTATACTTTTTAATATTTTTTTATTCATTTGAAATATTTTCTCTAACTATCAATAATATCCTCAAATGATATTTACAATATCTCTCCATATACAATGTCATATAATTATGTTCTATTTAAATTAATCTAAATTTATAAACTAAACCAAATATAAATTAATTAAAAAATATTATATAATGAAAAAAAAATATTAATTTAGCTATTTTGTCTTTGGCGCCCAGCAAAGAAGAAAGTGTGGAAATGAGATAGAGGATCTAAAATAAAAATAAATGACTTTTGAAGAGATGGGAAAAATCAAATAGCATGAGAGAGAAACTAATTTAAAATGTTTAAAGGATGAATAGTTTCCTCCACATCTAGCATGCTACTGTAGCAAAATGTAAAATGAAGGATGGAATACAACATCTATTAGAGGGTATTTTTAAGAGAATTTCTTTATATTTTAAAGAAAAATATATTATAGAGCATCCATTGAAAGTGCTCTTATGCACCCACCATATATGAATCGCAACCTCATTTGAGTCCCTTGGTTTGATGGAATAGCGTTTAAGATACGTACGCCGTTCAGGCAAAGTGTAAGTCCAGTGAAAAACATGATAAATGATCACATGATGTTGGGGATTAAGACCACCCATAGCGCCTAGCTCACTAAAAATTTTAGTAACTATAGCATAGCATGCAGGTTGAATAAAAATATAAGAGAAATGTTATATAGTAGTTACTGTAGTAGTACACACTTTGCACTCACTATGTGGTTATTTCTGGTTCTTTCATTTTTTTCCATCACTCTTATCTGCTCTCGCTCGCATCTCTCTCTCTCATCAACTCTTTCTCTCATCTTCGCTCTGTCTCTCATCACTCTCTTTCTCTTGCCTGCTCTCTCTCTCATTGTCTCTCTCTCTTGCTTGCTCTCTCTCTCATCGTCCGACTCTCTCTCTCTCTCATTATGTAATTTAGATGATATCACATAATATATGTAAAAGTGGCTACATAATATATGTAAAAGTGACTGCTGCCAACAGTGGCTGTTCCAATATTTTTTCAAAACATAAAGATAAAAGAGTGGACACTCTGAAGACTAGTACTGGCCTGCACGTGCATGTGACATGACACTGCGTGATCAGAAAATACAATTATTTGCGCCCAACTCAATTGAAAAAATAAAATAAAAAGCTTAATAAAAATAAAAAAAAATTTTAAAAAAAAATCCAACTGTTATTGATTAATAATTTAATTATCCAGTCATGCATTGCTTATTTCATTCTTTTTTGTTTTCGCACATCAATCAGAATATTTATGTTCTGTCTGATCTGAGGGAATTCAACATCACGATCAGTTTCTTCGGAGCTTCCCAGCTAGCTCATTACCAAGAAATAAAATATTTTTCAAACCGCGCGTAAACGAAGCTTTCAGGGTTGTAAAAAAGTATATATCGATAATGACCTTGTACTTATCTTACCAGTTACATAATCAATAACATTTATAAGAAAAAAAAAATGTACATGCTGTAGGAAATTGTCGGTATTGTCATTATCTTCCAAAGTTACCCATTTTTTTAGACAAAATAAAGGACAGATTTCGGTGCAAGTGCATGCATGTGGAAATTTATAATTTTAATGCGACTATGAGACATATATACACACATGCAATATTTTTAATGGACGTCTCAACCATACGAGTACAAATGTCTGGTAAATTACTTAACTTGACCAGATAATTCCTACTTTAATATTATTTATATATATATTTATTTAATTTAATGCTACTACTAATTAATTAACACATAGCAAATTTTTCTTTCTCTTATCAATAAATTAATATGATAGTACTGATAATTCTTTATTTTTTTTATTAGGGTTTAGCTATAAAGCAAGCTAGCTAGGAAATCGACATTTTTTACGAATATATAATTCCTTACCATTGCTTTCTATTTAAGACTTAATTTGCACGATATATATATAACGTGTGTTTGTAGAAGAAAACAAAACGGTGCGTACGTATTTATATTAGCGATTTTTTTTTTCATAAAATATATAGGCTAGGAGTACTAATATTCAGGAACATAATACAGAATTAATGGGGGTTTAGCTTAGAAAATTAATATACTCCTTTAATTTGTTCTTTGCTAATTATAAAATGTCTTCAGGAAAACGTTAATTTGGTTCAACTGTTTGACTGATCAGGTTTACTTGTAGACCACGTACGTTTAGAGACCAAAAACGAAAGATCGGTCGTTAATAATAATAAAATAACGTATATATGAGGATGTTGGGAAGAATTTGGTTGAATATCGCTATCAATATATATATATATATATATATATTTTCTTACAAAACAATTATATATTCTGATGAATAAATACTATACTTATAATTAATTAATTATTATATGGTCACATTATTAGAAAGGGAGGGCCCTCTCTCTGATCTGGCCGGTGTGATCGAAGGTTACCACGCGAGTTCGATAGACAGTGATTGATAATTATTTGGAGTAATTAATAGTCCTCAGAGATAACAAACAATGCTGTAATCAGGAAGGGATAAGTATTTTCAAGTATTCAAGAAGAACCACTTGTTTCATGGATTTTCATGTACGTTGTATTTTGTCATATTCCAGTTTTTTAATTATTTAATTTCATGAATGTACATGGTTATGAATGTACATGCATGGAAATTGGCGGAGGAATTCTTTATATAAAAAAGGAAAACTTGAGAATTACAATGAATAAATTATAAAGTCTAAAAAACCAAGTTCTTAAAAAGTTCAAAGATTCTTATGAAAAGGATAATAAAATGACAAAGGAATAATAAGAAGACTAATGCTGAAGAGAAGGAATGCCTACACAATAAAAAACAAACAAATCAATCGTATGCTTAGAAAGTTGTAAAAGATTTGAGAAACATCTCGTATATTCCAAAGCATCAACTAGAGAATTATCTTATCTATAGTAAGGATGGCAATTCGTGTTTGCAAGTTGTATTTTTATTGTCTCACTCGTTTTGATTTGTTTAATAATTAATTAGAAATTAGTCAATACAACATGATTCAACCCTACTCTGTTGTATTAATCTTATTGGGTTCACGGATCGTGTCACATATTGCTATCTTACTCTGTACACGTATTGAATATTGCTGGAAAAAAAACTCCTGAAATGTAATGCATCATCCAAAATGTCAGTGTAAAGCCAAGGGAGAAGGGAATCCTTATTAAACCAATTAACCACAAGAATAGAATAAGTGAATGTTTGGAGAATAAGATGAAATGAGAAATCAATGAATAGTAGTGAAATAGTTTGTAAATAGTAGTAAAATGATTTGAGTTAAGATATTTTATTGGATTTTGGATTATGAGTTAAAATATTGTTAGAATATCATTTTTAATATTATTTTTGTTTTGAAATTTGAAAAAATTGTATTGTTTTTTATGTTTTGTTTGAATGTTTAGAAAAGTTGTAATGATTAGATGAAAAAGTCAAAAATTAAAAATTAAAAAATATTTTTGTTTTAATGATATTTGATAAATAAATCATAAGAAATTTTAAGATTAGATAAGTTGGTTTGTGTTTTCAAACAAGCCCTAAATCTTTACAATAAAATTAGAAATACTCAAATGATATCATAAAGTTAAACCAATTTTCAAAGTGAAATCATTTAATTCTTGAAGTTGGTTTTGGACAGTTGAATAGGATTTGATGAAATAAGTCTCTTATAAAAGAATAATGCTAAGCCCAAATTTGACAAGTTTCGCACTTTCCTATTTGAGATTTCTACATATAATTTCTCTTTATAAAAGAAAACAGCTGAAATATGAGCGATGCAACTACTTTGGGAATGAAAGCTGGAAAGGCCCAAGCCTGTTTCTTAAATTGATATATGGGGCCATTACAAAGACGTGAGGAGGAGTCATAAACTTGGCAAATGGGTGTTCGTATTGTGTTTTGAAAAAGAAGTCAGCCGAGAAGCCCAGTTGCACAATCCATGGGCTTCAAAGCCCTCTATGTACCTGCGGCATTTACTTTTCTTGCTGATTTTGAATTTTTTTCCTCTCTAAGCAAGATGATATTAGAATAAACACAAGAATATAAGAGCACGGATGGAGAAAATCAATAAAAATCTCATACAGTGCAGGAAACTGAATAAAACGAGCAATGAGTCCAATAAATTGCACTTGGGCACATCCGCATGGCAGGGTGGAGCAAGGTGACCCAAATCTAAAAGATTTGGAGGTGGTAATTTTCAGCTATGCCATATGTGTAGCAATTTGTGACAAGAATAGTAGAATATATGGGCGCACATGAGGCTAATGCGCGGCTTGCGCGTCCCGTGCTTGTGCATTGCATGAGACTTACTCATGTAGGAGAATACGAGGTTGATGTCAATGAGTTGATAGATTTGACATTACTACTTCGAAAAGACAGATCAGCTCAAATATAACATGAGAATATAAACATCTCGAGATTTGGAGAAGATTGTGCATGCGCTAGTATTTTAACCATTATTTTTACTGTAAAAATCAAAATTGCACATTTGACCCCAATTTAAAAAGTTATTTTGACAAACGTCATGGTCACCACATTATACCTGATGGTCCATATCCCAATCTCAAAAACAATAATTTCTACTTCAGAATTGTCAATTTAAGTTTTTTTTTTTTTTGTACAGTGATATTTGCTTTCTGCTTTAAGAGATAATTTTTATTTTCAATGTGGGGCTAGATTTTGGTGAGATATTTATTTTATTCCTTGTTTGGGCAGTCGGCTAGACCTCTTAGCTATTTAAACCCATCATGTAGGCTTCATAAATGGACTTTTGGACTCTTATCATTAAATCCTCAAGGTGCAAGAGTTTGGTTAAGATTAGTTGACTAAAATGATATACTTCATCATTATGCTGGGTTTTGTATTTTGGATTAATGTAAAAAAATTTTGATTTATCTAAAATTATTTTTATTTTATCTTAGAGGTTGTTAGAAAGTGTTTTAGATAAGTCAATATTGTATAAGTCGAGTTCCAAAAGTTTTGATCTTTTTCAAAAACGAGTTTGAATGTGAAACTGCTATTGTTGAGAAGATAAAGTGTCAGATGTCAGCAAACTGTCAGCAGAATCCATCACGACAGAGTCATTCCGTTAGCATAATTCCATTGTCTTATAAATTGTTTTCAGATAGAATATTTAAGCGATTCTATCAATTAGGATTAGTAGAGATTTCAGCTTTAGAGGTTTTGAATAATCTTATGTGTGAGAAAATTCTTTTAATAAGAGAATTTCTAATTGTTTTTTATCTCTCATTGAGTGTGATCATGCTCCATGTTGAATATAGAGTGATCGTGATTTAGTCAATGGAATTCCAAGAGAAAAATTAATGTTTGAAGATCGTAAGAGGTTCTGACTGACTGCTGTTGTAGTAGAGACAAACGGGTCGTTTGTCTTGTCAAGTAAGAGAATCAATTAACAAAAGTTTTGTAATTGAGAGTTAGGTTAGGTTTGGGGCCTTAGATGAGATACAAAATTCTCATATGATTTTATTTCATATCATCCCATATTATTCCTAAACATAATTCAAATACAAAATTTTCAAACTAATAATTACAACTTTTTCGAACTTTTAAATAAAAAATAAAAAAAATTCCAAAATTTTCAAATCTTCAAACAAAAAAAATATTATAAAACTATATTATTGTAATATTTTAACTATATAATATTTTTTATTCAACTTTTCTCTCTCTCATTTTCCAAAACTCAAAAAATACCCAACTCAAATTATCTCACTACTATTAACAAACTCTCTTACTACTATTCACAAAATTCTAATCTCATTTCATCTCACTCATCAAACAAACCCTTACTTGTACTTGATTTTCAAATAATAAAATTGAATTTTCTGAGTTTGGTTATTCCGTAGGATTTTACTTTTAAAAATTGTTTAAAAGATTTCCTTTCGTTACCAAGATTGGTGCTATGGAATTAATTTATTTTATATTATTGTTTGGTTATTAAATAATTGCATGACCGATGACTAACAAATTTGTTGAATGAATTGTACATGTTTGTGTTACTCTACAGGAATATTTAGGTAATTTCAAATCCTAATATCCGAGTTTATATAAGAGGTTTTTTCTTTATTTACATTTTCTCAATCACAATACCTAGCTATCGTTGCACATCGGGATAATCCTATTCTGTCCGGCGTCACTTCCAGACCAATCTTTTGATGGCATTTGAACATGGATTTTGAATATTAGCCTTAGAAGACAATTAAGCAGAATTTTCTGAATTCATAGAGAAGTAAAGAAAACAATCTATGATCAAGGTTTTTTTCATGTAATTATTACGACTACAATGTCATGTATTATTTTCTATATTTTATTTTGATGCTGATGTGATATACTAATTGTATATTATTTTAAAAAACTATCTATATAAATACGACATGCGTTTTTCTTATTGCTTACAATTTTTTGTTATTGAACTAATAAAACTTCGACAGAGTGACTTTTTTAAATAGACACCTAAGTCCAATCATGATTTAGAGCTGCTCAAATCATAGGTACCTGATACATGAACATTAATATATCTATTTTAAATTTTAAAGAAAAAGACATTCGTCATATTCGGCCTGTTTGTGCCTTTGTGGCCGCATCGTTGATGCCACGCACCAGCATCTAACCCACTTATGGCCAGTTTCGATGAGACAAAGCCTTGTTGCACGTTCCCTACCTTTTCATTATAATTTATTTCAGCAGTAAGTTTAAAACTAATTATGTATAAGAGAAATGATAGAGCTATAAAAAAAAAGTGTACACTTATTTTATACCAATTTTTTTTAATTTTTTTTACTTAATGATTAAGAAATTATTTTTTTCATAATTTTGTGATTTCTTTTTATTTTTAAAAATGTTTAAACAGGTTTGAAAAATGTTTGAAAAAAATTGAAAAAAAGAAAAAAAGTTTACACCATTCCGTAGAAAAAAGGTGTAGAGTTTTTGGTGGCCCTAGCATCACTTTTATTTATATATAAAAAACAATAAGGATAACGCAAATAAAAATAGTTTATATATATATATATATATATATATATATATATATTTATAGTATAACTTAATTTTTTACGCAAAATGACTTTACTGAATTTGTATACTCGAAATTTATACAAATCATTACTCTTTATTTTGACTAGTATGCATTTTAATACTTTTTATGTACATTTTTTTGGATTTATTGATGTTGGTGTTGTAATTCTCAAGTTACCTTGACTGTAACTAATATGTTATTTCTAGGGGTGGGTAGCGGGAGCCCATCCCGCTGCTACTCCATCCCCGTCTGTCCCGCACCGCATGGAAAATCCATAGTGGGGGCAAGGAGCTAGCTCGCCTCAGATTGTTTAAGTATGACTATTATATTGTCTTGACTTTTTATATAAAAGTTGACCTAGGAAGCCAAAGCAATTCAAAATAAAAATCTAATGAGTTTATATTTTTTTTTAAATGTATAAATTTTAATTTATAATTTAAATTATATTATAATTTAGGTCTAAAAAAATTTTAGACCCAAAAAAATTTATAGACCCAATGGGTCATTAGGTTGAGAGGGATGCGATTTCAACCCCACCCCCCAGTAGCGTGGTGGGATTGGAAACAGGGATGATGCGGGGTGGGGGGCAGCGGGTTGGGAGGGGGTGTCTCGCACCGTATGGTGCGGGTAGCACCCCTAGATATTTCTACATGGCATCTAACACAACTAGGATGCTTAGGAAAGAAAATGAAATGAGAGATTTGTTAATAATAATAAAATGATTTATAAATTACAGTAATAAATAGTTTGACTTAGGATGTTTTATAAAATTTTAAAAAATGAGAGAAAAAAGAATTGAATAAAATTATTCTAAAGTTAAAATATTATTAGAATATTATTTCTTTAATAATATTATGTTTTTGGTATTTCAAAAAATTGAATTATTTTTTTATATTTTGTTTAAAAATTTGAAAAAATTGTAATAATATTTATGTAATGATTAGATGAAAATTTTGAAAAGTTAAAAATTTAGAATTGAAAATTATTTTTATTTGAGTGATATTTAAATATTGAGATGAATTGAGACCATCATATTATATTAAGATGTTGAGATGGTCTCAATTATTATTATTTTCATAGAAAAATCCTAATATAATATGAGAAATTAAGCTTACAATTAGTTTACAAATAGTGTATTATTTTATTTAAAATAAAAGGTAGTTAAATAAAATTAAAATTACCTTTTAACGAAGTGTCATAATTATATTAATTAATTTAAATTAATTATAAAATAATTCTAGGTACATCATTACCCATATAATATTATTGAGAAATCGACAACAATCAATCATTACATGATATTGCTTGACAAAGTCTGAGGATCATGCGTACGTACTACGTACGCCAAACTAACGTGAATTACTGCGTTCTCAACACGTGACACGTCCTTCAAAAAAAAAATTAATAATAATAATATATACTGTCATGGAGTAAAATGTGCAAACGCACAATTATTTTAAAAAAGAATAAGGCATATCTACTATGAAACAAAAATATTTAGTTTTTTTTTCATTAGATCCTATATTTATTCATATTTTTCAATACCTATAAAATACCTATAAAAAAATATAAGAGTAATATTAAATAAATTCATAGAGTATACAAGCGCCTGCAATTGTTTTAAAAAAGAGTAGAATTCACTATTAAAAACTTAATTTCTTTTTTAATATAATTCTCGTATTTATTTTTTATTTTTTCAAAATAATTACAAGGTACTTGTACATGACTAACGACTGTAAATATTATTTTTCAAAATTATAATTGATTTGTAATATTCTCATATAGCATGATAATCTAGAAGCGGATGAAGAATCGGTTGATCAGGTCTTAGGATGAGTATCATCAGACCATCATATAAATAAATAAATAAATATATATATATAATATAATATACACATTATAACAAGTGGACATACATGTCTAGCCAAATAGTGAATTCTCATCTATTTTTATTTAATTAAATTTTTTTTTTTTGAAAATAGACTTCATTTCATTAATGAATCCTGAAGTTACAAATGTGACTTATCAATACAGGGAAAAAATCCAAACTACAAGTCAACCTACGCATCTGCTCTGAAGCACCCCATACATAAATTTCTTTATGACGGATTTTGTCTTAACTTCTATAAACTCTCTCTTACTAAACTAGGTTTGTCAGATAGAATCACACTCTATAAAAAACAGAGCCTAAATGACTTCTCTTCAAAAGAAGAGAAGTGCTATCATTTGCCGTCCTCCCTAAGAGGAGGAGTCCTACCACACCGTCTCCTCTCAAAGGAAGAATGTGACTCAACTGCTATAGACACCAAAATGGTCCAATAGCCTATTTCTATTATTAATGTTGAAAAATAAATAAAGACAGAAAAACAAATAAACCAACCCAACAAAAAAAACACTGCTACAACCACTAAATAGAGCTCAGCGGTGGTGCTTGAACCAAAAACAACCACTAACCAAAACAAACACTAAAGAAACGGAACCAAACAGGATCGGGGGTGCCGCGTGGGGATCACGCGCCACACTAGGGAGAAGCCAAACTGCCGGTCGAGATAGTGCCAGTATACTGGGCCCTGAGCTGCCGCACATAGCTCCGACGCGGTGTGATACGCGATGGTTTACGTATGCCACGCGTTCTTTGTAGTCCACGCGTGGGGGCGACGTGTCGCTCCAAATGGCGCTCAAAGCGGGAGGCTGCAAGATCGGCGGATTAGGGATCTCCCAGTGGTACGCGTGAAGGAGAAATTCCACCGGAGGAGCTCGGATCGACTACCTCCCCATTATTCGGCCGAAACCTGAAAAATACCAAAAAACACCAAAATAAACCGTCGGAGACAACGGTAGAGAGGGAGGAGAGGAGGGGGGATGAGGAAGCCGAAGCTTCCCCTCCCCCCGCTATGAACGGCCGCTAGGGTTTTTTTTAGAGAGAGGTTTTCGTGCGAGAGAGAAAGGTTTTAGAGAAAGGTTTTCGTCCATGGATTGATTTAATTAAATTAATTAAAGAGATTCAACAATGTATTTTTATATACCACGTTGATCAGCATGTCGATGTAGATTAATTTAGACGATTAACATTACGAATAAGATAATTCAATACATAAAAGATAAATATAATATAAAAGATTTACATCTCATTCATAGAAGATAACAGGCTTTGCATACAAGAATTTAGATTTAGATTTGAAACAAGATTTTGATTTTAAATCAACCACCATTTCAAATCTAAGTTGTGAAAATCTTAAAAGTCTGTTTGGCTTTAGTGCAATAGAAGTATGAAGTCTACACACAAAATTTTACATAAGAATGCTTACTGATTAATGTGGTTTAATGTAATACATTAGATTTATTTTACAATAAAAATAATTTTATAATCATATTATACCATATCATTGTGTAAGTTTTATTTGGTAAGATTTATGTATAGATCAAGCATTTTTCTGTGTAAATTGACATAATTTCGTATGACATGTTAGATCTATTTTAATAAATGTAATTTTGTAATTTAACATATTATATCAAGCCGTGTCAATTTATGAGTTTATTTTTATGAAATCTCTTTATTACTAAAACATTTCTCATATTTTAATATGTAATCTAAACAAGAAATTTTTTAAAATCCAACCAAGGCAGTCCAATAATGTAACTATCTACCTATAAAATTAAACAATCTAATTTTTCTCTTATTTGGAGAAGAGAAAGTCAATCCCTCAATGTGTAGAAAGGATCTCCAAGGGGCTAGTTCTGCATTGACTGGCGGGTGATCATGTCATCGCTATGATTGGCAGACAGTGCAATTATTTTGGAGAAAGTCAAAGACCATTTCAATTTGGAAAAACAAGTTTATAAATGGACTTGAACTCATGAGCACCACTCTCTTAACTCCACGGCATTTGCCTCTTGACTACTTCAAAGCTAGAGGCTGAGAAGAATAGCAGAAGCAAAAACATGGCAGAGGCAGAGCCCAGTTTCAGAGACCAGAGATGGTCACTCAAGGGCAAGACCGCCCTTGTCACTGGTGGAACCAAAGGCATTGGGTGAGCTTCTCCATTCATCTCTCTCTCTCTCTCTCTCTCTCTCCTCGGAGATTTTTTGTATTTTTCAGTATTCTGCAATCGAATTATATATATTGATTGAATCTGGAGATGGAATTATTCAGATATGCCATAGTAGAAGAGCTGGCTGGACTTGGGGCGGCAGTGCATACTTGTTCCCGTAACCAAACAGAGCTCAATGAGAGAGTAAGAGAATGGGAACTTAAAGGGTTCAAAGTAACAAGTTCAGTTTGTGACCTCACCTCCAAATCCCAGAGGGAGAAGCTCATCGAGACTGTATCCTCTGTTTTTGGTGGCAAGCTCGACATCTTTGTAAATTTTCCTCCTTTTCTTCTCTTTATTTTATTTTTGTTTTTTCCATCTTCTTTTATTTTATTTTCTCTCTTATTTTGTTGGGTCTGCATAATTCTTTAATTATTTTCTAAGGAAGCAAACACTATCTTTACTCTGCATTTTAGCTTCTGCACTTGGACTTTTTCTCCCTAATAGATAATTCCGGATAATATTCCAAGATTGCGGACATGTTCAGGACAGTACCAATGGATAAGATTTTAAGATTTTCTTGATTTTCTCATCGTTTTTTATATTTCTTTGTAGAATAATAACATAGACACAATTATTTTATAGGAATAATTTTATTTATCATCACCACACATTACAGATTATATTTATTTTAATTTTTTTTTTCATTTTTTCTATAACAAGTGTAAGGATGAAAAGTAGAACAATTCGTTTAGTTTAACAAGATAAAATAAAATAAAAATAATTTTTAAATATATAAAATGTTTGGGTGAGATGATGAGTAGTATTATTCAGTTTTACAACTAATTATCATAATTATTTCATAAAAAAATGTTAAAATTTTATTTATCATTTTTCTTAACTATTATCTTTTTCATCATCGAATGACTGATACGGTATTAAGTGATTGATAGACAAAAGAAAGATAACAAATAACTTTTTCTTTTTTTTTAATTTTTGTTTTGAATTTTCTTGTAAAAATGGGTTTAATAAAAGTTGTGTACGACTGTACGTAAAACTCTACCAATACCTTGATTGGCTGCATGCACCTTAAGACAGGTTTTAAACATAGCCTTGTTTAGCTTGTTATGATTTGTGTTCCCACTCATCCTTCAATTTAAATTGTATGCATGCATGCGTGCATTAGGTAAACAATGCTGCAACATGGATACTCAAAGACGCTATACAGCTTACTTTAGAAGATTACTCGGCTGTAATGGGTGCCAATGTTGAGTCTCCCTACCATCTTTGCCAGCTTTCACACCCACTTCTGAAAGCATCAGGAGCTGCAAGTATTGTGTTCGTATCCTCCATCGCTGGTGTCATAGCTCTGCCTAAAGTTTCAGGCTATGCAGCATCCAAAGGCACGTTATTAATTTGCTTGTAATATATAATTAAGGATCGATCGAAGAAGACAAAAGAAAAGAAAGATGAGAAAACATGTCTTGTTCTTGTTCTTGTTCTCAGATATATTTGATTTTATTATCCTTGCTAATTTTCAGGAGCAATCAACCAATTAACAAAGAACTTGGCTTGTGAATGGGCAAAGGACCATATTCGCTCGAACGCGGTCGCACCGTGGGCTGTCAGGACCCGGGATATACCCCCTGTAATATCTCCCATCCATTCCCTATCTCAATGTGAATCTCATTATGATATTGTTTCGTGTTAATATGCCTCCTCTGAATGGTTGAATTAAGATCAAGATCCCCACAATTCAAGTATCTCTAGTGAATGTTGTAAGACCCACTTCATGATGTGTTTTTCACTTAAAGTTGTTTCTTGATGTGTTTATTTTTTCACTTAAAATTGTTCCTAGTTCAGACAAGAACTTGAGGTGATCTTTTTTCTTTGAAATGTTCACAATTTTTCCGCAAAATGATCATATCAATTAGCATAAACGTCGTCGGAGTAATAATATTTAATGGGTTAAATGATCCCATTTTGCATGCATCAGGATGCTCTTCGTTCTGTTGGATATGAGAACCCAATTTCTCGGACTCCTCTTGGTCGTCTAGCAGAGCCAAATGAGGTGTCAACAGTGGTGGCATTCCTTTGCCTTCCTGCTGCTTCATACGTCACCGGCCAAGTAATTTGTGTCGATGGAGGATACACCGTGACTGGTTTCTAGTGAATCAAATGTATGTATGCATTCTCAGCTTGCAGCAAGCTTTTACTTGCTTTGCAATGCTGGCATCCTCGATCGTGTGAAAGTAATAATAAGTTGCTCGCAGTAGTCTATACTGCAAAAAACATGGACAAACAAGCAATAATTATTGGTGATTTTTATGTTGTTGTAATTAAGACAGCCACTTAACACTCTTTGTTGAATGTCATGTATGGCTTTCAGTTCATTTAAACTGTGCATTTGGAAAAGCCAACTTTATATAAATATATATAATATATGCCATACTCACATTTCACTGCCATGATGTGACATTTCACTGATCATATGATGATATAATCTAGTCACTATGTGGGGAAGAACAATTTATTAGATGAACTATTTTATGCTGATAATTTTATTTATAAACAAGTTGATACCATATAATTACTAAAAAAATGCAACAAAGTCATGGTCGATCATGCATGTCCCACATTAATCATGGTTGAATGAATGTAACATTCAACGAAGATAATAGAAAAGAGGGTGTTTGAATAATCGGGTTCAAGGAAAGCGATTCCGACGGAGTTGGTGACTCAAAAGAAATATAAGTGTGTGGTTAAATAAGACGTTCAACGGAGAGAAATTAAATAAGCCATTTTCTATGGTGTATCTTGGTGATGCACTTAGCGCGTATTTGGGGGTCGCATTAGAAATCTTAAAAAGTGATTAAATAGGTTTAAAAAATTTTTAATAAAAAAATTAAGTTGTTTGAGTAAAACATTTTAAAATATAACTTTTAAATTTTCAAAAATATAGTCATAATTTTTAAAAAATCAAATGATCTCAGAATGACAAAATCAGATCATTTTGAGATAGAAATTTGGAAAACAGAAATCTTGACAAGTGTCATGTCGAAACAATATAAAAATGGAATTTCCAAAACAAAGTTTAGCCTAACTTTATCTTGATAAATAAACATTAAGCAAGTAATAGTTGAACCATATTTATGGACGTCGTCGCAGTTCCTGATCGTCCATGAAAAGGATGTTAATCTTAACGGTAATAAAAGTGCCACGCAACAACGCAGTAGGTAGCCTGCGATAGCTTCGGTGTCCAGCGTGAAGCCACGCAGAACAGATACAAAGAAAATATTACTTTAAAGCCCATAGAATATAAAATTGGGTATAGGCCCACCACGTGTCAACCACTTTGTGTAAAAGCTTCGAACGCGAGGAAGGAAAGTTCATCTTCCAGAAACTTCCGGCTTCAAAAAATATAATCCTTCTTCGCGGCTCCGATCGCTCCACGTGGTTCCTCTGAACCACGTGGACGTCCTACGTGGCATACGCTGTGTCCTCGGAAATGATACGCCCCAAAACCTCCCGGCATAGAAAAAGCAGAGGGAGAGAGAGAGAGAGAGAGAGATTGAAAATTTGAAGCCTTCACAATGAATGGAAGTGTAAGAGAAGAGTGTCAGGATATGGAGGAATGTAAAGAAGCGATGGTGTATATGTGGGGATACATCCCGGGAGCTTTGCCGGAGAAATCTCCGATACTTTCTCCGGTTCCGGTTCAGCTTCCGGAAGGCGGTTTAGAAGCGTGGAAGGATGTTTGTGGTGGTGGTTGTGGATTCTCAATGGCCATCTCTGGTTGAATCTCCATCTCCGTTGAGTTTCATATCGTCATTTTGTTTTTGCTAATTACGCTTATCAAGTTCGTATTATCAAAGCACAAAACACAATAATGACAATCGCATTACGATCTGATTACACTAAAATCTTGACCCGAAGTTTAAGTTCATTTCTAAATGGATCCGAAGTGCATCTTGGGAAAGTGTAATTTTTTTTCCTTTTGTTCTTCTGTTCTACTAAGTTGAGCTTATGGTTTGGTTTAGCAATTTTATGATTGGAGTCTTAGATTTGATTCCGTTTATTCTAGTTCTATTCTCTTTCTCTTCTTTGCTTTTTATTGTAATGATTTTGATAATTTATTACATCGAAGGATATAATCGTGTATCTGTAATTTTGTTTATTGCAAAGGTCTCGGCTTTGAGTTCTGCTTTGCTATATGGGATGCTCTTATTTTGCGTTTTTCTTTGGACTTCTTACAATTTTATTGTGGGTGATATGTTGTTATGTACCAGAGACGGGGAAGCTCATAACGTGGGGCTCGGTAAATGATGAAGTTCAAAGCTATTTGACTTCAGGGAAGCATGGGGTAATGCTCTGATCTTCTACCTAATGAAATTATGTGATTTTTTTACCCTCTCGAATTGATTTTTCATCTAACATCTACTGCAACACCTTGTGAAGGAAACTCCAGAGCCTTTTCCTCTCCCCACTGAGGCTGCTGTGGTGAAGGCAGCTGCTGGTTGGGCCCATTGTGTTACAGTCACAGGTACACTCTTACTTCCAGTACTTTGGAATTCGGACATAGAGAGAAGAAAATTATCTTAAACATTCCTTGTGAAGGAGAATGCAAACAACTATACATAGGTATACACCGGCTTGCCTCTTTGCACTGATGGAGCTCTATAACTATTTCTGGCTAAACACTTAGTAATCTTCTGGTCTGATGGGTCTACTTACCTTGGGCTGAAGTTGGGATGAGTGTCCTGCGAAATAGTGAAAGAGGCGACCCTGGTGGTATTTCAGGAGCGTCCTCCGACTGTCCAGTCAGTCAACGATCTAGGAGGTTCTCTTTACTCTTTGCCACAGATAGCTCAGTGATAATATTAGAAAATGTAAAATGACAGAGTTGTTGATACCTGAATACCCCGTATATGCCTTCTTTATTTTTGCTTTCCTTATGAGGTGCTATATACGAGATGTCATTACCTTGTTAGGTGATATCGTATAGGCAATGACTGTCTGTGTTGTCTTTTGGTGGATATCCCTTTCTGCCATTGAACTTCAATAGACTTGGGAAGCGGGGAAAGCAGCAGATTTATGGTATGCAGGTGCTTCTCCCATACAGAACGAGTGAACGTGTTAGTTGATTAGGGGCCAGGAGACTAGATACATCCTCTGTTATTCTGGTTTGGATGTACCTGGTATGGCATGATATGGGACATTGTCCTCTTCATCCTTTTTGTGATGCCTCAGGTACACCTGCTCAGTGTTGCCTTGTTGGTAGTGGGTATTCGCCTTCAATTAAGTCATTGGCGCCTATTAAGCTGGTTTGGGTCTGGGTCTGGTATTCTCGATGATATTTGGCATCACTTGTGGCTGTCTGATATATCTCTAGAAAAGCCAGGCTCAGTGTGGTGATTGAGAAATAGAAACAGGAATCATAGGGGGAAAATGCTATGACTGTTCAATATGGGCAAGACCGAGCAATAATAATGTGCCTAACAACAAATATGTGCTTTGAAGATAAATTCATGGATAATGGCTGCCCTTTTTGTTTTTGGATGGGATTTGAAGGGAAAATGTAATATACATGAACTAGAATTTGCCATGGTTACACTCTTTAATAATGGCTTGGCGATCTCACGATATCAAGGATGAGCAGATCTCCCACAATCTCGTTTTCAATTCAAACAGTGTTGCTAACCTGAATTTTTTTCTTGATGTACAGAGACAGGTGGTGTATACACTTGGGGCTGGAAGGAGTGTGTTCCCTCTGAAACAAGTGTGCATGATTTGGTTATTGGGGGAAGTTTACAAAAGGATCCTACTGGGAAACAAAATTCACAACTAAATGACCAATGTGATTTCTTTTACTTGTACTGTAATAAAACAAACGGTGGACCTTTCTGTTGTTTCTAGAGTAAATAAGGAAATTGCCCTATTTTGCAGCGAGTGCAAAGGATCAACACTCAAATATGATTGGTGGCGCAATATCTCATGTTGATAAGAAACAGATGGGAGAGGAAATTGGGAAGCGGAGGAAAATATCACTAGCCAAGCAAGAATCTGATAGCTCTGGGGATGATTTTTTCACAGCATCGCCATGTCCGGTAAATTTGGGTGTTGGAGTAAGGATCATCACTGTTGCTGCTGGTGGGCGCCACACATTAGCACTGTCAGGTAAATCCACTTGCGTCTTGGATCAGGTAAATCCACTTGCGTCTTGGATCACCGGCACAAGTTTGCTTATGGTCTCAGGTGTGGTTGTTGGTTCTTTGTGGTCACACTACATAGTTTTGAAGGTTGTATGAAGCACGAAGCTATGGAAGATTTTTGATGTAAAGCAAGACAGTTGATGCATTCTGTTTTTACCAAAGTTTTTCAGATGTGGGACAGGTGTGGGGTTGGGGCTATGGAGGCGAAGGGCAGCTAGGTTTGGGCATTCGGGTAAAGACGGTGGCTACTCCTCACATCATACAATGTATCGAGCAGTCTGCTTCCGGGAAAGAAAGCATGAGTTCATCAACAGAGGTTTCTAAGATTCTTGGAAGCCGCGTAAAAGGAATTGCTTGTGGAGGTCGGCATAGTGCAGTGATAACAGGTCAGAATTCCATGGTTAGTTTTATGGTGGTCAAAGCGCTGTACATCTTTTCCATGGCCTATCTCAAAGATATTTCTTCAACTGTAATCCCCTACATGAATTTCATTGGATTCTAGACACGGTTCAAGTTGAGAATCAGGCAGTTTTTTTCAGTTGGACTTGTTGATCTCATTACATAGCTATTAACATAGTCTATCATCTGCATTCTTAATTGGCTATATTGATTCAATGTACTTAGTAGATATGTTAACTGACTATTTGCTAAGCGTTTTTTTCTTTGCTACTATTTGACTTACTTTTTGTCTCTTCGCTCATCCTCTTTTTCAATCATAGATGCTGGGAGACTACTTACATTTGGCTGGGGGCTTCATGGACAGGTGAGCTTTCTGTGGCCCCAAATCCCTGAGTAAACTTTCTTGCATTTAGTCTGATGGTCTTTTTTGCACTATGTGGTACTGTCCACGCCACTATATCTAGCTAAGAAGTATTTGATGAAAGCCCTTAATCTAGATTAGGCATGGCAGAGATGGCTTAGTTAATGGCAATCCAGTCTGCCATCATTGTTGGCCCTTTATGTTTTGGAAACGTCTACCTGATAATAGAATTGTGAACTTAAGAAATTGCAATGGAAGAATTTTTCGCATTGCAGTTTAGCTTGAGAGCTATCCTAGTTTTTGTGTTTGCTGAATGCACATTCATCTTCAGCTTAATTGAGAGTTTGCACATTTTTTTTTTAATCTCTACATGCTTTGTTCTATTGTTGCTTCATGTCAATACCTTAAATAGTGTTTTTTTTTTTTTTGGTGTGGATTCTTCTTGTTCAGTGTGGGCAAGGAAGTACAGATGACCAGCTCAGGCCAACTTATGTTTCTTCTTTATCGGGTACCCGAGTGGAGAGAGTTGCTGCGGGACTCTGGCATACCATATGTATCTCTGCCGAAGGTCGTGCATATGCCTTTGGTGGGAATCAGTTTGGACAGTTGGGTACTGAAGGTGACCAGGATGAGGTACATCCCAGAACCAGTTAATCAGATGAGTTGCGTGTCAATTAATAGGTGACTGTCAGGTTCTGCTATGTTGAACCATCTTGGTCATTAGCAATATGATGCAGAAGCTACACCCAAATTCTTTCGTACCTTTCATGTGATATTCAATGATTCACACCAATCAACATATTGCATTTTCATTTATGTATCATAAAAATGCATATTATCTTAGCACCAATGTGTGCAATATATTGGTGGCCTATGCTGTGGCATTTGTCCAACTCGTATATTTCAATGGTTACTGGTTTAGGTTGTCTTTCTTGAGAATCACTTAGGAGAATATTATCATATAACAAGCTAAAGGATTCCTTCTTCTGCTTCAGAGTCTACCTAAGCTGTTGGAAGCTCCAAGTCTCAAGAGTAAGCATGCCAAAATAGTATCTTGTGGCGCACGACACAGTGTTGTACTAACAGGTTTGATTTTTTCCAACTGCAACAAAGTGGCTTGAACAAGTCATTTATATTATGCTTGATCAATAAAAGAAAGAAATCGAGTGGAAAATAAAATTAGATCCTGTAAGGTTACCATGTCATCGTGCATGCATAGGTTGTCACAATGAGTGATAGGAATAGCATCATGCTGAAGTTGGAAATAAACATAAGATTTACAGACCTTATTTATGAATTTAGGTTGAATAACAAGTTATCCAAATTGTAGTAGTTATAGCGTTCATAAATGTGCTATCGAACTAGGAGTGTTTGTCTGGATTCCTGAACGATTTTAGTCTCATGCAAGTTCTTTAGCCAAATATGAGGTTGAACAAAGCCTGATATTAAAAGACTCTTACTTTGATATGTGTTTGTGTTTTTTGAAGAGGACGGCCGACTATTCAGCTGGGGATGGAACAAATATGGCCAGGCAAGTTGTTCATGAAGTATTGAACCATATAAACTGTCAGCATCTTTTTGTTTCATTGACCTTTATCTTCTGCTTGCTTGCAGCTCGGCCTTGGCGACTCCGTAGATCGAAACACTCCTTTTCAAGTTTCAATCAATGGTTATAGGCCGAAAAATGTCGCATGTGGCTGGTGGCACACACTTCTGCTGACTGAAAGGGCCCTTTAAGTTTCAAAATTGTAAACTGAGGACAAATGGTTGACAGATTTGTTTGGATGGTCCTTACAAAAATAAAGTTTATTTGGATGGTAGATCAGTCGGAGCTCTCATTTAGTTGTACACTAGTTTTTCATAATAAAAGTCTTGTTTGCATACACGTACAATAATCCCTAAACTTGATACTTCACAGAGTGGGTTAAGACCTGTGACTACGAATTTGCCATATAATGCAAAGAGTCTGGAAGATGAAGCATTTCTAGCGTCAATGCAACTGTTTGGCCTTTGGAAGATAAAACCATTACACACAATTTACATAAAAGAAATATTGTATCAAAACTTGCTCGAAATGGGGTTCCTTTTGCACTGCCAAAGATGCATGAGAGGCCAGAACAAATCCATCCTATGAAAGCCTTTCGGACCCTGTGCACGTTACAGACGTAGTGTTTGAGAAAAATATGTGGCACTCGTGTGTCTTTAAGACATGATTTGTACAGATAATTACCTCGACGATGAAACGTGCCCAGGCATTGTTCGAACGGTAGTCGACTGCGCCCTTCAAGATGGTGAACTCCAAACTTCGAATCACCTGGGCAATCTCCAGGAAGAGCCCACGTTCATTGCATAGCATCTGCAATGGGCAAAAAAAGTTTTTAATCAAGTTCGTATCCAAGCAATAACTTTGGGTATATTAATATTCATTCTGATGATGGTAAAGACCTCTATCAGCATGTGTCCTGGATATTCAAGGTCTTCCACAACTATGGGGCATGATTGAAGGCCATCGCCAAATTCAAAAGCCCAGCTGGTCCCATTTTGACACCCATTTTTCGTTTCAGATGATCCCCTGTTCTCTTGGTCCGACACCTGCATAGCGCTTCAATTCTGCTTCTTACTTCCAGCTTATACATGACCTTAGTAGGCTGGTTACATAACTGATTCAACTACCTTTAATTTATAATCTCTGATGATTAACAATACATTATATATATTGTTTGTATAAGTAATAAAGTACGTGTATATTGATAAACGTTTCAAGAGGCTTGCAAACACCCCAATAATTTGCAATATGCAACATCAGTCCAAATCCCAACTAAGCTTCCTTTTCCAAGTGTGATCGATCCAGTGTAAATTATTTGACAATCCGTTGACTCACAGCCTAATTTCCCCCCCTAACAATTGTCCTCGAGGATTATATGAATTCTGTCAAATCATTCATGTTCAAATGCAGTCATAGTCATCTAAATAAGCATGGAGTCTCTCCTATTCTATGTTAAACTGTATAAACGTAGCCTATATACTCCAGATTTTATTCTAATCTATGAGGAGCGTTTCAGCATAAGAAACACCTTACAGATCCACCCAAAAGCAATCCGTTGATCCATATTCAGAGAAGTCACCCTTTTTCCTAATGCTTGCATATGTTGCTGAAGTGGAAATTGTTTGTTATCCACCCAAAATATGCAATTCCAATAGATTCCAATGAACTGAATCCATTAGATGATATCTTTTATCTTAATATAATAATTGGAACTCTCTTTTTTTTATAATAACTGTTTATATGGGTAGTTGATATAAACAATTTGACAGATACAAGCAGACTTTGCATACCTTTCGATGTGCCAATTGCCTCAATTTCTCAGACTGGTTGTTTACACTTCTTAAATGCAGCATATGCTTCACTGCTCGGTCTAAGAGACTGTCAATGCTACACTGAATGCACATAAAATACGGCTCAGTTGAATTAGACAGGATGAGAAAACATACAAGTGACAAATGCTCACCCTGAGACTGCACTCACCTTTGCACCATTTGGGACAAGTTGTCGGAGTTCCTTCAGCCGATCCTGGATCATCTGCCTGTCCCTTGGTCTTGTGTTTTGGTTTTCACCAATTCTAGCTCGTCTTTTGATGGCATTGGACAGCTTGGTTCGCCTCATAGGCTGTGTGGAGCCCTTGCATTTTTCTTTCTGCTCTATATTAATCAATTTGCTCCTCGTATTATTGGAAGAAACTGAACCAGAAATGCCACTTCTGTCCCTGGAAACAAACAAAGATCTAAAATGGCTCCGTGGAGTTGAATCATCATTCATTAAGACTCTTGGATCAGATTGATTCTGTGACTGGAAGGAATTGGCACCTTGTCCCATAAATGTTGTAGATGAGCTAGCACTTTTGAATCTATTAGTTGAAGTATCATCTAAACAACTAGACACACTAGCAACTATAGCTTCCAAGAGATAATCTGCATCATCACCTTTAGAAAACCATGATGGATTGCTACCATCAAAGAGATCTATTTTGCGAGTTAAACTTGTGCTTCTACATGGATCCCCGATTGAGAAAGATGTGTCCGGCATGTGTTCAATGGCATGATTCTGGAAAGCTGGTCGAAGTGCTTTGTGTAGCTCAGAATCTACGGGGTGGCTAGTGAAACTGCTAGCACTTTCATGATCTGTATCGTTAGCCCTCATGTCTCCAAATGTCATCAATCTGTTGCGCAAAGGATTGGTTCCACGGGAGGGTTCTTCAAAACCTCCCAACTTGGAGCTGTTAAATTGAGGATAAGCCTCTGATTCTTCCAGACAAGAGAATCCAAACAGCTTAGCCTGTGACATTTCTAACTGGCTAGCATTTATAGATTGGCATGGAGGGGTTGATATACCAAGGATGCTATTTGATAGAAGACCACTCACATTTTGGCTTGCAGCACTGAACATTCTTGGAATATTTGTTTCAGATACTTGAACAGCATCTTGAACCATCAACACTGGCGCTACATTTAAAGTTGACAATTTGATTTTATTGAGTCTAACGTGGTCAAAAGATTTAAAATCTTCAGCCTTCAGAGGGTTAACCGTTAAGTCTGAGGCCTCCCCTAAGTTCTCCAGGACACCAGACATTAGTGGTGATGAAGTTTGAGGTTGCATGTCTCCATTTGAAGTGAGTGGTACATTAATCCCTGCAACATTGTGAAGGGTATTGAATCTATCTTTGACATAAGCGACCATGGCCAGGTCTTCAGGAACCTGGAGAAGAATGCCCCACATAAGATGAAAATTGACAAAGCCACAGGAATGCATCAGATTTACCAACACAGAGGTAAAAGTCACCTGAGGAATATGAAATGCTATTTTCTCTCTTTTTTTATTTTGGGGAGGTCGAACCCCTTAGGCTTAAGTTATATATTATTTACATCACTACTTCATATGGAGGTTAACAAATAGAACAACAGTGACAACACTACAAAAGTTGGTACTAGAGTGACTTTTTTCTGAAGGAAACTCCCATTATAGTCCAACATATGAGTTGAGAATAAATACGCACCCACTCCAATGAGCCGAGCTGTAGAACTCCATGTGGAAGTACAGGTACCAACAGAATAGTCTGCTCAAATGTAAATAATCAACTCTTCAATCATTCGGAAATAATAATATGTGAAATTTGAGACACCAAATTGCAAGTTAGCTTAATGGGTGCAGTGGTACACTCAAGCTTGTCCAGGTGAAAACAAATAGAATAGATTTGTTGGTATAGTATAATTCAGAATGAAGTTACCTTGATACCTGCTGCAAATTGAAGTAGCCATTCATCTGGATACTATCAAAGAAAAACAAAAATACATCTGTGAGGTATTCTGTCCAGTATCGTCGGAACCATCAACAAATTTTTTTCCCCACAAATTTACTATTATTATAATATTATTAGAAACTCACCTCAGGAACTAACTTAGAGTTGAATTCGCTAGTATAAGTATTTTCAGAGCGAAACCAGCAATGGCTCCTTGTATATGCAACTTCACCAACAATCCTGATGAATTTTAATAAATCCAGGGTCAATTGCAATTACTTTAAAAACTCAATGTCTGATATAAAAGAAGCCTCATTGGTTTGATCCTTCTCTCATCTGTCCAGTATCGGCAGGATGAGAGAAGGATCAAACCAATGAGGCTTCATCCTGGAAACCTTCACCCAAGAAGTATTTCTCAACAAAAAATAGGGTATGCTTGAAATTATATTCCTGAAGACACATTTGGTAAAAATATATGCACTAAATTACACTGGAGAGTAAGGCAAAAAGTACGTAGTTCTTTACTGGTAAGGGAAAAGCTCAAGTTAGTACCCTTCTCCCATGGCATACTGACGAGATGGCATACTAGCTACAGCTGGTCCAAATGGATATCCCATTGCAGTGATTCCATCATCATCGCCTATGATCATTTCACATGTTGAAAATATCTCATTTACATTTTCATAGTCAATGCCATCTGATATATTCTCCAGAGGTTCTCTTGTTTTTTTAGAACCACAATACCCATCTTCCCAGCTCAAAATCCTGAAATATCAAGGAAACTAAGATCATACAGGAGAGACATCAACTAGATTCATACATTCATAACATGCACAAAACATACAGTAAACAACTTAATCTCCTAGTAAATATAAGTCTTTCAGAAAGTTGGAGCAACGGATAAGTTACAGTGAACATACTACTTGATTCATGGTAGCATCAGAAAGAAAAGAACAAACAAACCAGAACTGACGAACTAATGTAATTTCCTCATCTTCAAAAGATCAATTTAAAATGACGTCTTACAGATCTTATTTTACTCAAAATAATCAATTACGTATAATAAGAGATTGGGCCTGCAAAGACCACATGCTCAAATCACTACGGCTGTTAGAGGTTTGAATCAATGGAAGTCCAGTGGACTAATCACAACTGTTTACATTTGTTCTCAAGGTGTGAAAACTAAAAACCAAGTCCCATGCGCCTAAATTATAGTCATTGCATCCAAGTCCTCATCTATGCTCACTACTTCTACTCGTTCCATTTCAATATTGAATGCAATTTAAATATCTCCACTACGATAGGCGGATGATTTCCTTAAAGATGACGAATGGAAAGAAAAACACTGCATTTCTTTGAAATATTTAAACACGCTTCACTATTTATGATCACACATGGACATATAAGAGAAGAGAGGAGGGAAAAAGGGGGGGGGGGGGGGTGAGTTTCAAAATTAAGACAAAGACCCCATAAATCTAAATTGAACCTAACTTCAAAAACCCAAGTCAGAAATCAGTAGATGAAGCGAAACTTACATTTGGCCGTGGTGCTCAAGCTTCCAAAATACTGCATATTTCCAATATAAGTTGCTGCAGAGACTCTTCAACAACTGTCTCAAAGCGGTAGTCCCCATTACTTTGGCTAGCTCTCAAGGAATTTACAAAGGTCAATTAATACCAACAGAAAACTCAGACAGATTATCACATGGGAAAAGCTTCCCCCTAGCTACCCCTGTATGAACCTCGCCCCGCCTGTTTTATCCTCAAACCTGCCCGTCGTTTTATTGGAGGCCCCGTTGACCCAATAAACAAAAGGCCCATCGCGAAAACTCCCCTCTCACTCTCAGAGATCAAGTTGCAGACTTTATGTGATTGGTATTTTACAACGGTTGGAAAACGCTAAGAACAAATTTATGGACTTTTTGGACTGAGTATGCCATGAAATTTGTCAGACTTTTTTACAAAGAACGCGGAAGGTTCACGATGTGGTGGTATTTTAGGAGGACAGGAAGAGCTTCAACAGAGCCTGATTATCCGGAAATAAGAACCTTAAACAAGCTAAACTTTTGAGTCTACTAAAGCACGAAGTCACTGATACAAGCAGAGTGGAGCATGTTTTGCAATTCACTCGGCTGCTCACGAAGTGAGAAGAGCCAAGTTAAACCAGGTCCCGTCACAAAACACACAAGTAAACAAAAGAGGAATCTCCGTTTGGATGCTGAGAAACTAAGCAATAAAATTAACACAACCGCGGGGCTTGGTAACACTAGACTTTTTCCACACGAATTCTGGCAACGAACCTAACAGACAGAGAAATGTTCAAAAGGTCAGACAACTTGATGGCTCTTACTTACCTAGTAGAAAGTAGTACTGAGACAGAACGTCAAATCAGAGATTTAAGACGATGTTCAAATTCGTTGGACTCCATGTCTTTTTCTTGTGTCCGTAGAAAACGGATATGATCGGAGCAAAAGAAAACCAGCACACAGAGAGAGAGAGCGCCTGAGCTTTTCAGTTTTGAGTGGCGTTTCGTCCAGATAAAAACCAACGAACAATATACACGAATCAAAATAGCTTTATCAAAGCTAACTCCAGCCACCGGTAACCGGTCACATCGTTAGTGGTCGCGGATTTGAAAATGGTGAAAGGTGGGATTTGATAAATCTTTAGGATTCCAGTGGGTTTGGGGGCCCACTAACCTAGTTGAAAAGTTTGGATCGGCACTACGAACCCAACCTTTGGATACTGTTGAATACTTTTTTTTGTTTTTTTTTGTTTTTTGGCCTTTTTATAGATAAACCTCATAGTTTTATTTTATAATCATGTTCAAACGTACAAAAAGTGGATTTGGGGAACAAATACAAATCATCTCAAAAAATCTAGATCCAAGTGTTAAACGATGAAAGAATGTAAAGTGTAGCAATTTAGGTAGATGATGCTGCATGATCTCTTACTCCATTAGCTTTAGATAGAAGATTATAAAATTACACGACTCTGATAAGGAGAAAATTAGTCGACTATGAGATGTCACAAAGCTTTCCACTTTGTACACTACTTGTGTAGGTTTTCATGTTGAGTGCTCTTTTAAAGGGAGAAGTAGTCAATAAATCAAGATTCATCACTCAATTCAATATTGTAAGACTTTCACACTACTTTAGGCCCGGTTTGGTTAGCCAGTTCAGATACTGTCTCATCTCAAGATTCTCAATTGTACGGATGATATTATCTGACTAACCAAACTGTCATAATACAAAACTCATCTCATAGTTTTTAACCTTTCAACCACTGCCTTTGACATATCAAAAGTAAATACTGAAAAGCATGAAAAATACTGTCTTTTGGTGTGACCCGCTGACCTCCTTTTTATTTTCAATCACATTTCAAATTTATCTTATTACTGCATTCTGCCCCCTTGAAACATCTGCCGATCTCATATGCTAAAACCAACCCCATCCCCACTGCAATAAGAAATTATGTATTTCCTATGTATAAAAAATAAATAGATAATAATTACAATAATATTCTAATTTATAATTAGAATAATAAATTCCGAATTTCCTATATATAGAAAAGTAAATAGGTCATAATTAGAATAATATTCTAATTTATAATTAGACTAAAAAATTTCGAATTTCCTATATATAGAAAAATAAATAGGTCATTAGAATAATATATTTTAAAAGAGAATTTTTTTTTTTTTGGATTATAGAGTAAATTTTGCCAACAACTTCAAAATATATTTTGGGATTTAAAATTATTTATACATGATTTTTTAATTACTCATAAATATTACTTTTTATTAATATATTCATAACTATTACTTAATAATTATTAAATGATTTACAATCATTGGTGGAACCTTCCATTTATCAAATCTCAAAAAGTCAAAACTATCTCATCTCATTATCCAAACATCCATCTTTTTTATAAACTATCTAATATCGTCTTAACTTAAAAATCTTGTTACTATTAAAAATATCTCATTTAAACTGTATAACCAAACGAGAGGCCTAAGAAAGTCTTGTGTAGCTTCCGTGTTGAGGGTTAGATTAAAAATAAACAAATAACGGTAGGTCTAATAGATTTGGGCGGTAAGTAATAGTTTGGAGGTTATGAGAACGATAATGATTCGTGTTTAGACTTTCAACATGTCTTCACAATTAGAAGATTGTACAATTCATAGTTTTATATGTCTACATTTAAGGAGCAACGAAAACGGTACATATATACATGTTGGGCTCCCACGTCCGTAGTGAAGGAGCATATGTAGGCGGCCAGAACTTGAATATTTCAAGCCAATTAGGAATTTGATGTAGCAGAACATGCATGATGTGGGAGTTGCAGCTGCCCCAAAGATGAGCGGCACTTGAGGCACCACATGCGCGTGTTGCTTCGTCGGAAAAGGGAAAAAAGAAATAAAGAGAGCTTTACAAAAATGGCTTAAAGGGGAGGATGGAGATTGAAGATGTTCTGAGAATATTACAAGTTGAGATAGAGACAGTGCTTATCATTCACATATATAGAATTATTACAAGCTGTTAAACTACATAAATAGAAAAAATTAAATAAAATATTATTATAATATTTTATAGTTTAAGTGAGAGGGCAAATTACTGTAGGACAGAGTAGCAGCTTCCATATATCGATGTATTTTTTATTATATATCCGTCATGCATATTGAGTGGTGGGTCATGATGATGATGATAGTAATGACACTTGCGGTGGCAACCAGTAAGTTCTATACTTAAAAGAATAAAGTTTTCCATCAATTTTAACCTAGTGAGTAACTCATAAACTGGCGACTTACTACTTCTCATATAGGTCAGATCTAACTCATAGATCTACGGTTCCGTTTAGATTTAGAGATGAGTTGAAATGGTTTTAAATGAATTGAGTAAAATATTATTAGAATATTATTTTTAATATTATTATTATTTTAAGATTTAAAAAAATTAAATTTTTTATTATATTTTATACAAAAATTTAAAAAAATTATAATGATGAGATAATATGAATTAAAATGAGTTATGAATCCAAACAAAGGCTAACAATAAAAATAATTTTATAATTTAACGAATTACATTAATTTGTATGTCTACTTTTATAGATTTAGCTAAAATATTTCTCATAACCTATAATTAAGTTTAGAAATTTAGAACAATAAACACTTCAAAAAATCTCAATAAAGTTCCATTGCTGTCTTCTAATTATTCTTTTTATTTCTCTCTAAAAGAAAATATGTAAGAACTGCAAGGACGAAGAAGATATATATCATGGAGCGGTGAAAATGGAGGCCGAGGTCAGAGAAGTTTGTACACAAGTATGTAGTCACCATGATCAAAAGTGCTGCAAGCTGTTGGTGATGGTGAGATCGGCCATGACCATTTCAATAAAGCGATTAACAAAGCCATAGTGGGGTTTTTTTCTAATATATATATATATATATATATATATATATATATATATATATAATAGGCTAATAAAATTGCAATAAGCCTCTTACTAGCTTTTAATTATAGCCGGATGGAAGCAGGATGTGACATAGGAAACTTCCATCAATTTGATATGGCTAAGATTAATTATAATTCTTTTGATCATGTACTATAATTAATTGGTTGTCCCTTATTCTATAATTTCTACTCGATATAAAGTTGTCATTTTTATATTAATTGGCCGGCCTGGCACGTCGTACCATCATTATTATGGTTTATAATTAGTATTTTGGATTTTTGTTAAGATCTCTTGAAAGACTTGACAAACCAGCTTCCAACGTATATATATATATATAGTACTGATAAGTAGATCAAGAAGTTCCATATATAACTGCATATATAATAAAAAAAAAAAAGGGGAAAAAAGTTTAATATATGATCTGAAGTAGAAGCTTGTAGATCATGAATCATGATCCAGATTATATCCGTTTTATTTTCCTTCGATTTTCTGCCACTTGATCACGCCTTATATCTAGCTTGAAACCTACAGTTGTTAACGTGATAGCTACTCGATCGTACATATATATATATATTAGTTTATTGTTGTTGTCCACGATGCACCCACCTCCACACGTACATATCGTTGAAAATTGGAAGAATAATAATGTAGGAAGTAGCTAGCTAGTGATATTGCTAACCTCCTATCTACAAAGTCCAATTAAGTTTTATTTTTTATTTTTTATTTATCCAAATGATCCCTATATATAGTTATGCGTGATATCACATTGACCCCACATGTTATTCTATAATTGGTTATGACATGGCATATGCGTGCCATGTCAACATTTTCCATCAGTGAATTATTGATAGAGTTTGGACGGAGCTAGGATTAATTATTTAGCATATAGATCACATAATTAGATCAAATGCTTTACAATACATGAAGTAGAGAAAGAAAAAGTTTCATAATTAGATGTTCACTTGAGGGTATCTAAACTGCATCTTTGGAAATAATTTTCATCACACCCTATCATATCTTATTTCATTTCCTTTCTGAACATCACTTAGATACAAATTTTTTGAAATTAATCATTACAACTTTTTCAAACGTCTTTTAAATAAAATACAAAAAATAATTCAACTTTTCAAATTTTCAAATAAAAATATTATTAAAAAATATTATTCTAATAATATTTTATTTTTATAATATATTTTATTCAATTTTTTTCCTCCTCCGCCTTTTCCAAAATTCAATAAATATTTAGTTAGAATTATTTCACTACTATTCACAAACTATCTTAATACTATTTATAAAATTCTCATCTCATGTCATTTTTCAAAAATTTCTCTAAAACATATCGTGAAAACGAGAAATTCAAAAAATGGTTCTGATTATATATAAAGTATAAATTAACTCTTGACTTCAACCATACCAACTCTAATTTCAAAATTATTATATCTACTAATATATAAAGTGCGAATGGGTTAACAACAGTATTTTCGTCTAACATTTTTTTTCCCGTTTTACCCCAGCTCTTGTTTCTCAATTCCCGTTTTGTCCCTGACTTTTTCCCATTTTGCCCCTGGTTGTATTCAAAAATTACCGTTTTGCCACTCACCCCTTCCCCGTCCGCTTCCTCTCCCGCAGAGCACCGCCGCACTCCGGCGTGATCAACATCAACCCGTCGATTCTCTTTCCCTCCGGCCGGCGTCCCTCCCCTTCAATTCTCAGCCTCTATCGTGCCGCCGTTAACCGCCGCGACGAGCGAATCCAAGCCGAGGCCGACCCATTTCTTCGTCCCTTCCAGTGCGCCGCCGCACGCCGGCGTGGCCAACACCGCCCGGTCCATTCTCTTCGCCTCCGTCCGTCGCCCCTCCCCTTCCAATCTCAGCCCCTATCGTGCCGCCGTTAACCGCCGTGAGCCGATCTAAGCAACCGGGCGAATCGGGCATGAACAGTGTTTCGTTCGAAAATATTTTCCTATTTTGCCCCCTTTATAAAAACACTATCAATTCATCTCATTTCGTTTCATTATTATAAAAAAGTATTTTTAATGATATTGTGAAATTTTTTTAATGTTTAATCGTCTAAAAAATTGAATAAAAAATAAAGAAAATAGATTTTTTTATCCTTATCGAAAGAAAGATATAGTATTGTTTTTAGGTTTTAGATGTGAAAAATAAGTAACATTACAAATTAGTTGAGCTTTACAATTAGACTATAGTATTTTTTTTCTAAATTGATACCAAGTTTTCATAAAATTTTAATAAAAAATCAAAATCTTAAAAATTAAATTTTAATGTTGTGCAACATTTTATTTCCTTTAATTTTGAATTATGTAAATATCGAATTGAACTATTAAATTTTAGTATAAATCTAATTTTTTCCTTTTATTAATAGTTTGTGTTTAATGATTTATTAAGAAGTAAACTTAAATATATATTTTTTTTCATTTCTAGATAAATTGAATAGTTTATTAATTAATCTGAAATTAATTACGCTATTTGAGATAGATCTACAGTTTCTAATGTACTATAGTTTGTTTAATTTTTTTTAAATGTAAAGGATAAGACTTTATAAAATATATGATTAAATTATTTAATACTTACCACTATAGTTTTGAATTTTAAAATTAACACATTATATTTTTATTTTAAAAATAACAAATATACAATATACGCATCCAACCATAACTATTAAGAGTAATAATAGTAGCTTGCTTGGTATAATTACAAATTTTCATAAGGAAATAAATTATAACTTCTTAATAATTTAAAAATATAATATATCATTATTACTATTTTATTTAGCCAAGGTTGAGAATGTTAAATAAATTAATGTTTTTCGTTGTTATTATTTCTTATAGTGCTTCTGTTTTAATAATATTAAAAAAAGTTATGAAAACTTTTTTAAAGTAAATTAAAATGATTTGCTTTACATTCTTAAACTAAAAACTAAACTGCATTTGGAATAACGCAATGGTTTAACATTATTTGTAGTGCAGAATAATATAATCTAGAATACATTTTTAATTTTTTCCTTTCCTAATAATTTATATAATGTTGAAATTTTTTTTTTTACATATTTATGAATAAATGTTTCATAATTACTAACAAATTATCTTCTCATAAAAAAGATGAAATTAAAATAATTTTTTTTTCAATAATCTTTCAGTAAAATCCGTAATTTAAAAATGTTTTCTCCTATAACCAAATGAATTCACCCCATCTTTTTTTATATAGAAACTTAACAAAATTATCATTAACATTAATTTTAATTTTCAAACTGTAATAAACATCATTTTTTCGCTTGCAGCCTTGTTTCTATATTTTAAAATTTGTAATAAAATTTTAGTATTAATATTTTTATTATTAATTTAAGCTTTTATTAAAATTTTCTTATTAAACTTTTGCGTTATATAACTAAATAAAACACAAATTTATATGGATTTATCATTTCTGTTAAGTTTATAGTAGGTTTACCTCAAGTTATGTAAACCCATGACTTGTTTTAATTTTGTTTAAAAAAATTTCTTCACTTTCTTATTTCTCATTTGCTATCAATTTTTCATTTTTATATATTTGTAACTAAACACACGTTCAGTACACAATTCCTCATCAATTACTCTTTTTTTTTTTCCTATTTTTCTCATAAAATCCGATTCTCTTATGCTTTTGCTCTTTTGCCGATTAGGTGAGTTAAGGTTTTTTTTCTTTTTTAAGGTTGGATATTAAATTTAGATGAGATTAGTTGAGATAAAAATTAAAAGTTAAATAAAATATTGTTAGAACATTATTTATTATTATTGTTATTATTATTTTAAAATTTTAAAAAATTGAAATGTTTATTGTATTTTATATAAAAATTTAAAAACTTACTAATAATAACTTACTAAATAACTTACTAATAATTTAAAAATGTTTTCTCCCATAACCATATTACTTATAATAACTTACTAAATCTTTAAGGGAATTAAACTCCATTCCCGACTTTGGCTCTTCAATCGTATCATCATCATCCACTTGGACATTCTGAGATTTCTTGACACTACCATCATCAAGTTCTTGAGGAATTGGTATATCCTTAATACATTCTTCAATTTTAGGAGATTCACATGGCACTTCAGTTTCCCCACCATCAAATCTATTATCCTCTAAACCAATTATTCTGTTTGTAGTAGAGTTTGTATTGTTAGTTAGAATCGGAGGTTCCATGATATGTTGAAATGGGTAACCAGCATTATGCAATAAACACAAATAGTCTGCAATTAAACTCTTGTAAACAAGCCGACTTAAATTTTTTTTTTTGTATACGTGCAAAGAAGCTAAGTTTTTAAGAATAAATCATGATCAATTATTATGATTTTTCGTTGTAATTTTAGACTATCTCTACTGTTTATTTATAATTAAAAATTTGAAACATAATAAAATTGGTCACAGGACAAACGTGCAGCGCACGTTGCCACTGGCTAGTATATATTTATATATGTATATAATGATGGATTGCGGCATTCTTAAGCCTCTAGATATTGGACCACATTCAAAGGACAATGCAAGAAGAAGACCTCACAAAACAAGAAGACCAAAAAATTAAAATAAAACATAACTGATCACTAGAAAATATAGTTAAAAAAATAAATAATAATATACTCAAAAGATTAATTAAAACCGATCGATAAATATGTATATATATAAGTGATAATTTCGCTCCATCTCCATGACCTTATTATTACCATTATCTTAGGGAAAAGTCACAAATCAATTAAGAGACTGTTTATAACGACATGTTACTAACAACAACCTTATTAAAAGACGTACATCACTGATGATGTTGATTATATTGACAGATTAGGTTAAAACGGTAAAAAAAAAAGCATATAAATAAAATTATGCCAACATTGGTCGGATTACTAAGGGCAGTTTGAGGGTCAAGAATTCTCATATCATCTTAACTCATCATTACACATTTTTCAAATCTCCATACAAAATATAATAAACAATTCAATTTTTTCAAATTCCAATACAACTTTTTTAAATTCTAATTCAACTTTTTCAAATTTTAAATTTAAAAAATAATATTTTAAACTTTAAAACAAAATACAAAATTCTCATCTCAACCTTCAAACCTCCTAATTTTATGTCAGACAAGACTTCGCAGTCAATTCTCCCCGTTGCACTTTTTTTTTATCCTTCTCTCTAAAAAAGAAGGGACAATATTATTGTTTGGGTGAAGTGTCGTGGCCAGGGACAATTGACATGAGAAAACATTAGAGTGAGATTTTGAATGGTTGTGCTACTTCCACCGCTAGAGCATCCGCTAGAACTCCGCTAGTTGTTTTGTATTTTTATATATGTATTTTTTAACACTTTTAAATATTTTTAAAAAATTATAATATTATTAAAAAATATTTATTTAATCATTAAAGAAAAATAAATAATAAATAAGAAAGTATCAATGGTAACTTTCAACAGGAAGAACCAGCAAGAAGAGTGGCATTTTCCATTTTGTATACGTACTTGAGGATTATAATTGCATCCCTACTAATAAATATCTCGAGAAAATGACAGTCCTGGATAAATCGCGAACTGGGCCGGAAAAAATTACCCAGCCACATGCTTTATATATGGACTCGGCAACATCTCTTCATGGGCCCAATTCAGTAACACGGGTTTAGCCGCACGGGAGCTAAATAGCCTAGAAATGGATGAAACCTGTACAATCTTTGCAAGGGTTCCTATTGCACAAAAATGAGATGATACTGTATCTCGCGAGCTCGATCGCAGGAGGCAAATGCACAGCGGCCAGTTAACATAGACTTTTAATTGTAAGAGCTCAATAGTCAGAGTTATGTTTAGATAGTAAGATGAAAATTTTAAATTTTAAATTAAAATTTAAAATATTATTTTTTAATAATATTATTGTTTTAAAATTTTAAAAAAAATTGAATTAGAATTACTATTAAAGATAAGGGCGGCTCTCATAAGTCTTGCTTAGGCAGCCCGATCTAGGCTACCCAATAGAGTGATTGCAAATGGCAGTCTAAGGGATGGTCCAAATAAGGAAAACTCTATTTGGAAGTCGGTTCACCCATAGCACACCACACATCCTGTCTGGGAATGCCACATCACGGTTAGGCCGGACCGAACCCCCTTCCTTCCGCTGCTTCTCACTCTCCCATGCTTGTCTCTTTCACTATTAGAAACCACCTTTCCCTTCACCCCTTATAGTTCTCTCTCTCCCCACATGATTCTCTCTTGTATCTTTTAGTACTATCAGAAACCAACTTCCCCCCTCACCCCTTATGGTTCTCCCTGTCTATTTCTCTTTATTTTTGTTTGGCCAATTTACAAAGCCACCATGGGTGTTTGTTTTAGCAAGAAGAGATGGTCTTCTTCCTCTCCTTTTTTTGCTGTCATTTCTTCAACATCAATGGCACTTCCAAACACTTCCCCTTGTGTGTAGCTCCACCTGTAAAGAAAATAGAAGTATATTGTTTAAACCGAAGTTCCCTTTTGATTTTGACGCTAGAGAAGCCAATTTAGCTTCTTCCAAATAGGTTTTTCCTTGCAGACTTTTCAAATGTGTATTGAGGCACCACAACAAACAGAATCTGCACCTCACAGCACTGCACACAGCACTCCTCGCAGCACTGCATACAAACCTGCAACAAGAGTAGAGGCTGAGAAGAATATTTCAGAAGACACGCTCATAACAGAATAGAGACACTTGTCATTGTATTATTTGCACAGCTGTATTGTTTGTTACAGAATCCTCTCTATAAATAGCATAGTACATGTATACAAAATTAATGGAATACAGAAAAGATTGAATCTTGAGCACTATTGTTGTCTGCATTGAGTGGAGCCTTTTCACATACTTCTATCATGCATTCCTCTATTCTCATATCTCAACATGGTATCTAGAGCCTAGGACTCGCGTCACCCTCCCTCCATGGCGTCCCCAGAAAAACAACTTCCCCCCATCCCTTCCCCTTCTCTTCTCACCTCAGCCTCTCATTTTGTAACAATAAAACTTACCCTTCAGAATTTTCTTCTCTGGAAGGCACAAATCATGCCTTTTCTCAAAGGCCATCAGCTTTTTGGATATGTCGATGGCACCATTCCCTCTCCCACTGCCTTTATTGATGGAAACCCGAATCCTGCTTATACACAATGGGTACTCCAAGATCAGCTTATCATCTCAACTCTTAACTCCTCTCTCTTCGATTCGGTTCTTGCCCAAGTTCTTGACTGTCAAACCTCTCATGAAATTTGGACAACTCTTCAAAACATTTTTCAAGCTCAGTCCTCAGCCCATGTTATGCACACTCAATATCAACTTGCCACTCTCAAAAAAGGTTCTGAATCCATTTCTGACTATTACAATAAAGCTAAATCACTTGCTTCTTCCCTTGGTGCTGCAGGACACACCTTATCCGATCAAGAGTTTACTATCTACCTTCTTGCAGGACTTGGGACTAAATACGAATCCCTTGTCACCTCTCTCACCACTCGTCCTGATCCACTGTCCCCTCATCAAATTTTCAGCTATCTACTCAATCATGAATCTCGCCTCTCTCATCAGACACAAACGTTGCTCTCAGGTTCTTCCTTTTCTGCAAATAACATAGCGACTAGCTCTCCATCTCTACTTGGTACTCCAAGCCGTGGTCGAACCAATGGTTCTCGAGGTCGTGGTCGTCATTTTCCTGCATCTGGTCGTGGCACCTCACCCTCAAACTTTTTCAACAACCGAAGTGATTCTCGCCCTACCTGTCAACTTTGCAATAAAATAGGCCACACTGCAATGACCTGCTATCACCGTTTCAATCACTCTTATCAGGCCCCACCTCCACCCTCACTCGCTGCAAACATTTCGCATGTTCCTCCTTCCTCCAATGTCTCTCACTGGTTTCCTGACACAGCGGCGACCAACCATTTTACACCTGACCTTTCCTCTCTCAATCTTGACTCTGTCTCATACACTGGGTCCGACCAAGTCAGCATCGGCGATGGGTCTTCACTTCCAATACAACATGTTGGCTTGGCTCAACTTCTATCCCCCTCTGGCATATTTCTCTTACACAATCTCTTTCATGTTCCTCTTATTTCTCGGAATCTTCTCTCTGTTAAGCAATTTTGTTTTGATAATAAAGTTTTTTTTGAGTTTCACTCTGATTTTTTTGTGTGAAGGATTTGCATACCAAGGTGGAGCTACTTCGGGGTCCCGTTGAGAATGGGCTTTACGTTCTGCCATCGCAACCCAGTTCTTCTTCCCTTGCTCCAGCGTCTTCCTTTTCCCCACAAGCTTTTATGGGCAACCGAACCTCAGCAAATTTATGGCACCATCGCTTAGGACATCCCTCTTCTCGCACAACTCGCTTCACTCTCCAGAAGTTCAACCTTCCCACCACGGCCAGTCATGACCTCTCATTTTGCTCAGCTTGTTCCCAGGCCAAGGCCCACGCTCATCCTCACCCTTCCTCGCCCTCTCGATCCAGTGGGCTCTTTCAGCTTATTTTCTTAGATGTATGGGGTCCAGCCCCTGTTTTGTCTACAAAAATTTGTCGTTATTATCTGTCTATAATAGATGACTTTTCCAAGTATCTCTGGTGTTTTTCCATTCATTTAAAATCAGATGTTTCTTCTATTGTCACTGCATTTATCCAATATGTGCGTAATTTTTTCTTTCAAAATATTCTTTCTATACAAACTGATGGTGGAGGTGAATTTCAACCTCTTTGTCCTATTTTTCAATCGCATGGCATTAATCACCGTATCACTAACCCTCACTCTCATCAACAAAATGGAACCATTGAATGTCGTCATAGACATATCGTTGAAATTGGCTTGGCTTTACTTGCACATGCATCTATGCCTCAAAAATACTGGGCTGAATCCTTTCAAACTGCCACTTTTCTCATTAATCATCTTCCTATCCCGGTACTCAATAATAAATCTCCATTTGAAATTTTAATGGGTCATTCTCCTGACTATCTTTTTTTGCGTGTTTTTGGGTCCGCGTGTTGGCCAAATTTAAGACCATATAATCATCACAAGCTGGAGTTTAGATCCCAAAAGTGTGTATTTATTGGCTACAGCCCAGACCATAAAGCCTATCAGTGTCTTCATTCTTCTTCAGGCCGACTTTATATCTCCCGTGATGTAGTTTTCAACGAGAAAGAGTTCCTTTTTGCATCCAAGCCCGATAGCCCATCTTCCTCTCCAACTCACGTTTTGGTTCCTATTCCTCTGCATATTCCTTTGCTCACCCATCCCTCAGGCCTAGCTCTATCCAGCCCACCTAAATCACCTCAGCCCATTCACCCGTCTCCTACAGACATAAACCCTAACTTTCCTCTTTCGTCGTCTACCGCCTCCCCATCTCCAGAAATATCTTCATCAAGTCCCTCTGAAATCGGGGTGCTACCCGCTACGATCACTTCTGTTCCCTCTCCACCACAACCTCTACACTCGATGACAACCCGTTCCCACACCAATACACTTCGTCCTCGCATACGCACAGATGGTACAATCCCGTGACCTTCGAAAAACACCTCTGCCTCTCTCACTACCTTATCTCAGCTTTCTCCTCCTTCTTCCTCTATTCTAGAGGAACCCAAGTCTTTCTCCAAAGCTACGAAATACCCAGAATGGCGCCTAGCCATGGCTAAGGAATTTCGTGCTTTACTACACAACCAAACCTGGGAGCTTGTTCCTTTCAGTCTGAATCTTAATATCTTGGGTTCGAAATGGGTGTTGAAGACCAAGCGGCGTGCAGATGGAACTCTTGAACGACGTAAAGCTCGTCTTGTCGCCAAGGGCTTCCATCAGCAACCCGGTCTCGACTACCATGAAACCTATAGCCCGGTTGTTAAGCCCGTAACTGTTAGGCTGCTCTTGTCAATTGCTGTTACTTCCAACTGGCCTCTTCACCAGCTTGATGTGCAGAAGGCATTCTTGCACAGAGACCTCGAGGAAGCTGTGTTCATGAAGCAACCACCTGGTTTTGCTCATCCGGACTACCCGTCGCATGTGTGTAAGCTTAAGAAATCTTTATACAGGTTGAAACAAGTCCCTTGGGCTTGGTTTGCAAAACTCACTGAAAAATTGATCTCTTTTGGTTTTGTTGCTTCTCAATCTAATTCCTCTTTGTTTATTTTAAACACTGCATCTGATTGCATTTATATACTCATATATGTTGATGACTTGATTGTTACTGGATCTAACCAAAGGATTATCTCAGACTTTATCTCTTCCTTACGTATGCATTTTCCTGTTAAAGACTTAGGCATTCTCCATTATTTTCTCGGTATTGAAGTCACTCGGACTTCGTCAGGTCTTTTTCTTTCTCAATCTAAATATATTAGAGATCTGCTTCATCGAACACAGATGCATAACTCCAAACCCATCAATACTCCTATGTGTTCCTCGGCCAAACTCACTCTGCTTTATGGATGCACTTTTAATGATCCTCAACTCTATCAGAGTGTGGTTGGCAGTCTCCAATATTTAGTATTTACACGACCTGACATTTCATTTGCTGTAAATAGAGTCTGTCAATTTATGCATTGCCCTAGACTTCCTCATTGGCAGGCAATAAAACGAATTCTTCGTTACCTTAATAATACTGTTTCTCTTGGCCTTCATTTTTCTACTACCTCCTCCTTCAAACTCTCAGCCTTTTCTGATGCTGACTGGGCCGGATGCCCAGATGACAGGAAGTCAACTGGAGGATTCTGCATTTACTTTGGTCGTCATCTTGTGTCTTGGGGTTCAAAAAAGCAGGCCACTATTGCTCGGTCTTCCACTGAAGCTGAGTACAAATCAGTGGCTAACACGGCCTGTGAAGTTCTATGGATACAGTCCCTTCTCAAAGAGCTTGGTGTTTTTCTTCAGCATCCTCCTACTTTATTGTGTGATAACTTAGGAGCTACGTATTTATCAGTGAATCCTGTACTGCACTCTCGCACAAAACATGTTGAGCTCGACTACTATTTTGTCCGAGAGCGAGTTGCAGCTAAAATGCTTCAAGTATCTTTCATTTCCAGCAAAGAGCAGCTTGCTGACATTTTAACAAAGCCATTATCAGCCACAAGGTTCATTCAGCTACGATCAAGTCTTACTATGACTATAGTACCACTTGAATCGCGGGGGAGTATTGAGGCACCACAACAAACAGAATCTGCACCTCACAGCACTGCACACAGCACTCCTCGCAGCACTGCATACAAACCTGCAACAAGAGTAGAGGCTGAGAAGAATATTTCAGAAGACACGCTCATAACAGAATAGAGACACTTGTCATTGTATTATTTGCACATCTGTATTGTTTGTTACAGAATCCTCTCTATAAATAGCATAGTACATGTATACAGAATTAATGGAATACAGAAAAGATTGAATCCTGAGCACTATTGTTGTCTGCACTGAGTGGAGTTTTTTCACATACTTCTATCATGCATTCCTCTATTCTCATTTCTCAACAATGTGGTCACACTCTCTCTCTCTCTTTCAAACACATGCTTTTCCCATTCTTTAGATTTTTCTATTTCAAGAATGCAACAGTTAAATCTGGTGCAATTAGAAAACTATTTCGAAAGCCAATGTAAGAAATTTCATATATAGAGAAGACATTCTGCAGAAGATGAGATATGGGGAGAATGTGTTATGTGGGGGAGAGCTTCTGTGTTTCTAGAGCTTTTTAAAAAGAAAAATGTAACCATGTTGACACCCCACTTAAGTGGGGTGTGTGGTTCAACTAAGACTCCCCAAATAAAGGGGTGGCCGTCGTCTATGGCCACCCACGAAAGGGCTACCCTTCTAGTGGCCATCCTATTTTTTAATTTTTGTTTATTTTTTTAATCTTCTCTTCATTTTTATATCGTATCTAATATTTTCATTTTTATATTTATCAGTTCTTCAATAATCTTTTTAACAATTTTCATATGCTCTATAATTTATATGTTTTAGGAATTTTATGATTTTTCTTAATTTTATGATTTTTTTTTTAAATTCTTTTGATATTTTCTAGTTTTTTGTGCTTTTATTTTTTCTTTTGTTGATTTTCTTTAACGTGCATGGCAGTCAATTGCTATGACTATATTTTATATGAGGAGATTAACAAAGTCGGCTAGGCAGATGGATCAATTTAAAACTTAGTAAATATTTAGAATTGTGGTGAGAAATATAATTTATAACTTTAGGACTTATAATTTATAGATTAAGTAATAAGTTCTACTATTAAAAATTTATTCACTGTTTGGTAATCTTATGTTTAAAATGCTTTCAAACATGTTACATTTATTTGGAAACAAATTTAAAAAGTATTTTCTGAAATAGAAATGACAATCATTTGATTTTTTAAAAATTATGATCATATCTTTAAAAGTTTAAAAGTTGTAATTATCTGAAAGTTATATGGATATTTTTGCTCATTAATAGAGTTTTTTAAAATTTGAATTACATTTCGGATTATCTGAAAAAGCACGTTTGAGGACATGCATCAAAATGATATATTTTGATGCATTTCCTCAAACGTACTTTTTAACTTATTTAAGATGAACAAGTATTTTAATATATAACAGACAAATAATCTAATTTTTCTATTAAAGAAATTTTAAGGGTATTTAAAAACTTTTTAAGATCCTACCACATTCCCAAACAGACCCTTGATTATAACTATGTATGCTTCTCCCAAATATTTAAAATTAGAGGTGTCAGTTTTGAAAAAGTGCAAATCCCAGAAACTAAACATGATTTTTCCTCTTTTAGTTGGTTGGAAGTAGTATTAGTAGTGTGGCAAGGATATTATTTATATTAGGATAGGATTATAGAAGAATCATGGTATTTGCCAACTGCCTTCGAGTCAATTTCAAAGACCACATGGGATTATGCGAACAAGAAAATTAGCAGATAAATAGGGTATAAAATCACAACACAGCACTTACAAACAGACACTTAATGAGAGAGAGAATCTAAGGTCTTAGAAATTTGGTGATTTCCCAATATAATAAAATATTTGTAATTTTGTAGACGTAGACACATTAATTTTGTATCATGTAATTAATTTGTTTATATTTATTTATTTATTGTTTGTCATCGTTTTTGCAACAACTTAACATCTTAAAAATTGTTCTACTAGTTTGCTAGACCTTAGAAAAAAAAAAAGATGCATAAATCAGAAATGGAAGAAGAGCTAGAAAATCAAATTCTTGAATCACAAAACTATCAAAACTAGTAGCTTTTTAATCGTGAATCGACTTGAACAATTACAGGCCAGGCCGGCCAGTACCATCGGGTCTTTAAGATCTAACTATCCATACCCCATACTTATCAATGCATCCATGCATTCGTGAGCCACACACGAATGCCTAGAGCATTAGTATTAGTTTGTTTATATGTATTTTCAAAATTATATCTTTTGAAAATTGATTTTATATATTAAGAAAAATTTTCACATTAATTTATGCATATTTGAATAAAATAATAATTTTTTTTATTTTTTATTTTTTTTAAATTATTTTTTTTATATATTTTATAATTAGCACCATGTGTTCAAAAATATCAATTTCATATATCTAAATACTACCAATTTTATATATCAAAATGATCAATTTTATCAATAAATATTAATATGTACTAAAAAATACTTTGTATCATCAACTTAATATGAATTTCATCTATCAAAATCAATTTAATAAAAATTCTACAAAGTTGATTTTAATGGATATGAGAGAGAAAAAACAGGAAAATAATTTTTGAAGAGTGAATAATATTTTTTCAAATTTAAAGAAATACTATTCATAACTATGCATAATCTAATACAAACTAATTTAAAAAGATATTATTTAAATATGAATATTAATATAAAAATATATAAGCCATTACTTATGCTCTAATAGATGGTCAAAAAGGGAGGATTCTTCTTAGACAAACAAATTCAATAAATGCCCTTAAATTACTTCACTGCCGCCCACATTTGTCAATTGGTCAAGTATAGTTATTCCAGGAATTTTAGCAGAGCCGAAAAACAAGTAACAATATATATATATATATATATATTATATAAGACAATATTTTTTTTTAACATCATATATATAAGACACATGATGATTAGACAAAGCCCAAAGAACAAAATGTTGCTTTAAAAAGAAAAAAAGAACGAAAGAAAGGACTTTGATAATGATTATTTAATCACTCTTTTGTCGGCAGTCACGGATGTAATGTCTACCTAAGCCCGTTGATTCTTATATTCGTATTCTTATTATACCATTTTCAAATGTAATGTAATGATTATTCTTATTGTCGGCAGCCACAAAGATCATGTACATACGTACAAATTTTGAAGTCTGGATTGATTACAGTTAATTAATGGGGGGCCTAACTCGTTATGAAGCAACGTCTAAAAAGTATCTTCAGTTGTATATATGTAAACATACTATTATTAGTTGGACTGATATTCTTAACCATGGCGTGTATTTTCAATCAGGCTATATATATTAATTAATTTATCAATATATTGGGATCCAACTACTCCATCAAAAGTTTATAACGGTTAGTTTTTTGCCTCCACTTATATTACACGCTTGTGAATTAGTTTTCGTTTGATTATACAGATGAAATAAATAAGATAAAAATTGAATAAAATATTATTAGAATATAATTTTTTTATATAATTTTTTTTTAAAATTCAAAAAACTTGATTTATTTTTTATATTTTATTTAAAAATTTAAAAAATTATAATTATTAAATAAAATATATGAGATTAGACGAGATAATTTATGAAAATAAACCACACCTGCTTACTCTTTTTTCCACTCACATATATTATAGAGTTTTCCTTCAAACTCGAATAATATGAAGAAAATTCCCCCTACCTAATCTAAAAATTTGTCACTTTTGTTATCTCATGTTTAAGGGATACGTGACAATTTAAATCATTAAAAAAGAGGTGGCGCTCTCAGCCAGTGGGTTGGGAAATTTACTTTTACACCAGCCAATCAGTAGTTGGCACATAGGGGTCTCAAGAAAATCCTATTTATACCTGCGTACAGGTGATGAAAATTATTTCTCTCCCTCTCCCTTCCCACCCACGTCCCTGCTAGTAGGGCTGTAAAACGATCAGTCCGGACCGAATGGAGCGGACCGAAATCAGACTGGACTAGACCGAAAGTCCCATGGTCGGTTTCGGTCCCATATGTAGGGGTATTTCGATCCTCGGTCTGGTCCCGGGGTTGGGATTTTTCAAACCGGACCAGACCGGACCGAATCCAAAAATTTTATTTTTATTTTTATAAATATATTATTTTATATAATAATTGTATAATAAATTATGTAATTAATAAATATGTTATTAATACTTGTTAATATTCTATAAATTAACAATATTTTTTCATCTAATTTATTATTATTGACTAATTAAAATATTTTTTTATTGAGTTTGTTACATAAGTCACATTAATAAGTCATTTAGTTTAATTTAGTATTTTAAATAAATTTTTTTATTAATTGATTTAAGAAAAAAAAAAAAAAGGCCGGACCGAATGGACCGGTGTTCGGTCCAGTCCGGTCCGGAAAAAATAGTGGACCGAAAAGTTCAGTCCATGGCCGGACTAGACCGAATCGGACCAGACCATTTACCCCCTACCTGCTAGTATCTTATCTCCCATCTCTCTCTCTCTCTCTCTCTCTCTCTCTCTCTCTCTCTCTCTCTCTCTCTCTCTCTCTCTCTCTCTCTCTCTCTCTCTCTCTCTCTCTCTCTCTCTCTCTCTCTCTCTCGTATAGTTGTATTTATCACATATCCTTCTTAGCTCTGTTTCGAAGTTATATACATTCCAGACCACCCATCTTCTTCTTTTTCCTTTTCTTCCGAGTTACAAATATATAAGCTTAACCAACATAATTTGCAAAGAACAAAGAGCAAGAGATGATGGATTTTTCTTTTCTTATTCTTGATTCCTTATCGTATCCACAAGAATAGCAAATCATGAGCCCTCAAAAGCGTCTCTATGACAATTGAGATGAAAATCCAGAAGTGAAATCATTAGAAGAACATAACCCACTTGCCATTGTGCCATCAAAGGAACAAATCACCTCGCCCCCATCTGCCACTGCTTCACTCTCTCTCTCTCAATCCAATTCTCCCCACATCGTTCTCTCTCCAACCCAAGATTTACTCCTTGTTTTCTCACCAACCAACCAGGGTCAAGGAGTGTATACTGTACAACTTTTCAAAAAATAAAAAAAAATAAAACAATATCTGTTACAGCTTATAAAAAGAAAAAGAAAAGGAATGCAATGCAATGCCTTGAATCAAGCCCAAAGGACTTGCATTTGGCCCAGATGGCAACCTAGAATCTAAAACTCAAATTTTGAATTTTTTTTTCTCTTTCCCAATTGTTTTCTCGATAGCCAAATAAAACAATTTTTTTCGTTAAAAAAAATATGTAGAAAAAAAAAAGAGAAGAAACAATACAAACATATAAAGTACACATTAGCTTACAGAGATTCGGGTTGGTTAAAATTCTATAATTCTAAAAAAAATGTCCCGGAAGAGAGCAAAAGACGTATTTGTTCCCGTGTGGACATCTGATGACAAGAGACGGTTGGGGCCCAGATCTCCATAATTGTGGGAGATAACCAGTTTATTTGGAGGGTGTGAGGACAACTCACTTGAAGAATTCGTGGAGGAGAGGGAGGGAGAAGGAAGGAAGGGGTAAGGAAGGGGGAAGAATAATTCGGGGGAGAGAGGGATGAGAAGAAGAATACTTGTGCAGGTGTAGATGTGTCTTTCCTACACCTCCTACGTGGTGAATTGGTATTGGCTAGTGTAAAAACAAATGAGTCACCCGACCGGCCTTGAGTGTTTCCCTTAAAAAAAAATGTGTTTTTCATTTACTCATAAAACTTGCAAACTTTATAAGTTGGGGAAAATCCGAGTTGAAGGAAAACTATGTCCCACTATATTGTCTTAGTTTTGCTATCGGCGTACCAACTTATAATTAAGGAGCAATGCTACTCATCATCCTACACCACATAATTTATATATTTTAATATTATTTTTTATTTTATTTTATTCTTATTAAATTAATTAGTTATTTTACTTATCATCCATACACCACATATTTGTTATAGGAAAAATGAAAAAAAAAATTAAAATAAATGTGGTGTGTGGGGATGATAAATAGAATTATTCTATAATTAAACATTGTCTACATACCCAAAATTCATTGAGATGTTGCACATGACCAATATTTAAGTGCAAATCATCAATTCAAAGAGATAGAGTCTTGCTCCATTTGGGTAGTGGAGTATTCTCAAGTGATATGAGAACATTCCACTATTATTTATTATTTTGTCATTACTTTTCACTTACTTTTCATTCATTTTTATTATTATTCAATATTTTATCATTATTTTTTACTATTTTTTAACTATTATTCACAGAATATCTAAGATCACGTTACTACCCAAACACAACCTTAATTACCAATTTATTGATCCAAGCATCATAAGTTAAATGATAATGCATAGATCGAAAGATGCAAATTTAGTTAAAATAATAAAATGAATAAATAATTCTATTTGAAAACCTGTATATCACATGACTATTCACATCATATAATTTGATTTTCAATTCATGTCATATGAATGGTGTGTGGTGTATTAATGACCTTAAAATAGAATTGAATTATGAAAAATTATATTCATCATCCCCACACACGATGCACCACACTTTTTTTTTCTCTTACTAAATATATTGTATGTGGATGATGAGTTGAAGAATTCAATAAGTTTAAGAAGAATTAAACCAAAAAAAAAAAAAACTTTAAAGAATAAAAAAAGTATACTGATGTGTGGTGTGTGAGGATGATGAGTAGTAAAGCTTTTGAATTATTGGCCCCACCACCAAGATTCTAAATGGATTGAAAGAGCCAGGTGCACAACATGACCACCTTAATGAACCACGATAGTGCCGGGAATGGTTTTGTATTCAAGTTGATGTCTCTTTTAAATGGTTGGGTTTGCATCTAATCAAAGGGGAAAATAATACCAAATTGGACCATCATTTATATATATTATTTAATGTCATCATGTGAAAGCTGCAGCTCTTTCCTTTCTTCTTCGTCACCTAACGCCGACGTAAACTTAGGGCACACAGTTTTGCTAGCTTTTGCTTAGGGAGCGCTTGATTTCTGCTTTGAAGCTAAAATGTTCGAGTGGAGAAAGAAAAGTACAAGAGGATCATTTTTTAACCGCAAGATCGATATGATATTGAACCGATTGATGATGCAAACAATGACTTCATGCATCTACGATTGGGACATTAATATTGGAGTGGGTAATTCAATGAAGCAAGCAACATTAACTTATATCTATATATATATATATATATGTCAACAGATTTTATTTTATTTTTTTAATTTTTTGGTACCCTATTAATAATTTCTTATCAAATAAAATATAATTTTTCTCAGCTAGTATATAACGGCACTCTAGAAATTCAAACCTTTGGTATAACTCGGTTGTGACTGATCTTACGTACAACTTATGAATTAGAAGATTTAGGGTTCGTTTGGTTACCCAACCAAACTCAACTCATCTCACTCATTATTACAATTTTTTCAAATCCCAACACAAAATATAATAAACAATTCAACTTTTTCAAATCTCAAAATAATAATAATATTAAAAAATAATATTCTAATAATATTTTATCATCTAAACTCAACTCAACTCAACTCATTTCAACAACCAAACGCACTCTAATTGGACTTTTGCACTTCTTTTTTTTATTATTATTTTAATGTTCTAATCATGGTTAGCCATCTAAGGGTATACATGGTTGACTATTATAGTAAGATATATTAATCAAGGGTTTTTCTCTAATCAACGGTAGATCATGAGGCATCAAAAAGCTTATCATAATATATATAGTATCTGATTAATTAAGAAAGTACATGAGTAACCAAATGGATTTGGTTCAATATATATATATATATATAGCTTAATTACGTTGGAGGAAGAAACTATGGAAAAAAAAATACTGAGTCTCGGAGAAAAAGACAATAATTTCCAATTGATTAATCAACCACATCTATCTGATTACAATGATGATCATGATGTCTTTATAATTTTGCGTGGACAAGTGGCAAACCATGATTTGATTTTGTATCAGTACTGCTCGATCGATCATCTTCCGGATGGGTTGCGCAAATATTATATGGCTAGTTGATATATCAAATGGCCAACTTAGCTAACATATAAAAACAATCACAATAATATTAATAAACAATAAAAAACAAGCTGCTAGCCGACCAATCTTGTTAACAAAGCTAAACGCCCCAAAACCATATATATAACCCCGGAAATTATATATATATAAAAAAATTAAAAATAATGCAATATTAAACAAAAGGATAAGAGTGAGATTTGGTGAGATGTAAACGATGATAAATGGATGTAGTTTGGATAGAGCTTTCATGTACAATAGCTTTCGAAGCCGTCTTCGTGCTGTTTTGCGTTGAAGTCTCTCCTGCAGCTTGGCGTGCAGAGCTGGACTCCAATCCATTATATAATACTCTCACGTCATCAACCTCAGCCCCAGCCCTCTTTTAAACCAATCCCACATCCCCCTTCTCCTAAACACCATCTAAACCAGGCACTAAAATCTCTCTCCAGCTAGATCGATCGCTCTCTCTCTGCCTGAAACAGTAGAGTAAAAATGGAGGGTCTGATTCCTTTGGTATACAGGGCCATAATGCAGTACAAGTATGGAAAAGAAAGCCCTCTTGGGTCATGGTTCAATGACTCGCCCTCGGCTTCCTATATGAGACTTCCCGGTGATTCAGGTCGTTTCCAAACGTCGGATGTACAGCTCTTCTGCTCATCAGACTATCGTTTATCTGCATCTTCTTCGCCATCTTCAAGGGCTCCTTTGACTACCCAAATCATAGTTTCCTCAGGAGTTCAGTCTCCGCTTTGCCGCTTGACTCCTCGTCGAGTGGCAAGCACCTGATCAATATCGTCAATGAAAATAATGGTGACGTGCCTGAAGAAAGCTGAAGGCATGGAACTTTGTGTTATGATCAGTGCATGCATGAACTGTGATAAGTGTATCTTGAGGATTCGTACGTGTAATCCTTTTACTTTTCTGTACATCTAATGGTTTTTAGTTTGTATTTTTGAAGATATACAAAGCGTGTGGAGAACCAAAATTAGGACCCTCCGCTTTGATTTGTACGTACGCTGTTGTCTGTGTGAACTGTGAAGGGTAAAGGGAATTAATTACCGACGACGACCTAAGCTGTAATTATTATGGATCTTGTGATGTCTGAAAAAAAGGACGAATCATGGCCAAAAGGCCATATCCTTTATTAACTGTAATTTCAATGCAATAGTTGTTTTGTTTTTGTTCGTTCTTCGTTTCTTTTCCTTCTGTCCCTCCATCTTTGGGTATGGTTGAAGTTTTCTTTCTTATCCTCTGTTTTCCTTAGTTTTCAAGCTTTTGATTGACAAGATGCCATATAGATAGCGAAAGTGGGCTACAATATGACCAAATTTTTATTTTTTCTGCTTGGAGTCCAGCTGATCATCTGCACGCCGCATGCTCGAGCTCTGCCAGCCTTAAACGGAAAAAATGGACCTCGGTTGGACAGGGACGGAATCGAACCAATTGGTCTAGCTTTCGGCCTAGTCCGGTCAGTTTGGGATTTGTATTTCATTTTATGATCAACTTTTCAGTTCGGTTACCGGGGTTGCATGCGGACCAAACTAAGTCGAGCCGGATTAATCATATAATATTTATTTTTTTAAAAAGATATTTTATTATACATGAATATGTACGTATATATAATAAAGTTAATAATTATATATAGCATGAGGTTGTAGTTAATTGTTACACATTGTTAGAGTAAGGAACTTAACTTACACAAAGTACAACATTAATTTGGAGGAGAAAAAGGAAAAGCATTTTGTAGATGATCCCTCAACTCTGCACATATATAAATTGTGTACATCACGGTTTCAAGTTTGCTAGGGAATGATCGAGGTTTGCGGGTATTCATGATTTTGTTAGGCTAAAAAACCTACAAAAGGCATTTGAGTCAAAGTGTTAAATACCGTGCCGGACTAGTAATACTAATAATTGGGGAGATAGGTATTTCATATTAGGTCAAATTTCAGTCATTCCGATGCATTTTGGTCAATATCAGTCGGTTTTTGATGTATCAGCCGGTTTTCATTATATCGGTCAAAATTTTGGATTTTTTTTTTACTTTTATTTTTAGTGTATTTCCATAATTGTTATTCCAATTTTCACATCTTAACACTATTTTATTAACTTTTTTTAATCCACTCTTCTCGAGAATTGAAAATCAAATTCTTACTTCCCTTTTCGTGATGAAGATGGGTTATTTTTTTTTTAATAATTGGATTGAGAATTTAGAAGTATTATTGGATTTTATAAATGTGTTTTAACTTTTTAAGACTTGCATTGATATTGTTTTAAAATATAATTTATATATATAATTAATTTATTAAGATATAGACTATCTCAAAATAGTATTGATATCAAAATATTTCGTTTCAGTACTATAACTAAAACGGTATTCAAAACTATGATTTGAATTTTTTTCTTATGAGAATTTTGCAAAAATAAGGGGATTGTCGCTAAAGTTGGCAATTGCTCGAGCTTTGCAATGAGGATATATAAATATATATTCATCTTATGTGTCATTAATTAATTGATTGGAAATCTATTTATTATCTTTTACTTATTTTCTAGTAATTTAATATTACCACGTAAAGGAAAGATGGTAGAGGATTATAAATAGAATTTTTAATTAAAAATATTCATTAATGATCAAATTCTTGTACGTTACCATCAGGTCATGGATTTATGATTACATGTGAGTATATGGACCAAATGATCTCTTAACTTTGATATGATTTGTTTAACTAGTAGTTAGGTGACATGCATGAAACGACCAATATATATAAGTCGTTTAATATATTCAGATCCTAGTCAGTTCATTCAAACAAAACTCATTAAATCAACGTATTAATATATAAAGTGGGTTAAATTGACCCGATATTTGATATATATGGGTTTAATAACGAAAATATATCTTATAAGCCTACTTATATCAATTAAAATATAACCTAATTCTTTGTGCATATCTAATTAAAATAATATTTTAATCCAATAAAATATTTAAAATAAAAAAATTGTAGCAATAAAAAGGCTGTTTTTTCTTTTAATTAAAAGGCAAACTTGTAAAAAACTAATGTTAGATATATATACAGTCGTGGAATGCGCAAGCGTCGTACAATTCTTTTGAAAAAAGTGGGGTTCATTATTAAAAAAATATTTTTTATCATGTGATCAGTCCTATATTTACTCACTTTTTTTAAAGGGATTGTGTAAAGTTTGCACATTCCACGACTAAAAATACCATTTCTCTATGGATCAATATCATTACTACATATTTAATTATTGACTTAACCCATTCATATTTGATCTACTCATTACTTTTGTCTAAAGATTCACGCAGTATCTGCCGCTTTAACTTTGAACCAAATATTAACACTAAATTTTAAACTATTTAATTTTGTTTGATCGGCAAACATTAATTATTAATTGTCAACCTTACTCGTCAGCTTGTTAATTTTGTACGAGATCCATTTGGCCCAACATATTGAGGAATCTTTTACGCACACAAGAAAACCAATGCTTTATGGGCAAGTAAAACGTGATTATATATACTATATATAAAAGAAACATATATAATTTAATTTAGTGTTGTTTGCTACAATCTTTTTCAGGTGAGTCTTCCATGACCTTTGCCACAATGAAAAGCTAATACGTACGTAATTAAACATTGGAACTTCAACTTGGTATTTTATATATATCTCCTTATACTTAAAAGAGCATATATATGGATGAACAAGAATGAACAGTGTCTTTGTTTGACACTTTCTTCTTCCACTTAGGTCCCTTTGTGTCCAATCCTATTACAGTTTTGCCATCTATTTTCATTACTTAATAGCCCATTACTCATCCCTATAGACTCTCCCTACTCATCCCTATGGAGTAACAGGAACACTATCAACTGTCATCGTTCTCATCCTTCCACACAGAAACAAGCCACTCACCAACAAACTTCAACATGGATATAGACTCTTTAATCCAACAAACGAAAGCAATTTCTTGGCAAGATCTGAATCTGGAGCCAGCTCATGCCTATGCAAAGGTAACCACAGAACTTGCACTGTTGGGAAGAATAATAGCAACAAGTCCATTAAACAAAATATCACTGCATGCAAGCTTTAAGGCAGCTTGAAACTTTATCAAAAAATTTCACATTGAAGACTTAGAGGTCAACCTCTTCCCTAATTTTTCACTTTTGAAACTCTCCAAGACAAGCAAAGGATACTCAACCAAGCTCCTTAGAACTTCAAAGGCCATCTGCTCATACTAAAACCGTGGCCACCAGGTTCCACTTGGTAGGAAATAAGTCTAAATTCTTCTATGTTTCATGTGCAAATTCATGGTCTTACTTTAGATCACATGACAGTGGAAAATGCAACAAAAATAGGTAATGTTATTGAGAAATTAGTAGAGGTGGATGTAGACCCACAATTTGGGATAGCCTGTAAAAAATTTATAAGAATGAAGGTTGAAATAGACATAACCAAGCCTCTCAAGCAAGGCTTTTGGCTCCCTAGAGAGTATAGCATAGACACTTGGGTATCATTCAAATATGAAACACTATCGAATTTTTGTTATGCTTGTGGGAGGCTGGGACACTCACAGATTTTCTTTACCTTTCTAAAATCCTTCCCCTTAGAGTTATCCTTTGGTTGTTGGCTCAGAGCTGATACATACAATATAGGATCAAACCCACCACCACAGCAAAATCAAGCACATTTTCAACAATCAATGCAACTTAACAAAAGCATGGAAGGAAAATCGAGAAATACACAATTAATTTGCTTGAATGAACAAAAGGGGAACACAAGTAGCAACAAAACAAAAGAAGCTGAAAAATTGATGACAGTAAAAAAATGAAAACAAAAAATTGATGTACTCCTTGAAGCTTCATCACAAGAAACAACCCGATTAGAAGCACCCCCAGATTTATTGTTGAGCTCACATGCAGTAGAATCACTCTAAGCCTTCTATCGAACATAGGCAGTAGAAACATTTTCGGTTAAAACCCATGGAATGCAATCTTACATTCCGAACCAAGCTCAAACTGCCGCTTCACTGAATCAACAAAAGCCAGTGAGAGTTTCTTCTCAGAAAGATTTATTCCCCAGCAATGATTTCAACCAAAAAGCAAAAGCAGTGGAACAAATCCAAACCAACCCACTTCTGGCATTATTTGCGTTGATGCAAGGAACATTGCAAAATGGATAGCTCCAAACGAACATTGAACCAACACGCAGACCTCTTCATGACGAAATGACCCTTCACGGTGGAACGCTCCTTCAACTCATGCCAAGCACAGCTGCTTCGGCTTCCTCAAATGAAGTATTGTTGGCAAGAAGTCTTCATCAATCGGTTTGTGGCTCCCATCAAATACAGTGAAAGGAACTTTTGAAGTAATGGAGGACCTGCAGGGAATGAGAGAAGATAATTTGGCTTTAATTTTGTCAGGGACAAGGGAGCCGCGGGTTCATTCATCTGTAAAACTTATCAATCAAGAGTTCAATCTCTACACTATTAATACATTTTCATCAACTAAAGAGACAAAACCATATTATCCTAAAAGAGAAAATTTCTCTTTAAAAGCCATGACAAAGGCAGTAAATATAGGAGTTTTTTTTTTTTTTTTACAACTGGGAGCCACAAACTAACAGTCAACCTACATACTTCTCAAACGAAGATATCTACATCAACAAAGAAAGTCAAAGCTCGAAGTGAACAGCAGCAGCCAAGTCAAGACCAAAAACCAAATCAAGATCCGGATATTCAATGTAAGTCCATCTCCCCACTCTCAACTTTTACTCAACATGGCCCATCACTTAAAGTATAACCACATATAGTCCAGAAAAAAAAGCCCCTGCAAAATTGAAGTCTCCCATACAGAAAAATATTTCCCTTTACCTGAGATCCAAACTCAAGTTGTCTAAATTGCAGACTTTAACAATCCCCACCCAGACTTGGGGAAGCGGGTAAACTCAAAAGAAAAGCTGCCAAAATTGAACGTGGCACACCCTCTATTAGTTTTGAAGACCACTAGTGAGTAAAGAAAAAATTAAAAAATCCCAAAGAGAGAAGGAAAACAAGAGGACCTAGTATGCTCTTTAGATGATGCAGATTTGGCTTACATGTTGCTGCAATTGAAATCTGAACTAGTTGGAAAAATTAATTAAAAAATAGAAGCATCAAAATCCATTCCATATTTTAGATCAGTTTTACCACACTCCAAAAAATTCAAAAAAGTTGAAAAGGCAAGCTCCAACTTGCCTCCCCCATCCAAATGAAGATAGTGATTTAGAATTACAGGGGTTTGGCCCACCCCAAGGCAATCAGATCATTAAAGGCCAATATTAGGAATTATAAGCCGGATATAATCTTTTTCTTAAAAATCATGGTGTTGTCTGATCGCATCTTATCTATTGTAAATAGTTTGGGTTTCTATAATTTTGTGAATTACTCGGCCTCAGGCAACAAAGGAGGTCTCCTACTTGTATGGTGACTGAGTGTAGATATTGAACCGGTCAATATTAATATGAAGAGAATTAATTAACATTTCTTGAATTACACAATGATTTTCAAATGTTACACGAAAAGGAAAGTAAAATTTTTAAGAAACTCTCGCGGGATTCCTTCTGCCCAACTACGTACGTACGTACAACTAGCTCCAATATCCCATGTACAGTACACCCTTTTATTTCTCATGTGTCAGTCACTCTTTTATATATATATATATATATATAGTGATATGTATCAGCTATTATTTATTCTCATACTTCACATTTATAGTTTTCTCATAATTCAAAGCAAATTTTTGGAAACACATGGAATCTATAACTAGATCTTTTCCAGGTCTATGGTGTTGTATTGGTGATTTTAATGAATTACTCAATCAATCAGAAAAAAGTGAGGGACGCCTAGTGGCGACATCTTCAAAAGGGGGATTAAAAAATTTAATGACCTATGATTGTTGGCTATGCAAGAAATGGCCTAGGGTATGAAGCGCTTGAACTATTTACAAAACGGATGATGCTCCAAGTCTTGTGCAACCGGGCGCTACGTGTGTGTATATATATATTTATACGAAAAAATATAGTTGTAAGCGACTCTGCGCACTAATACGCGTTCCTATTCAATATAATTGGTTAGAAAGTACACTTTATTGAAAACAGTGCTAATTTGAATTTAAAATATAAAGGCAACAATATTAGTATGCAGATTAGTACGCAAAGTTGCTTGTATTTAGCAAAACTCATATTTATATGCTTCCAAGCTAGATTAGTTTAGAGGTTGCCTATTGCATGCACTAGAATTGTATGAGTTCCGCAAGCGTTGATTGTGGTCTCCAACTCAATCTTTATATATTATCAGGAGAAATTTTGTACGTATGGATCGTATTTAATTATTGCCAGTCTTAATTTGGTCAATTGAGGGTACGTTATAGAATAGTTGAAATCGTTACCAAAGAGTCTTCCCCTATGACAAAATTTTCTAGCTTCCTTTCTACCTCCGCGCATAGGCTTTGGCAATATGAACAAAATCATGTACGTGCCCCTTATATATTACATGACTAATTTTACTCACAAGCTTGTACGCAAAATACGACCTTCATATTGTTGCTAGACAAAATTTAACTTTTCTTACAAATCAAGATGTCAATGTTGTGTTTTGTATTTTGGGCAATGGGACGCTCCATTGGAATGGGCTTGCAAGATCCAGAGGTGAAAGGTTCGGGCAGTATGGGTACCTCCGATGTCAAAGTTAGAATGCTAGAATGAAAGAGGGGCTTGAGCGAGATAGGGCTATCAGGGAAGAATTCCCTCTTACATGTGTCCTTGGCGAATATATATATATTTGGTCGGGGTCGTCTCCTTGGTTGTCAGTAGATCGTGTTAAGTCGTACTGTGCATCGCACTGGTTGTAGGGCCTTCTCTGTTGTGTCTACTGTTGACTGTCGCGCTACACACAATCTGTCCCTTCTCCCTTCTATTTGTCCCTGGTGGCAGGTGAGGGGTGGTGTTCCCACTACCTTGGTGCTAGGGGTGAGTGGGTGCTCATTAAATGCTGTGCACTGGCCCCTTGCGTGATGGCTTCTCTATTCATTTAATGCGACGTACCTACTATCTAACTCATGTGCTGGTTGCAAGCCATGCTGGTGGTATGACCATCGTTGCCACTGGGTGGCCCCCCTTGGCTAAACCCATCCTACCCCATTCCTTCCTTCCTAGTTGGGCTATTTGCTGGTCTGTCTGGTCCTTGAGTTGGGCGAACCTTGCATTGCCCAGAAAGGAAAATTTATTCCCTTCTCACAAAGGTTTTCCATTTGAGTAATGTGCATGATGGGGATACTATCTCTCCAGTACACTAACTTGCAAATATAATTTTTCACGTTGCCCTCAAAATTCCCAAGTACCATCGTTTATATCCTACACATAATAATGCGCGCGCGCACATACACACATAAATATATATATATATATAATTGCTAAATATTTCTGCCACGAGTTCCTTTGGGTTCATGTTTCATCCGTTTTTGAACTTCTTTCATGGGACTTGTATATACGAGAAATTGCTACATTCTCTGATATGATCGAGCTAGCTACGTGCATGGTTCTCCGTCCACACTTCGTCGGCAGTGAATAAACGAAAGGAATGAAGTTGATCAAATGCAGGTTCTAATTGTTTATTGGGGAATTAATGTTGGGAAGCTAAAAAAACTGGATGAGTAGCTTTGGATCTTCAAATTTTAATCAAGTAAACAAGTGAGTCGTTAATTTATGTGGGGAATTGAGCTCGAAATGGGCATAATACCATATCTTCATCACTCAACGAGATGGAGGGTGGGACACAAGTTTTGGAAATCGTCCACCCTCATTCTAACAGAGAACGCATGTGATCTCTTGTGAGTCATACAAATCCTCATGGGAATGTTGTCTGTGATCTCTTTGCAGGAATTTGAGTGCCACCACAAAAAATAAATTAATAAATAAATACTCAGGCTTGAACAGTGGAATATAACTGGCATTTATAGTACTAAATTAAAGCAGCATGCATACATCTTAGTTAAGAGTTCTTAATTATGCAACAGCTACATTGATATATAATTTGTTGCCCCAAAACAGCTCGTAACAACAAAAGAAAAGGACAACAACAAAAGGGACAGCCCATTGAACAATTGCCCAAGAAACGTGCATGCAACTTGATCTAGAAAATCACCCAATTAAGTCTGAGGAAAATTGGAACATGGGCACTTTGATTCCCTTCCCTTCATGATTTCTGAGCACAAGATAAATCTTCGCATGCAGTAGTACTAGTACTGAACATAGTCCGAAATTTCAGGTAATGTGATTTATATATAAGAAGACTAAAAATTTAGGAATATTGCACGCTCATTGGCGCTAGGGGTATTGTAAACGGTTCGGTCCGGTTCAGTTTTGGATAAAATTTAGGACCAAATCAGTATATATCAACTTTACATTTTTGAAAACCGATTACGTACTGGTTACCTTCTTAAACCGGTACCTTCGGTTTTATTAGTTCTGGTCCGGTTCGGTCTTATTTTAATAGTATTAGTATTATGACATAAAATGTAATTAATATATAATATACATTAGTATACTAATGTATACTAATTAATTAAAGTGAAATGTAATTAATATACTAATATATATTAGTATTACTAATTTATTATATATTTATAAAAAAGAATATGTTGAGAATTTATTAGGTCATAAAATATTATTAATATATATTTTATGTTTAAAGTATATGATCAAATAAGTTTTCATGTTTAACATTAAAGTTTTATGTTATAAATTAAAATAACATTATCTTATATATAACTATAATTGATATTATTACATATTATATATAAAAATTATATATAATATTAAAAAAATAATTTAAAATATATAATATAGTGAACAGATCATGTCTAGTTTAATCCTAAAAAGCATAGAATTAGAACCAGACTGGTACCGGCTGGTTTTAGAACTAAGGAAACCGGTCCCAGACCGATTCCACCTGTTCGAAGTGATTTTCGAGTATCCCAATTAATTTTTACACCCTTAATTGGCGCTGCTTCACAATTTCATATATAATTACATTCATTCAGAGAGCATATATCCCATTTGGAATACATTTTTTTTTAAAATTATATATTTGCTATGAATTTTGTTTTGGACATATCCAGACTAAACAAAAGAGCGATAAGCTCATGTCCAGACCTAACCAAGTGGCCACTTCCCTCTACTTGCGCTCCACTATCACATAAAAACACACAAAACCCCAAGGGAGAACAACATGAATTCCCTGATAATGATCCTCACGTTAGCTTGAATGTTATCATTCTCCGAAAGCATCGTTGCCGCAAAGCGGTGTCCAGACTGTGGCCGCACACCAGTGCCATATCCACTGAGCACCGGGCCTGGCTGCGGTGACCAATCCTACAAGGTTCAGTGCAACGCCGGCACGCTACGGCTCAAAGCGCTCAACGATTCATCCTATGTGATCGCGTCCGTCAACCCTTTGACGCAGCGTCTAATCATCCGTCCTCCCGGCTTAGCCAGGAATACGTGCATGGCGGCTGATTTTTGGAGCCAGGGAATCCTTCTAGACGATACCCTCCCCTTCAACATCACCAGCAGCAACACGGTGATCTTTCTCATGAACTGTTCCTCCGAAATGCTTCAACTTTCAATGAATTGCTCCTCGGCAAGCGTTTGCCACAACTTCGTCAGAGATAATGCGGCGGTGGCAGCGGCCTGTACTCGGGCCTCGTCGCTATGCTGTTGGTATAAGACGGGTGGGTCTGGAAGCGCGTACAAGATGAGGGTTCGAAAGGAGCGGTGTTCAGCGTATGAAAGTTTTGTCAATTTGGATATGTCTTTGCCTGTGAGCAAGTGGGCTGAGCCTGGGGTGGAGATAGAATGGGCATCGCCCAAGGAGCCACTCTGCAAAATGCCGGTGGATTGCTGGGACTTGGTAAATTCAGTCAGTTTGCTGGATCCGGCGAGTGGTGGTCAGAGAAGGTGGTTATGCAAGGCCGGGTTCCTTTGGGACTCCATTAATGGAGTTTGTATCAGTGAGTAAAATTGGCCTCTTAGTTAATTTGCTGAATTTCTTACGCTTAACATAGACCAAGGTTGTAATTAATGTATTGATTATGACGATGGTTTCTGTTCTTTTTTCAAATAGCAATCCCTGACGATAGGCAACGCGGTGGCCATCATGTGCTTAAAGGTGTAAAAACTTTTCCCATGTTTGTTGTTTCATATTTTCGGTTCGTACGTTGGGAACAAGACATAATATTACAGGTAATTACTAATTTGTTGCCACGAAAAAGAACTGGGATTTAACACAACTGATCATAATAAATTGAAATTGTCAAACATTAATCCATCAGGTCCTCTCAAGTCTTCTGTCTTCATGATTCTCTTGAATGGGGAACCATGCAGTGGTCCAGTACTACTATACCATACTAATAATTATCTGATCTGACAATCCAACATTAATTGAAAGCATATATGTAAATTCTTCTCTTGTGAAATGATCTGTAATCCACATATTTTACATACAAAGCATACATGATGCACGCCTTTTCATTCTAATGGTTTCTTACTTCTATCTTTTTGTTTTCCCCTCTCTCTCTGATCGCCATCGTGGTAGATGTGAAATGCCCACATGGGAGACGTTGCAAACGTCGAAAAAGTAGAACTGCACTCTTTGGAGGTATGTACAGTGTACTCCTATTTCCCACAGACTCGTGATTAATGGTGTGTTTCCCTGCATGAATTATACATGCATATTGATGCAAGTGCTACATTTGACTTTCCATACGTACATTTGAATTATTTGAACTATATATTAAAAAAAAAACTGCAGTAACATAGCATATATGCAAGTACTTATAAATAGATTCGATGACTGATTTCGGCATTGAAATATATATGAGATGGCAAGGAAACGGACTCAGTTTTTGTGATTATTCTGAATTCATTAGGCGCGTCCGCTGCCGGTGCAATGCTAGTTGGAGCCTTGGTCGCGTCTTTAGCGTACAAGCAGCGGCAGCGGAAGAGGAGAGAAGCCACCCAATCAAGTGCAAGGAAGGTGCGGACAGACATCTTAAATGCCAACAACGGTTGGAAATCGGCCAGGATCTTCATGGCCAAAGAAATAACAAAGGCAACAAACAACTTCTCCAGGGACAAACTTCTTGGCTCCGGTGGTTTTGGCGAGGTTTTCAAGGGAACTTTGGATGATGGAACCCACATTGCCGTCAAGCGTGCCAAGCTTGGCAGCACAAAGGGCAGTGATCAAATTCTCAACGAGGTCCGAATTCTGTGCCAGGTTAACCATCGAAGCCTTGTTCGATTTCTGGGCTGCTGTGTTCAGCTTGATCAGCCTCTTCTAATCTACGAGTACATTCCGAATGGAAACCTTTTCGATCATCTCCACGGGAGTCATTCCGCCAAGCGGGCCTCGCTCACCTGGCGCCGGCGGCTCTCCATTGCTCACCAAACGGCCGACGGCCTTGCTTATCTCCACAACTCTGCTGTACCGCGGATTTACCACAGGGATATAAAATCAAGCAACATCTTAATAGATGAAAAGCTTAATGCTAGAGTTTCAGACTTCGGGCTGTCAAGGCTGGCCGTGACCGAAACAAGTCATGTTTCGACATCTGCGCAGGGAACTTTAGGTTATCTCGACCCTCAATACTATCTGAACTTCCAGTTGACCGATAAAAGCGATGTTTATAGCTTCGGAGTTGTTTTATTGGAGCTGTTAACTTCGAAGAAAGCTATCGATTTCAATAGAGAAGAAGAAGATGTGAACTTGGTTGTTTTTATGAAAAAGATAATGAGGGAAGACAAGGTCATGGATGCAGTTGATCCAGAGCTTAAAGAAGGCGCTAGCAAGGTAGAAATGGAGACTATGAAGGCGCTAGGATCTCTAGCTGCGGCATGCTTGGATGAGGATAGGACCAATCGGCCTTCAATGAAAGAAGTCGCAGACGAGATTGAGTACATTTTTAGTATTGTTACTAGTCATGAGGTTTCGGCAACTTAGGTGGATCGATCATGCATGTATTAATGGCCCTAGTTGAATAATGTGCCCCAAGAATTTATGAGTGATCATGCCTTAATTTCCTCTCTTCGTAGATGTGGCCTCGTACTCAGATCCTAATTAGTATATGCAAAGAAAAAAGGTTACATGAAAAATTTAGAAAAAATTTATTTTTCTATATATCAATTATTGATATACTGAAAATTATAAAATTTAAAATTTAAATTTAAAAATAATTAATAAAATGAGTCTTATAAATAAAATTATTGGGACATTTAACACTACTCATCAACAAGATACCAAATTCATCTACATGTTTTACTCCCCATGTCCAATTCTTTTGATCTTTTAGCACTTCATGCGCATGTATTGTTAGTTTGTTTTTTAGAATTTAAGGAGGCCGCTGGCTGCCTTAGAGGAGGGGGGAGTATTGCTTGCTTGGACCTTGATCAAAGCTGCTTTCTAGGGCTGCCCTTTGTATCAGGAATGATCTTTTGCCTTAGCTCCCAAAAGATTTAGGAAAGGAGGGTTGTTGAGGAGGAAAAAGACCCCCTTCTGATCCCTTAATTCCCTCACGCATTTGGCTCGCTTTTCTAATCTGTTACTCATATAATTCTGGAATAGTTTATTTGCTCTCATCAAACCAGTACCTTAAGTACATGATCTACCCAATCACCTTAATTTGTTTACTATTTTATTGTTTCCTTGATTTTATTAATCTCTTAATTACAACATCAATCTTTCCAGTACTTCACACGTCGCTAATATTTAAGTACTTATCTTACACTATTCTTACTATTTAAATGACCATTTTGATTTTTAATTCTCAAAAGACCGCGTTCATTTCCACTCTTAAAGTCTTTCGGATTCTACTTTAATTAGTAGTTAGGGGTGAGCACCAACATAGTCGGAGTTGAATTCCCTTAAATTCGACTCCGGCTCTAACTTGTGTAGACTCAAATCTGACTCTGACTTATCGGATCGGAGTCGGATTTGAACTTTTTTTGTGCTTCTTTTTTAACTTCATATTTAACCTATTTTTAAAAGATAATTTTTTGTGAGCTTTTAAATTTTAGTTTTCCAAAAATTAAAAACTAAAACAAAAGTATTCACTACTGATTTAGTACTTCTACACTAATATCTAACTAATTTTTATATATACTAGAATTATACTATAGTGTCTAATTACATATATTCATACTATAGCATTACATATTATTTCTAATGTCTAATTATATATCATTATACTATACTAATACATGTTATTAACTTATTATATTAGACTTATTTCTATATTAGACTAAATTATAACTTATTTATACACTAGACTTATTCCTAGTGCCTAATTACATGTTATTATATTTTAGTAAATTAATATTATGTGTTATTAACTTACTATACTAGACTTATTAGTTATTTCTATACTAGTGTCTAATTTATTTTTATACAAGACTTATATTATAGTGTCTAATTACATGTTATTATACTAATGTCTAACTTATTTTCTAACTTAATTATATACTAGACTTTCTAGTGTCTAATTATATGTTATTATACTTTAGTAAATTAGTACTATGTGTTATTAACTTATTATACTAGCCTTATTTCAATACTAGTATCTAACTTATTTCTATACTTGATTATGTATGGTAGTAATAATATGATGTTTATATATACTAAACTATTATTAGTCTATTTATATTATAGTATAAGTATATTATTTTATAATAATTAGCTCATACTAGTATATTATTGAATTTAACTACATAAATTCTAGTTATATAACTATATAACCATACTAGTAGATATGATAAATATATAAATAAATACATATTTTTATAACATATGTATACTATCAAAGTTAGATCTAGAGTCAGAGTCGGATTCAGATGGCAAAGTGGGAGTCAGAGTCGAAGCATAAAGTCGGAGTCAAATAGGATCAAAGTTGGTCCAACGACACTTCCGACTCCGACTCCGATTGAAAAACTAAAAAAAAACCGATTTCGACTCCGTTTTGTCAAAGTTGGAGAGGAGCCGGAACAGAGTTGGATTTTTACTCATCACTATTTATAGTTACCAGAAAAAGAAAAAAAAACAAACAAACAAAAACAAAAACAAAAAAACAAAACTTCTTTATTTTTTTTTTCCTTAATGAACTCAAAGAGATTTTTTTTTCATGCATAATGCTGGTGAACGACTAGTATAATAAAAAGTAAAGGCTTTGGGCAACAAGGAGGATATAGCATTGACTTGAAAATTTTATTTATACAGTATTAAGATATGTAAGTCTCACGTTTTCACTTAAAAAAAGTAAGTAAATCTTAGACTCATGAAAAACTCACCTTTAATTGTGGGCCTTAATATTTTGTAAAACAAATATACAAAATTTACATATTCTAAAACTATATATAACATTACTCATTTATTAAACAAAACTCCCTCAAATTCTATTTTTCACATGTTACTCCTTCAAGTTTAAACAAAACTCCTTCAAGTTCTAATTACAACATCAATCTTTCCACTCCCTTAATTTGTTACTCCTTCAACTATAATAGAATTCATATGACTTCATAGAGTTTATGAGTTTTGTATATTCTTTTCTTGATTTCATAATACCTACTTATTTGATTTTTAATATATATTTTTTTATAGATAATGTCAATCTTACAAAATTAGAATTTGTTGCTCTTGACGTTTTTGGCAATAATTACCTATATTGGATCTTTGATGTTGAAATCCACCTTGATGTAATGAACTTTGAAAATACTATTCAAGAAAATAACGAAACATCCCTGCAAGATTGCATCAAAGCAATGATTTTTCTTCGTGATTATTTATGTAAAGAATTAAAAAATGAATACCTCACTATAAAAGATCCCTTGATTCTATGGAATAGTCTGAGGGAGAGATATGAGCACCAGAAGATCAGAATACTTCCAAAGGCTAGCTATGATTGGATGTACTTGAGGTTGCAAAATTTTAAAATGGAGTTTGAATACAACTCCACACTTTTCTAAATAAGCTCACAATTGAAATAATGTGTAGAGAAAGTCACTAATAAAGATATGTTAGAAAAGACATATACCACATTTTATGTCTCAAATGTAAACTTGCAGCAGCAATATGGAGAGAGAAAATTCACAAAATATTCTAAATTAATATCTTGTCTGTTAGCGGCTGAACAAAACAATGAGCTTTTAATAAAAAATCATCAGTCTCGTCCAACTGGTTCTATTTCATTCCCTCAAGTGAATGGAATCTCGTTTTATAATCATAAATGAAATCGTGGGCGTGGACGTAGTAGGAAAAGTTATAAAAATTCAGGAAACAATTCTCAAAATTACTCAAAGAGGAACTCAGTATAGCATCGAAAGTGGAATCACACTGAGACAAAAAATGATGAAAATAAAAGCTTACAGAATAAGCCTACAAAGAACTATTAGAATAAATGGTACAAGTGTGGTATGAATGGACATTAGTCATGTGTCTATCGTATACTAAAATATTTGATAGACCTATATCAAGCCTCCATTAAAGAAAATGAAAAGGGGGTCGAAATGAATTTTTCTGATTACAGGAATCTAGTAGATCTAACTTATACCCAAATAGAATGGATCTCACCCACCTGAATGTTTCCAATTTTTTTGTGAACCCGAACGAAAATATAAATTTTTTTATTGGTGATGATTATGCAGGTTACAACAATTAATTTTCATCTCTTTTTTTTTTTGCCTTATAATCACATTATATTTCAATTATTAACTTCAAATACATTTTGTAATTTTCCATTAAATTTATAAAGTTTTATATATTTTTTGCTTTTATAAGGAAGCATGGATTTTACTGATAAATTGATCAATTTGAGAAAAATTAGTGGAGACGTATGTTTCGTAAACAGTTGAACCACACATACAAATCTTAAAGATAAGAAATATTTTCAATGTTTAACATTGAATAGAGCTAATGTCAATATCATATCTGATTTTTCAAACCTAATTGAAGGCTCTGGAAGAGCAAATATAATATTACCAGGAGGAACAAAATTTTGTATTGATGATTGTTTGTATTTCTCAAAATCTAGAAGAAATTTACTAAGTTTTAAACATATTTGTCGTAATGGTTATCATGTTGAAACTATCAATGAATGCAGTAATGACTATCTTTATAATACTTCTTTGATTTCGAGCCAGGAACTCATATTAGAAAAACTGACAGCTTTCTCTTTAGGATTATATTATACAACTATGAGTACAATTGAATCAAATATTGTAATGCATTGAAAGTGCTATGATCCAAAGATGTTTATGCTTTGGCATGATCGCCTTGAACATCCGAGATCAATTATGATAAGTCAAATAATTGATAACTCACATGGACATCCTCTAAAAAATCAAAAGATTTTCCTACCAAGTGATTATTCATGTGCATCATATTTTTAAGGAAAGCTAATTATCAAACCATACCCTTTAAGATAGTAATTGAATTTCCGTCATTTCTAAAAAGAATTAAAGGGGACATATGTGAGCCAATGCATTCACCATGTGAACAATTTAGATATTTTATATTCTTAATAGATGCATCAACTTGGTGGTTAAATATTTATCTATTATTTACTCGTAATGTTGCATTTTATAGACTTGTTGCACAAATAATTATATTATGAACTCAATTTCCTAATTATCCAATCTAGTCTATCAGATTGGATAATTCAAAATAATTAACATCCCAAATCTTTGATGATTATTGCATGTCAATTGAAATTCATGTTGAATATTCAGTTACCCATGTACATACTCATAATGGTCTTGTTGAATCGTATATTAAATGACTACCATTAATTGCTAGATCTTTATTTATGAGAACAAAACTACATATTTCTGCTTGGAGACATGCAATTTTACATGTTGCATCATTAGTTCAGATTAGACCAATTACCCATAACAAATACTCCCCATTGCAACTTGCTTATAGTCAATCATTAAATATTTTTCATTTTTGTATATTTTGTTGTACTGTCTATGTTTTGATTGCATCTCCTAAACGCACTAAGATGGACCATCAACGAAGACTTGAAATTTATATTTATTTTGATTCTCTTTCTATTGTTAGATACCTTGAACTTTTAAATGGTAATATTTTTAAGGTACGTTTCAAAAATTGTTAGTTTAATAAAACAATTTTGCCACTATTAAGAGAAGAAACGTGCCTAAAGCACAAAAAGAAATAACATGGAATGATTCAACATTATGTCATCTTGATTCTCATACAAATCAATGTGAACTAGAAGTTGAGAGGATTATTCATTTGCAAAGTATTGCAAATCAATTACCGGATGCAATTAATGATAGTAAGAAAAGAATAAAATCTCATATTCCAGATGCTAATATTCCAGATGCTAATATTCCTACAAGGATTGAAGTCCTTGTAGGACAATCAAGAAATTTAGCAGTAAATGAATTTAAGACATACCTAAAGCGTGGCAAACCTATTGATGCAAAAGATAAGATTCCTTGAAAGAGAATAGCAAAAGAAAAAGAAATTAGTATTTCTGAAGAAACCATGTCCATAAAACAGGCAACAAATTCAATTAATCCATCCAAACTTTTAACAGCAAATTCTCCTAAAAATGAATCCCCTGAAAATGAATCTCCTGAAGTGCTATCTCCTGAAGAGGAACAGGTACATGAAAATAACGAAATCTCAATACATTATATAAGTACAAGAGAATTATGGGATAGAAATAAACTTGTTATCGATAACATATTTTCATTTAAAGTTACCCTAGACATTGCAAGATGTAATGATGCGATTGAACCACAAACCATCGCAGAATGTCGACGTATAAACGATTGGCCAAAATGAAAAAAATGAAATTCATATAAAATTGAATTCACTTGCAAAACGTGAAGTATTAAACACCTAAAGGTGTGACGCATGTTGGATATAAGTAGATATTTGTATGTAAACATAATGAGAAAATTGAAATCGTGAGATATAAAGCACGACTTGTTGTATAAGATTTCTCATATAAACCTGGTATTGATTATCAAGAAATGGGTTTTGCTACTCATTATCATCAAACCTCATACCACACACCACACATCTTTTTATATTTTTAATTTCTTTTAAATATTTTTTATTTTATTCTTCTTAAACTAATTAAATTCTTCTATTCATCATCTATATATCACTCATTTAGTAAAAGAAAATATATATATATATATATATATAGTGTGTGTGGTGTGTGAGGATGATGAATAGAATTTTTCATCAAGAAATATATTCTCTTGGAATGGATTGAAAATACCAAATTTTGGAAAAATCAAATTTTGTCTTAGTCTACAAATTGAAAATTTTTCAAATGGACTTTTAGTTCATTAGTTTACCTATACAGAAAAAATCTTAAAACACTTATATAGATAAATCTCACCATTTGAGCACTCCAATGGTTATTCCATCACTTTATGTAGAGAAAGTCTATTTTCGACCTCAAGGGAAAGATGAAAAAATTCTTAATCCTAAAATACCATACCTTAGTGCAATTAGTACTTTAATGTACATTACAAATTATACAAAACTTGATATTGTATTTTCAGTCAACTTATTAGCAAGATATAATTATGCACCAACTCAAAGTATTGGAGTTGGGTCAAACATGTTCTGCATTACCTTCATGCATGGGTACGATTGACATGAGATTATTTTATCCAAAAGAATCAAGTTCACAATTAATTGGATATGCAGATGCATGTTATCTATCTGATTCACATAAATGACATTTTCAAACAGGATAGATATTTACATATGGAGGTACAACTATTTCATGGAAGTCTGTCAAACAAACAATAGTTTTTACTTCTTCCAATCACTCAAAAATTATTGCAATTCATGAAGTATGTCGTGAATACATTTGGTTAAAATCAGTAATTCAACATATTCAAGAAAAGTGTGATTTACCTACAATCAAAGATAGCCCAACAATAATATATGAAGATAATATGGTATGTATTATGCAAATAAGAGGAGTCTACATCAAAGGTGATAGAGCTAAGTATATTTCACCAAAATTCTTTTACACACACGAGTTTCAAAAAGGCGACGACATTAATGTCACAAAAATATAGTCGAGTGATAATTTAGTAGACTTATTCACTAAAACTTTACCAATAGCAACATTAAAAAAGTTAGTTCACAATATTGGAATGCGACGGCTCAAGGGATTTTATCATGAAGAATTGAAGTTGCATACTTATGAGAGGGAGTCAATTATTATCCGAATTATACTTTTTTTCCTTCACAGAGATTTTTTCCATAAAGTTTTCATTTGCAAGGTTTTAATGAGGCATTCAAAGACACACTATAATATTGTACTATTTTTCCTTCATCATAAATTTTTCTCACTAAGTTTTCTTTAACAAGGTTTTAACAAGGCATATTGTTTGTGTATGGTCATCTAAGGGGGAGTGTTGTAAGTACATAAATGTAGTAAAATATATTTCATGTATTTGATGAATGACTATTAGAATTCTTACACCTTCATATATTCTCATTTCTCATGTTCATATATCCCTTGATTCATGTATCGTTATTCCCTAAATTCACGTGTTCATTTAATATAATGTATTATCTGATGCCTATAAAAGAGAGTCTTGATAAACGTTTATAGACACGCAATATGAAAGTTGAGAAAAATAATATTGAGTTCCTGAAAAACTAGTTTCATATATTGAGGTGTTACAACTATCTTATTACTTCTCTTTAATTTTATGACAACACGAGCTATTTAAATACATATCTAATTGGGTTTTCTCATTTGTTAGGATTTTTAAAAAATTTTTTATGTGTTTTCTTTTCTGGTTCTCTATGGTTTGGGATTTATATTTTTTATTTATGTTTATATTTTCATTATATTTTCAATGTTTTCATCTAAGGTATAGACAAAAGAATATTCGAAATTCATATTTGTGTTATACAATTGATATTCGGGCTGACAGGCAAACTTCCAGCTTTTGGTTACGAGTAACCCCAACTGGGGCACCCCAAGGCCTACGTTACCCAATTGAACCAAAGACGAGCTCTATCGCAAGCCGTAGACTCCCAAATTTCTAAAGTTTCCTCGCTTTCATAATGAAGTCTCTGTTAGTCTCAGTAGAATGGTTAGCAACTTTCTTTCTCTACTAATTCTCTCTGTATGTTTTAATATTTTTTGTTTTTAATCTACCTTTGATTATATATTAGAAATATCTGTTTATCTAAAATATTATGATTAAATTTAATCATTTACCTCACTAAATGATATCCTTTTTACGCAGTCCCATAGTAGAAATAATTTATTTTCGAGATAGAATTTGGTGCAATTTTATTCTATTTGCTACTAAATTTATGAACTTTTTTGTTTTTTCATTGTCTTGAAAGCAAAACTTGATAAGCACCTACTATTTATATATATTTATATATATTTCATAACATGTAGTTTCCTTTATAGCTAACTAATGATAAGAATTTTATGTTTACTCCAATTTAGGAAATCAACAATTGCTTGCAATTTGCATACCGATTTAGCTGTCATTTTACCAAATCTGGTTGACTTAGCAGATTCTCCTCTATGCTAAACTCTTATTTACATTGTATTTTGTGATCATTACTATTTCATAATTTTTAGGTTCAGTTTGTCATTATGTAACACCACTTCCCTTAGATTAGGAATATTATGTATATTCGTAACATAATGTCCGGTAAAGAGATTCGATTTCATAAAAATATCTCATCTATTGGATCATAAGACTTATCTGGCATGACAGTTTTGCATAACATAAAAGCTGAAGCATAAAAGAAATGACATAAGCTCGTTCTAAGTGATACTAACACTGCTTAAAAGTCTAAATTATACAATAAGTCTTTGAAAATTTATTCTACTTCTGGCACTCCTGCTCTATATCCACAAGATCATCATTTGGAGCATTAAAACATAAAGCAAAAAAACAAACAAATGAGTCAAAGACTCAGTAATAGCATATCATACTGTAAACTTAACTTAGTTTAACATTAGGCTTAATTTTAAAAACGTACATACATCATCACACATACACATTATATATAGATCATTCATAAGTAACATAAGCGAAATCAAACATAATCATGGCAATACATATAACATGGATGCATGAATGACTGACTCCATGCATTTCCTATTATTCGTACATAATTTATTCATCTTTTCTTTCACTTATTTAGTGGTTAGCATAACATATGCACATCGGTCCAATTGTCGTTGACTACACAAATCATGTGGTGAACCACGCTTGGGTTCATGGCACTGTATACCATATCATAACATATAGTGAAATACGCTTAAATTCGTGTTATCACATAACATATGGTGAACTACACTTGAGTCTGTGGCGCCGTATAACATATCATAACATGTGGTGAAACATGCTTGGGTCTATGTCACCTCAAAACATCATAGCTTACATGTGGTGGACCACACTTGAGTCCGTGGCTTACACATCCACACATAACATAAAGTTAATTTTAAAGTTTGCTTGTCATTTGTGGGTTTTCTTACTAACTTTCATAATGCATGTGAATTTACATGGCATGACATACTCTTGTGCATGGCATGACATTAAACATGGTATATTAATATGAGTTTTACGCAGCATAGCATAGCATAGACATGACATAATATGATCTAAACATTACATGGTAGGCTATACAAGAAACTGGCAAACTGACCGGGACCGACTTAGACTGGCCGTCGGAGCTTGGAACCGGCCGAAACCGACAGGGAATCGGTTGGCTATCAGTGGTAAATTAACAAAACCGATGTCAGCCAATTCGGTCTCGGTTTGAACCAGCAAAAAACCAATAAACCGGCCGATGCCAACAGCCTTTTTTTTAATATATATACCATTATTAAATGACGTTGTTTCACTTAAATAAGTGAAATGGTGTCGTTTTGCTTTTTTAGTTTAAAAATAAAAAATAAAGGGAATGGTGTTGTTTGGCATAAGCCAAACGACAACATTTCTACCTAGGGCTTATTCAAATCCCCTCCCTCTTCTTCTCTTCTCACTCAAGCCCTCTGCCGTCTCCCTCATTTCATCTCCAGCTTTCGCAGCCGTCGCCCTCCATTCCACTCTCCACTCTCCAGTGGCAGCAGCATCGGCATTGGCATCGACAGTAGAATTGGTAGCGGCAAAGACAACAGTAGCGATAGCAGCCCAGCCTCCACGACGTTCACGTCCCTCCGGCAAACAGAGTTTATGCACTGCCAAACCAGCAAATGTTTTTTGTTTATTTCTATTTTCTTGACTTTGTTGTTTACTATTTTATTGGATTCTTAGATGATTGGGGTTTATCTAATTTCAAAATTGTTGTAATGCTGTATATTTTTGAATTTTGTGGTTGGATTGAAATTCTTAGATAATTAGGGATTATTCATTGAATGGCTACTTTGGGTAATTGAATTGCAAGACACCCAGGCAATTAATTTCCAACAAGTCGCCAAATCAACCGTGAATAGGTTGGCAATTGCACCTGCAGGTTTTACCCCTTACATCAATTTTCGACCGATTGTCTTCCCCAAAACATCAGTTTCAGTCGATTTCAATTTTTGCAAAAAACTGAACCGAGTGGTCGGTTTTTCACATAGCATACGTGTGATTTTCATAACATATTATTCATTCTAACAACAATCCATATCAACACAACATACATAGTCTCATTCACAAGCATATCATCGTAATCCATCATGGCTTGTGAAAAGGGACTAACCTTGAATTGGCTCGTAGCGTAATATAGGTAAGCATCATATTTTCATGCAAAAATGGAATATTTACAATACCCATAAAAATTATGGTCATGCTACTTACCTCTTAACCATGCTTCTTGGATCCTGCTTCGTAGCTTGTTACTTATATGGGGTATTAGACATTACTAAATTTCTAGAAGAATGTGTGGTAGCATTCTACTCAATTAAATACACATCATGAACTTTAATCTAATAAAATATTTAGCTATATACTGGATTGAATAAATATTAATATCATATAATTATTTAAATGTTAGTATCACATTTAATCTTTGAAATATACTATCGTAATTAAATACAAATATGTTAGATATGTCGTTGTAACTCAATTTATAAAACATGTATAGTAAGAATTTATTACTTTGTAATATAATTTAAATCCCTTAAATATTTTTTGATAAAAATAAATCCGTGGCTAATATATTTATTCAATTAAAAACTAAGCCCATGTAAAGTATAACGAGTTTTGCTACTCATCATCCCACACACTATATTTTTTTTTTTGTTTGTTTTATTTCTCCTAAACTTATTAAGTTCTTCTACTCATCATTCATACACCACATATTTTGTGAGAAAAAATAAAAAATAAAAAAATTATGTGTAGTGTGTGATGTATAGATAATGAGTATAATTTTTCTTCAAGATAATATACTAGTTTTAAAATACAATAAAACTAATAAAAGATTAAACTCAACATGAGAATTAATTACACCCAGACCAAGCCCAATATATATAAAGTTTTGCTACTCATCATCCCAACAAACCACATATCACACTTTTTTTATTTTTTTTATTTTTTATTTATTTTATTCTTCTTAAACTTAGTAAATTCTTTTATATATGAAAAATTATACTCATTATCCTCACACACTACACACCACATTTTTTTTTTCTTTTACCAAATGTGTAATATATGAATGATGAGTAGAAAAATTCAATAAGTTTAAAAAAAATAAATTCAAAAAAAAATTAAAAATAAATAAATAAAATATGGTGTGTGATGTGTAGGGATGATAAGTAGCAAAACTCATATATTGCTACTCATATATAATAGAGTAATACTACTATGCCTCCGCAATTTTTTCTCTCATTTTGACTGCTTATGTATTTATTTTTTTTTAATTTTTTTAAATGGTTAAAAAAGTGACTATTAGTGTATTGATATATATTTTTTATTTTTTAAAAATGTTAAACATGTTTAAAAAATGTTTGAAATAAAAATGTAAAAAAAAAGGTGTAATTTGCACTAGGGGTAGGGGTGAATTCGGTCCGGTCCGGTCCGATCGTTTTGTAGGAGGTTTTGTAGACCGGACTGGACCAGACCTCTTCGATCCAGGGTTTTCCCACCTTGGATTGGATCGAATAGCCATAAGGATTGGTCCAGTCTCATTCGAGACGGTCCGGTCTGGTCGGTCCAACCCTGTACCAGATGGGCCAATGACTCAATCCTTATATCCTATGTTTTTCGGCCCAACAATGAAAACCCACTAACATTTTATCCAATTTTAAGTAAAAAAAAATACCAAAAAAGAACTTGAAAGGAAAATAAAAATAATCATAAAAGGAAATTTGTCTATATAGAATAAATTTGAATAAAATATTTTACTACTAAAAAATAAATTTTTTTTTACATCCATCCAAACAATTTAAACAAGTTTAAATTGTAAACTGAAAATTATACTATGCACATCATGTAAGTAACATACTAACAGAGAATCAAATCTGCCTTCTAAAAGAAAGAAAAAAAAACCATTCCCAAGCATAGATAATGAAAACTGAAAATTATACAGGTCTAAAAAACTGAAATTTAAAAGGTCTAAAAAAAAATAACATTAGAAGACGAGAAGTCATATTTAGTAATTTACATCAAAATTTTTAAAAAAACACATAGCTCTCAAATATGAAATAACACTATAATAGTAGCATAAAGCATTTACATTAATATAAATTATACAATTATCCTCCTGGCAGCTCCTAGCCTCCTATATATTTTGGCTTGGCACATTAGGTGTGTTTTTAACTTGTGATTCTTTTATCTTTTTAGCACATAAATTAATTAAAAAAATTATTTAAGTTAGTAAAATTAAAATTAATTAAACTATTTAATGTGGATTATTTAATTAGATCATTAAAACAATAATTAATTATAATTATATTTATGATGTTAATTGCTAATTTGTTACTAACTTAGAGTATGTCAATGTATAATGAATCTATGATAATTGTCAATATATTTTGTATATAATTAATAAATCATTGTATTAGGTATTTTACAAAAATTTATCTAATAAATTAGAACTTTAATTAGATGCAAATGTTAGTAATTAGTTAATGACGAATTGGTGATAGGTTAGTTAATTGATATTCATATCATACATTAGTTAATTACATTAATATTTGTAATTGCTTTATACTCACTTGCAAGTTGCAACTTAGGTATTTTACAAAAATTTATCTAATAGAAATGTATTTATCAAAATTAATATATATTATTATATTAAATAACTATAGACTATACCAATACCAATAGTGATACTAATACTATATACTATACTACTAGTGATATTAATACTATATAATAATATATGGTCATAGTGATATATTCATAGTGATATTAATACTATATATAGTTATAATGATTTAGTTATAGTGAATCAGTGATTAGTATAAGTTATAACTATATAATACTTTTAGTATTAGTATAACTATATATTAGTATTAGTTATAGTGATTTATTATAACTATAGTAGTATTAATATAAATATTAGTTAAACTTATAGTGATTATTGATTAGTATAACTATATATTGGTATTTGTTATAGTGATTTTAATTTAGTATAACAATATAGTTGTATTAGTATAACTATCAATATAACTATATCACTGATAGTTATACTTAATAATATTAGTATTACTATATAACTGATTCACTATAGGATCATATAGACTTATAGTAATACTATAACGATTTATATAGTTCTTTATATATAGACTTAAAGTAGATTACTAATACTAATAGTATTAGTATTAGAGTATAAAATGTAATTAATATATTAATATACATTCTAATTAATTAAAGTGAAATGTAATTAATATACTAATGTATATTAGTATTACTAATTTATATTGTATTTATCAAATATTCAAATGGAATATGTTGAGAATTTATTAAACCATAAAATGTTATTAATATATATATTTTATTTAGCTGTTAGTAATTAGTTAATGGTAAATTGGTGATAGGTTAATTGATAATATACAATTAATAGAATATTAATTTATAATTACATATTTAAAATTTTATCTTGTAAATGAGGATAGGTTAGATAAAAATTACATAATTTATTATACAATTATTATATAAAATAATATATATATATATAAAATAAAAATATTTATTTCCTTATTCGGTTGGTCCGGTCTGAGAAACCCCCACCCAGGGACCGGACCGAAGATTGAAAATTTGCACTTCCTTGGATTGAAAATGACTAGCTCCTAATTTGGTCCAATCCGGATCGGTCGTCTTTCACCCCTACTAAGAGCACACCAAGTAGACAAATTGAAGAGATATAATAGCACTACTCTATATAATAATATATCCTACTATGGCTTACAAATAAGGGCAAAAGTGTAAATTACGCTTAAAAGTATTCAAGGCTTTACGAAAATCTAAGACTTTTTGGAGAGGCTGAAAACAAAACAATAGGAGCATCCTCGACTTGGCCAAACGAGAAGATTGGTTAAAATTTATATAATTGATGTAAAAAATATCTCACATTAAATTTCATAAATTTAAAATAATTTAGACTTTTATTATAGTAGTTGGTCAAAGATGAAGAACTACAATTAATTCACCAAATATTAAAATATTAATTTCTCCCTCCAAGTAAATATTAATATTAGTTTATCATTCCAAGCAAAAATACTATTTGGTTTATAATTAAAAAATTCAGATAGAAATTTATATGAATTTAATCAAATATTTTTTGTTATTAACATTAAATGACTTTTGAAAATATGATTTTTTAATATTAATTTAATTAAAATATAATTATTATTAACATTTAATTGATTGAGTTATAAAATGTGATAAAAATAAATTAAATAAAAAAATATTAAATTAATAATTTTTTTTTATTGTATAAAAAATAAATAGATAATTTAGATTGAATTTAAATGAAATAAATAAATATAAAAAATATAATGTTAGATAAATTTTAAAGATAATTTGGCCAACGAGGACGCTCTAAGAGGAAGCATACAGGCTTACGGGAAAGGCATCGTGCGATAGAGAAGGATTCAACTCACCAAGAGAGGAGGACCAGCTACGACGGTGGGTCTGGGTGGCTGGAAGTGACCGACGGCAATTTCTGTGGCTGCCGAGAGGTGTTTCGACGAGAACATGAATCAATTCAATAGTTATACCAGATTTTGTGCTTTTTCCCTACTATTACGTTAATTTGGGGGTTTACAATATAGGTGAAGAGGATTTAGGTTGTCACCATGAAGGCGCTTATTCTCGTTGGAGGGTTTGGGACACGGTTGAGGCCATTGACACTCAGTGTGCCAAAGCCGCTGGTTGAATTTGCCAACAAACCCATGATACTGCATCAGGTCTGTCTTTGGGGCAAGAAACACCTTCAAATAGTTACTGTGGTTGACTTTTGAAACTTGACAGTTTGTTTTTCAACTGTATTATATCTGGTTCTGTTTATTAATCTGACAATATGTATCTTCTTCAGCATGAGGCACCCTTTTTTTTTTCCTTTTTTGGGCCTGGTGTTCACCATGAGGCTTTATCACTACCTCAAGAAGTGTTAACCAAATCCTCATGATACTCTAAAAGGATTAGTCATGGCACAATACCTTTCTCAATTTAGGGTATGGACTGCCTGGCATTATTAGGCAGTAGGCTGATTCTAATGCCATTGGCTGCTGCTACACAAAACGCTATTCAAGTTTTCACTAATTCCAAAATGTCTGATCTTAGTTATTTCATATGTCACACAATCAATTTGCGATTTGGCATATGTACGCCTTCTCAGTCTACCATGTGGGATTTAACTCCACTTTCACAACTCGCAAGCCAACAAGCTTACTTTCAAACTTTGCTTATTAACGAGTTTATTCATTGACCTTTGATCTTCTTTAGTTTCCAATTATAACATGGATTTATCTCTAGTTATTAGTTCATTGATCTAAGTTTGATTTCAATGAAACCAAGTTTGGATTGCATAATGTCTTAATTTCACAACCAGATTGAAGCTCTCAAAGCTATTGGTGTAACTGAAGTGGTCTTGGCGATCAATTATCAACCAGAGGTAAGCTTACTCCTCTCTTTACTTGCTGCAAACTTCCTTTATATTTTATCGACATTTTTGTGGCCAAATTTTGAATGCCCATGTGATCTGATGCCCTTTTTTCGCCTTCTGCAGCTTATGCTGAATTTCTTGAAGGAATTTGAGAAAAAGCTTGAGATAAAGATTACCTGCTCACAGGAGACTGAACCCCTTGGTACAGCAGGCCCTTTAGCTCTAGCAAGGGACAAACTGATAGATGGCTCTGGCGAACCTTTCTTTGTCCTCAACAGTGATGTTATATGTGAGTACCCGCTGAAAGAAATGATTGAATTCCACCAAAGTCATGGAGGGGAAGCTTCCATTATGGTAACCAAGGTAAAAATATCCAGTTTTTACCTTCATTATCGTAACTGGGGTATTATATAGACTTCTAATAACTTTATATCAGGATGATACGGTCTTTCCAAACTAAAAAGGAGAAATTTCTTGTTTGTTTTAGGTCGATGAGCCATCAAAATATGGTGTGGTGGTTATGGAAGAAACTACTGGAAATGTAGAAAAGTTTGTAGAGAAACCAAAAATATTTGTGGGCAACAAGATCAATGCTGGAATCTACTTGTTGAACCCATCTGTTCTTGATCGGATTGAACTGCAGCCCACCTCGATTGAAAAAGAGGTCTTTCCCAAGATTGCAGCAGAGCAAAAGCTCTATGCTATGGTCCTTCCTGGGTTTTGGATGGACATTGGACAACCGAAGGATTACATCACTGGCCTAAGACTGTACCTGGAATCCTTGCGGAAAAAATCATCAGGAAAATTGGCAAGTGGGCCTCACATTTTGGGAAATGTTCTTGTTGATGAGACTGCTGCAATTGGGGCCGGATGTCTTATTGGACCTGATGTAGCCATTGGCGCAGGATGTGTAATTGAGTCGGGGGTTAGGCTCTCACGCTGTTCTGTAATGCGAGGAGTTCGAATAAAGAAGCATGCTTGCATCTCCAGTAGCATCCTTGGATGGCATTCCACCGTTGGGAGGTGGGCTCGAGTAGAGAACATGACAATCTTGGGGGAAGATGTTCATATTGGTGATGAAGTTTATACTAATGGAGGTGTTGTCCTGCCGCATAAGGAGATAAAATCTAGTATTTTGAAACCAGAGATTGTCATGTGACAATTATGGTGAGCCATAATTTGAGGTATCTACTTTGTTCGGCATATTAACTTGATTTGAAAGCGTGACAGTTTGTTATTATTCCTTCTTCTTTTTCCTTTTACCTCATCATCTGTAAGTGCAAAGTCCTATGACCAGTAATGGCAATGTCTTCTTGGCAGAGACAAGAGGCATCTAGAGAACGTAATAGAGCCTCAGAAATGGGAACGCACAAAAGGATGCATACTCTAGACTACGAGTTTATATCTTAGTTTCCCTTAATACCCATACAAATAAAAGGATCGTTTTAACTTCCTTGTAGCATTTCAAGATCTGGTAACCCCATCTTCTCTGTCGTGTTTTATTAATGGAAAATGATACTTGCTCAATGAGTTTGTCTCCTCAAAGTTACTGTTCGGATATTTATTTATTATTATTTTAATAGTTGAGGAAGTGACTATAAGTGAAATGATGTATTTTTTTTTTTTTTTAAATGTTTAAAAGAAAAAAAAAATGAACAATTGCACTAGTTGTTAGTTTGAGGCAAACTCACGGGGTTGAGTAGCGGCACCTTTTATTAATACAACGAGAACGAACTAGAAAGGAATGTCAGTTTTTAGATGGAACAGGACTCTGGTCTAAGGATGTTTATCGTTCATAGAAATTTATGGCATTTTACAATCAATTAGATGGCATATTATAGGAGCTCCATTTAAGGCCCAGTTTGGATATAAAAAGTGTTTGATTTCACCATTATATTTTTTTAAAATTTTCACACAAAATATAATAAATAATTTAATTTTTTTCAAATTATAAAATAATAATAATACTTTATTTAACTTTTAACTTTAATTTCATTTCAACTCACTATTTAAATGGCACCTTAACCGTCAACTCTGATTGATCCTTTCTTTTTCTTTTCTTTTCCCTCGTAGCAAAACTTGAAACTTCTCACCATTAGGTTTCAAGTTTTAAATAGTTTCGAACTATGAAAAGCAAGGAACAAGTCATAGATATGCTTCGCTAGGTTTGGGGCCTACCATATTATACAGAACATTCTCAAACAATCAATAAATGTAAGTTTGTACACCTGTGGCTAGAGGGAACCTACATGAGTTTCACATTTGGAGAGGTGTGCAAACTTAAGTGCATAGAGAAGCACCCCATTACGCCCATGAATGATGGCTGCAACAACGGAGGCATGCAAACTCCAGAGTGTTTTTCAGATTTGAACGAATTGCTAGAAATGTTTCGAAGTTGTGAAGCTTGGAAACATAAATACAATAGATAGAGAAATGGCATCTTCATCCTAAATTTCATCGTTTCCAGTCATAGCAACTGATGTCAAATTTTAAGTGGCTTTTTTACTTCAGTAGTTAACTTATAAAGCCACTTAAAATGTGTTATTTCGGGCAGTATTACTAAGGATTACAAAATCAAAGATGAAGAGTAACATTGCTCTAAATTATATAGTGCATAGTGCATACCCTTAGATCATTCACTTTTAAGAGGTTTATTTGAAAGCTAGGCCACTTGGGTGCAAGTGCGAGAGGGCGTTAAGCTGGTTATTTAACCCAATTCGAGGATGGGAACGTGTATTTTAAGCACTCAATTGGTCCTGAAGAGAATGGTCCTGGAGATTTCCCAAAAATTAATGGGGTAAGAGAAACATTTGCATTCAGAAGTGAAAAAAAAAAGAACGCATGTTGCAGATGTGTTATCTGCAGGGCTGGGGAGCCTGTCACCTAAACTGAGGCTAATAATATCCAAAACATCACATGAGATGATATGGCAGTAAGAGCCCAGGTGATGAAAGCAAAAGCTACAGAGATCTGGAACTTTTTGCACGGAAGATGATGTTGTTCCTTGCAGAAACCCAAGTCTCTAGAATACAGAACTATAATGCCGGCTGATGAGCATGCAGCTGCAAGGGTTAAAGTAGCAGTCACCTGCAAGTTTTTGAATGTTGTTATGCTGACAATTACATAAATTGACATGGTAGAGCAGGAAAGTAGCCAGTTTGATTCTCAGATGGCCATGAATTCAGCACGCAAACAATGCATGGATAATGGTCAATTCAGAACCAAGTTCAAAAAGAGAGATCAGAGAGACATCCAACATTTTTCATCAGTCACATCTGTGTGTGAGGATGTATACACAAACAGCAAGCTATAAATCTTTCAGATTTTTCATACACATAAGACTCCATAAATCCCATTCTTGAAGATTTTAAGAAATAGAACTCAGAAAGAGGCAGAGCGCTCATGTACAATCACATAAGGTTGATTCACCAATGGTTCATTATTTGTCGGGCTGAACTTAGAAGGCTAAAAAAGAATTTTCACTGATTAGTATACACAAACTACAATTCCACAAGTGATTTTGTGGTTTCAGAAGTGGTTAAGCAACCGGGCAGGAGTGGCCACAATCGTGGCCAATATGAAAACTGCAAAGATCGATGAATATAATGATTTGCAACAAATGACACATGATGACTCCCAGAAACTATCAAACACGTTTATAAAAAGCATCCGATTGACATGCTCATACATGTTTCTGTGAAGAAGAAATGCGTAGTAAAGAAATGAAGAGAAACAAGTTGAATACCCAGTCGCCTACAACAAACAGGCTCACTAGGATTGGATTTTGAAGATCTCTCTTTCTTGTCAAAGCATAAATATCAAGACAAGCAAGTCCAAAGCTCCACAGCACTTGAAGGCCCATTGATGCAATCAAATAGCTGAATGAAAGCACATATATCACTGTCAAAAGTGTATAAGAAATGATTGTTGAAGTGTCTTAGCTGTCTACTTACACCAAAAAAATAAATAAAAAGAAGCATGATTTGTTAAATCTTCTTGAGAAACATCAATGAGAAAGTATACTAAAAATCCAAGCATAACTTCTGCAGGAAGTACAATTACTGGGTTTAACATGCCCAGACATTCAGCAAGACTGCATGGGATGCATACAAAGATTGCACAGGCATCATTTACTCTAGCACAATCTCATACTTCATCTAGACACTTACTCATGAACCAAGAAACTAGATCTCTCTAAGCTACATGGTGTTATTTATCTACTCCAATCGTTTATGAATTTCATATAGTTTAGAGGACACCTCAATATAACAGAACATAGACCCCAAGTACTTGGGGTATGCCTATTATCATCTATAAAATTGTTATTTGCTGATAACAAAAAATATAACAGAGCATAGACATTTGAAGTAGCTTCCAACTTCACTATGCATAAGATTCAGCTGCCTTTGAAGGTAGGGAAAGTAAGGTTAGGTGTCCCTCAACAGCACCACCCGTACATAATAGCCACGATTTTTCTCTCTCTTAAGCAACTAAAGATTCCCGGTTTACGTATCATTATGACAATGCCATATCTTCCGTTGTACTGGTTGAATAAGCTTCTAGCTAACAAAAGTTAAGTTTTGCCTAGAAGGGAAGATGAGTTATTTCACATTGAAACGGCAATAAGTTATATCTTTCTTAATTTACCATCTAATAGCTTATTGTTTTTCCCTCCAAATCAACCGGGCTAGCTGAAATCGGCCAACAAATCACACCCGTTAACCATGGAAGCAATTAACCATCAATATTCTTTACTCTCAATGCTTTCTTCACAAACTTTTAACCATTTAATGCATCAATTGGGTTCCTGAACAAATTCAAATTCGCGCCGAAAATGGAATTATAGAGCATCATCAATAATCCATCCCGTCAAAAGCCACTGGAATTAAAGAGAAGGAAATGCTCAATACGACTCTGAAGTCCAAACGGTAGCGATCAAGCATATGGCCACTCCGAAAGGACACTGTTTTCTCTGGTGCAATTATACGATAAATAAAACAAAAGGAACTTTTTTTTTTTTGAAGTAAATAAAAGGAATTTTAGTTAAAAAACAAAGAGGTGAAAGAGAAAGAGGAAATACCAGAAGGCAGTGAAGGTAGAAAATCCAAGGGCACCAACCATAACCCCAATCGCCGAAGCAGCAAAAGCACATTGCCCTAGCCTCAATACTAGTCCGCTAACCGACCCCGGCCTCCCTACCAAATCCTTCATTTTCCTCTCTCCCTCTTTCCGTCGACTTTGAAAATCCAAAGGCCCTTCGGTTGCGAGCAAAAGCTCAGCCGATTAGCTGCATTCTCACAAGAAAAGACCGATCAACGGCAACGAAGGACGTACGTATATCGTAAGCAAGCTTTGAAGTTGCAAACTTGCAAAGGACGATTTCAATCTCGACGGAATGATGATGTTGATGGCCGGGGATGACTTTGTTAGTCCTACATGGATTTATTCAATGTTTTTTATGCGACTATTAAAACGACGACATTTGTCATTTCAGCTGTATTTATGAAAGTTACTTTAAATGCATACTTCCATTAAGTGTATCGATAGGTGTAGGTAAAAGTGACAAAATCTTTTTTTCTTAAAAAAATAAACGTTGCTGCATTATAGCAAGACACTAGGTTTTTACCATCAAGTTGATAGTTTGTAAGAGCTGATATTTTATAATTTTAAGATAAAGAGTTTGAGTCACAATATAAGTTAAAATTATTTGTAATAGTAAAGCCTAACGTTTAGACCATAAGATAGGCTTTAGATCAGATAAATACTTTGAGAGTGTTGGGGTGATAGACTCGCCTTTATGATAGTAGCTGTGGCTTAAATCTGACATTCCACATCTATGAAAGGCTCCTATGATCACGTTCAGGAAGAGTTGCTACACTGGTCACTCCCGTCTTCTCTTTTGCAAGAAAGAGAGTTTCCTTTTATGGAGACTACACTTTTTTTTTTAATAGTCGTTTAACATTTTCTCTCTCCAGGTGATTTTGCTCTCAACCAAAGATTCAAAGATCTCATCGCCTCCGTCCAAAGTGGGGATGGAGTTTTGGCTCCTCTTGTATGGCTTGTCTAGAAACTGTCCAGCCCTTTATTTTCTAATTTTTATTGTGTTTTCTATCCATAGCAAGGAGAAGTACCGATCTACTACTTTCCAACCCCCCACAATCGCTATGTGCCTTACTACAGGACTTCCCAGTTGCCGATCCTTTTGATGGCCGAAGCAGAATGTCAAATGGAGCGACACGTGCATCACACACATGGCTCAAACCACGCGTGAGATCCTTGCATCGCCGCATCAGGGAGTGTTTGTTGCCGCTACGAGCGGTATTTTTGGGGCCAACAACCTCGGATCTTTCAAATCTGACCACCTCCACTCTTCTAGAGTGGTGTGTGGCCTCACATGCCGTTGTAGTCCCTGGCGATCGTCCTCTGGCGATTCAACAGTTCTCCTATTTGCTATCTTCTTATGTTTCCACTTCTCCTAACTAAGGATCGTGAGAAAGAGGTAGTGGAAGTCTCCTACAACTAGTCCAGACCAACGAAATGCAGCACAACTCACTTTACTACAACTTCCAGTCATAGTATTACAGTCCGTTTATTGGACTATATCAAAACCGCTTCCGTTATAGGAAATGGGTGAGAGTCAAGTCATTGGCCCTAGATTTCTCTTTCTTTATTTTTATTTCTTGTGTTGAATTTGCTTATTTTGGGCTGAATGTTGGGACCTCCTACCCTGTTGACTATTGTATCCTATAACTGTTAAATATATCTATAATATGCTTGCTTATGAAAAAGAAAAAAGAAAAAAAGACTACATTTTTTTTAAGTTATTGTTTAAATTTTAGAGTTTAAAAAAAGTCACAAATTGATACATAAAATCAGATATAGAATATTACTTATAAGTTTATGTACAAACTCTATGACTCATACTAGAAGATGGATAAATATATAAAATAGATCTCACTATTATTGAGATAAGGTGAAGAATTTGTCAATAGAAGTGAAATAGTTTATGAATAGTAATGAAACAGTTTGAGTTAAAATGTTTTATTGAGTTTTTCTAAATTAGAGAGAAAAAGTTGAATTAAAATATTATAAAATTAAAATATTTTTATAATATAATTTTTTAACATTAATTTTGTTTGGGATTTGAAAATATTGAATTATTTTTTAGGTTTTGTTTTGAAGTTTAGAAAAGTTATAATGATTAAGTAATAAATAGGTGAACACTTTGAAGATTGAAAATTAAAAATTGTTTATGTTTGAATTATGTTTGAAAATGCAATAAAATAAAAAATTTTGAGATAAGATGAGATTAAATAAAACCATCTCTATTCGCAAACATCCCCTTAATGTTGTCTGGAAAATTTAGTCGGCAATCATTTTATGTGTCTATCTAGAACTCGAACACAAATATCCTATTAAATGAGTTTTATAGTATTTTTTCGTATGTGGATTAACTCGTAGGATAATATTAAATATTCAATAACAGTCGTGTAACTTCTTTTATATAGAAAAATTTTATTCATTATCCCTACACCAAATATCTGCAATTATTTTTTATCTTTTTATTTTTTTTCCCTTAACAGGTTTGTGGTGTAAGAATGATGAGTGGAAGAATTCTTTTATATATCTATCTTTCTACATTTATAAATTCTAGAATTCGAACTAAAGATGTGGAGTAAATTGAAAAAGAAAACATGATAGTTGGAAGATCTAAAATATAATTTCTCCCAAAATTGTTATATAAAAAAATTGTTAGATTTGTTTTCCAAGTTTGTGCCCATATGCTTTGACGCCAATGTTGTACTACTTTTCTTTAAAGAAAAGTATATTGTTTTAAAAATCGAAAACTCGCACGATTCTATAATTTTGAATTACAAAATATAAACTCTTAATAGTTTTAAGGTCGAAAGTTTATTTATTTATGAATTTAATTTTACATATCAGGGATTTTAATCCCTAGCTTATGCAGAGCTTTTTCAGTCCAATATTGATATCGAGCTTGACCTTAAATTGCATTCCTTGTCGTATCTTCTAGGTCCTTTGTAGTCATAATAATAATAAAAAATGGTTGCTCTACCAAAATTTTGATTGGCTAGTTCGGAAGAAAATTCAAGAATGGAATATATTTCAAAGCAAGCAACTTTTTTTTTTCATCCACAAAAGAAAGGGCACCATAATATTAGGCAATAAAAAAATATTTGGTTATTTTTCAACAAGGTTGGTTGGAAGCAACGGTACGGTCAAATCACCCATGGTATTTTATCGTTAGTGTGATGTTTGGACGCTCATCTATAAATTAAATAAAAAATAAAATACAATAAATATAAATAAAGAGAGACGCAAGTACCTACGCCAACGTTTTGGGTACAACATAAAAAAAAAAAATAATAATAAAAAATAAAGGAGCTTCCAACGAAAAGAAAAAAAAAAAAATGATAGACAAGCATAAAAGCCGAGATGCATTATGTCATGGACTGCCCCCTGATAGTGGCAGGCTCCAATTATTAAAGGGTTCCCATCTTGGCTTTTTTAAACTGAAAACTGAAAAGAAAAATGTTGAAATGGAAATAGCATCGTGAAGGACGGCATCGTTTTCGAGATCATGTAGGATGTATAACAACTCACACTAGGATTTCCTATATTAAACTTTAAGGTATTGTCTCACTTAGAATTGTTAAACTCTATTTATAATTTGGATAATGGATAATGAGGTGAGATGAATTAGTTTTAAATAAAAATTGAAAGTTAAATAAAATATTATTATAATAATATTTTTTTAATATTATTGTTATTTTAGAATTTAAAAATTTTGAATTATTTATTATATTTTATGTACGAAATAAAGTTGTATTAATGAGATGAAATATTTTCACTCTCTAAACAGTGCTTTAATTATTTATTTTTTTTACCAACCAAATATTCACTATTATACTATCATATTCAATATATTTTAGAAGTGATAAATATCGTGCAAAGATTAATTTATTCCAAGATTTGCTTTTACTTGAGAAAATTAACAATAATTAATTTAAAATAAAAATTAACATTATTGTCGTGGAAACTGGACAGTTTCTCCTCTTCTGTGCTTTTGCCTTCTTACCGGTTAGTACTTGTATTGTTTTTTGGGCTCTATTGGGCTTCCAACCTTGTGGGGGGATTTTACTTTGTATTTGTCCACTAATGTTAGATACTGTAGTTGGGTAAGTATTGTATATTTTTTTTAAAAAAATGAGATTTATTATTAAAAAATTAATTTTTTAGTAATTCTTATATTTACTTATTTTTTTTTATAGAAAATACATGACACTTGCGCACTCGATGATTATAAATATTGAGTAATTCTATATACGATCGTGAAATATGTAAATGTCACGTAATTCATTTGAAAAAGAGTGGAGTCTATTATTAAAAAATTAATTTTTTCATCTGAATCTCTTATTTTATTCACTTTTTTAAAAACGATTACGTAACAGTTACATAATTTATAATTGTATTTTTCATAAATATTATTGTTCTTTGTTTGGAAGTGTTAGTTACTTTTTTATCTTTGTATTTTTTTGTGCCATGTAATTCAGTCCCCTGGATGCTATTGGGCTTTTGGGATATGCACAAGACAAGTCGATGCATAGCTACTAATACTGGCTCTGCTGCAAAATGTGCTTGAATTTTCTCAAGGAAAAAGATGACAAATGTAGCACTTGTTGCTTGTATCGTACAAAAGCTTTTCGTATTATAATATTTATCGTATTTTAGAAGTTTCATGAATCTTGATTGCTGTGGTGGATCAATCCTTTTAGTCTACGTTTAGATAGTAAGTAATTTCAAATGATCTATAAATAGTAGTAAAAAAATTGTGATAAAAAAATAATGAATAATAGCAAAATATTAAATAATAATAGAGTAGTCTCTATTAGAAAGGCATCTTTACATGATTTATATGCTATTCTTTCTATTACATTTTCGTGTATATTTATACACAATGTGTACAGGATGCAAAGGCATCAAAGAGAATAAAAAATGGTTACAAAACTTAAGAGAATAACAACCAGAATTGTCTACAGTGCCTACGGTTTGATAGTAATTTTTTATATGCTAATACGCCCTCTCAAGCTCAAGGGGGTGTCAACAACATTGAGACATGTTCGATGTTTAAAGAATGTTTAAGCTACTAATGGCTTTGTAAAGATATATTCCAATTGATCTTTGAAGCTAATGAAGGAGATATTGAATGTTTTGGTAGCAACTTTCTCTCTTACAAAGTGCACATCAATGTCCATATGCTTTGTTCTTGAGTGATAGACGTGGTTAGCAGCCAAATAAGTAGCTCCAATATTGTCACACCATAGTGTTGGAGCTTGAGGAAGAGACAAACCAAGTTCACGTAGAAGAGTTTGAAGCCAAATTAATTCAGCTGCAGATGAGACAACTGATTTATACTCAGCTTCAGTACTTGACCTTGTAACAGTCCGTTATTTCTTGGAGTTCCATTAAATGAGATGTTTGCCAAGAAATATACAAAAGCCACCAGTAGATCTCCAATCGTTGGGACATCCAGCTCAATCGGCATTAGAATATGCTTGCAACTAGAAGGAAGATTTGGAAGAGAAAAAGAGTCCATGGTTGATGGTGGCTTTTAAATATCTCATAATTCTTTTTACTGCAACTCAATGAGGCAGCTTAGGTGTGTACATGAATTGACACACTTTATTAACCGCAAAGGAGATATCGGGCCTAGTAAGGGACAAGTACTGTAATCCTCCAACAATGCTTCTAAAAAGTGTAACATCATCAAAACATGGTGAATCAAACTTTGATAGTTTTAAAGACGCTGCCATGGGCAACGTTACTGGCTTGGCATTCAGCATCTTACTGCGAAGTAGCAATTCTTTGATCTACTTTCGTTGAGAAAGTAATAAGCCATCAGACAAGTAGTTAATTTCTAAGCCAAGAAAATATGACAGAGGACCTAAGTCCTTAACAGGGAAGGCAATGCTCAAGTCTCAGATCAGAGTGTCAACATCAGAAACAACAGAGGAAGTAATAACAATGTCGTCAATATACACAAGAAGAAATATGTGAAGATCACCATGGCTGAGAGTAAATAATGAAGGATCTGCTTGAGAGGCTTTGAAATTGTAATTAAGAAGCCAATAACTCAATTGGGCAAACCATGCCCGAGGGGCCTGTTTGAGGCTGTAGATGGCTTTATTTAATTTACAAACATAAGTAGGATGCAGAGGATCTATGAAACCTTGAGGTTGTTGCATGAATACCTTGTCATGAAGAGTTCCATGGAGAAAAGCATTTTGAATGTCGATTTGCCACAAGGGCCACCCATGAGCAACTGCTATTGATAGAATCAATTGAATGGTAAGAGATTTTACCACTGGACTGAAAGTCTCGTGAAAGTCAATTCCAGGTTGCTGATCATAGCCTTTTGCAACAAGCCTCGCCTCCCGCCGTTCAATCAATCCATTGGCATAGAGTTTGGTTCAGTAGATCCACCTGCAACCAAGTATATTATGGGAAGCATTAGGAGGAACTAAGATCCAAGTTTTATTTTGGACCAAGGCATTGTATTCCTGGTGCATGACTTCACGCCATTGTGAAATTTTAAACACCGCAGAGTAGCTGGTAGGGGTTTTGGGAACTTGTACAATGGTAGTGAGACAGTGTCGTGGGGGGTATAGGATGGTTCCATCTAAACGAATGAGAGGACGAGAAGAGTTTGTTTAAGCTCTTGTAATTATCGGTGAACGTGGTGGAGTCAGAATGAGAGATGTGGTGACCGATTGAGAAGGAGAAGATGAGTTTGGCAGGTTACGAGGAGGGGATAGAGAAGCTCTGGATGAAGACGAAGGCAGATTGGGAGTGAAAAAGGGCAATGGGCCTGGGCCAAGAATGGAGGGTGATAAAATGGGAAGATGGGCTTGAGAGGAAGATTAGTCAGTCGTTTGGACAGATGAGCTTAAGGTTCGATTTCATGAATATGGGAAGGAATGTTCATGAAAAATTACATCCCGTGAGATATATAGTCTATTGGTCTTGGTGTCTAAACACTTATATCCTTTATGTGTAGAACTATATCCGAGAAACAAACAAGAGGTTGACCTATAGTTTAATTTGTGTTTATTGTAGGGACGTAAGTTTGGATAACATTCACACCCAAATACCTTTAAAAAATTGTAATATGGATTATGATGATAAAATTTAAAAAATGGGGATTGATTCTTGAGAGTTGGTGAAGGCAATAGATTGATAAGGTAAACTAACGTGTCAAAAGCTTCGGCCCAAAAATGAAACAGAAGAGATGCATGGGCCGAAAGAGCAAGCTCAGTTTCAACTATATGCCTATGTTTTCTTTCAAAAATCCTATTTTGTTGATGTGTATGAAGGCATGAAAAACGGTGATGGATACCAAGTTTTTGACATAATGGAGTGAGCGGTTTAAATTCACCACCCCATCGGTTGGAGTGTGATAAGTTTGGTATTGAATAATCTTTCAACATATGGCAAAAAAGTAGAGAATATATTGAGGACTTTGCATTTTAATTTTAAAGGAAAAAATCAAGTAAACCGAGTAAAGTGATCAACAAAAGAAAGACAATACTTGTATCCATTTCTAGAAACAAAAGGGGCTGGACCCTAGAGGTCAGCACAAATTAATTCTAAGGGCTTAGTAGAAGAGGCCCAACTAGTGGAGAAGGAGAGTTGATGACCTTTGGCTAGAAGGTAGTTAGTGCATTGGAAGTTGCTTGCTATGGGAGAAGACTTCAAACAGTTTGTGTGCAAAATGCGAGAAACCAGAGTGAGTGAGGGATGAACCAGCCGATGATGCCACTAAGCAACTGATGTTTTCTCACCTAAATGAGCAGATGGAGAAGAAGTAGACGCCATGACAGAGGGGAAAACATGGAGGCCAACATGGATTGGCCCTGTGAGGAGGAGCTTCCTCGTCGAGATGTCCTTCATAGAAAAATGAGAGGCATGAAACTCGAAATAACAAGAATTATCACCACAAAACTTTGACACCGAAATTAAATTTTTGGTAATGCTGGGAACATGAAGTAAGTTGCGAAGAAGAAAGGAAGAAGGAGAGGAAGAAAGAGAAGAGTCACCAATATTTTGTATGGACAGTCCCAAACCATCACCAACACAGATCTGTTCACTACCATCGTATTATTTAGAGGAGAGGTTGAGATGTGAGAAGTCAGGAGTTATGTGATGAGTTGCAGCAGAGTTTGGGTACCATGTGGCGTCCAAAGTGCTTGGGCTTGTGAAATTTACAGAGAAAGAAGGAGGAGAACCATATTGATAACTATGATCAAACCAATATCTACACTGCAAAGCTACATGGCTAGATTTGTTACACACTTGGCACGTTGGTCTTTGACTGTATTGCTGGTTTGATTGCCTAGATGGCGTGAAGGTTCTACCACCTCAAGTGACAAAGTTGGACCTACCTCACCCACTTCGTCCATTACGAACTCCACGAGTAAAGCCTCTACCACAGCTACCAGTTGTGGTAAGATGAGCTGAAGGGTCAAAAGAGGTAGTACTCTATGTAGTGTGTGAGAGTCTACTTTCTTGAACAAGTAACAATTGATAAAGCTCATTTGAAGTGATGGGCTCAGCCCTTGTGGTCACAGATGTGATAAACGACTCATATGCAGAGCCAAGTCCAGTGAGAAGATAAGTGACAAACTTTGGATCAGGTAAGGGGCTACCAGTTGCCGCAAGGATGTCTGCTAGAGCACGAACCTTTCCAAAATAATCTATGATGGTTTGATCACCACGTTTGAGATTAGCAAGTTGGAACCGCACTTGAAACTGCTTAGCTTGTGAGTGTGATGTGAACATGGAAGCAAGAGAGAGCCAGATAGCACGAGAGGTGTTTGAAGAAAGGACATGGCCTATTACAGATTCAGAGAGTGATGAAAATAGAATGCTAAGGACTAGTTGATCAGTCCGTTTCCATGAGGAAAATTTTGGGTTGATTTGAGGAATAAAGTTGGATTGGGTGGGTAGAAATTCAGTTGGACATGGAAGGGTGCCATCTACATATTGGTAGAGATCTTGGTCCCGAAGGTAAGCACTAATCTGCACTTTCCATAAGGTATGGTTTTCTGTTGTGAGCTTAGTGGTAACAAGATGTGAGAAGGAAGGGGCAATGGAGGGATTTGGAGAAGGGGAAGGGCACCATGGCACAGGGGGACAATGAGTCATAACTCTATGATACCATATCAGAAAGGCATCTTTGCTTGATTTCTATGCTATTCTTCCCATTTCATTTTCGTGTATATTTATACACAATGTGTACAGGATGCAAAGGCATCAAAAGAGAATAAAAAACAGTTACAAAACTTGAGAGAATAACAACCAGAATTGTCTACTATGCCTACGGTTTGACAGTAATTTCTTCTTTGCTAATAATCACAAATCATCCACTACCCAAATATAGCCTTAGAGTTAGAAAAAGAGAAACACAGTTAAAATTATAATATTTTTTAGATATTTAATGGAAAATATGTTTTGTACATGAAAAAAAGTTGAGCCCGCTTAAAATAATTTATTTTTTAATAGCAGGTATCACTTTTAAAAAAAAAAACATGAAAGTTGCACATTCAAAACTTATATCTAGCATTATTTAATTTAATATTCACCAAAAAATTATTTATAATAATAATGGTAAATTATATATATGGACTTTGACTTTATATGTTTGTTGTTTATATGTTAGGTGTTGGCGTTGAAATAAAATTAAAATCTATATTCACTAAAGTCTCCGCCATTACTTAAATAACGAGAAGATGAGTCTTTACTCTTAAGAGAAAAGAACGAATAAAGTAAAAAACTCGTCATGTATCCCTTTGTTTAAGAATTTTGTTAAAAAGAAAAAAAACGATCTATTTATAAATATGTCGCATCATATAAGAGGATTTAGGACTTTTTTCAAACTCTCATTGTAAAGGACGTATTTCACACTAACAACCATATGGATGACCTAAAAATGAATAAAGGGGCCGCACCGGTTGCCCTAGGACACTCCGATGTCAAAGTCAGTATAGCAATATAAGAGTAAATGTATAAAGCAACCAATAATTCAAGTGAAGAATTTGTTACCTCCTATAGGCTATTTAGAAAGGTTATTTCCTTAGAGTGATAGAGTCTAATTTGTCTTGTGAAACCTTTTCTTTTTAAGAGTTTGAACCAACTTTTTTGCCTTATCTCTTGATTTTATCTCTTCCCCTAGTGATAGGTTTCTAGAGGGTTTGACCCAGTTAATTTAGTCCCTAACAGGTACCCTCGATTCTTAAGCTCAACTTGTTTATCAAGAAGGCCTTGAGAATCTTCAAGTCAACCGTGAAGAAGATAACCTGTAGATAAAGAAATTCTGGTAGCTGATAGTTTTTCACTGTTATGCATTGGAGATCTCAATGAGTGGTCCTTAAGAAATTGTAAAATTTACAGTAACGGCCTTCGAGGATGGGCCTTTATGAAATTTGTTTGTAAGAACATCTGCATAGTGATTGTATGTGAATTATTATTGTTAGTAAAATGCGTATATTTCTGTGCTTGATGATCATTTTTGGGTTTTGTGTGGCCTCAGTGGATTTTGCCCCGTGCTGTGATTTTTTTGTTAATGTTTTCCCATTTTAATGTAGATCTAAGAGTTTGTTTGTAGTAACCCGCGCTTAAGTGGTCAGGATGCCCGTCGACGTCCTAGATCCATCTTAGGCGGTTGCTGAACCCGTCGACTCATTTCTAAAGGACATCCGCGCGAGGCGGTTATAGAGTTTGGAGGCTCGTTCCCAAAGGTAACCCATTGGCAATGGTTGTAGCGAGTGGAGACACTCGGATGTGAGTGTAGCAGGAGAGTGTCTCGACCGTGTAACTATGAAAGATGTGCGTAATGGGGGATGCTCTTCCCGTGTAAAAGATCATTAATTTATTTTGTAACTTGAACATGAAAAAATAAGATCTTATTCGGGTAGTCATACGTACACAGTAGTGAAGAGTAGTAGTACTTAAAATCTTATGTAATTTTGATTAGCCAAATTACAACGTATATCTTCATATGTGGCCACAAATAACCTCTATATAAGGAGTAGCTCCCCCACATATTTGATAGGCTCTCTCCATACACTCTTCACCAATTCTTTAGAGGGACTCTTCTGAGACTAAATTCTCTCATTGTATTGAGCGATATGGGAGGCTATGAGAGATTATAAAATCACCAATCATATTGGATTTTGTCCCAAAATAACCTGTGGACATAGGTTTTTATGCCGAACCACATAAATTTATGTGTTTCTCTTTTATTTATTTTTATTTACTTATTTATTATTTATTTCATAGATGAATGTGAAGAGTACCGTATTGATGTCTGAATCATCTTGTGGGTCAGAGATGACTTTTTTCTCCCTTCCGATCTGTTGTGCAAATTTTGACACTTTCCTTCCAGTCTATTGTGCAAATTTTGACATTAACACTCATCTTAGAGACCGATCAATCACCCTCACTCTTGTTTTACCACTCTTTTATTTTTTTCATTTTACAAATATAAAATGATTTGTCTTTATCATTCAGCATCTTTTCCATACTTATCTTATTTTGAACAGTAATGTTAGGTACCAATCTTAAGTATATAAGTCATATACACCGCATGCGTCTTTTAATAAAAAATAAATTTTACTATTAAAAAAATGATATATATATTTTTTATAGTGGTGCCTATTTTTTTTTATATAAAAGACCTGCCCAAAATTTGTATAAAATTTAAGATAAAAATGATAAAAGTTTAAGATGAAAATGATAAAGTTTAAGTTTCGACATTAATTAACAAAAATTTTATGTGAAATTATTTTTACGTATTTTTTATATATTTTATTATTATAATTGACTTTTTTTTAATATAAAATAATTATTTTGACTAATCATATTAATAAAATACATAAAAAAAACATAAAAATAATTATATGCAACAGGACTCATTAATTAAAGAAGATGAAGAAGTCGAAAACGGCCAGTAAAGCAATAGGAAAAGATGATCATAAATATACCAAAAAGGTTTGTTAGCAAGTGAAGTTGATAGACTAAAACTAATGAATGATGTATACTTGAAAGCCAACATCATATATTATATATATATACACACAATATTCCTTTTTTTTAAAAGAGTTAAATAATAAAATAAATAAAGTTGGGGGACCAAGAAACGTCTATGATCGACAAACATATAAACCCCGGCCACAAGCAAGTAATAGCCGTCCCCAGAATCCATAATAATGGATTCTCCTTTCGAGGTTCTTGCATTGAAAAGCAAGTTAATCTCTTATAAATTATATATTAATAAATCCAAATCTTTCTTTTTAAATCGTTGAAATTATGGTCTTGCAGGAATTAGCTATATTCTATTCCCACGTAATCATATTCAAATGAGACATGAAACAGACAATATTGCATAGAAAAAATAAACAAGAAAAGGAAAGCAACTGAAGAAAACTGAGTCTGAAAGATGAGGATAGCCTGCAAAGGTCCCCAGCCAACCAATGATCTCCTCTAAAATGTACAACACCTGGAATCAAATCAAGCATGCATGAGAAACAGTCAAAAGATCAAAGATAGAAATTGAAATGGCCGGTTTGGTAGTAGTTCAATCACAACTTACTCGTTGCTTTTTCAAGTGACGTGTGAGCATGCCTCAGCTTTACAAATTGAAAGCAAGCTTTCTTCACGAGACCAGTACGTACTTGTGATCTGTACAAGGAAATACTTGCGAGGAATGGCGAAGGAAATTCGATTCTTTGAGTTGAACACAGGGGCCAAGATGCCTTCCGTTGGCCTCGGAACCTGGGACTCCGACTCTGGTTTTGTCGCCATCACCACCGCCATTAACGTACGTAGTGCTAGCCAGCTTCTGAAATTAAAATTTATATTTGTTAATTTATAGCTGACAATACTGCGTTCGCTCCAGATTATTACGTTGTTTTATATAATAAGGACATGTCGTTTTTGAATTATACAATGGGAGGGAGATGATAACATTTCGGACGATGAATTCATATTATTGTTTCTTCAAACATAAATGTCGTAAAGCACTTGAAAACATGATGTCTGATGGCAGGTCGGATATCGACACATTGATTGTGCTCAACTTTATGGCAACGAGAAGGAGGTAATTAATATATATATATATATATATATATATATGTTTGTTTGGGGAGCTCATATTTAGTACATGATGAATGAAAATTTTAAAAAAGAAACTGGTTTGGTGTAGATTGGGTCTGCTTTGAAGAAGCTGTTTAATGATGGTGTAGTGAAGCGTGAGGACTTATGGATCACCTCCAAACTCTGGTTTTTTCGGATACTGTCTATACTCATTTGTCTCGAATCTTTACTAAACTTTATAAGCAGTACCAAATGCATTTTAATTACAGTGTACGTAATTGGAACTATATATATATATATATATATATAATTGTTTGTAGGTGTACGGATCATGCTCCAGAAGATGTACCAAAGGCATTTGATAAAACTCTGCAGGATTTGCAGCTTGACTATCTGGATCTCTATCTAGTATGTACAAGTACAACCCATTAACTGAGCTTTAAGTTTAACATGATTTGAAGTTTCTTTTTCTGAGAAAATAATATTGATTAAAACACAGTCTGAGTTACTAAAAAGTGTGCCAATTTCATTGGTAGATACACTGGCCAGTTGGGATGAAAAAGGGGTCAGTTGGATTTAAGTCTGAAAACCTTACACGGCTAGACATACCAAGCACATGGAAAGCAATGGAGGAGCTATATGATTCTGGCATGGCTCGAGCCATTGGAGTAAGCAATTTCTCTACAAAGAAGCTGGAGGCTTTGTTGGAGGTGGCCAGAGTGCCTCCTGCTGTCAACCAAGTGGAGTGTCACCCTCTATGGCAGCAGCCAAAGTTGCATGCCTTCTGTAAATCTAAAGGAATTCACCTATCTGTGAGTGTTCAGATATAGATTGGTGATAGCAAAAGAAACACAATCTTTTCGAGAAAATCATGCAGGATAGATTAATAAGGAGTACTTCAGAATCAAAATTATGTTAATTTTGTTTTCTGGTTACTCAGTTATCAACTTTTTTCTCATTTCAGGGTTATTCACCATTGGGTTCCCCCGCTATGAGGATTATGAAAAAGGAGGTCCTTAAAAGCCCAATTCTCCATTGGGTTGCAGAAAAACTGGGGAAGACTCCTGCACAAGTGGCTCTACGTTGGGGGCTGCAAATGGGTCACAGTGTACTGCCTAAGAGCTCAAATGAGACAAGGATCAAGGAAAATTTTGACGTTTTTGGCTGGTCTATACCTGATGATTTGTTTGCAAAGTTCTCTGACATTGAGCAGGCAAGTAGCTTATCCCTATTCTTTGGTTTCCGGGAAAAAAAAAAGGATGGATTTTTATAAATCATTGAATGCCAATTCATCTTATAATCACTTTCTGCACATTAACTTCATTAATAGTGAAGAGGGTTTCACTAAAATTTAGATGATTATAGCTTTTGGGTATTTAATCTTGCAGGAGAGGATAATTAAGGGCACTCCATTTGTTCATGAGACCTTCGGTGCCTATAGAACCATTGAAGAACTCTGGGATGGGGAGCAGTGAGCAGATCTGATTTTTGAAGCATTATGGTTTTGCATATCCTGTTGGATTATATATATTGCAGAGGGGTGAACTATAAGAAGTTGCAATACCTCTGTGTTGGATATTGTTTTGAGTTACATTCAAAATCAATGAAACATGGATTTGGTGACTACTTTGAAAATTAGAATGCTGCGAGTTAAAGCAGGCATTAGGCTGACATGAGCAATCTAATTCTTCATTGCAAGAGTCATTCTTTCATGAAGCTGCTTCCCAACGTACATTTTGGAGATTGAAAAAAATAATGGTTTAAAACCAAGCATCAACCTCCTTTCAGTATTCAAATTGAGATATCTTCTCATTGCTTGATCAAATGGAATGGTCCAATTGCAGAGAGATAAACACATTCTATGAATTCTGCAATATTTAGGTCTTGTTTGGTTTCACAAGTGGGCTCAATTCATCTCATCCAATTTCATCTCAATATTCAAACACCATTCAAATACAAATACTTTTTAATTTCAAATTTTCAACTGTTTCATCTAATCATTACAACCTTTTCAAACTTTAAACAAAACAATAAAAACAAATTAACCTTTTTAAATCACAAAACAGAAATTATATTATAATAATATTTTAATTTTATAATATTTTTATTCAACTTTTTCTCTCTCATTTTTCAAAATCTTATAAAATATTTTAACTCAAATTATTTCACTAATATTTACAAATTTTTCATCTCATCTCATCTCATTTTATCTCTTTAGCCAAATTAGAGCTTAATATCATTTGTATAGAATTTTTTAGTAGTGTGAACTCAAATGAGCATTTAATATTGTTTTTATCATTATTTTTATATTGACTGATCTAATTTAGTCAGACAATTAAAGGATCTTTATACATTAAAAAAAAATTAATGCAAAAAAAACCATAAAAAAGTAAAGCTTGCCATTAATGTGAATTTCATTGAGCATTGCTTCCGAGAATGACAAGGAATATTTTTTATGGTTTTGATTTCTGATGTCAATAAGTAAAATTTCCGACCCCCGCTCTGCAAATGTCCCGTGGGAATACAATTAGAATGGTGTTAGGGACAAGGGCCTGTGCACAGTATGTGCCGTGCTGACATGTCACGCCATTCAATCAGTAGTCAAATGTTTGATTATTGATCTAAAGATATTAACATGGGAAAAAATCTATTCATAAGCCGGTTTATTCCTTCACATTGTACACCCTTGTACTTGATAGACCGGGCTTATAAAAAAAATGACGGTTTGAGAAAGTTAATTGTCATTTTTGTCCACAACTCATTTTCTTCTTCTCCTTCACGTCGACCCCTTTTCTCTATCTCCTTTGGCCTGCTTCACCTTTTCAGGCTACCAAATCGGCATGAACAGATTTATTCAGATCATCACTAACATGATTCCCATTCTTTGATTCTCTAGGCTGTGGCACTGACTTAACCTCTAAATCTTTTTCTGGATTTAGTTTGTGGGTTTTTCTAAATTTTTTAACTTTAAAGAAACTCATGTTCAGCTACCATATTTTTAATATTTTTGCATACAAAAATTTTCTGACTTCAACACACTAGTAAGAATCTTTGCAAACGAAAATACTTTTAATCCAGGAATAGATCCTACTCTTATCCCAAACATTTCATAGAGCCAATGTGCAAAACTGTTGCTGTCAAAATCCGTCTGAGTAGATTATCTACAAACAAAACTCAAAAGTCTTCCATAGAAAATCTATTACGCATGCTGAAAACATTTTATGCTAGAATCTGATGAGCAAAAAATCCTTTGAAATGAAAATCCATCGTCACAAGAAGTTAGCGATACAGTATCGAAACAATCCACCGCCGATGACCCCAATCTGACGACCCTTCTTCACCTTTTTAGCAAAATTCTATTCGGACGAAGTGGCAAAAAATAAACAAAAGGAAAACACGATTGAAGAAGACTGGATACGAGTTTGGTGACAGTATGAAATTGAGATTCAAGTTTTGGATTTTTGATTTCATTGTCTTTGCGATGGATTTTGTGCTTTCTATTTTATTTTTTTTTATTTATTTTAAACTTAATCCACGTCACTGCAACGTGAAGGGCGTGCAGAGTGCATTTAAACTGCCAAATCATCATTGTAGAGTTGGAGACTTAGGTTATACTTGGTAGGTGAGACGAGATGAAAATTTTTAAAAATTTTGTGAATAGTGTTAAAATAAAAATTTAAAATATTAGAATTTGAAAAAATTGTATTGGGATTTGAAAAAATTGAATTGTTTATTATATTTTTTATAAAAATTTAAAAAAATTATAATAATAAAATAAAATATGTATCTCAAACATATCCAGGCAGATGAGTAGCATTATATCTGGTCAATGCTCGAAGTTTGACTATTTAATAAGTGACGTAACATTGTCACGTCAGCCCATAACAAAATTATGAATGTGACAAACAAATCTTTAAGACAAAATTACCTTTGCAAAGTAATCATATTAAATACCAATTAACACTAACAATTAACTATTCTAACATTTTTTTTAAGGCATGTTGGTGCGTCATATAGCATAACATTATGGCCGGTCTTAGGTTATGTTTGGGTGAGGTGATTTCAAAGATTTTTTAAATAGTAATGAAAAAATAATAAAAAAGTAATAATAAAATAATAAATAATAATAAATAATAATAAAAATAAGTATAAAATAATAAATAATATTTGAATATTTGAGCCCAAACTAACCTTTAGAAGAGAAGTTTTCAGCAACAAAGCATGTAAATTGTTTAGCTAAAAGTCCTTTACACCTCATTTTAAGGTCGTGGAGTGAGTTTCGTCCCAAATTAATTATTAATGGGAATTATTATTTTTTAATTTTTTTTAATAAAAAAGTTAAATTAATCTTAACCTAATTTAAAAATTCAAATACACATTTCAATCTATTTATATTTAAGTTATGTTTGGTTATTAGATCTAAGTCAACTCATTTCAAACCAATTATACTTACTATTTTTTCAATTTTATAAAAAAAAAATTAAATCCATTTCAATCTATTTAATATAAAAAAATAAATTTAACTCAATTTAAAAAAATTAAACTCATTTCAATAATATTTATAAAATATTATTATACATAACTCAATTCAATCTATCACATAAACGCAGCCTTAAACACGTCTCGATAACATCATAAAATATTACTATTCACCAATTAATTCGTCTAATATGATATCACCTAAACGCAGCGTAAGAATCACATTTTGGATTCCGTTTTAAGTTCGACCCGTGAAGCCGTAACGGTGTCACTGGCCTTTGAAACCACCGGCGAAGATACAATCTCATCGCCACATGATCTCGCCACGTAGCAGGGAAGGACCAGTGCCTGCTCCGGCCTTCTCTTAATGAAAGCCGGAGTTTCACACGGTCTCCCTTACTACTCTGCGTCCTTACATTTGAGTATCAGCTTGGTGTGGACATACGAATCGAGGAGGTCTGAAAATGGCGGACGGAATTCGCTTCTTTCAATTGAACACCGGCGCTAAGATCCCTTCGGTAGGGATGGGGACGTGGCGGGCGGACGCTGGACGCGTCGGCGGGGCCTTGACCACTGCCATTAAGGTCTTTTTTTTTACACCTTTATAAATGAACTAGTGGCCGCAGGCCATCACGTTTCTAATTAATAAGAAAAATCACGATGATTATGATGGTGGTGAATTTTTTGTGCTCTTAAGAGTAATGGATATTTCGGTATATAATTTATAAGAAAGATGAAAAAAATCCGTGCTTTAGTTAACTGAGTGCCTTGAGAAGTAGAGTAACTTTACGATTTCTTATGGAACTTTTCAAAATCTCTGATATGTTCCCTTTTCCCGTCAATTATTTAAGTTCTAGTCATATATTTTACAAGGTTTTGCTTTCTTTCATTGTTGCTTGTCCATGTCATGCACTATTCAACGAAAAACTTCTGAGATTCCTCCGGTGGTATAGGGATTCTCCCCATGTTTTGGCTTTGGATTTGAAACTTATGTGAATCCAGTGGGTTACTTTGAAAATCAGGTAAATTCTGAAAAGTTGACAAGGCCGAAGCCAAATTCATCTACTTTGTTTTCTCTGCTTAGGCTAACAATAGCAGCACTCTGCTTCAAAACAAAGTACCTAAGGAAATACTATGGTAGTCACTAAGCAGAATTCTGGTCCGAGATCAAATTTTCAAACCCTTTTTTGCCCAAGACCCCTTCCGTTGGTACGAGATGTGGCAGTCCGACCCTGGTGCCTTCAGCAACACCATTACCACCACCATCAGGGTTTTTTGCTTCTAAAAACGATTTCGAACATGTCTACCTAGTTGCATAAAAAATGAAACAGGATTCTTTTTATGACTGTTGGTTGGTTTTCTTGTGACGAGTAATAAAAACGCTGGTAATCATTAGAAGAAAATTACGTAGTTGGATTAAGGAAATATGATTTGGCAGGGTTGGGTTAGGTATTTAATGACTTTTCTTCATTTAAAAATTATAATATCTTTTCTTTTGTATTTTTGTTTTTAACAACTGTCGAAGCTCTTCACAACCTTTTTTCTGTATCATTATAAAAACATATGGTTTTGCAGTTTCCCTGCAGCTGATATATTATTAGTGGTTAGTTTGTGCGAATTGCAGGTTGGATATCAGCATATTGATTGTGCTAAACTTTATGGAAATGAGAAGGAGGTAATTTTGCATAGTACCAAACTGATCATCATCATCGTTTCTTTCTATGTTTTGTTTCTTTTTGTCTGTTAATGGTTTATATATACGGTATACCATCTTACTTGCCATTTCATATCATGGCATTTTGTTTAGTCATCTGACTTTGGTGCGATCTACCATAGTTGGTCCCTTTTTCCCTGAAAATTATGGTAATGGTTTTCATCATAATTGAAAATCTATACATACTTGAAAGAATAACCAGTTACCTCAAGTTGCAGGGGGCTATCAGGTGCATTTTCACCTTTCATATTACTGTATTGCATCTCAAGCTTGCCACTATATTTACAAAGACATTGCTGAAGACTAGCAATTCCCTTTTGTAATATAGATTTGTTGTTGGAAGTTGCTTTCACCTCTTTGGCATGGCTTATTATTAAATGTTCATTGTCATCCTTACCTATTAAAACAAAAAAAATGTTCTTTGTCATCCACAAAAACAGGGCAGTGTAAGAGATTTATTTAGGTGACGTTAACAATCATGTTGAATATGTTTGTTTGACTTAAGAGCATCTGCAGAGTTTTCTCATATCATATGCTGTTTTAGGGAACTCCTACATAGTAGATATAGATATTGAACGCTAGTAGAATTTGGCATACAAGTGATTGTAAAGTGTAAATTTGGGTAGCTTATATAGCACTAAAACTCTGATAGATATACATCTAGTCTTCTTCTCTTTAGTTGCCTAACGAGATGAATAACAACCGACAACGTGATCCCAGGAAATCTGCACCACATAAGTTAAATCCATTGATGTATGGTCACATGATCATTTGGTCATTTTAGATATACAATACTTCCTCCTTAGCATGATTTTTATTTATTTATATTCAAAAAAATATATTTTTGTCCACTCTTTCCATTCATCTTCCCATTTATGTACTTTTGGTAAATATCAGCATTCAGCTACTATGGTTGACCTCTTTTTCTTGCTTGTGCAAAGATACTTTCTCGGGTAATGAAACATCTTTTTTAGTTTCTCTTTTTTCCCCCTTAGACAGAAAGCTATAGATTTATATTATATTATGCTAAACAGGAAGCATATTCTGTCAGCATTGATTGTATCAATATTTTGTTCGTGAATCTATGGTGAGAACTTAGCTAAATTGCTTCATCTTGATTTTGATGACAGTTAAAAAAGGAAAGAGATCCCCTCAAGTTGTTGCCTGAACTTGAGAGCCTCAAGTGTGGGAGAGAGACTCATGAAGTGGGCCTTACATCATTTCTTGCTACTCATATAAATATTTCAGGCAGTATTAAATGAATAATAATTTCTGGAGAGTCACTTTATGTGTTTATCTTTCTCCCACTTGGCCCTCAAGTTCGGGTAAAAACTTGAGGGAAGCTTGATCATTAAAAAGTGTATAGTCATGTTGTGACCTAATTTCTGGATTATCTAGATTGGGTCTGCTTTGAAGAAGCTGTTTAATGATGGAGTAGTGGAGCGTGAGGACTTATGGATCACCTCCAAACTCTGGTTTGTCTAATACTTACTTGACTTGAAACCGCACTATGATTTCACTAACATTGTTTATAGATTCCTAGCATGGTTTCATGATTATTTTTTTGTCTAAATTGAGCTATATTTATTTGTAGGTGTACTGATCACGCTCCAGATGATGTGCCAAAGGCATTAGATAAAACTTTGATGGACTTGCAACTTGACTATCTGGATCTGTATCTCGTATGTACTAAGCTATAACCTTCCATGAATTACAGTCTGATGACTACTTATCAAAAAAATTAGTCTGGTGACTAATACCATGACATGAGTTGTGTTTGGACTCTTGGAGTCCAACTAGGTTAATAATATATCATGGCGTTCTTCATCCATGACAGATCAAGAGAAAACCAGAGACAGAGACTTTGGGAGTCTCACTGGAATTTTTCTTTTCATTTCATTATTAGACAACTCTCAGTTGCTAAGTTGGTTAATTTCTTATGCAGATCCACTGGCCAGTTAGAATGAGAAAGGATTCGGTTGGCTATAAGCCTGAAAATGTTATGCAACCCGACATACCAAGTACATGGAGAGCAATGGAGGTACTTTATGATTCTGGCAAGGCTCGAGCTATTGGAGTGAGCAATTTTTCTTCAAAGAAGCTTGGGGATCTGTTGGAGGTAGCACGAGTGCCTCCAGCTGTTAACCAAGTGGAGTGTCACCCCTCATGGCAGCAGCCAGGATTACATGGATTTTGTAAATCAAAAGGAGTTCACTTATCTGTGAGTATGCAGATATAAAGTGGTTTATAATTTTTATGTGCTGAATGCCAAAAGGCGCATAATTTATGTAGGTAAATCTTGCAGAATAGACTAATGGCAAGAGCTATAGGAACAAAATGGATCTATTTTTCATTTATACGTGCTTTGAACCACTGGTTATTTATTTGATGAGCTTTTTCTTTTCAGGGGTATACTCCTTTGGGTGCCCCTGGTAGGTGGTCTAAGAACGAGGTGCTTCAGAATCCAATTCTCCTTATGATCGCAGAGAAGTTGGGGAAGACTCCTGCACAAGTGGCTCTTCGTTGGGGGCTGCAGATGGGTCACAGCATACTGCCTAAGAGCACAAACGAGGAAAGGATCAAAGAAAATCTTGATGTTTTTGATTGGTCTATACCCAAAGATTTGTTTGCCAAGTTCTCGGAAATTGAGCAGGTAATTAACCTTGCAGTACTCACTATTCTAGGTGTGCATTGCGAGAATATATCTTTCTTTGAACCTTCTTATCAAAATATAGTTCTGTGAGTTACAACCCTCCTTGCCGAGGGCTTGTGCAATCCCGGAATTAGTCAGGATGCTGTTCTCGGATACCCGGTGCCAATAAAAAATAATTCTACGACTTACAGCCATTGGTCTTGCCATCCCTGTTAGATATTTTATTTTGAAAACATGTTTTAAGATGATTTGCGGATCCTTGGCTGGCCATTTGTATTCTAATCACTTATTCTGGATCCACTTTGTTAGCAGAGAGTCAGATGACTCAGTAGTTTCTAAAGTACATTAGGATATAAAATGACTGTAAATTAAGGGCGCTGCATTTGTTTATAAATGATTGAATTTGTTTATAGTACTTGGGTCCCATGTTGTTTGGCATTATTAAGTCCTAAGTTTGAATCTGAATATAGATCAACTTTAAACTTTTAAATAATATTCAGATCCACTTTAAACTTTTGAATATTAGCCACTTAAGAGTTCAATGAATTCCCTAGTGTGGCTCTAGGCTATGGCTCAATTTGACTTGAGAGAGAGTATGCGGCTTCCAATTGTCTAGTTATCAACGAATTGAGTGCTGTTATCGTCACGCCCAAGTAGGGAGACCACCTCCGGTTGCTCTCTCCTACCCTTTAATTCCCTGCTAAAGAAATGACTGAATTTGTTTATTCATGCAGGAGAGGCTTGGTAAGGGTACTGCATATGTCCATGAGACCTTTGGTCCCTACAGGACCATTGAAGAACTTTGGGATGGCGAGCTGTGAGCAGACATTGGGTTTCTGCAAGTATTGTGGTATTCATTGACCTGATCGATTACAAATTACTTAATTTTCAATGCGTTCAGGTTTGAGCCGTTTTGGCGTCAGAAATTGAAGTAAACTAGTTGGGGAGAAAGTTAATGATTTTTAATTGTGTTTATAATTTAATCATGAAGTTGTTTAAACGTGGAATTACTCGATTACTAATTGTAATAAATAGTTTATAAAGAAAGAAAACGAAGCATTATAGATGACAGAATTTGAAGTGTTCTAAGTTTTTTAAAATCTAAGTTGTCTAGAATATATTTACATGATCTTTCAAATTATTTTAAATTAATTGACCAAATTCGTAGACTTTTTCATGCAAGAGTGGATGGCGTGGCTCAATAGAGACGGGAGGTTCGAAGGATAATTTTGATTAAAGTAGAAACCAAATAGTAATTAATCATTAAAAACCAAAATTGACCAACAATAAAATAGTTCAAACTTGAAAGTCCTCAATAATATTTAAACAAATAAATGATGAAATTAATTAAGATAACAACCGACATGGTGTAACAAAAATAGAGAAGATTACTTCAAAAATCCTGTATGTAATAAGTAAAGTGAAATATAGTCATATATTGTGCAAGTGTTACGCAATTGCTTTAAAAAATAATGGGGTTTACCGTTAAAAATTATTATTTCATGTGAGTCTTAAATTTATTTCTTGTTTTAAAAAAGAATATGCGCCGTTTGCACAACTCATAATTGTATATAACATTATTCATGTTTAATAGATAAAACAAAATTTGCATAGCATGTTAGGTTGAGAAGTGATTTGTTCATGATTTTGCAGGCAGGTCAACTAAGAAGTACTTGTACCTCTATTTAGGCTTGAGCTCCGACTCCGACGGAGTTGGAGTTGTCGTTTCCGACCTCTGACTCCAACAAGAGTCGGAGTCGAATTGTCCCTCCGACTCCAACTCCGAACTGGAGTCAGAGTTCGACTCCGACATACTGTCGGAGCTCTGACCTTCGATCGGAGCTCCGAATTCCTATCGGAGCTCCAACCTCCGATTGGAACTCTGAATTCCGATCGGAAGTCATTCCGATCTGAACTCCGACTTCTGACTTCCGATCGGAACTCTGACCCCCCGATCAGAATCGAACCGTTTATTTCTCTACATTTCTTACAAATGGAGTTGTATGTCGGCTTATGGCATTTGTTTTGTTTGTGTATATAGGACGTTGTGGAGATAAATTAAAATATTTTTGGACCGCCAATACTATCATATATATCAAAAAATTCAAAATTTTACTACCGACAAAAGAATGAAAAATCTGATACTAATAAAAGTTTTAAGCAACATGACTCAATTGGCCAAAATCCTAATTGCAAAGAACATAATTAATATTAGAGAATATGAAAAAGAAAAAGACAAAAATTAATGTAGTCTAAATAAGATTATAAGAGTATCACGTGGTGGGTCCTTATTTAAGTCCTTGCTCAGATCGAGCACAATGTAATTTAACTATATAAATATAACTACATAAATATGATCACCAAAGCTCAAGTCCAAATCTGTAAATATATATATATATATATATATATATATATATATATATAAAAATAAAAAAGGGACCTTAAATACAATTGTTTAAAACCTAAATAACATATATGATGTAACCATAAGTTATAACAATCTCATTTATAACATAATAACAACATTGACTTAGCTTTGAAATATAACTACATAAATATTAAACACGGATTTCACTCAAATGCTTTTTGGTCTATTAGTCATGCCTGAAATGAAAATAGAAAGTTGCAATCAATAAATGAAAAAAATGGATAATAAAAAATTGAACACGATAAAAGTATAATTTGATTCTTACCAAGAAAGAGGATTCTCTCAATTCCTTCCCAACTCTCAAGGGGCGTTCGTATCAGACTCTCAGTCATCGATAATTATGTTAGGGTTCACAATTAGATCTATAAAATCATAAAAGATAGAAGTTAGAAACATTAAAAATAATTAAATAATCATTTAAAGGCATATAAATTTACCTGATTCAAGTCTATAGCTCTCGGCATCCACGCCAACGGAATCTAGTCCAATGGGTATTTCACTTATCCAATTATGTGTGCAAACGAGGGCCTCCACGGTTGACAGTGATAATGAACTCCGATAAGCATCTAACATGCGGCCTCCAGTACTAAATGCCGACTCTGAGGCAACCGTAGTGACAGGAATGACTAGCACATCTCAGGCTACATGGGAAAGGACTGGGTACTTGGTGGAATTAACTTTCCACTAAGTTAATAACTGAAATACATCAGTAGGTGCCTTGACAGTTTCCATAAAATATCGTTCAAGCTCAGATGTACAATGCAAAATTTTCCTTGTTGACATGAGTTGATGATACTGCTGTAAAATACGATGGCCTCTAAGCCCTACAGATGGGTTAGTATCACCTGAGGAAGCTATCAACCCCGTCGGCCTCGAATGTGAGGAGCTACCAGCTGCGGATGAAGGCTGATTACTATTGTTGTAGTGATTATATAGGTCATCAATATCACTTTTAGCACTTTAATAAACTTTGCAACCTTCACTGCCCCAAGGACGGAATTGACCCAAAATTCTAGAACGGCCAACTTATATCGAGGCTCAAAGATCACAGCCACAAACAGCAATCTATTTATCTTCTCAATATTCTCCCAATATTTGTCATATTTGGTCTTCATTCTCATAGCCATATTGGATAATAATCCACCAGAGTCAGTACAACTATTTTCCACGTGGAAGTGAAGCTCCGAGAGCTCGCTGAAAAATGAGTTTGCAGTCGTATATTTGGATCCAGATAGCCGCATAGTTATGTCATAAAAAATTCCTAAAAATTCAACAAAGTAGCTTACACTGGTCCAATCATGTGCGTCCGGCGCACCGAGCCCCTGTCCTGCTGGCTCCAACAAAGCATACCTCAGGCCCCTATCCTCGACCTCCATCTGTTCGAATGCTTTTTGATACTTCTGTGCCACATCCAACATCATGTATGTAGAATTCCATCGAGTCGGAATGTCTAAGCACAGGATACTAGAACAATCAATCTTAAGATCTTCTACTATTGCCTTAAACTTGGCAAGCCTTTGAGGGGAACCCCTCACATATCATACAATGCTGCGGACTCGGGTAATGGAATCATCAACCTTTTTTAACCCCTCAACACTTATGAGGTTGATAATATGAGCACAGTATCGAACGTGAATAAACTCGTGGGCACGAATCACATCATCTCTCACCGTCGTGTTTCGCTTAAACCAATCAAAAGCTGTTTCATTGGCACTGGCATTGTCAACTGTAATACACAGTACTTTTCAAATTCTCCAGTCCTTTAAACAATCATCCATCTTCGCCCCAATAGATGCACCTTTATGATCCACAATATCTTTAAAACCAATAATTTTTTTATGCAAAATCCACTCACTGTCAATGTAGTGTGTTGTGATACACATGTAGTAGACGTTCTGTATAGACATCCATGTGTTAGTCGTAAACGACACTCTCTAGCCAGTGGTAATAAACATCTTCCTCATCTCCGCCTTCTCTTTCGCATGCCTCTTTATACAATTTCGCATCACTGTATACCGTGATGGAATGGGAAATCATGGCTCAACAAAGTTAAGAAACTTTCGAAAGCCTCTTTTCTCGACTGTGGTAAAGGGCATCTCATCAGTAATTATCATCTCTGCAAGCATGTCTCTCAATATCTTCTCACTGTATTGAAGGATGACCAATTTCTTAGTCTGTGTACCGTCAGTGGCTATAGAAGTTTGGTAACTGAGGTTGGTCTGATCAGTGGCCGCCAATCCCTTCGCTATCTTATATTGTTGGCAACCACCTAGATGTGCTATTAACACACTGGTGCCTTACTTCTTCGAATGACATCCATAAAGTTGCCTACTGTAATGGCATCTTGCTACCGGGTTCGCAACATCACCAGGAATTTTGGTGAAATGCTCCCATGTCCACGATCTCTTTTTAAAAGGCCGTGCTAGTTGATCTTGCTCAATGGGCATCTCCTCCTCTTCGTTAAAGATATCCTCATCCTCTATTTCTACTGGGAGTGGTAGTCGACTACTCGCACAAGATGTAGCTGCTCTAGATGTAGCTACCCTAGATGTGGCTCTAGGGGTGGAAGTACCCATTGGTGTAGGAGTTGTAGTATTAGCATCCGCCACATCCCCTTGTGGATGATCATCTTCACTAAGTCTAGAATCCATATCACAATGTCAATGAACTTGAAAAATTAAATTAGAAGCAAAAAATCAGTTTAAAAATAAACTAGGCTCAACAAAGTTAAAAATATTTATTTATTTAAATATATATAAATATATATATACCCACTAGCATTTATATATTTAAAATATTTCTCAATTGATTTATTTAATTTAATTAAACAAATAAAAGAACAATGCAAAAGTAAAATGCAATAGTGGGGGTTTATGAGCACCAACAGAACGAGACATATATAGATATAACAATGCAAAAAATAAATAAATAACCATCAATTAAGTGCAGACCATTTTTAAGGCATGCTTCTGATTCCCTTCTAATTTTCTTGTTCGTGTGTGTGTCCGTTAAAAAGTTAAAATGAACACAATTTATTGAAGCTTACAGAAAAGCAACCTCAAATATTTACATAAGGGAAAATGTTGAAGGAAACACAAAAAAAATGACTGCTCCGAAGTTGAAATGCACATTTACATACCCAAAATTTGCTGAAGTTTACATATAAGAACTGCACATATTTACAAAAGGGAAAAAGTCGATGGTAAAACTAGAAAAGGACTGGTAAGCTCATACACGTATGTGCCCGCGTGTCCAAAAAAATGTCAAAGTTTGAAATGAACATTAACATGCACTGAATTTTTTAGATAACCAACTCCACATGTTTACATGATGGAAGCTTTTGAATGTGAAATTTTAAAATGACCGGAAGAAATACCATCTTGTTGAGGGAAAAATTAGTTGATTGGCGTATTTGTGTGAAAACCTTTGTAAAATTGTGTTGTAACTAGTATTGATGCAATTTCACATGAAAAGAATTGAAACGTGCTTCACACGGCTCGAGCAGACCCAACTGGCGCTCTAGCGAACTCAGGCAGAGTGCACCGCTCAATGGCTGCTCGACTCAGCGCTCGAGCGAACTCAGGCAGAGTGCACTGCTCGATGGCCGCTCGACTCAGAACTCGAGCGAATTCAGGCAGAGTGCACCACTCGATGGTCGCTCGACTCAACGCTCGAGCGAAGTTTTGAAAGTTAACCCAAAATTTGATTATTTGTATGATTTGTTTCTTTGCTTATTTGCTTGTCAATATTTTTAATAGACCATAAAAATTGGACTACACCTATTCACCCCCTTTTAGGTGTTGTGTTGGGTAAAACCACTACTTTTTCACAGCTGTTAATCCCCAAAAGAAGAGGAGAACAATGAAACATGAAGTATAAGATTTTAGCCCTTAAATCGCTACCTTCCCTTTTTAGTCTAAGGTTGACTATGTCAAATAGCAATGCCCACATGAGCAGTATGTAATGCGTTTAGTTTATTTGATTGCAAAGCTCTTTAACTTATGCAATGATAAATCATGGAATAATCATGATGGTAGGTTGAAAAGAGAGATTGTCGATAATATGCGAAAGAGGAATTCAATTTTGGGCGAAATAGAGAAAAAAAAAAGGTAACAAACATCTCTTACACATTTTATCAAACACATTGCATGCATACAACACAACTTACAAACACATTACATACTTTATCAAACACATTTCCTTACTACAAATTTACACTATAAAATCATTTCAATCACAACAAAATACCCAGACATGCATGCTGTATGAGTAACGGAATACATAAAAATAAATCAAGTAATTTATTTTTACGGATCGGAATCGGGTTCTCAGTGCTCACCGTAGGCTGAAGCTCGGATTGAAGTCGCGCACTACGGAGGAGCAAAGACTCATGAAGAAAGGGAATGAGGCAGCTTGGTGGAGGATCACTGATTCATTGGTTCAGCCAATCTTCAAACGTGAGATTTGGTCACTTGAGAGAGAAGGAGGAAGGAGGAAGAACCAAAGAAGGAAGAAGGGAGAAGGGAAGGGAAGGGGGGTCCTGCATTTTGGACCCCCCGTATGATGAAACGACGCCGTTCCACATTAAGTAGAACGGCGTCATTTTATTTTTTTTGAAAAAATTCCAGATGTAAAACGACGTCGTTTTACATCTGGATTTTGTTTTAAAAAAATCGGAGTCGGAGTTCGGAGCTCCGAACTCTGACTCCGACTCCGACTCCGATTCCCTATTTAGAGCCACTCCGGACTCTGACTCCGTTTTCGATCACTCTGACTCCGTCGAAGTCGGAGTCGGATTGGAAGTCGGACAGAGTCAGAAAATTCAAAATCTTGCACAGCCCTACCTCTATTGGATGTTGTACTCGAAACATGTTTGAATTAGTCTATTTGTATCTTTAGTAGGTGCGTCCCAATTGTGCTGGTTTGTTCCTGTCCAACATCCATCAGTCCAATCACGCCTTAATAACAACAAGAGGAGAATTCTTCTGTACTCGTTCAGTTTTGTCCTTTCCTTAACGGGTAAGGTAGTGATTCCTTTCCTTCCTAGAAGGGTAAGGCGGTGAGGTAGATTTATTTCAAAAGTTTCTATAGAGCTTGACAGTTATCAACAACATCAGTGATATGGCAAATGAATTGGCTAGGCTATGGGAAAGTTTTACCTTAACTTAAGTAGAGAAAGAAGAGATAACCTTCACAGAGGAGGAAACCTGACGTGCAGATGCAAAAGCTAACAGGTGTCTACTTCTTCATGTTCTTATGGAAAAAAATCTGAATAGAGAGGCCTTCAAAACTACTATGACCAAAATCTGGAACCCTGAAGGATTTATATGCTTCAACGAAGTAGGTCATAACAGGTTTCTTGTTGAATTTTAGAAGGAAGAGGACATTAACAGGGTTTTAAAAGGAAGACCTTGGTCTTTTCATAAAAACTTAATTTGTATACAAACTTTTGACAGCAACACTCCACCCTGTGAGGTGGCTTTCTTTCAAGAACCTTTTTGGATCCAACTTTATGGGTTGCCTATGGCAGCCATGACTATTGAAGGGGGGGAAAGAATTGGGTCTTCTATTGGGAAAGTCTTAGATATAGATGTGGATGGGGAAAATACCTTCGTATTCGGGTTATCATGGACATCACAAAACCTCTGCCTCGTGGAAAATTAATTAGAGTGGAAGGTGTACAAAGGTGGATTGATTTCAAATATGAGAGATTGCCTCTTTTTTGCTTTCACTGTGGTGCTATTCAGCATGTAGGCAGAGTCTGCACAAAGGATAAGACAAGAATCAATGTCAAAGATGTAGATCAATTCCAATATGGGAAGTGGCTTAGAGCTACTGGTTTTAATATAATGGGCAGTGGAGATAAAAGAACAAGAGGAAGCACACAAAAAACACAAGCTTATTTTCAAGGTGATACTGAGGGGCACAACAGCAAGGGATTATTCACACAAGCTGGTACTCAAGAAGCACCACAAGAGGAACAACTCCTTTTACCATTTTTTGATCAACAGTTGCAAAATTACACCACAGAGGATGTACCTGCAGATAAGGGAAAACATAAGGCTGAGAACAACAAGAAGGAAGATTATTTTATATATCAACAAAAAAGTTCTTCAAAGGAGGGGCATAGGACTCAGGCTCAAGTGAACAACAGTACTAGAACATCAGCAAGGTCTCTAGCAGCATCTTAGAAATTCACTAATCTTCCAGAAAGTAGCTCAGATCACCCTATGACCAACTCTCAGAACTCAGTGGATTTAATCACTAAAACAATGGGATGGAAGATAAGAGCAAGGGCTGAGAATTTATCTAGACAAGCTGAGATGGACAGAGACAGTAACAGCACAGAGGAAACAAGTGGCAAAAAAAGAATCAAAGTTCTTTCTAATGAAGGGCACTAGAATGAGTCAAACAAAAGACAAAAAGAAGAGCTCACTCCTGAAAGGAGCATAACTCAGGACAGAATGGTGGAGGCTGCTGAGCAGCCCCACCAACAGCAATGAGATGCATGTCTTGGAACTGTCGAGGGCTTGGAAACCCTCGAACAGTTCATGTGCTTCATTCACTAGTGAAGCAAAAGTGCCCCAATGTACTCTTCCTCATTGAAACAAAAAGTAGGAGGGAGAGAATGGAAAGAATTAGGAATAAAATTGGTTTTGATAGAAGCTTTATTGTGGACAGCAAAGGAAGTAGTGGAGGGCTGGCAATGATGTGGAAATCAGATTCAGAAATTGAGGTTGAAACATATACTAACTTCCATATACCAGTTAATGTGAAGGATTCACAAAGTGGAAAGGTATGGTCAATCACAGGTTTTTATGGTCACCCAAAAACAGAAAAAAGAGAAGGTAGTTGGCAGCTTTTAAAGATCCTCAAACCAAATGACCATAGACCATGGCTGTGTATGGGTGATTTCAACAAAATTCTTTATCACCATGAGAAATTTGGGGGATCTAACAGAACCTATGCTCAGATGGATAATTTTAGACAGGCCATGCATTATAATGATTTAAATGACATGGGTTACATTGGTACTAAATATACCTGGTCTAACAATAGAGAAGGCTCAGAATTCATCAAGGAGAGACTAGATAGGGTGTTAGCTAATTCTGAATGCATGAGTATGTTTCCACTCATCTCTGTCACTATTCTACCAGCTTGTGCATCAGATCATTGTCCAATGCTAACAACTCTAAGTACTCAGTTACAACACGAGAGAAGAAGAGTAAGAATTTTTCGATATGAACTCAGCTGGGGTCTTAATAATGAATGCAAGGCTTTGATATCTGAAGCATGGAAAGACAAGAGTAAAGATGGCAACTTGATGAAAACAATCTCTACTAATCTGAACAGATGCAGATATCAACTAGACATGTGGAACAAACAACAAGGAAAGGCAACTAAAGAAGAACGTGAAGTCCAGCTCAGGAATATACAACAACTTCAAGACAGAAACACTGGAACAAATAGAGAGGCAATAAACCAAATTCAAAAACAATTGTATGTGAAGCTGGAACAAGAGGAGTTAAAGTGGAAACAAAGGTCTAAACAAAGATGGCTTAAAGAGGGGGACAGAAACACTAAATACTTTCACTCTTGTGCTTCCCAAAGGAGAAAGAACAATACTATTAGCAGCATTAGTGATGAACAAGGGCATAATTTCACAACCCCCCAAGAAATAAATTCATCTTTCCAAAACTTTCACAAAACTCTCTATGTTACTTCTTATCCAGAGAATCAAGCAGAGTGTGTGGAACCTATACCTACACTCATTACAGAACAAATGAATACTATTCTCTTGAAGGAATACGAATTTTCAGAAGTTCAAGAAGCAGTCTCTAACATGAATCCTATGAGCTCTCCTGGACCAGATGGATTTTCAGTTGGATTCTTTCAACAAAACTGGGATAATGTAGGTAAGGACTTGTGTGAAGCAGTTACTAAGGCACCAAACACAAATAGTTGGGATAAATCTATCAATGAGACTTTTATAGTCTTAATCCCAAAACAGAAAAATCCCACTACTGTCACAGCTTTTAGCCAAAGTTATGTAACGTGCTCTATAAAGTTATGGCCAAAGTCTTAGCAAATAGGTTAAAACTAATACTGCCTACTATCATATCATCCACTCAAAGTGCTTATGTTCCAGGAAGACTTATTGCAGATAATGTTATTCTTGCCTTTGAAGCATTACACTCAATGCAAAGCAAAATGAAAGGTTCTAAAGGCTACATGTCTCTAAAGTTGGATATGAGCAAAGCATACGATCGATTGGAATGGAGTTTCATAGATTCGGTTATGGAAAGAATGGGTTTCAATAGGAAATGGATTGACATTATTCTCAACTGTGTAAAAACAGTTTCATAGTCCCTATTGATCAATGGCATTCCCCAACCAGGTTTCACTCCTTCCAGAGGTATTAGACAGGGTGATCCACTATCACCCTATCTATTTATCATATGCTAAGAGGCCCTAACTCAGATGCTCAACAAAGCTGAAGAATCAAAACTGATTACTGGCCTTCCAATGGCAAGGGGAAAAATTCACATCAGTCATCTGTTTTTTGCAGATGACTGTATGCTTTTCTGTCAAGCTTCAGATCAAGAGTGGAATATAATGAAGCACCTCATTAGTCAATATGAAGCAGCATCAGGGCAAATGATCAATAAAGATAAATCCACTCTCTTCTTCAGCAAAAACACCCAAAGTTCTATAAGGGACAACATCACCAAAAATGCTGAGATCAAAACAACAAATTCAGTTGAGAAATATCTGGGACTTCAGCAGTAATAGGTAGATCAAGAAACAAAGAGTTCAAATCAATCATTGACAAGGTTAGTAGCAAGATAGGCAATTGGAAGCTTAAATTTCTATCACAAGCAGGGAAAGAAATCATGCTTAAAGCTGTTATTCAAGCAATCCCAACTTATTCTATGGGTGTTTTTAAATTTCCTAAAGGTTTGCTGAAGCAACTAAACAAAATGATGAGAGGTTTTTGGTAGGGCCAAACCAACCAAGAAAGAAAAGTTAATTGGCTGAGTTGGTCACAAATGGGGCAATCCAAAAACAAATGAGGTCTTGGTTTTCGAGAATTTGAAAATTTTAACCTTGCCTTGCTTGCAAAGCAAGGTTGGAGGATAATCACACGCCCAAACTCTCTTGTATCAAGAGTTCTACAAAGCAAGTACTTCCCTAGAACAAACTTCTTTAAGGCCAAGTTGGGCAGCAGACCTTCATTCATTTGGAGGAGTATTCTTTTTGCAAGATCACTACTCCAAGAAGGGCTCATTTGGAGAATTGGAGATGGAAAATCAGTTAAAATCTGGAATGATGCATGGTTACCTCAACCTATCTCATACAGACCTCAAAGTGGGAACAAAATACTGGGTGAAGATGCTAAAGTGGAGCTACTAATTCATGCTGATATTAAAGCATGGAACACTTCTTTGATACAAGCAATATTCAGCAATACAGAGGCAAATCTCATGATCAAATTCCAATCAGTCAATGTAACCAACAAGACAGATTAGAGTGGAAAGGCAATACAAAGGGAGAGTTCTCAGTTCGTAGTGCTTACCATCTTCAAGGGGAACTGCAAGAAAGACTTCGAGGCCAACAATCCTTCCATAAAAACTCTAGAGAAGATTGGACAAGTTTGTGGAAACTTGATATACCTCCAGCTGCAAAAAACTTCTTGTGGAGAGCATGCAGAAATATCCTACCTACTAGGCTTAACCTGTGCAAAAAAAGAATTTTAGATGACTTCAGCTGTCCCATGTGTTTGATGAAGCCAGAAAGCATTGAACATATTCTCTAGGAGTGTGCTTCAGCTAATGATGTATTGAGTATGTGCTCAAGAAAAATCTAGAAAAGCAATTGCTCCTATATAAATTTCAGTGTTTTAATGCAGGATATGTTTACAAAGCTCAACAAAGAGGAAATGCAGGAATTGTCATTAACACTTTGGACCCTATGGTGGAGAAGGAACCAGCTAGTCTTCAAAAATATTCTCATTGATCCAAACTCAGTGCTACATAGAGTGAAACAGTTGCAGATTGACACCTCTCACACATCACTTTCAGATTTGAGAGGAGCAAAGCAGAACTCATCGAGTGATACCAGAAGTACCAACATGTGGGTAGTTCCACCGCAAGGTTTTTGCAAAATCAACTGGGATGTGGCTGTTGATACAAAACATTGTGAAATAGAAATAGGTGTGGCAGTAAGAGATGAAGAAGGAACTTTTTGGCTACCTTGAGAAAGAAAGAAACTTTACTTCCTGATCCACTTCTAGCAGAAGCAACAGCAGCACTCAGATCTGCCATTTTTGGACTGGAATTGGGCATAAGCAAAGCAATTCTAGAAAGGGATTGTCAAACAGTTATAAAAGAGGTCCAACAGCTGAGGCAAAATGGAAGTTATTTCGGAATGATCATTTCAGACATCAAAGAAACAATGGCCATACAGAGATTGTAAAATCTGTTACACACCTCGTGAAACCAATTCTGTTGCACACAACTTAGGAAAAGCAGCTTTAAATGTTACAGATAGTATAGTTGATATGGAGGAAACTCCAAACTGATTCAACTATTGTACTAGTTCTTATTATCAATGAAGGTAGTTGTTTTCTCAAAAAAAAAACAAGAGGAGAAGGAAGTAATAAATTGTGATGTATTTATTGTTTTTTTTTTTCCTTTAAAGAAGTGGGGAGGGGCGCTTTCTTCTCTGGGTGTGACCATAAGGGTCTCCACTTGCTACGGCATGTTCGGATTAAGTTATAGCTATTAATCTCGGAAGAAGCAACCCATCACTCCAACCTCACTAATGCAAAGGCTCCCACAATATGACATATGGTTCATAGATTTTAGTACTAGTGCTATACAGAAACCGATGGAACCGGTCGTCATCGACGTGACCCAACTGCTGGAGTTCGGAACAAGTCGAAACCGACAGAGAACCAATCTGTCGGAGGTGGGAAATTGATGAAATTGAGTTAGCTGGTTCAGTCCCGATTTGAATCAAGTTCAAGTTGTTGAATCGGCCGATATAATATAGATATATATATCTTAGGTAAAACAACATTGATACGGCGTTTTTTTACACATATCGTTTAGGGAAAAAAAAAAGAATAAGAAAATTGAAACGATGCTGTTTGGTTAATACACCAAATGACATCGTTTCAATTTAGGGTTTAATACTCTATTTCCTTCTTCTTCTCCTAATTCTCATATCACTCTTTCTTTCTCTCTCACTTTCATTGCACCTCCCATCTCTCTCTCTCATCGCAATGCGGATGCAGTACCATTTTCTCTCTCTCTCTTTCTCTCTCTCAAAGTTTCTGTCTTATCGCGATGCCAAAGGGACACTGACGACTGACCAAGATCACTCCGAAACCGACGACGTCGGTTTTCTCCCCCTTTATTGGCCGGTTTCAGCTGGTTTTAAACATGTATATAAGTGGTCGGTTTTCACCTCTAGATTTTACTAAGGTAAGATGTTTCAAACTTGACTACCATCTTAATGGTTAGTGATGTATTTACTTAATGATTAGTAATGCTATATACTTCCCTAAAAAAAGTAATTTTTCTTGATTAGCCCATCTAAATAACTCCAAAATGTGCGGAAACCAAATTATTCTAAACGTGATACTCTACTAGTAACTGATTTTGTGAATTTCCTAGTCAACTGCAAAAAAAAAGAAAAAAGAAAAAAATATTATCTTTTTTTTTCGTCTTATCCCTAAAGAATAATTAGAGAGAGAGGGAAATGAATGGGTGTAACACCCAGGCCAGAAACTCGCATTTAATATATACGAGCCTATAACCCGCGCAATGCGTGGACTGTTATTCATGCTGGATTTTATAGATATAAATTTAGATATTCGTTTGTTGTACTATCTTTGCTTTGTTCACTGTCAACACATATTCTTGCTGCACTTCCTATATCATCCATTATATATCCTTCGTCTTCTACGTCACACAATCCACATGCTTGACAAATACAAAAGAATGAAAATTGAGACGGTGGCCAAGTGACCAAAAATATGGCATGTATTTTTTTTTTAAATGGGATGAAAAATAAAATCGCACCAACTTTTTATTAAATGTCTTCACTTACACTATACATTTCAACCGTGCATAGTAGAGTCATTGCAAGTAATTATAATAAAATGGTAATATATTGATACATTACATATTCATCAAATAAATTATTGTCAGAAAATTGCTAACAAACATAAAATTAAAAGATATATAGTTTTAGTCGAAAAATAAATATCATATGCCTTCACTAATCTACTAATCATGGCTCCATTCCTCAAAATCATTCTAAGCCTTAAAATCATCTTGTGTATTGTTGACTAACCTGGATCGGTAGCTTGGATCAGGATCAACCACTTCTTTTATTTGGAGTTGGACTGTCATCACTGGGTATGTTAAAGTCAAAACGCTGAGTAGGTAGTATAACACGCATTCTTGCTTTGGTCTTGATGCACGAATTAAACCGTGTAGAGTGAGATACGGTGCCATATTGAGGATTGTTTGATGATGTAAATGCAGTACCACTTTGATGGTTATTTAAAGGCATTAGAAAAACAGAAAGTCGTTTAGTGTCGCACCCATCATAGTCAACGTAATGTTTTGTGTAGATGCCACTGTTTTGACCACCTTTTTTGGTATGACCAACTTCTTCGATCCTTGGTAGAAGGGTGCTTTGGTTGTCTATGTCATTACTGCCTTCATCCGAATTTTCCTCTGAGATTGTATAGAATGAACAATTTTGTCTCTTAGAATACTTTCTCCAGTATCTTTCTTCATGTTCGAAATTCTTTATCAGACTTTTCACATTTCCAGTATAATGGATTCCACCCACAGTAGCTGTCAATGGTTTATCATCGGGATATTGAAGGGATCGGTGATAATTATATAGTGCAACTGTTGTTGATAAATTCAAAATCTGTCTCTTTAAAGTTTTCTCAATTTTTTCTAGATTGGGTTTGTTTTTTCGCTTTCCCATATCCTGAGAAGAATACATATACTGAATATATCTTAAAATTCAAATGCATATCTAAGAAACACAGTGTATTGCACCAAAATAATCAATAGTTTAACTAAACATAAGCAAATTAATTACATCACGAATAAATGCGTGAGAATGGTTACCATGGAACAAATGATCTGAGATAAACAACAATATAAATATTTATATGAAATAAAAACTTTTAAATAATGAACATAAATGGTGAGATATTTCTTTATGAACGTAAGTGGCTTTTGATTTCTCTTTGATATAATTTGTGATATAATTTTAAATTGATTATTTTTTAAAATAATATATTTTTGAATCTGAAATTGCCCAATTCGTATAACAATCCAGCCCAAAAATTAAACCCAACCCTTAGCTACCTAAACAGCAGTGATTTGGTCGTATAATTGAAAACCCTATTTTCTTCTCTTCCTTACTCTCTCTCTCTCTCTCTCTCTCTCTCTCGCACGCCGCACAATTCGTTTCTCATCTCTGCTGCCTCTTCCTCTCTCATGCCAAACCCCTTTCTCACGCCGTCAACGACTCAACAACCCTTCGACGTCAACACCATCTCGTTCTCATCCACTTCCAGTTTTCCCCGAGGCTACAGATATTATTTTCCTCTCTCTCAGTGAGCTAATCGGTATGGTTGGTTGACTCGAATGTTGTAAGGTAAAAAAATTGAATGTCTATTGCTTTTCTCGGGTTTTCCATGCATTATTTCTTGAGAAAGATTAGATGTGTATTCTTTTTTTTGTGGGTTTGTGTGTTCTTACTCTAATGTGTGGGTTTTGTGTTGTGAAATTAGGGTTTCACATATCATCTCCTTTTCCTTATGAAAATTGAGGCTTTTGAGTGTTTCCTCACTGGGAATCTGACTATTCTTGTGAGTAATTGCCAATTATTTCATCAATGGTTTATTTTTCAGTTTTCGTTCTTCATTTCTGTTTACTCTGGGGCGAATGGTGTCAATTTGAAGTTTTTGTGTTAATTAGGGGTTTTTCTTTAGATCTGCGTTGGTTTCATGCATATACATCTTGACTATTGAAAACAATTTAGGTGGTCCTCTTTCTCAAGATTACGAATTGGATAATTTGTAAAGGTTTTAGTTCTTTACGTGGGATGTGTATGTTGGATTTGAGGTTGTATTTTATCTTTAATTTTCAGAATGAATATTTTCTACCAATTTACCTTATCACTTTTATGGTAGCTCTAGTTTTGATATCTGGTGAATCTAGCAACCTACCTCGAGTATCATTTAAATGAATTTGTATGTTAAATGTATTTGTATGGTTGCTCTGGTTTTGATATCTGGTTTAGTTGTTTGCAATTTGGTGACTTATGTTATAATTGTTTTTTGGAATCCCTTGTTAGTGAGAAATTTTTTGGTTGAGATTTTTTGAAACTGCTTGATATATACACTGACATTTCTTGTTAAGAAACAGAGATGTAACAATGAGAGAAACAAAGATGGTCTTATGCATTTTGTGACTTTAAGTTTTATTTCTAACCCTTAAATTTTATGAATTTTTAATTTTTATGTCTTTAAGTTATATGATTTTCAGGAAAAAATTAATGCATCTAAAAGATTGATGAGAATGTATTGAATTTCTTTGGGTAAGTCATTGTTGTTTCTTATTTAGTTTGTTTGCAATTAGCCAAGTAATTTTCTCCTATCTGTTGTAGGATCATGAATATTATGTTCTTAAAGAAGATGCCTCCCCATGCATTTTTGGTTCTATTGAGAAACAAAGATGGTGCTATGCATTTTGGGACTTTAAGTTTATTTCTAACCCTTAACTTTTATGAATGTTTAAGTTTTACGTCTTTAAGTTTTATGATTCATTTATGGTATTAGTTACTTCATTTCTTAGAACTATGAACAAACGTGTGTGATGCATAGATAGACTATATATATCATAAACACACAAAAGACAGGTAGACTCACCTGTTGAGATTTTTTGAAACTGATGTGGGAAACCAATCTAAAGGAAGAAGAAATGAACCTAAAGTATAAAAATTAATTTGAGTCTGGACATCATACAACCCTTAAATCTCCAAATGTTGGTTTGAATATATACTGCCTATGTTTGGTTGGATCTGGATCATTGGGCTGTTATGAAATTCAGATTTGAATCTATTTTTGGGATTTGGGTTTTGGTAGATGCTAGAGATCTCCACAGACTGTGTTTACACACTGACACACATTTTTTAATTCATTTCTTAGGACTATGAACAAACGTGAAATATACTGCCTATGTTTGATTGGATCTGCCTTAAATCTCCAACCCTTAAATCTCCAAATGTTGGTTTGAATATATACTGCCTATGTTTGATTGGATCTGGATCATTGGGCTGTTATGAAATTCAGATTTGAATCTATTTTTGGGATTTGGGTTTTGGTAGATGCTAGAGATCTTCACAGACTGTGTTTACAGACCGACACATTTTTTAATTCATTTCTTATGACTATGAACAAACATGTGAAATGCTAGATACAATATATATCATGAACACACAAAGGCAGTTGGACTAACCTGTTAATTTTGCTTTGAACTTCAGCACATCCACAACCGTGAGAACAGTGGAAACCAGAAACAACAGTGGCGTGGCCTCACTTTATTTGAGATACAGACAGCGAATCATAAATTGAAAGAAATAACTTTTCTTTGTTGGTGACCAATCAGTACAGCAAACTGCTTGTAATTGTGAAGAGTTTTCTCTGGTTTGTTCTTGAATGCCGAAAACTTCCTGAAGGCTTTTTGGAAACTGTTTTAATTGTGAAGAGTTTTATTCGGTTTCTTTTGAGTTGGCAGTTGTGCTTTCCATTCGGTTAATAGGATGCACCGCTTGATGATAACATGTAAAATATTGTCCACAACATTACATGTCTCTGAGAATTTAAGTTATTCATTGGTTGACGTTAAAATAGGAATAATATGTAAAATAATATTGAATAGATTTTTAATACTGCCGACACCACCGCTTGGTTATTATCAAAGTAAAAAAGACTCCACCGCTTGGTTCTATTAACTGCAAATAATCAACTGCTACCCATCATTTGAAACCAATGCCTAATGCCAAGTCAGGTGCCCCCCTCCATTGAATTTTGAATTTTGCGGAATGGATGCCAATTCAGCATTTGAAACTTGGCTTTTATATAATTAATAGATATATATATTATTCTTATTTTTTAGTTCATATACCATCAAGATGTAGGCCGTTTTCTTTTCTCATGATGGATCCAAAGCCTTAGGTTAAAGTCGAATGCACTGCACACGGTCTCATGCACATTGATCTTCCTTTTTCTTTTTTCTTTTTTCTTTTTTTTTTCCCCATTTCTCCTTGTTTTTATGCAGCCACAACACCAATTAAACCCCTGTGCTATTTCAGTTCCAAATCTCTGCTCTCCCTCACTTCATTTTCCCACAACTACTTCCCCGATGTCCTAGTTTTTCCCTTTACACTGAACTCTCTTTCCCCCACATACAAGAAGTTTCCGCATCAAGCACGGCAACTGCATGGTAACCGCTGCCCCATGCACGTAACCACCTTCCTTTTTATTTTTTTTCCCTACCTATGCACTCCTTCAATTCTAGGCATTTCGATTTCTCTATACCCTTCACCTTGTAGATCGATGCTCTCTATCTCTATTTATCTATCTTCTTCGCACCAAGTTGCAAGACACCTAGAAACACCACCATCCAACCACCACGAACCAGTTGCTGCCGATGTGAACCCAAGATACCCACCAACCTTCTTGACGGAAGCCACCAGTACAACCACGAAGCCCAGCCGTGTTCAAGCACCGTCAACCACCACCATGAACCACCCCACGCTGCGAAACCATGAGCCTCCTTCACGCCTCCTCCCTCTCTCGGTTTCTTCCCCACAACCCAACGACCAGAAAGACCACCACAGAAGTTTTTGCTCAGCTTCAGTGCAACAAAGAACTCCTCCACCACGCTACCCCTACACCATCAAGCCATCGTTCAAGCCACTAAATGTCCCCTGTTTTTGACCCCCGAAACAAAGCAATGAAACCACTTTCCCCCACCTCAGTTCTGCAGCCCCGTGACATGTCGATGAAGCTTAACGACGCTGACCAGCAACCCTTCCACCACCCATGTGCCATTCCATGATCTGCTGCGACCCTAAGCCACCACTCTCTCGGTAACATCTCACTCTCCATCACGCCATGCTCTCTCTCTCTCTCTCTCTCTCTCTCTCTCATCCAGTGCCATGCCGCCGAGCTCACCACCGTTGACCTCTACCTAGTTCACTGTCCTGTCGCGCCTCTCATCCTCTCTTGGTGAGTTTGTCTCCTGCGCTGCACATTTTTGGTTCAAGGTTCATTTTATTTGTCTCACGTATTTGTTGTTTCCAGCCGTACCCAAGAGCACATGCAGTAGTAAATAATAAGATTTTAATTCTAAATGCTTTAAAACGGATTTAAGTCTATCTTACTAAATGAGTTTTCAGCTATTTATATTATTTAAATTTGAAATAATTATTTTATTAAGTTGTAAATTAAAAGTATAGATTGGCTATTATATTTCAGAAATTGCTGAAATATTTTAGATGAGCTGATTTCATATATTGGGCTTGATGTTTAAATTAGATTCGTTGTATTTTTCAAAAACTATGTTAATGATTTTTAATGAATTTTATTTTATTGTGTTAAGAGATTAATGTATTATTTTAATTTAGGTTGTGTTGGTATTTTTAAATTAGGCATGATCTTATTCTAATAAAAATATTAGCCATAAACTTGATTTCACCGAAAATATTTAAAGACTTAATTTTACAATTTGATTTTGATAGTGAATTGTAAGTATTTAATCTTTTATTTTAAACACTTTTAGCCGAGTGTATGATATAAGTTCTTGATGGTTTTAAATTAGATATGATTAGTAACTTGCAATGATTTTTAATATAAGTATTATTAAAGCTATTTCTGTAGTATGAATTTAAGTAAATGAAGAATTTTAACAATCTTTTTAGAAGTTTAGTAACGTTTAGTATTTCGCATAGATGACAATTAGTATTTATTCAGAACGATTGTGGAAAGATTCAAAAAAGTTAAAATGTCTAGATAAACGGAGTTCCTATGCTAGATTTGCATAAAAAGAAATGAACTGAGGTCTGTTTGTAAAAATGTGCATGTTGTTTTAAAAAGAAAATGTAAAAAATAACCTCAATATATGTTTTACATCCACTCATGAGATATGTATAAAAGAGAAAAGAAATGTTTTTAACATGAATAATTTAGATATGAGCAATATTTGACATATTTATGAAATATGCAAAAGAGTGAATATGATATATGTGAATTTTTGTACATATGATATGAAAATGATTTGGATCTGTTTTTTATCAAATTGAAATGATATGAATTTGTTCAACACGTGATTTGATATGATATGGATATGAAAAACATTTGGCATGCTTATCTGTTTTGATTTTGATTCTAAATATGGTTCTGATATGATGATACTAGTTCACGTGATATGATTGGTATCAACATGATATGATATGATATGATATGAGTGCATCCACTTTGAAAACAAAGTGATCTTTTATGTGTTTTTTCCTATGTGCACACTTGGGGTTCTGAAATTGAAAAATGAAAAATTTCACAATATGATATTGTCTAATTTGGCCATCGGGAATAGCACATCCCTACCACAGGGGTTAAACATGGTATATGATATGATACGATATGACATAATATGATAAGATGAAAATGTTCAGTTATATTATGCCAAAGCGTTTTTTAATATGAAAAATGGTCTTTGAATATGAAACGGATCTTTAAATATGAACAGTTGATTTTTTAATATGAAAGTGTCTTTAAATATGAACAATTGGTTTTTAAGTATGAAAATATTGAAAAGTCGCTCTGATTTTCTGATAACACGTTTTTGAGATCTACATATAAAAATGAAATGTTTTATTTCTACATACCGAACTTTTTAAAAAGGCTCATATTTATATACTAGTATATGTTATCTACTTACTGAATTGTTGATAACTCACCCCTTATCTCCTTAATATTTTTCATATAATTTTTTATGGTACAGCTGGGGATCAAGACTAGAAGGTTAAATATTTTGAAATACAATAAAACTAATAAAAGGTTAAACTCAACGTGAGAATTAATTACACCCAGACCAAGCCCAATATATATAGAGTTTTGCTACTCATCATCTCAATAAACCACACAGCACACTTTTTTATTTTTTAAAATTTTAAAAATTTAAAAATTTTTATTTATTTTATTCTTCTTAAACTTAGTGAATTCTTCTATATGTGAAAAATTCTACTTATCATCCTTACATAGTATACATCACACTTTTTTTTCTCTTACCAAACGTATAGTATATGGATGATGAGTAGAAGAACTCAATAAGTTTAAGAAGAATAAATTCAAAAAAAAAATTTAAAAATAAATGAGGTGTGTGATGTGTAGAGATGATGAGTAGCAAAACTCATATATTATAGAGTAATACTACTATGCCTCAGCAATTTCTCCCCTCATTTTGACCGCTTATGCATTTATTTATTTATTTTCTTAATGGTTAAGGAAATGACTATTATGTATTGATATTTTTTTATTTTTCAAAAATGTTAAACATGTTTAAAAAATGTTTGAAATAAAAAAGTCAAAAAAAAAAGTGTAATTTGCACTAGGGGTATGGGTGAATTCGGTCTGATCTAGTTGGTCCGTATGAGGTTTTGTGGACCGAACCTCTTCGATCGAGGGTTTTCCCACCCTGGACTAGACCAAACAGCCATAAGGATTGGTCCAGTCTCATTCGGGACGGTTCGATCCGGTCAGTCCAACCTTGTACATAATGGGCCAATGGCTCAATCCTTATATCCTATGTTTTTCGGCCCAACAGTGAAAGCCCACTAACATTTTATCCAATTTGAAGTAAAAAAAATACCATAAAAGAACTTGAAATGAAAATAAAAATAATCATTAAAAGAAAATAAAAATAATCATTAAAGGAAAATTGTCTATATACAATAAATTTGAATAAAAGATTTTCCTACTAAAAAATTAAAAAAATTTATATCCATCCAAACAATTTAAACAAGTTTAAATTGAAAACTGAAAATTATACTATGCACATCATGTAAGTAACATACTAATAGAGAATCAAATCTGCATTCTAAAAGAAAGGAAAAAAAAAAACCATTCCCAAGCATAGATAATGAAAATTGAAAATTATACAAGTCTCAAAAACTGAAATTTAAAAGGTCTAAAAAAAATAACAGTAGAAGACGAGAAGTCATATTTAGTAATTTACATCAAAATTTCTAAAAAACACATAGCTCTCAAATATGAAATAACACTATAATAGTAGCATAAAGCATTTACATTAGTACAAATTATACAATTATCCTCCTGGCAGCTCTTAGCCTCCTACATCTTTTGGCTTGGCACATTCGGTCATGTGTTTTTAACTTATGATTTTATTTTATTTTATCTTTTTGGCACGTAAATTAATTAAAAAATTATTTAAATTAGTAAAATTAAAATTAAGTAAACTATTTAATGTGGATTATCTAATTAGCTCATTAAAGAATAATTAATTATAATTATATTTATGATGTTAATTGCTAATTTGTTACTAACTTAGAGTGTGTCAATGTATAATGAATCTATGATAATTGTCAATATATTAAACTTTTAAGTTTTTAAATTTTGTATATGATTAATAAATCATTATATTAGGTATTTTACAAAAATTTATCTAATAAATTAGAACTTTAATTAGATGTAAATGTTAGTAATTAGTTAATGGTGAATTGGTGATAGGTTAGTTAATTGATACTCATATCATACATTAGTTAATTACATTAATATTTGTTATTGTTTTATACTCACTTGCAAGTTGCAACTTAGGTATTTTACAAAAATTTATCTAATAGAAATGTATTTAACAAAATTAATATATATTAATATATTAAATAACTATAGACTATACCAATACTAATAGTAATAGTAATACTATATACTATACTAATAGTGATATTAATACTATATATTAAGTTATTATAGTGTTAATACTAAATATAGTATATATATATATATATATATATATATATATATATATTATAATGATATAGTGATACTAATTTTATATGTTATACATTATGGAATATATATTATATATTATATAATAATATATGGTCTTAGTGATATAGTCATAGTGATATTAATACTATATATAGTTATAGTGAATAGTGATTAATATAAGTTATAACTATATAGTACTTTTAGTATTAGTATAACTATATATTAGTATTAGTTATAGTGATTTACTATAACTATATTAGTATTAGTATAAATATTATTTAAACTTATAGTGATTACTGATTAGTATAACTATATATTAATATTTGTTATAGTGATTTTAATTTAGTATAACTATATAATAGTATTAATATAACTATCAATATAACTCTATCACTGATAGTTATACTAATACTAATATTAGTATTAGTATTACTGTATTACTGATTCACTATAGTATCATATAGACTTATAGTAATACTATAATAATTTATATAGTTTTTTATATATAAACTTAAAGTGGATTACTAATACTAACAGTATTAGTATTAGGGCATAAAATGTAATTAATATACTAATGTATATTGTATTTATCGAAGATTCAAAATGAATATGTTGAGAATTTATTAAGCCATAAAATGTTATTAATATATATATTTTATGTAGATGTTAGTAATTAGTTAATGGTGAATTGGTGATAGGTTAATTGATAATATACAATTAATAGAATATTAATTTGTAATTACATAATTAAAATTTTATATTGTAAATGGGGATAGGTTAGATGAAAATTACATAATTTATTATATAATTATTATATAAAATAATATATATAAAAAATAAAAATACGTATTTCCCTATTCAATTAGTCTAGTCTGAGAAACTCCTATCCCGAGACCGGACCGAAGATTGAAAATTTGCACTTCTTTGGATCGAAAATGAATAGCTCCTAATTCAGTCCAATTTAGACCGATTGTCTTTCATCCCTACTAAGAGCACACCAAGTTGGCAAATTGAGGAGACATAATAGCACTACTTTATATAATAATAATATCCTGCTATGGCTTACAAATGAGTGCATAAGTGTAAATTACGCTTAGAAGTATTCAAGGCTTTAAGGAAATCTAAAGGTAATGGAAGGGTGTTTTTGTAAGAACAAAAACAAGACTTTTTGGAAAGGTCGAAATCAAAACAATAAGAGCATCCTTGGCTTGACCAAACGAGAAAGTTGGTTAAAATTTACATAATTAATGTAAAAAATTATCTCACATTAAATTTAATAAATCTAAAATAATTTAGACTTTTGAAACAATGGTTGGTCAAAGATGAAAACCTACAATTGATTTATCAAACATTAAAATATTAATTTTTCACTCTAAGCAAATATTAAAATATTAGTTTCTCATTCTAAATAAAAATACTATTTGGTTTGTAATTAAGAAATTTAGATGAGTTTAATCAAATATTTTTTGTTATTAGTATTAAATAACTTTTAAAAATATGATTTTTTAATATCAAACCTGTGATTTTTAGCTAATATGCAGCATGCTTCTATTCTGAGCTACATAGTGGCTGTGGCAATGACTTGAGGGCAGTGCAGTAGTGAAAGGTGGAGAGTCGTACATGGTGTAAAGGAACTGAAGGTTAATAAGCAGTGAAGGGCACGTGATGGGCACATGATTAATTAAATGTAGTAGATTACGTGTATAGCCTTACTTACTCGGTGTAGATTAAAAGAATACCCTTTCATTTGTAACTAGAATAACGACTGTTGAATTGTATAAATATTGAAGCTTTCTTTGTAAAGGTTGTTGAGAAAAATCAATAAAGTATTTCTTTTGGAGGAGTATGATCCCTCGAAGATTAGAAGTTGTGCATTATACTTGTTCTTTGTTACAATTGGCATTAGAGCAGTTCGAAATTCTGGAAATTTTTTTTTCTAATTTTTGAGAATAATGGCAAATGGGTGTCAGTTCAAGGAGTTGGAAAACATGGTTTTGGGATTAAAGCAGCACCAAGAACAGCAAGAAAATAGGGTTGAAAGGTGGTTTGGAGATGTTGAATTCGAAAATAAATGTGCTGTTAGAAGCTGTGAATGGAAGAAGACCGAGATATCAAAATGGTAATGGCAGACAGGAAGAAGGCCTTAATTCTGAGCATTCTAAGGTGTTTGAAGGTATGAAATTTTGTTCTATAAAAATAGAATTTCCAAGATTTGATGGGGAGAATCCAATTGGGTGGATTTATAAGGAAAATCACTACTTTGCCATACACCCCATGCCGGATGGACAAAAGATTTTGATGTCCTCATTTTATATGGAGGAAATGCATTGATATGGTTTCAAGATGCTGAGGAAACTAGGATTTTCAATACTTTGAGTTCTCTTATTGATGCACTACAATTAAGATTTAGGAGTTCATCTTATTATGATCCCATGGAAGCACTTATGAGATTCAAGCAGAATACAACAGTAGCAGCCTATAAAACTCAAATTGAAATCATCTCCAATAGATTAAAAGGGCTATCTGAGAATTACAAATTAAGTTGTTTCTTGAGTGGGTTGAAAGACGAGATAAGCCTGCCAGTGAGGATGTTACATCCTCATAATCTTAATTCTACCTTTGGATTAGCCAAGATCCAAGAGTACATTCTCAGTACTAGGGTTGGAAGCAAGATAGGGAGTTATCAGGCTCCTTATGTATCAGTTCCAGTAGGGGCAATTTGACAACTAGCAGTGTTGGAAGAAAGGAAAGTTATTTTGGTGGGAAAATCAATAACTTCAAGCCTTCTTTGCTTCAGTAGAAAGTCAGTCTAGCTGAGATGAATGAGAGAAGGGAGAAGGGCTTGTGTTAGTTTTGTGACGAGAAGTGGAATCTAAGCCACAAGTGCAAGAAAGCAAAAATCTTTGTTATGGAAGGAATTGAGTTGTTTCAAGGAGGTGATGTGGAGGATTGCGAATTAGTAGAAGAGGGCGACAACACTACACTTGTGACTGGTGAAAATGAGGTCCCTGAAATATCTCTTCACACCATTGTAGGTTCTTTGAGCCCAAGAACCATGAGAACTAATGGTAAGGTTCAAAACTGCTCTATGGTCATTCTTGTAAACACAGGTAGTACCCATAATTTTCTTGATCCCATGGTAGCTAGAAGAGTGGGATTAACTGTAAATTCTAAAGAACAGATTGAAGTTAGGGTGGCGAATGGGGAGAGAATAAAGAGTGAAGGAATGATAGAGAGGGTTCGATTTCATATGCAAGGGAATCAGTTCCTTGGAGATTTTTTTTTTTTTACTACCACTAGGGGATGTGATGTAGTGGTAGGGATGCAATGGTTAAGGACTTTGGGTCCTATATTGTGGGCCTTTAATGGCCTCACTATGATTTTTAAGCATAACAAGAAATCTACGACTATAAGAGGTATGAGTTCTAGTAAGTCTGAATTGATGGAAGGTGTCCAGATTTTTCAATTTACCACTATTGAGAGGAAGGCCATGTTGCTACAGATTGTACAGCAAGAACAAGTTGGTAGTGGAGAAAAACCTAATTCCAGTATCGAGACTGTATTGAATAGGTATATTGGAATTTTTCACTGCAAAAAGAATGTGGTTACAGATGCTCTCTCAAGAAAGGATGAAGCTATGGAGGAAGTATCAACTGCTATTACAGTTCTGGATCCAGTGTGGTTAGAGTAGTTAAAGACTTTTTATTTGCAAGATGAAGAGGTTTTTGAGATTTGCAGGAAGTTACAACAAGGGTCACTTACAGATCAACCCTTAGCAATGAAAAATGGATTGTTGTTTTAGAAAGGAAGATTATTTTTGTTGACTCTATCCCTTTTAAAGCAGCAGGTGTTGCAGTTCATACATAGTAGTGCTTTTGGAGGGCACTCAGGATATAAAAAATCCTTAAATAGGGCTAAAGCTAATTTTATTTGGAATGGCCTGAGAATGGATATTAAGAATTATATAAGAGAATGTGCAGTCTGCAAAAAATGCAAGTTGGAGAATTTACAACAAGCTAGCTTGTTACAGCCATTGCCAATTTCCACTAAATCATGGAGTGATATCTCCATGGATTTTATTTATGCTCATCTTGTTTTAAAGGGATTTTCTATTATTTTATGGTGGTTCATCGATTTACAAAATATGCTTATTTTTTGCCATTATCCCACCCTTACACTACAACTTCAGTGGCCAAGCTCTTTATTTCCCAGATCTTTAAGTTGTATGGTATGCCAGCAACTATTGTAACAGATAGGGAAGTCACTTTCATGAGTAGTTTCTGGAAGGAGTTGTTCAGATTGCATGGAACTAAGCTACATTTCAGTTTTGCTTATCACCCTCAATCAGATAGGCAGACTGAAATAGTTAATAAGTGCGTCTAGTAGTACCTTAGATGCTTTGTTTGTGACGAACCTAAGCATTAGATTCATTGGCTCCCTGGGGCAGAGTGGTGGTATAACACATCATTGCATTCATCCATGAAAATTACACCATTTAAGGCCTTGTATGGTGTTCCACCTCCTACATTGTTGCAATATGTAGCACGCACAACACAGAATGAGGCAGTGAATTCTAAAATGAAGTCTAAGAAGGAGATCTTGGTTTTGTTGAAGAAAAACCTTTTGGCTGCTCATTCTAATATGAAGCAGCAATATGATAAACACCATATTCAGAGATAGTTTCAAGTTGGTGATTTGGTTTATTTGAAATTGCAGAAGTATAAACAGAAGAGTTTGGGTCCTGCTGGTAGTCCTAAGTTGGCAGTAAGGTACTTTGGTCCATTTAAAGTGATGGAGCGCATGGGGCAAGTGGCATATAAACTAGAATTACCACATAAGTCATCTGTGCATCCATTTTTTCATGTGTCCAGGTTGAAGAAGCATATTGAGCCAATGCATAGTATTTCACCTATATTACCTTTACTGGATTCCCATGTTGGATTCAGTATTGAGCCAAAAAGTATATTGTAAAGGAGAATGACTACTCTTAATAACAAGACATTCATGAATTGTTGATTAAATGAAGTGGAGCTCTTGAGGAAGATTCAACTTGGATTCCCGTTGATTAGCTAAGAACGCATTACCTTAACCATGTGGGCAAGGTCTTTTGAAGGGGGAGAATTGTTATGAGCAGCATACTGGCTGTGGCAATGACTTGAAGGCAATGCAGTAGTGAAGGGTGGTGAGTTGTAAGGACTAAGGGGCATGAAGGAACTGAAGGTGTTAATAAGCAATGAAGGGCACGTGATGGGCACATGATTCATTAAATGTAGTAGATTACGTGTATAGCCTTACTTACTCAGTGTAGATTACAAGAATACCCTTTATTGATAACTAGAATAACAACTGCTGAATTGTATAAATGAAGCTTTCTTTGTAAAGGTTGTTGAGACAAGTCTGATCCCTCTCAAAGATCAGAAGTTACGCACAGTAAAGGACGTGTTTCACACCACCAACCGTACGGATGACCTACAGTAGTGAAGAGATGGCGCTGGTCGCTCTGTGTAAACTCCGATGTTTAAGTCAGTAACAATATAAAGATGAGTGTATATAAAATGAAGATGAAAATGTTTGTAACCTCTATCAAGTTATTTATAAGGGATGTGGCGTAATGGCGATTAACTCTGATCACCATTCGCGTGGGCTTATCCTTCATAATCTCTTATTAACTGGAGAAGATACCTCCCATTTTGAAGGAGTTATTTTGCTCAAGATGATTGTATCCAACTGTGAGCCTTATCTCTAGCTCTTTTGAGTTATCTCATCTCATGGTTGTGGTTACAAGCTCCCTGTCCGTGGGGCTCCTAACCCTAAGTATCGGGCTAGCCTTTTTAGCCTTGGTGATGGGTTTAGTCTTAAAGACAGGCCCAAAGCCCAGGGGATCCAAATGTCCCCTCCACTTACCTCGCTAATTTTCTTTGTGCTGGCACATGGAAAATTAAAATTTTCTTTTACCTATTGCCTACCATGCTAGTCTATAGGCATTTATTCACACATTTGTTTTTTTGGCTATATTCCATGCTAGGTGGCGTGCATGAGCCTTCACCCTTTTTTTTTTTTTGGGAAAAACGTGGCTTGCATCAGCCATAACTGTTTATGCTAATTTAATGGTTTTCAATAAGAAATAGTAACCATCAGTGTAGCCAACCTTTCAGATTCCCAAGACCCTCATGATTACATTCTCTAGATTCGCTCACACACCATTTACTCCCATGACCCCTCTCTTCACACTTTCTTTCGTGTGACTCATATTTCTTTGCACTTTTTTACTCTTTCATCTCCCTCGCGTTTCTTCATTTTTCTCTCTGTCTTTATCGCATTTCTTCTTCAAGACATCTAAAATGGTCGGTCGTAGTTCTTCCAAGATTTCCCCCAAATCAAAGGGTGAATCTTCCCTTGCCTTTCACCCTACTTCTTTTGACGGTTACTCGTGGCGTTTAGTTCTCGATGTAGAGGACCTTGTCAAACTGAGGGAATCGTTCTGCATCCCCGAGTCGGGGGATACGAACATTCCAGAGGGAGGTACGTCGACGAGGAGGGCTATGGTGGGGACATAGCCCTAACAGTTTGTGCCCTAACCCATGGCTGCGTCTCCCTTTCATCCCTAATTGCGTGATGCTTTACACTTTTTGAAACTTGCTCCTGCCCAGCTCCATAGTAAGGCATGGCGCATACTGATGTGCGCCTACGTAGTCTTTTGTCGCGTCTTGGAGCCTCGCAGGGAGAAGTGCCTTGACTTTATAGCGAATGAATTCCTTTCTTTCTACAAAGTGGTGTCCCTGCCAGGGAACATTTGCAGCTTCCACGTGAGTGTGCAACACCTGACGGCCTTTGAAGGACGTTACTCCAATGCAAAACAGTGGACTAGTAAGTTTATCTTAATTTCTGGCCGTGGTTTGGAATATCCCGCCGATGAAATGCATATAAGAGATTACCCTATTTCTGCCAATTGAGGCGTGTCCCTGATGACTAACATTTGCTATTGGAGTAAACTGACAATCAACGTAATCGTGTAGACCTTGTCTGTGAATGGGCGAAGGACCACGACCGCTATGGTCTGTGGTCAGAGGACCTCTTTTCTGCTCCTATCATTGATAGATTTTTTACCGTGCCAAGTTGCACCAATGTCAAGGGAAAAAGCTCAAATCGGTTTCCCCTTTAACGAAAAGAAGAGCTCCCCAAACTGGAGGGGTCCTAAAATGAAGCGCCCTCATGGCGTGGGTGTGAAGCCTGGTGATGTCTCTGGTTCCCCTACGAAGTTGGCGCAAGGGGTGGATGTCGATGCGGCTATTCCTAGGAAGGCCTCGTGAGGGCCTCCTCGTCGGCGAGCCCAAGTCTTGACAACCTGGGCCCTTTGATGAAGCAGGCTATCGAGGACCTCTTGTTAGCCTACGATTTTGGACTCCTTTCGGGGGATGATTCTGCGAACGCTTCTTTTGAGTTCCTGTTGGTTCTTGCTATTGATCTCGCATCTTGTGGTGGGAGTGACTTAAATGATATATACGCTACATTAGTCGTGGGCCTATCTGGAGAAGGGGTGTTTGATGTCCCCGTCCCTGTAGTTTGTGGCCTTGTGGCTGAAGTTAAAGGTGGCCTTACTGTCTCCTGTGGGGGGCAGGATTCTTCTCCGCACTCCCTCCCTACTACTATTTCAGGCAGCAAGACTCCGCCTATAGATCAAGATAGGGTGTCCATCCCTGCACCAACTCAGTCGTTGTTTGGTGGGGGTGGGGACACCACCGGGCAGTCAAGGTGCTCTTAGAGGCAATACCCTTGAAGAGCAGATAGGCATGGAGGTAGGCACCTAGTGTGAAGATCGGGCGGGCTAACATGCTGGTGCCTGCCAAGATGAGCCAGTGACGGCCCAAGTTGGCGCCCGTGTTGATGGTGGACTATCTACGCCCAATCCTAAGGTTACTGTGGCCTCGAACCTTAGTTTGGGGCGACCAGCATGGGCTGAAGCCAATGTGATGGATGATGCCAGTTAGGTGGATAATGCTGGCCCCGGTGTTTTTGTGCCTCCATCAGAGGCAGTTGTGGAGATGACCAGATGCCTGAAGAAAATGTTGACTCTAGTAAGGCCTTCTTTGTTTATGGACACCTGTTTCTTTGGTGCTTGTATGAGATTTATTTGACCTTTTGTGCTTGTGCAGAATGTAGGAGCTTTGGAGTCTTGGATTGTGGAGGAAAGGACTTGTCTGGAGGAGGAGGTTTGTGAGAGGTGGAAGTTTTCTTACTTTGCCAAGCAAGAGAATAACCGTCTCATGGCCGAGAGGGACTACTTGCAAGGCTATCTTGGGTAGTCTAATGGTTATATTTAGTCCCTGGAGGCTGACCTTGACTCTCTTCATGAGGAGTCAGCCAGCCTTCGTTTCGAGCTCCTTCGTGTTGAGTCTCCATGCCCACGATAGCTTTGTCTTGCATATGGCGAAGATTGAGAGAACTGCCACCAGGGCGGGGGTACTGCCCTTAAGGGGGTGCTGGACTCTTCTGAGCGATCCCAGTTGGATGCTGACAGAAAGTGGAATGAGGTGGTTGCAGCTTTGGCTTCTTCTGAGGAGAGGCTTGAAAAGGTGGCCAAGGAGTTGGCCCAAAGGAAAGATGCATTCTGGAAGGAGCATCATGAGAAGGACACTAGTATCACCAAATTGCAAGGTGAGTTGGCTCAGGCAGAGGCCAATATGACAAGTATAAAAAGGAGCGCAGGGGAATTGATGCTTGCCAAGATCAGACACTGGAGAGCCTGGCCAGATTGGTGCGAGAGGTGAACGAGTTGTGGGAGGCATGAGAAAGCTTAGAGTCTCAGCTAACCGCTATGAACAATGAGATTGTTCGACTGCATCCCAGCTATACGCCGCCAAAGCTGTCTGGGACAGGCTTTTGGATATGGGTATGATGCGGGGTTTGCGCACCTAAAGATGCACCTGCTAGCCAACCCTCAGACCGTCTTGAGGAGTCTAAACTTGGAAGATTTCAAGACTAATGCTGCTTCCTGTCAATATGTGGATTCTATAGGTCGAGACGTGATATGCCTGATGCCTTTCCTCGTCCCTCGCCTCAAGAGTGAAAAATATTTTTTATTTGTAATGGTTTTTGGGCCTCTAGTTTGGGCTTTTGTGATTCTTGTATTCTATTTTGTGAACACTTTGGTTTGCTTTGTGGCCCTTAAATTGGCATTTCTGCTTGGTATGCAGTTTTTGGACTTCTGCCATGGGTTTATACTGGTTTATTTCTTCTTGTGCTTTTGTTTTTCCTCTTTGGTAGTATGGTTCATTATTTAGGCTTCCACGCCCTTGGGCTTACCTTTGTACTTGAATTTAACGGATGGTTGTCTAAGAGTCGTGGGGTCTTCTGACCTCCACGCCTTCATTGATCGCACCAAGAGTGTGCCACCAAGGTCTTTCTAACGTTTGTGCTTGCTTTGGTTATGTTGCGAGTATGCAACTCGCCTTTCGGTTGCTAACCTTAGAGAGCGGGTCATGGGACCTTCTAACTTCCACGCCCATACTGGTTGCATCGCGAGTGTGTAACTCAACTTTCAGAGGCTAACTTTGGAGAAAGGGTCAGGGGGTCTTCTAACTTCCACGCCCGTTTGGTTGCACCATGAATGTGTAACTCCACTTTTGGTGGCTAATTTTGGAGAGAGGGTCGTGGGGTCTTTTGACCTCCATGCTTGTTCGGTTGCACTGTGAGTGTGTAACTCGACTTTTAGTGGCTAACTTTAGAGAGAGGGTCGTGGGGTTCTGACCTCCACGCCTGTTCAACTGCACCGCGAGTGTGTAACTCGACTTTCGGTGGCTAACTTTGGAGAGAGGGTCGTGGGGTCTTCTGACGTCCATGCCTGTTCAGTTGTACTGCGAGCGTGTAACTCGACTTTCGGTGGCTAACTTTGGAAAGAGGATTGTGGGGTCTTCTAACCTCCACGCCCGTTTTTCATAGTAATGGACTAAATACTTACCTATTTTATTGCATTGAGTTTCGAAAAAATATACATTCCAGAAAGCAAAAAATTGTTTTAGAAATAAATATAAATGCATAAGGAGATAAACTTTCTAAGGATAAAACCTTTTTAAGTGTTCAGCATTCCACAGATGTTGCAACTCTTTTCCCTTGCTGTCTTTAAGCCAGTATGATCTTGGGCAGTTGGTAGCAGTCACTACGTAAGGTCATTCCCAATGCGGACCGAGCTTCCCTTCGTCTTGGATGGTGACCCATACTTCTCTCAGGATTAGGTTGCCGACCATAAATGACCTTGGTTTGACCCATTTGTTGAAGTATTGCTCGGTTTTTCTCTTGCTAAGGATGTTTCGGACCTTTACTTCCTTTCTCACCTCTTTGAGGAGGTCTAATTGTTCGCCAAGAGCTTGGTCATTCTCCGCCTGATCAAAGTGGTTGGTCTAGTATGTTGGCAAACCAACTTCTATGGAGGTGACTGATTCACTTTCAAACGCCAAAGTGAAAGGTGTCTCTCCTGTTGGGGTTTTCACCGAGGTCCTGTAAGCCCACAAAACTCCTGGAAGCTCTTCTGCCCACTCGCCCTTCTGGTCGCCTAACTTCTTCTTCAAAATCTCGAGTAAGGATTTGTTTGTTGACTCTGCTTGTCCGTTCTCCTGAGGGTGTCCTAGTGATGAGTGTTTTACCTTTATTTCAAGTTCCTGGCACCACGCTCTGTAATGCTCAAAATTGAACTACTTCCCATTGTCTGAGATTATAGCATTGGGAATTCCAAACCTACACACAATGTTCTTCTACAAAAATCTAGTTACATTTTTAGCCGTTATGGTAGTTAGGGCTTCTGCTTCCGTCCACTTTGTAAAGTAGTCTACTGATACTATCATGTGTTTTACTCTACCTTTTCCAAGTGGGAATGGTCCAACCAAGTTGATCCCCCACTGGGCAAAGGGTCGTGGGGAGGTAATGGAGGACAACTTTCTAGTGGGCAGTGTGGAATTAGAGGCATGCCTGGTACTGAGTGCATCTCTTGGCGAATTGTTTGGCATACCTAAGGGCATTGAGCCAATAGTACCTTATCCTTAGGGCTTTCTTTGCTAACGCTTTCTCGTCCAAATGGTTACTGTAGATGCCCTCGTGTATCTCTGCAAGGACATACTGTGCTTCCTCGAGTGAGATGCACCGTAGCAAGGGTGTTGTGAAACCTTTTTTGTATAAGATGCCGTTAATCTTAACAAACTGCGTCATTTTTCTCTTAATATTCCTGGCCGCCTCCTTCCCATCGGGGAGCTTCCCTGTCTCCAGATAATCTTCTATTTCGATGGCCCATTCTGGCGTCCCGGTCCCACTTGTACTACCGAGATCCCAAAGGCCTGTACTTCGATCAGCCACCTCTGTACCTCCCATAACAACTCTATGTCATCCCTGGCCGACGCCGCCCTTGCTAACCTGTCCACCAATGAGTTGTCCACCCTTAGAATTTGCTTTATAGAGAAGTATTCGAACTAGTCACGTAGTGTTAGCACTTGCTCGAGGTACTTCTTAATCTTTCCCCTTTAGTGGCATAGGCCTCTGTTACCTGGTTCACCACTATTTGGGAGTCTACTTTTTACTTCTACCTGTTTGCTGCCTAGCGCCTTGGCAGCGAAAAATCCTACTATTAAGGCTTCATACTCTGCCTTGTTATTAGTGGTTTTGAAGATAAGCGTTGCCATATAATAATGCTCTTGACTTGCTTCTGTCATGATATGTACCTTTATGCTGCCTCCTGCTCAGCATGCTGACCCATCGATGAAGATTGTCCAGGGTCAGCCTGGCGGGGGCGTTGTATCTCTGCTGGGAACCCGTTGAACTTGGCCATGAAATCAGCTAGGGCTTGGCCTTTAACTGCGTTTATGGGTGCATAGATGATTTCGAACTTGCTGAGTTCTATTGACCACGGGACCAGACGCCCGAAGGAGTTTGCCTTTTGTAGTACCCTCCCAAGAGGATTCTCTGTCAGTACTTTTATAGGATGGGCTTGGAAGTACGTCGTAGTCTCCTGGCGGCTACTACTAGAGCAAATGCCAACATCTCCATTTGCGGGTATCTAACTTCAGCGCCTCATAGTGCACGACTTGTGTAGTATATAGGCGCTTGAGTTCCTTCTTCTTCTTTTACTAAGACCGCGGATACGGCTTGGGGGGATATTGCCAAGTATACGTACAATATATTCCCTTGATTGGGTTGCTTCAACCGAGGCTGGCTGGTCAAATACTTCTTCAGTTCTTCAAAGACTTGGTCGCACTCTTCATTCCAAGAGTATACCTTCCTTAAAACTTGAAAAAATGGGAGGCATTTATCCATGGATGGCGATACGAACCTGTTCAAGGCAACTATTTTTCCTGTTAGGCACTAAGTGTCAATGATGGTTCGGGGCGGCGCCATTTTCAAAATTGCTTCTATCTTCTCAGTGTTGGCTTTTATTCCTTTTTTCATGACTTTGAATTCTAGGAATTTACCTAAGTTCACTCCAAATGCGTATTTGGCTGGGTTCAACTTCATCGTGTATTTCCACAACATTGTGAATGACTCCTTAAGATCTGTTAAGTGTTGGGCGGCTTCCTTACTGTTCACCAACAAATCATCTACGTACCCCTCCATGGTTTTCTCAATCTAGTGCTTGAACATTCGATTAACTAGCCTTTGGTATGTTGCCCCGGCATTCTTTAGAGGTTATTAAGAGTCGGGCGCCTTATTATAGCGTTGTAGGACGACAGGGCCTTAACCACTAAGAAATCCATCATGCTAATGACTGTGTGGGTGCCTTGCCTGCTGATACTAGGAGTGCAATGGCACCGATAGGTTGAATGGCTTCTCCCGAGAATTCCTTCAGTGGAAAAGGTGATGGTCGTACCTTGTTGGTAGTGATCCCCAGTCTAGTGAACGCGTCCCAGAAAAGGATGTCAGCAGAACTCCCATTGTCGATTACAACACATCTGGTCATGTAGTTGGCTATCATTAGTGTAACAACCAAGGCGTCTTCATGGGGGTATATAACCCCCTCACAATCCTCATCCCCAAATGAGATAGTCGGGGTTGCTTTTGTCCTAGGGTATTTATATGGCCTATCTGCCATGTATACCTCGTGATACCTTGCTCTGTAAGTGTGGGCTTTCCTGCTAGATGATGTGGTGTTGCCCCCAACGATTCTACCCGCTATCGTGTGAATTTCACCTAGGGGGCCTGCTCTTGGGTCGTGGAGAATTATGTTTTCTCTACTTCTCCTATTTCTGGAGTTTGGGGCTTCTTCCTCGTCTGTGCTCTTTCTTGCGATTATCCTCCTTTTATGGCTTGATGTAATCAGCCAGCATCCTTTCCAACTCTCCACTTCCAAACATTTCTTCAACCCGTTTCTTCAAGGTGATGCAATCCTCGGTCCAATAGGAGTAGCTTTGGTGGTAGGTGCAGTGGCGTTGGCCTTTGCTTGGCGAGAATTCTTCCTTCCTTGAGGTCTTACTTTTTTCCTGTACATTGTGGTTGTTGTGGACTAGTCGACGCCCATGGTCTTGGTGGCTGGTGTATCAATCTCGTTTGTCATCTTGGTGGCTTCACCCATTTGGTTTCCTGTCTTTGTCTTTAGAATTGCTCTGGTTTCTGTTCTCCGATTTCGCTTCCTGCTCTGGTTGTTCTAGCAGAGCCTGCAAGGTGTCTTCTACATTAACAAAATCATCTACTCAATCCATGAATTCCCTTAATGTAGACGGAGCTCGTCTAGCCAGCTCAGCCACGAATGGGCTTCGGGGCCATATTCCTCTCAGAAGTGCAGCCAATATGATCTTTTCATCCTGATCATTTGTGGTGAGCCTCTCTTTATTGAAGCGAGTTAGGTAAGTTTTCAAGTTCTCTCACTCCTTCTGTTTTATGGTTAATAGATAAGCTGCCGGCTTGCGGCGCCTTCTGCTCACCATAAACTACGTGAGAAACTGCTTAGCTAACTCCTCAAAACTGCTAATTGATCGGAGGTGAAGGGTCTCGAACCACCCCCGTGCTACTCCTTTCAGCGCCAATGGGAAGGAGGGCAAGCCACCTCCCTGAGGAAGCTTTGGAGAGTCTTGTGCGCTTTGAAATTCTCGAGGTGATCAACAGGATCTTTAGAGCATTGGTATTGGATTATGCAAATCCAAAAAAAGTGAAGAATTTGGATAATTAAGTCTAAAAATTCACTGTATTGAATTATGTAAATACAAAAAAATGACTTTTACCGACAGTAAATTAGTGATGTAGGTCATATTTGGATTTAACTGTAGCAGGACCAAATAGAATAAAAAAAATATTTTCTCTCTCCCGATTCTCCCTCTCCCTAAATCATTTCTCTCCTGCAGGTGGGTTTCCCCTCCATTTCTCCTTTCTTTCTTTCTGGGTTCTTTCATTTCTCATCACCAATTAAAATCACAGCATTTCCTTTCTACTAGGTACCGAACCCAGTGAATCACGCTTGAACTCAAGAAAATCTTCAGGTATTTTCCTTTTCGGCTTTTTCCGATTTCCATCGTCCTTGAAGTTTTCTTTTCTTTTTTGTTGATTGAGTTTGGGCTTGATTAAAAGATCCTAAGTTCTTGCAAATTTGGTTGCGATAGTTGCGAATGGTATTTTCTTACATTTTTCTGAGGACCCAAACTGAGAGCTATAATTTCGTTTGGTGGAAGTGAAAATTTTCTTTCGGTTGGTGGAAGTGAAAATTTCATTTCGCTGAACAAGCATGTAATAAACTTGAATTTCGTTTATAGTTTACTGAGTTATTGGTGGAAGTGAAAATTTTCTTTCGGTGGAAAGGGAAAAGAAAAGGAAAAGAAAATGTGGGATCATATGATTGCAGGCTGTGCCTACGATTTCACCCTTTACAAATTCTAAGTTTTCAAGTTCTTTTAGTCTTTGCTGATGAATCAGAGAAAATTAAAAGAGAAATTGAAAATCCAAGTGCGATGCTTAGAGAAAGGAAACCCATCATGAAGATTTTTGAAGTTTGCAACTTCATTTTAACTGTGAAATTGTCAATGCATCATTATTAGTCAGCAGCTTTTTGTAAAGGATTAAAATGGAATATCAGTTATGTTATCTTAAATTACATGCTTCTTCCCAAATTTTGAACTCAATTATTTTATTCAGGGCTGCTGGTTTTCTTCTGCCATGTTACATTATGGCCTGGGCCATCAGTATATTATAGCGGCAAAGGCAAAGATAGGTTAGCACTTGGTTATGTTGTTTTGGAAATAAGAGAATTGCAACCAAAATATATAACTTGATAATGGCTAGCTGTAGCAATGAGATTGTTAATGGAAAGAGTAGACCCAAGAGCTTGAACTAAACTGATTTATGAACAACTGCAGATTTTCTTCTTGATTTTTCTGTTTTGTTGTTTGTGTGCTTCAATTACAACTGTTGTGGTGGCTGAGATACCCTTTTGAGTGGTCTAAAACAAGGTTAATTAGTGACTAAGGTGGTGAGAGTTGAGAATAAGAAAGGTTGAATATTTTCCTTACTGCTACAACAAGATTTCTGCACTGGTTTGGGAGTCATGTGCATGTTGATCTATTGCTATTTGCATATTTATGTTTTCTTCAATAACACAGTTGTTCAAGGTTAAGATTGGTTGTTCATGGTGGCTTGAGCTGAACTAAGTAAAAATTGAAAGCTACTTAAGTTGATCACTAGATTGAACCACTGTAAAAGTCTAAATGTCTGTACTTGTTGTGAACTACTGTAAAAATGAGATTTATCAGGGATACAACCTTGTCCTCTAGAATTTAGTTCTTTTACATTTTGAAATTTTAGGTAATTTAATGCTGTTTTTTTTTTAAATTATTTTTGGTATGTAAAAGAAAGGTAAACGTTGAAATACAAGTTTGAGTTATGAAGTCTGGTTGGATTTATGCTTCAATTTTTTTAACTTAAATTCAGTTAAAGAAGACTGAAAGTTTGACATTGTTTAAGGAACACATTTATTACAAGAAGGCAGATTCAGATCATGCCCATCCTTATTTAATTGCAAAACAATTCATGACATACATGAGAAACTCAATACAAGTTGTGTGGTGTAGTGACTAAGTTGGCACCATGACGTCTACGTGGCAATACTGCAATCAATCAAGTTGGCTTGAAATAAGTGATGTTTTGAGTAAACCAACTATATATTTTTTGTGTAAAAATTTTTAGCACATTAGTGAGAAATAATTGCCTCAAATCTTGAAATAATTTCAGTCTAGTCATTGGTACAAAGACCTTCTTTCTTATAGTGGAATTTTATTATAACTTGTGTTCTTTGAGCTAGCATAATAGCACAAAGAAAAACTTTGAAAACTTGGACTAGTAGCTAGTGATAACTAGCTGTATTCTTTGTTTTTTGAAGTCTTGTTCAGCAATCTGTGTTTACAATATGATTCACAGATTGGTGGCAATTGCACTGGATGCAATATTTTCAAAGGGTGATGTAATTGCAATTGACATGCCAATGACAGTGGATGCAGTTATCATATATTTGGCAATTGTACTAGCAGGATATTTTGTTGTTTCAATAGCTGACAGCTTTGCCCCAAAGGAAATTGCAACTCGTTTGCGTGTGTCAAAGGCAAAGGCTATCAATGATTTAATCTAAATCTTTTCCACCTAAACAATTTCATATATGTATAACTTCCCCAGAACTTAAGAGCTGTTCCAATTTTCTTTGGTTCATCATGTAATTCATTTTTAAAGTGATGACTAGTTTAACTAATTACCTGGGTTATTGTGTACAGAAACCTGAATCTTGGAGGCTTGCTTGTCAAAGTATAGTTGGAAATAAGGAAAACTCTGGCAAGGTACTCTTTGAAACAATTTATTCTTCTTTAGTTTCTAATATTCATGCTTTAATTATGATAAACTTTAAATTATTCAAGGATGGAGCCTTCATTTGATGCGGATCCCTTCTTCACTACTCTCTTGCAAAGTGGTGGACAAGGGGAAGGCAGCACCCCCTTCAATAGCATACATGATAATGTGGTGGTTCAACCATCACAAGCTGAAAGTGAACGAAGGCCACCTATTAAAAAATCTTAACGAGGTATGTCTTTCACCACTGAGGAGGATAATCTCCTTGTTTCAGCTTGGCTAAATATTAGCGTTGATGCTATTCGAGGGACTGACCAAAAATCCACACAAATGTGGGAAAGAATCTTTGAATATTATCATGAGTATAAAAAACCAAACAATCCTGAACATTCGATTGCTTCATTGACCAATCGATGGCAATCGATCCAAAAATGCACAAACAAGTTTTGTGCTACTGTAGCATAAATAGAGTCTTTGCATCTAAGTGGTACCACGGAGGTCGATAAGGTATTAATTTTATTTTTCCTTTAGTTTTTTTTATATGCTTGGGCTTATTTACATACTAACTTTATCACTTTGTTCATTTAAGATTGAGAAGGCAAAAATAATGTACAAAGAAATTGAGAAGGCAAACTTTACCGTGGAGCATTGTTGGTGTCTATTGAGACACCAACTAAAATGGCAGCAACATCAATCAACATTGTCAACAAGGAGGAAACCACATGGAAGACGTCCAGCTAGTGCTAGCTTAACTCCAGACGGAGACGATATTTTGGATGACAACGTGGAGGTCATCTTTGAGAGACCTCCAGGCAAGAAGGCTGAGAAAGACAAAGAAAGAAAGAGGAAGTCTAGAGATGATGTAGATGTTGAATTTACCCAAGCCTTAGCTAAAATGACTGCTGACAGAAATACATTCAGTATGGAGAGAAGAGAATTTAACAGCTTGCAAAAGCGGGATAGAGATGAACTTCTTGCACTTAAGAAGAAGAAGTTCGAAGCTAAAATAATGAAATTAGATCTTGATAGGATGAAACCAAAGCAGCAACTTTATTTCCAACGTCTTCAGGATGAAATTTTTGATAGTTTAATGAGTAAATCTGCAATCACATCACCGTTCGAAGACCCATCCACACCTTTTGGAGGTGTGTAAGTATCTGTCTAGCCCATGTCGACATTGTAATTAACAGTAATACATGTTTAACGTATATTTTGTCTGATTTTAGTGGCCGTCAAGCCATATGTGATGGAAATACATATGGCTAGGCAGCAACTTTGTGATTGGACATTGTCTTTTTTGTTTTGTGATGGAAAGTAACATTAGTGATGGGCTGACTTTTGGAAGTGTGTATATTTTGGTGATGAGCTTACTTTTGGAAGTGTGTATGAGCTGACTTTTGGAAATGTGTATATTTTTGTGATGGGCAGAAATGTAGTAAACATTAGTGATGACTTGTGTTTTTCTCAATTGTGTTTTTTTTATATGAAAATGTAATAGACAAGTATTTTTTTCAATGGTGTTGTATGAAATATTTAGAATGTATTTGCTGCACTCCAGAACCCATCCACATTTTTATCAAAGTCTCATATTGTATAATATTAATATTTCAATATAGCTCTTAATTTTAAAAACAAAATAATAGAACAAAAGAAATTGAAAAAAAAATATTATTAAATTTATAATATTTTATTATTATTTTGACTAATATATAGATAATCCAATGTGGGAATAAGTTTCTAAATGGAATAGCCAAATGCAAAATCATGCCATATTATGCAAATTTTGCATTTGCATTTGCATTTGCATAATCCAATGCTAATGCTCTTAGATCCATCATATAGATCGATCTGTGGCACCTTAAATTTAGACAGTAGAGGAATCCTCATGACTTCCTTGCTGTAAGGGAGGTCCATTCATGGGAGGAACCGCTCCACGGAAGAGGAACCACCCATCCTCTTTGTCATATCCTCGTATTTATCCACCAAACTGCGCAGCTCATCATGCATTTTTTTTTTCTATTTCTTCACTATTTACCCCCTTCGCACTATGTGCATCTCCTTCAGGCTGCCCGTTCTAGGTTGGGGGATTATCCCTATGTTGCTTTAATTCCTCATTCTCTTTTTGCAGTTGTTCGACGACTGCCATTACCTGTTTTAACCTCTCATTTGTTTCTGCTAACCTTACTTCCACCTCCGTCATGCTCATTCCTAGATCCCGGTCGACTTTTGATCACGTGACGGTTGGCATGTAAAAATCATGTTGAAGTCTGTGAAAATCCCACAGAAGGTACTACTGTAAAGGACGTGTTTCACACCACCAACTGTATGGATGACCTGCAGTAGTGAAAAGACGACGTTGGTCGCCCTGTGTAAACTCCGATGCTTAAGTCAGTAACAGTATAAAGATGAGTGTATATAAAATGAAAATGAAAATGTTTGTTACCTCTATCAAGTTATGAAGGATGTGGCATGATAAAGACTAACTCTAATCACCAATCTCGTGTGCTTATCTTTCATGATCCCTTATTAACTAAAAAAGAAACCTCCTGTTTTGTAGAAGTTATCTTGCTCAAGATGATTGTATCCAATTGTGGGCCTTATCTCTAATTCTTTGGAGTTATCTTGTCTCATAGTTGTGGTTACGAGCCCTCTATCCATAGAGCTCCTAATCCTAAGTACCGAATTAGCCTTCTTAACATTTGTGATGGGCTTAGTCTTTGAGATGGACCCAAAGCCCAAGTGTCCAAATGTCCCCTCCACGCGTTACACTTGTTAGGTTATGCTTGGTAGATGAGATAAGATGAAAATTTTTAAAAATTTTGTGAATAGTGTTAAGATGAAAGTTTAAAATATTATTTTTTAATATTATTATTATTTTTGGATTTGAAAAAGTTAAATTATAATTTTAAAAAATTGAATTGTTTATTATATTTTGTATGAAAATTTAAAAAAGATGTAATGATAAGATCAGATAAAGATGAAATCAGATTCCCCACACGATCTCTTGAGGCAAAAGTTATCTTCTATCAAATTTCTTCACAAAAAAAAAAAAAAAAAATTCTTGTACCCTTTTCATTGCGTTGACTCTCGCCCACTCTCTCCCTCCGTCTCTGCTTTCCAATTCTTCATGCAGCATGGAAATGGCACAGGAAATTCGGTTCTTCGAGTTGAACACGGGAGCTAAGATCCCTTCTTTGGGACTGGGGACGGGGCAGATCGACCCCAGCCTCGTCGGTGAAGCCTTGGCCACTGCCATCAAGGTCTTCTTCGTTTCCTTCTTTATCTGTTGCTGTCGCCATTTTTAGGTTTTGGAGTTTTTAAGGACGTCATGATTAATTTTTGTGGTGTGAAAAGTAATGAATAGCTTAATTAGCTCTCTAGCTACAAGCCAACATATTTACTTGTGCTGCAGGTTGGATACCGCCATATTGATTGCGCTCAACTTTATGGCAATGAAAAGGAGGTAAAATATTTTTTGAAAACTTGGTGTCACTCGCCTTAATATCGTCTCACTACGACCAAATTCTAAGCTATAGAATTGCTTTAGGTATCTGATACACTTGATGCTTTAGATCTTCCTACAGCATGAGTCGCATATTAGTCAACCAATTTGATTCAAGCTTGTGGACTATTTATCTTTCATAGATGGAATTTACTTATAGATTCGAATACCTTAGGCATTTTTTTGGGGATTTCTATTTGGGTATATGAACGATGACATGGAAAGACGCCTTCATGAGTATTCCCAGTTAGTTTGTCATAGTGCGCATGCTGGGGTATGGGGCTAAGTGCTGACACATCCATTTTCTCTTTACTTAATTATTTTCTAATACGCATGAAATAATTAGTGATGATGTTCTAAGTCTTTTTTTATTGCTAATTGAAATTGCTTAAGCTTTTGCAAGAATTGTAAATTATCTGATTTCTACTACTCATTTCTTGTAGATTGGTCTCATTCTGAAGAAACTATTTGAAGATGGTGTGGTGAAGCGTGAGGATTTGTGGATTACCTCTAAACTCTGGTTTGTTTTATAGAGTAAAGAGTTTCCATTTAAAATGATAATGCTTTATGTTCCTTATATGAGTTACTAACAGGGTCTTTGATCTTATCTAGTACGTTTTCTTTACATCTAAAAATGAGATAATCCACAGGAGCACTGATCATGCACCTGAAGATGTTTCAGAGGCTTTGGATACTACTTTGCGAAACTTGCAACTTGATTATCTTGACTTGTACCTTGTATGTATCACTGATTAAAGCTTATGAGCGATTTGGATATCTACAAACTTGGTACACTACTTTTTGCTTTGATACACCCTGCAGTCTTCTAACTTGTAGAAAGGCTTCCTAGAACTACCTATTGAAGGTGAAACAGAAGAGTTTTTTTTTTTCTAAAATATAAAAATAAAGAAATTCCCCGCATAGTTATGAACAAGTCATGGAATGCCTTGAGTCTGCTTCTATTCTTCTCAGAAAATTACACTTTGAGATATTAGTATTGACATCATTTTCTTCTCGATGATGCGGTATTGAGGACATTATTTAACTGTGACTAAATGAGGCTGCTCAACTTTTTAAGATCCATTGGCCAGTCCGGATGAAGAAGGGGTCAATAGGCTTTAAACCAGAAAACCTCATTCAACCAGATATACCTAGCACATGGAAAGCGATGGAAGCACTCTATGTTTCGGGAAAGGCTCGAGCTATTGGTGTCAGCAATTTCTCGTCAAAGAAGCTTGGCCATCTGTTGGAGGTAGCACGTGTGCCTCCTGCTGTTAACCAAGTGGAGTGCCACCCCTCATGGCAGCAGCCAGGATTACATGCATTTTGTAAATCCAAGGGAGTTCACTTATCTGTGAGTTTATACGCAAATTTTGAAATGCTTTTATTTGTGCGTACACACGTATATTCAGGATTCTAAGATGGTTTATCTATTTGTGAGGAGGCAAATCTTATGTGAAGAGTTAAATATTTTTTATTTCTATAATTGAAGGTTTTAAGATTGTTAAAAATGGTAACACTGATGTTTTTTTTTTTTTTATCTAGGGACATTCACCATTAGGTTCTCCTGGCTCTACGTGGGTCAAGAGTGACGTTCTTAAGAATCCAATTCTAGGTATGGTTGCAGAGAAAGTAGGCAAAACTCCTGCACAAGTAGCCCTTCGTTGGGGCCTGCAAATGGGTCATAGTGTGCTTCCAAAGAGTACACATGAAGGAAGGATTAAGGACAACTTTGATATCTTCAACTGGTCTATACCTGAGGTCTTGCTTGCCAAATTGTCCGAAATTGAGCAGGCAAGTATTCAATTAGACATTGTCTTTCTAAATTATACTTCAGGACTTACTGCACCATTTTTTTTCATGGCCAATTCTATAGCTTTTACCAGCATATACAGTCACTATTTCCTGCTAATATGTTATCAAGTGAATTGGTCCTTTAAGTTTTGTTGCGACCATAAGCTTAGGCGTTGTTCTTGCATAAGTCCGATATGCTTGGGCTCTTGTGTACTCTTTTGATCAATAAAAACTTGTTTATCGATTAAAAAAAAAGTTTTGTTGCGATCATATCATTATAAGAATAGTGCTAGGCTGCCGCCCATCAATGACCGCTAGGCATGCGGCCTAGCACAAATTTATCTTTTTATTTTTTTCTTCTTTTTTCTTTTCATATTTTTTAACATATTTAAATATTTTTAAAATATAAAAAAATACGCCAATACACTAAAAGTTACTTCCTTAATCATTAAGTAAAAAAAAAAAATTTTAAAAATACATGACCAGTCAAAGTGAGGGAACAAACTTAAACGGGATATTAGCATTTCTCATCATCATAATATGCTAATTCTCTCTATGATGCTTTTACTGGGTCTCTGAAGGATTGTGTATGAGGTCCAATGAATATGGTATAATGACGATTCTGTTCCCGATGTTTGTTGTGCAGGTAAGATTGACAACAGGGGACTTCGTCTTTGTCCATGAGACTTTTGGTCCGTACAGGACTGTTGAGGAATTATGGGATGGCGAAATATGAGCAGCGAGATGACTGCTGGTTCATTAGAAAAAGAGGGCAAAGTTAAATTTAGTTGTCATGTTATGTGTTCTGTTTTTCTTTTTCTTCTGATATTTCGAGGGATTTGAAATTGCTACTCTCAGATGACCACTCTTCAAATTTGTATCTTAAAGCCTGACTTCCACTTGGTAAAGATGCTACTTAGGGTTTGAGTGTTTTTGTAAGAAATTTGACGTAATAAAAGGGGTACTGATATACCATCAACTCGTTTATAATTTGAGTGTTTTTTTGTTTTTCTTTGTAATTTTTTTGATAAATCCCTTGACATGATATGGTGGTGTCACTTTACGAGGATGCGGTAAGTTTCGGATGGTTAAAAGGGTATTATATTTATAAATTTCATCTAATCGGCAGCACATTTTCAATGTAATAAACATTGGTTTGACTTTTTGTTTTTTAATTTTTAATTTGTAAAATATTAGTTTGTAAAATCTATATAGTAAAACTTTGAAGTGCCTCTTACATTATGGCTTGTTTAGAGAGTGAGATGAGATGAAAATTTTATAAATAATAATAAGATAGTTTATGAATAGTAGTGAGATAGTTTGAGTTGAGTATTTTTTAAATTTTGAGAAAGAAGAAAGAAAAAGTTGAATAAAAAATATTATAAAATTAAAATATTGTTAAAATATAGTTTTATAATATTATTTTTGTTCAAGAATTTAAAAAATGTTGAATTATTTTTATTTTTTATTTGAAAGTTTGGAAAAGTTATAATGATTAGTTTGAAATGATTGTAATGATTAATTTGAAAATATTTATTTTTAAATAATATTTGACAAAAATATATGATGTATTGAGATAAAAAATTTGAGATAAAATCTATTTTCAAATAAGTTCTAAATTTGACTTATTTCTATTAACATATAGAGATATAAGTCTTAATTTATATATTTTAAATTTATTAGCTATCATATATAATAAATGTTGAAAGTGATATAATTTGACTTATCGAACTTAAAAGCGGAAGTTCCTATTTTTAAAACAAGACTCTAGACTAATGATTCCTCGGGAAACAAAAAAGTTTGAAGTTCAATAATTTGGGCTTTGATTTCCATAGAAAAACATTATGGAAATATTACGTGACATTTACGTGTCTATATTTTTTCACTCTAATAAGGGTTAACCGTTACAAAAAATCCAAGGATCTAAATCCAATAATTTCATTGTTTCAACGTCGTCACTGATATAGTCTCTGTTTCAACGCCGCTGCAAAGTGAATGTGCTAGGCCGGCTGGCGGCTGTGTATTTATTTGAAAGGCTGGAGATTCTTCTTCAAAGTACTCCTTGAATCAGTCGTCCAATGTAGAATCGAAATGGCACACGAAATCCGGTTCTTTGAATTGAACACGGGAGCTAAGATTCCTTCTGTAGGGCTGGGGACATGGCAGGCTGATCCTGGCGTCGTCGGTGAAACCTTGGCCACTGCCATCAAGGTCGATATCCTCTTCGTTTCCTTTATTTGTTGCAGTACTTTTCAGGTCTACTTTTGGACTTTTGTTCTTCATATTTTTGTTAATGAACCAATAATGGCCTCAGTACGCCATTCCGATGATGAATTGACGATGAATCTTTTGTTGTGTTGTGAATATTATGAATTGCTAAATTAGCTCGATCTCTAGCTACAAACCAACGTGTTTACTGGTGTTGCAGGCTGGATACCGTCATATCGATTGCTCTCAGATGAATGGCAAAGAGCAGGAGGTAAATATATATAATATACTTTCTAAAAATAGTCGCCTTCAGCTATTAGTATTCATGTCTCCCTAGGATCCAAATTTCTTTACGTTTCTGAATACACGTGATGCTTTAATTAGATCTTCCTAAAGTGAAAATTCGCATATAATTCGATAGTTAACCACTTTGTAGTCTGTTCTGCAATTCCACTCCCATTGATGCAAGCTTGTTGAAATGTACGTGATCCATTGCATACTGATGCGTATTTCTTGTATATTGGTTTGGTTCTGAAGAAGCTGTTTGAAGATGGTGTGGTGAAGCGAGAGGAATTGTGGATTACCGCTAAACTCTGGTCAGCTTCATCTAATATATATAGAATTACATGATCATCTCATTAATGCTAAAAAATGATATGCTAGCTAGCTGCGTGCTTTATGCCATATTAACCGGCTCAATATAAATTGAGGCCTTAGGTGAAATTTAATTGAGTTATTTGTAATTATAATATAATAAAATATAAATTATTATATAGAATATTTTCAAAATTTTCAATAAAACAAGATTTTATTTAAAATCTTTAAATACAACTTTTGTAAATTTATATTTATAACAACTTAAAATGAGTCCTCAATGTAGTTTTTGTGCCTCAATTTAGCAAGATTTTAAAAAAATTATTTAAAATATAAATAATTCATTGTATTACTTATGAAACAAATCATTGTATTAAGTATTTAATTTGGTATTATGGGGCCTTGCACACATTGAAAACTATATAAATTATTTCAAAATTTTATTTAATGAAATGATTTTTATTTTTATTTTTAAAAAAATTAAAAAAAAATACTTCGTTTTTAATTTTAGGGGCCTTACATAAAGTGAGGCCTTAGGCAATGGCCTAAGTGGCCTTACCATGCAGCCGGCCTGATTAACTCAATATAAGATGATCCACAGGTGTACCGATCATGCACCTGAAGATGTTCCAGAGGCATTGGATGGCAGTTTGCGAAACCTTCAGCTTGATTATCTTGATTTGTACCTTGTTTGTATCACTGGTTACAGCTTATGCTCGATTTATATCTGTAGAGACTTGTTCAAGAGTTTTTGGGTGTACCTAAAGATTATGGCCAAATCATGGAATGCCTTGAGTCTGCAGCTCTTTTTCATGATCTCCTACTCTTCTCGGAACATTACAGTTTCTTTTAATTAGTAGTATTTTACATCATTTTCTTTTTGAAATTGTTTGATTAGAGACGTTATATAAACAAGTTGTAACTAAATGAGGTTGCTCATTACTTTTTTTTTTTTTTAAGATACATTGGCCAGTCAGGATGAAGAAGGGTTCAATAGGGGTTGAGCCTGAAAACCTTGTTCAACCAGATATACCTGCCACTTGCAGAGCAATGGAAGCACTCTATGATTCTGGGAAGGCTCGAGCTATTGGTGTCAGCAATTTCTCTTCAAAGAAGCTTGGGCATCTGTTGGATGTAGCACGAGTTCCTCCGCTGTTAACCAAGTGGAGTGCCACCCCTCATGGCAGCAGCCAGGATTACATGCTTTTTGTAAATCCAACGGAGTTCACTTATCTGTGAGTTTATACGCAAATTTTAAAAATTTAAGATGAATTGACAAATATAATGCTAAAACTGAGATACTTTTTTATCCAGGGATATTCACCATTAGGTTCTCCTGGCACTATGGGGCTCAAGATTGATGTCCTTAAGAATCCAACTCTAGTAAGGATTGCAGAGAAATTAGGCAAAAGTCCTGCACAGGTCGCCCTTCGTTGGGGCCTTCAAATGGGTCATAGTGTGCTTCCAAAGAGTACAAATGAAGCAAGGATTAAGGACAACTTCGATGTCATCGACTGGTGTATACCTGAAGACTTGATCGCCAAATTCTCTCAAGTAGAGCAGGCAAGTAATCAATTAAACATCATGCATGTTGGTAAATTATACTCTTTGCTGAATTACTTCACTTCTTGTTTTGCTGCCAATTATTAATTACTCACAAGAGTATGGACACGGCGCTATACTATCATCTTTTCACAAATTGTCATAATATTATACTAGTCATGATAAGTACTATTTAGTAACATGACATTTTATGATATGACGTGTCCCCGAGACTATGAATTATCACTTAAAATTTTGTTGCATGATGTCATTTATAATATGCCAATTTTTCCACTATATATGATGCTTTCCCTTACGTTTTGCAGGCAAGACTGATTACAGGGGAAATCTTCTTTGTTCATGAGACTTTTGGTGCGTACAGGACTGTAGAGGAATTATGGGATGCTGAAATGTGAGCAAGGAGATGACCTCCTAGCTGTGTTTGTGGATTGAGAAGTTGAGGAACGGACATGACCTCCTCCAATGATCTTGTCGTCCTTGTTAAAATATATTATACTATTATCAAAATATGATGTCATAAAAATGGAATGTAAAAAATATAATTTAAATTATTTAATTTCTTCGCTGAGAGCAGAGAAATATTTTTCAATTAAAACTTCCATCTAAATGCAACCTTATTGTTTGGCATAATGTATTTAAGTTACTCTTTAATAGATATGATTGAATTAAGCTTCAATGGTGGGCACTATTTATATTTAGAAAAATGCTATGCGCCCTGCTCGAACGTCCCGCTCCCACTTCCCCTCCCACTTCCCGCTTGACATGGAATGTCACGTTGTAAGCGTATTGAAATTAAAAAATAAAACCTCTCTCCATTTCGTCTTCAACGTTCTTCGTCTTCAACCCAGAGAAAGCCATCCCATCAAGAGAAAAAACCCGTCCCACCATGAAGCGTATTGAAATTAAAAAATAAAGTCTCTCTCCATTTTGTCTTCCACCTTATTCGTCTTCAAGTAAGAGAAACCCATCCCACCGAGCAAGAGAAAAACCCATCCCACCAAGAGAAACCCATCCTGAAACCAGTTCTTCTTCAAGTCAGAGAAACTCATCCCACCAAAGAGAAACCAGTTCTTCTTCAAGCCTCCATCCATCCCATGACCAAAGAGACTCATTTCGAGAGACCCATCCCACGGAAAGAAAAAAGTGCCGAGTTTTAGTAAAGGGGGAGTGTTGGTGATCATGAATAATGGAGAAGTCAAGGAAAGGCAACAGAAGAAAATGAAAGAAAAAACCATACTAACAAGTAAATTGTTAATCGCAGATAATAATAAACTCAAGGTTTCAGACAAATGCAAAAACACAATTTTTGCAATTAAGGTAACTAGCTAGAATTATTCTTATCAACTATATTACATCTGTTTTCAAAGATTACAAGCCAGAGATACACTATTATTTAATATAATATGATAGGATGATATTATCGACTATATTTCTAGTTTTACGGCAAAAAATAAATAAATTCCAGTTCCAGTTCCAGTTCCAGTGTGGGATCAGCAAAAAAATTCCTTTTATTTTACCAAAGAGAGTAGAACTGATTTCTTTGTGGGATCAGTGTCTTTTTACATGTTAAAACAAGAAATTTTTTTTTTTTTTTTGAGGATGGCACCTCCCTTTAGTGATTGAAACCTCAGAGTACAGGATCCCTACAAAAACAGAGTACCCAGAAATACCCAAAATACCAGACCCAAGCTAAGACCAAAACAAATCAAAGAGCTCACTACGATGGGCTCTAGAACGGCCATCCTCTATATTCTCTGTCTTTTGCGGAAGGCAGGCTTTCGTCGGGGGTTGGGGATTTTCGCCTTCTGAAGAGGAAAGGAGGAGCAGAGGAATGGGGAGGGAGGGAGGCAGGGGGAATGTTGGGCGAGACACGACTTGTTTTTTTTTTTTTAAATAAAAAAATTATAAAACACATGGCATGCCATGTATAGCGGGAAGAGAGAACGGTAGTATTGAGCGGTAACTATAGCATTGTCCATTTATTTATTGATATCCCAATTATTCTTTATACTGATTTGATCTCATTTTATTAGCTGTTTTAGTAATAAAGATAAAAACTAATAGTTATTATTGGTGAAATATATAGTAATAAAATAAAATTTACAATAAAATTGAAATTGATATAAAACTATTCTTTATGCAGAGGGGCAGAATTCTTATTTTTTTAAAAGGAGATTAAGCCTTCTCCGATATATAAAATTTCAAATGAACTGATATAACAGATGTATTCTTGACTTGTCTATATAATAACACAGCTGATCGTCCTTTAGTCCAAATCAATTCTGTACAATTACATAGCTGAGCCTAAAGCTCCAATAGAAAAAATAATTCTCCACTGTCTGGAAAATTACGGAGGGTATCTAAACACTTTAATTTTTTTAAATTTCAATCCATCTTGTACCAAAAACAGTCACTACTGAAGAATGATTTTTTTTTTTCAGCTAAGGAATTTTTGTTACTATCTCTCACATGGAGCTTCTTCAAAGTTTCAAACATCTCAAATACAATTCTCGTAGAATATTTTAAAATCTAAACGTTGAAGGACACTTTCTCCGTTATACAATTTTCGACCCTTCCAAAAGATAGGGCTACTATTTTATTATTATTTATTTATTACTTTTTTTGTATTTAATTTTTTTTATTTTTAATTTTATTTAATGTTTAAGAAAGTGAGTATGAATAAAATTATATATATTTTTAATTTTTTTAATGATTAAAGGTATTAAAAAAATATTTAAAAAATTGATAAAAAATAAAAAAAAAACTTAAAATGAATTTAGATAATAGATAGATAGTAATATCCATTCCAAAAAGTTAGTAACGTATATGATTTGCTCCAAAATTCAAGAGAAAAAAAATGGAAAAGAGTTAAAATGTCTTCGCTCGATTGCACAGTTAAAACAAAAAGAAATAGTAATGAGAATAAAATTAAAACAACACGCATTCCCAGCCGACTAGCTAAAATTTTAGCCAAGTGCCCGTTTAGTACATTAGTATTGGTTTGACTAGGCCTCGTTTAGATCTTCAATTCATTTCAATTCATCTCAACTTATTATTATAATTTTTTTAAATTTTAATATAAAATATAATAAATAATTTAACTTTTTCAAATTTTAAAAAAATTTTAATATTTAAAAATAATATTCTAACAATATTTTATCATATCAACTCAAGTCAATTCAACTTATCTCAACATCTAAACGTACCTTAAATGAATATATTTAAATCATTTAATATTTTTAAATGACTTAAAAATATTAAGTCATTTAAAAGTCATTTAATGCTAATAACAAAAAATATTTGATTAAATTCATCAAAAATTCTATCTAAATTTCTTAATTACAAACTAAATAATATTTTTATTGGAGTGAGAAAATAATATTTTAATATTTGTTTGGAGTGAGAAATTATTATTTTAACTTTTAGTGAATCAATTTAATTTTTTAAATTTGACTAATCACTGTAGCAGAAATCTAAATTATTTTAGAGATATCCATAGGGCTTTTTTAATGCAAATTATCTAAATTTTAACCAATTTTCAACTTTATCCAAACTAATACTAGTGCTCTTAGATAGATCATCTCATCTCAACTCTTCTTGTACGGCAAACCCATCTCTTATCCATACGCTTGCTGAAAATGAACTTGAGATCATCTCATGTGTTTTCAAATACGACAAAAAGGCCAGTGCTTTTCATAAGCAGAAGTCTGAGTAGCACCGCTCAATCTTATTCTCAATTATTTTTTTAACTATTTTTAAGTATTTTTAAAAAATAAAAAATACATCAATATATTTAAAATTATTTTCTTAATAATTAAATAAAAAAATTATCAAATAGTACATTTCAGCGATATCATTGGAACTGCAAAATAGCTTTTCTCTTTCAGAAAACCAGTGTTTTCAAATACGACTTGAGATTAATATTTTTATTTGATATTTCACAAAATAATTTGATTAGAAAAAAATCTTATCATCTATTAATATTATTATGAAATATATTATAAAAAATAAAAATTGGGTAGGTAATTTATAAATTAATATTACTTATTTATAAATAAAATAAAATCATTACAAGTTATTATTATTACTTATTTGTAAGACACACATCTATCTCATTTCTAAAAAGTTAAAACCATCTCATCTCATTTTCAATCTAAACACATAAAATTTTCAAAAACCATCTCATCTCATTTCATCTTAATTCAATAATCTTATTACTATTTACAAATCATTTTAACTCATCTCTGAATCTAAACAAAATTTAAATTTAATTACGATTTGTACTTTTTTTTGATTTAGCTATTAAGGTATTTTATAAGACTAGATTTCACTCTTTATATTAGCTATTCAAGTTTATTATTTTTAATAAACTAATTTTTTTGACCTTTTGTTATTCTTTTTCATATAATCATAATTTTTAAATTCTTATTCTCCCAACAATTATATTTTTCAAAATCTGTATTTTTTAAATATTATGAGCTTTTTTTTTTACATTCTCTAACAGTCATATTTATGATAATTTTTTTCCAAATTTTCTTTTCTAAAGATATTTTATTTTCAAAATGTTAACCATATTTTCTAAAATTTGTCCTTTTCTAATGGCAAGAATTTTTAAAATTTGAAAACTTCCTAATAATCATTATTATTCAAACTTTGTTCTGACGGTCATATTATTGAAAAATCACATTCTTCCAATGATCATAAGTTTTCTTTCAATATAAATAATTTTATTTTTCTTTAAACTTTCAATCATTTCATTCTAAGTTTCTTTTTTATTGAATCTCAATTATTACTCTTATAGCTTGTCATTCTTTTAAAGGTCATTCTTTCTTTCACAATATACTTCTTAATGACTCTAATGATGAAAGTAGAGCTTATAAACTTCTCTCAAACAATATTAACTAGCAAATTATAGTACATATACTGAAAATTCTTGAAATCTATTGACAAAACTAAGCCCTACATCACAATGTTCGGTTGTTAAAAGTTTTTCCAAATTTCTTATGCCATTATTCTTCAATTCAAATTAGAATGTTATTTTCATGAAAATACCTCAATGAAATATTCAGTTTTCTCATCAACAAAACATTATGGCATAAAAGCTAAGAAAAACCTAGAAATAACCTGTAAACAACCTAGAAAAGTCATGAAAAAAAATTACTATAGTTAAAAGAAGAAAAAATAACATGGCCGGAGGCAAAATTTACACCCAAAAAAAAAAATTACCAAAATTTGAAGGAAATTTGTATAATCACTAAAAGTAAATGTGGAAAATAAAGTTAAAAACTTACATTCAATTGGAGATTAGATCCTTAATTGAAGCTAAAACGCCGTGCTTTAGTTGACTGTATGGAAAGCCCATAAAAAATTACAACAAAAAAAAAATTGCAGGTTGAAGCTAACGTCCGCAAGTCCCTTTTTCGTGAAAATGAACTAAAAGGAAAGAGACATTTGGAGGTATAGATTTATGAAATTGATTTTATTTTATTTTAATAAAAAAATTGATTATTTTAATAATATATTTTTTTTATTGAATGAATAATGCTAGCAAAAGATTGCTAAGACTGTACCAACTCGATAATTCCAAAGGGACAATGCTACAGCCCCGCTGGGGCTATGTTTTTTTTTAAAGTTGCTTTTTATATAAATTTTTTAATATTTTTAAAAAATAAAATAAATTTAGAACATCATTAAAAAATACTTTCTTAATTAAAAAGTTAAAAAAAATTATTAAAAAATACTTTCTTAATCACTAAATAAAATAAAATAATTTTTTTTTATAATTTTTTATTTTACTTCATGATTAAGAAAGTATTTTTTAATAATATTCTAAAATTTTTTTATTTTTTAAAATATTTAAAATTATTAAAAAAATTTATATAAAAAAACTTAAAAACACACACACACACACACAAAAATACATGCTAACTCCCAGCGGGAGCCTCAGCGAAGATCTAGCATTTTCCATTCCAAAGTTATTACTGCCAGCGGGGTTGCCGGCTGAACTTGATTTTGTCCTACTTTTTTAAATTTTTACTAGTATGACACATTTTTACATTTATATATTTTATTTACATGCAATTCTCATATTAAATTAGTCATTTATTCTCTATATAATTATAAAATATTATTAAATTAATAAATTTTTTATTTAATTTATTTATATCATATTTTATAATTTTACCAATTGAATATTAATAATAATTATATTTTAATTAAATTAATATTAAAAAATTTATATTTTTAAAAGTCATTTAATGTTAATAATAAAAAATATTGATTAAACTCATCTAAATTTCTATCTAAATTTCTTAATTACAAACCAAATAGTATTTTTATTGGAGTGATAAACTAATATTTTAATATTTTCTTGAAGTAAGAAATTAATATTTTAATATTTGGTGAATCAATAGTGATTCTCCATCTTTGGCCAATCACTGTAGCAAAAGTCCATTTTATTTTAGATTTAGTCAATCCAATGTAGAGTGTTTTTAATACATATTATCTAAATTTTAGCCAATCTTTAATTTTAGCCAAGTCAATACTAGTGCCCAAACTAGGCTTTACCTAACCAGTTGTGAATATTCTAATAACATTGATTCACAAAAACTGATTTAACTTTAAGATACCGTTTGTATAGTAAGTTGAAATGTGATAAATTGATATTAAAAATAAAAATAAAATAAAATAATTCTTTTTTAATTTAAAAAAATTAAATATTTATTATATTTTGTATAAAAATTTAAGAAATTATAATAATAAGATAAGATAAAAACGCATCTTGTATCCAAAACAGGGCTTAATATTGACCAACAATTAATTCAATGTAATCTCAATCTTAACGGTTAAATAAATTTCGAATTACACACAGTAACAAAAACAAAAGTTCTATTAAAAATACCAACATTTATAATATGACGTAAGGCTTGCAGCTCCTAACAAATGCTTTCAAAATTTATCATATACTTATGCTATGTTTGGTAAACGGACTACTCTGAGGTACTCTGAGGTACTCTCACTACTATTCTCTACTTTATTATTACTTTTCACCTACTTTTACTACTATTCATTACTTTTTACCTACTTTTTACTACTATTCAATATTTTATTATTACTTTTTTACAACACTTCTCAACACTTCTCAACACTTCTCGTTGTCCAAGCACAGCCTAGTTAGGGGTGTAAGGCAATCAGTTCGGACTGAAAAAATCAACTGGCCTGAATGGTTCAATCCGCACCGAAGCAACAGTTTTATTGGTTGGTCTCAGAGTGTGTTGTTTTAGACCAGACCAGACTGAGACCTACCGAATATATATATTTAAATATATTTTTTATATATATGATATATTATTTTATATAGTAGTTGTATAAATTAGTTATGTAATTTTTATCTAAAGGATTATTATTGACTATATATATAATGAAATTATTTAATATTTATTAACCTTATATAAAATGTTAAAGAGATCACTTAATATTAATTTTACTAATTTAATTAATTTTTTATATTAATTTTTCTATCAATAAAGAAAAAAAAATTCGTGGGCCAAATCAGACCATATGGATCAATCGGACCGATGGCTAATAATGTAGTCCGGCAAAAATGATAAATCAAAATTTTCAATCTGTAACCTTCTCCAGATCGACCTTAACCAATTACACCTAGGGGTGTAAACGGGCCGGTCCGGTCCGGTTCGGTCCGGTCCGGCCATGGACCGAATTTTTTCGGTCCATGGTTTGACCGGACCAGACCGGACCGAACTCCTATAGGGACCGGACCGGACCGGTAGTCATCGGTCCGGTCCGGTCCGGTCCGGTCCGGTCCGGTCCATTCGGTCCAGCCCTTTTTTTTTTTTTTTTTCACATCAATTAATAAAAAAATTTATTTACAATACTAAATTAATTTATACTATAACTCTTAATACTTAATAGTATTAATAATACATTAAAGAATATATTAATATATTGATACTAAATATATATAATTATAGACTTATAGTGATTAGTTATTATGAATCATAATTAGTATAACTATATAATAGAATTAGTATAAAGTATAAGACTATTAGTAATATAGTATAGCTATATATTAGTAATATTAGTATAAGTATAAATGTATAACTATAGTTTATACTTAATTATAATATGGTATAATTATATATTAGTTAGTGATATGATTATGTTAGATGAAAATTATATAATTAATTATATATATAATTTTTTTTTTTTTTTTTTTAGGTTTGGTCCGGTCCGGTCCGAAAAACACATGGACCGTGGACCGGACCGAATTAATTCGGTCCTATTAAATTCGGACCGTGGACCGGACCGAATGAACTCGGTCCGATCCGGTCTCGGTCCGGTCCGTTCGGTCCGGTCGGTCCGCTTACAGCCCTAATTACACCCTATATACTTTAGTGAAAACTGCCTTAAGACCGTAGGCCTTGATGACTACAAACATTATTGTTACAAACTAAGATCAGCAAATGGTCGGTTCAATCCAGATGGAACAAACGATTAATTTAGGAGATGCATGGGAATGAGATAAGAATTATGTGAATAATAATAAAATTGTTTGAGTTAAGATATTTTATTAGGTTTTGAAAAATGTGAGAGAAAAAGTTAAATAAAAATACTTAAAATAGTATTAAAATATAATTTTTGTTTTGAGATTTAAAAAAATTAAATTTTTTTGTATTTTATTTATAAATTTAATAAAATTATAATAATTAGATAATAATTAAATGAAAAAGTTGAATATTTAAATTTTAAAAGTGTTTGTAATGTGGGACTCACTATTAAGTCTCACATTGCTCAAGTAAGGGAGGTTTGGATAAAAAAAAGCTTTTAACTCATTTCATTTTATCTCATCTAATTATTACAACTTTTCTAAATTTTCACACAAAATACAATAAATAATTCAACTTTTTCCAATTTCAAAACAATAATAATATTAAAAAATAATATTCTAACAATATTTTATTCAACTTTTAAGTTTCATTTCAACTCATTTTATCTCAACTTAACTTTCAATACAATCTTGTATTTCCTTGGCTTCCTATATAAATGTTAGCCTAAGAGGCCAATGCAATTCAATCTTATGAACACAAGTCTAGCAAATTTAAAACTATGTTATTAGTTTTAAAATTATGGTTATATTTACAAATTTTAATTTTTAGACCCAATGGGCCACGGGTACCTTTGGGCTGGGTTGAGGGTAGGGTGGATGAGATGTTTACCCCTGCCCCTGGCACCAGGACGGGGTGTGGGGGTGTAAACACTAGCCCCCACATATGCGGGGGCGGGGTGCAGGGAAGGGTCGACCCCGTATATGCAGGTAGCACCTCTAACTAAATGTATGGTGGAATTGGGAGAAAAGGGGATGGGGTGTTCGGGAAAACATTTGATGAGGGCTGAAATGTATCGGACTGAGATTTATCGAATTTGAGTCTATGAAAAAAATATTAGAAGGACAATGCTAGGGTTCACACCAAGTGTGCACTTCAAATATGCACACCAATGTAAATGATTATTTTTTATTTTTATTCTTCTTTTAAGTATTTTTTAAACATCTTTCACTATTAAGAAAAAATAAAAATAAATAAATACAAATTCATTAATAGTTATTTTCTTAACTATTAAAAAAATAAAAATAAAATAAAATATATAAGTGAACACATTTATTCTGCGTTTGGATGTTGAGTTAAGTTGTAAATAGTAATTTTTTGGGAGTCTCATTGAGATGAGTTTAACTTTAAAAAAAATTTAAACACAGGCGCGAATGGTGAAAGCATGGCGCAAGACTTCCACCATGTTTAATAAAGCAGTGCGTTTGGAGTTGAGCTGAAATGGTGCATTTAGAAGAGAAGCAAATTTCTCAAGTTCAGTTCCCATTCATTCTCTCATTTGACGCCAACCCTAAGCCCCCTTCTCATACAAGATCGTTCTTGGGTTTGGACAAAATCTCTAGTTTAGGCTTTTCATGGCGTCCAAGGAGGAAGAATGAGAAAGTTGTATACTTGTACATAATTTTTCTCCCTTTAAATGATTTTTGGGTTAGATATTTTTTAAGCTCTGAATCTCCTTTACTGGAAAGGGGTTCTTAATGTTGATGTTGCTTTCACCATGTTATCTGTATGAAAATAAAGGTTGAAATTGAAAGAAAATGATGCAAAACTTCAGCATCCCAGTATCATTTACCTTACTCTACTTTTAAATTCTCCATTCTCTTAAATTTCGTTGTTTTTCTGGTGACCATAATTCAATTTTTGGCTTTCATTTGGGTGGCTTTCATTTGATCTGTCTCTGAGATCTTAAGGGCTGATTTGGATAGTGAGATAAGATGAGATAATATGATTTTAGATGTATTGAATAAAATATTATTAGAATATTATTTTTTAATATTATTATTGTTTTGAGTTTTAAAAAAATTAAATTGTTTATTATATTTTGTATGAAAATTTGAAAAAATTGTAATAATGAAATGAGATGAATTGAGAGTATTTCTATATCCGAACGAGACACAAATCACTCTCTCTGTGGTCAGATGGAGATTCCGTTCAACCATTGCAGCTTGACCTTTGTGTGGATCTAGCTTGCTTGGCTGACAAAGATTTTTATCTTATTTTCCCTAATTTTATAACGAATCATGGATGTCAAAAATTAATAAACAAAAAGATGATATTTTCGATAAAAGATGCATCAACTTGGGAAAGAGACTCTTTGGATGCAGAAAGGGGCAACCATGATAGATGCCCCTTAACTCTATTGTATTTTGTGCAAATGAGTTTTGCAGTTATTAGAGTCTCGTTTTGATATAAAAACTAACTTTTCTGCACAATATATTTGAGAGAGATTCGACTTTCAAGTATTTTTTTGAGAGATTCTTGCGAGAAACAGAAAGTCTGGTTTCTATTTCTTCTTCCTACATCCGTCCATCTTTTTTTTAATAAAATAAAAGCTGATGTAGCTTATTGCCACGTTAGTGGGATGTACATATAGGCACAATTTCTACCTATATGTAGTAGAACTGTTAATTTTTTTAGGTTTAGATAGATTTAACTTTTTAAGTTAAAATGTATAAAGTAGGTTGAGATGAATTAAATTTTTTACAAAAGTTGAAAAAATAGTGAATGCCATAAATAATTAATTTGAGATTAATTAAGATGAATTGAGTTAGATTCAACAACCAAAAACAGCCATTCAATTATTATAGCATTTTCCATATTAGAATTTATACGTGTCATTCTATTATTAGATAGTGTAAAATTACACTTTTCACCTTATCTCTTAAGTTTATTTTTTAAATTTGACCGTTTATGTATTTTATTTTATTTTTTATATTTTTTAGTTAATAGTTAAGAAAGTAATTATTAGTAAATTAATATATTTTTTTAACTTTTAAAAATATTTACAGTTGTTTAAAAAGTATTTAAAAAAATACAATTTATAATAAGGACAAATAGGCAAATTTGGCATAGTACGACCTTTGTCCCAAATAATAAATCTTTCCAACCTTTCAATACTTCACACTCTAATTTTTTTTTAATTTTTTTTATTAAATAATTTTTATATAAATAGTAAATAAAAAATTTGAAATATTTTAAAAAAATAAATTCAAAAAAAAATTTTAAAATTATATTAAAAAATATTAAAAAATATGGAATGTGAAATATAGATGAATAGTAAGAGGTTGTATAGAAATCCTTCTCCAAATAACAAGGAGCGAGCCAAATGCTGAACCGACGGGCTAATTGGAGCCATATGAAATGATTTTTTAGTGCTAAAAAGTAAACAGCAATCATTTTCCTTGCCAACATCACAATGCCTGTTTGATGCTAATGAAGTTCAAAGCCACAGAAATCATTACACGTGGCATGATAGGTATCTGCGCTGCCGGCCACGTCTGTCTTTTATGTAAGGGTGCTACTGTGCGATTCAATTTTGGTCGTATGATCATTGTTTTTTTTGTTTTTTTTCACTTTTTAAAATATTTTTAAAAAATAAGAAAAAATTTAACAAATTACTTTTTTAATTAAACAAATATTAAAAAATAAAATAAAATACAAAGTCAGTCTTCATTGGAGAAATTTAAAGTTACGTAGTATATTCTCCTATGGGTTTTATTATATAATTTCTTATTATTTATCTACATTTTATATTCTATATTTTTTAATATTTTTAAAAAATATATGTAAAGCCGAAGGATGCCTCTTCGCTTTTACCCTCACTCTCCTACTTTTAGCACTCAATCCGTCTCTGATTCTTCCTACCGCTTCTTCTCAACGTGGAAATGGCGGATGGAATTCGATTCTTCCAACTGAACACCGGAGCTAAGATTCCCTCGGTAGCGCTTGGGACTTGGCAAGCTGACCCTGGCCTCGTCGGTCAAGCCGTCGCTACCGGCATCAAGGTCTTCTTATGTTCCTTCTTTATTCGTCGCTGTTTTTTGGTTTGGGATTTCTTTTGCATTGTTGAAATAAACTAGTGGCCGCACGCCATGATCATGCTGATGGTGTAGAATTTTATGGGCACTCTGATGGATTTTTGTGCTGTTGAAGTAATGGATAGGGTGGTGTTTTATAACTGGTGAAATGAAGCATTTTCGGTTTTAATTGAACATCTCTAACACCTAGAAAGTTGAAAAGTACACATATTGCACATTTTACATGTGTACTTCTCATATGTGCAATATCTTCGATTTTTCTTCAGCTGAAATGCTTTAGACTTGCGGAGAGAGGTCTTATGCTTCCCTGCTTGGAACATCTGTTTTTTTTTTTTTTTTCCCTTTGGAATTCTAGGATCAAACGTTTCGTGCATTTTACAAGAAGTGCAGTCATCTCTTGCTGAGTTTTTGTGCGAGTAATTATTTGATTTGTTCGTAACTAGCTTTCTACCAACCAACTTTTCTGCTGCAGGTTGGATACCGCCATATTGATTGTGCTCAGATCTATGGCAATGAGAAGGAGGTAAATATTTTCTCAAAAGTCGGTGTCACTTTTTGAGCTGTAAATATTATCTCACTGGATCCAAAGTATTATGACTCAAATTTCTTTAGGTTATCTGATACCCATGATTCTTTAGATCTTCCTCCAGTTTGATTCGCATTTGTTATCCAATTTTTGATTGTTTAGTTTCCATTACCATATAGCCTCACTTATTTCTCTCCTGCTGATGTGCTTTGGGATATTAGCTCTGCTAGTGTCACCAACTTTTAGTTTTCTTTTTCCTGCTTCTCCATTAGAAAAGCCTAGGCGTTTTTGGGGTGAGCGGTGGATGAATGAATGAAGGCAGGACATCTTCATGAGTGTTCCTGGATAGTTTTATGGTAATTCACATGCTGGGGGGGGGGGGGGGTGTAAATGCTGTCACATTCATACTTCAGAGACTTAAATTGTTTTCTAACTCATTTTGCAATAAATAGTTATGGTATTATGAGTCTTGCTTCATATTACTTGAAATTTCTCAAGCTTTTGCAGGATTGTACGTGATCCAAAGTCTACTTCTTCTTTCTTGCAGATTGGTTTTGTTCTGAAGAAGCTGTTTGAAGATGGTGTGGTGAAGCGTGAAGATTTGTGGATTACCTCTAAACTCTGGTTTGTTTAGTTTAATATTGAGTATCCCCATAAGGCTACTTATCAAAAAAGTATCCCCTTAATGCTAAATTGATACTGCTGATTGGTTTATGTCCTATTAACTGTCTTTGATCTTATCTAGTATGCTTTTTTACTTACTATAACTGAGATACCCACAGGTGTAATGATCATGCACCTGAACATGTTCCGGAGGCCTTGAATAGGACCCTGCGAGACTTGCAGCTTGATTATGTTGATTTGTACCTTGTATGTGCTGCTGATCCAAGCTTATATTCAGTTTAAATCTCTAGAAACTTGTTACAAGAGTTTCTACATTGATCCACCCTGTACGGCCTTTGGTCTAATTGATAGAAAAATAGCAGTACCTAATTGAAGGCGAAATAGAAGAGGGTTTTATTTCTATTTTAGTTCCAGCACATATTGACTTATGCTAAAGATTATGGCCAAAACATGTAATGCCTGGAGTCTGGCTATTTTGCTTCTACGCATTTGAAAATCACAGTTTGAGATGATAGTAATTTACATCATTTTCTTTTTTAAAATGTGTTGTTGAGGACATCATTCGACTGTGATTAAATGAGGCTGCTCAATTTTTTAAGATCCATTGGCCTGTCCGGATGAAGAAGGAGTCAGTAGGCTTTAAGCCAGAAAACCTCGTTCAACCAGACATACCTAGCACATGGAAAGCAATGGAAGCACTCTATGATTCTGGCAAGGCGAGAGCTATTGGAGTCAGCAATTTTTCTTCAAAGAAATTGGGAGATTTGCTCCAAGTAGCACGTGTTCCTCCTGCTGTTGTCCAGGTGGAATGTCATCCGTCATGGCAGCAGACCAAGCTACGCACATTTTGTGAATCTAAGGGAGTTCACTTATCTGTAAGGAGGCAAATCTTGACTTTCTTTTATTTGCACTTATCAAAAGAAAAAAATCTTGACTTTCTTTCATTTGCATGGTTTTGTTTTTTTTATTTATAATTTGAGTGTTTTGATAGCTCTTCTACTTGTGATTGTAAATCTTACGTCAAAACTGTGATATTTTTTCTAGGGATATTCACCATTAGGTTCCCCTGGCACCACGTGGCTCAAGAGTGATGTCCTCAAGAATCCAGTTGTACTAATGGTTGCAGAGAAACTAGGTAAAACTCCCGCGCAAGTAGCCCTTCGTTGGGGTCTGCAAATGGGTCATAGCGTGCTTCCAAAGAGTGTAAATGAAGCAAGGATTAAGGAGAACTTTGATGTCTTTGACTGGTCTATTCCTGGAGACTTGTTCGCCAAATTCTCTGAAATTGAGCAGGCAAGTAATCATTTAAATATCATCTTTATAAATTATACTTCTCTAATTACTAGACACACTTGGTTTTTACATGGTGAATTAGTATATAGCTTTTACCAGCACTGAGCCACAGGAAGTATATGGTGAATACTTCCTACAAATATGTATAGTCTGCCATTTATGGCATGCGAGTTCTATCTATGATGCTTTTACCATGTTCTGTTGGAGGATTGTGGATGAGGTGCAATGACTGTATTATGTTTATGATAGGATGATAGTGTTTGTGATGATATCGGATTCACAATCTTCATTAGTGTCTTATTTTTAAAATTGTGCAGGCAAGACTGGTTAAAGGCACCTCATTCATCCATGAGACTTTTGGTGCGTACAGGACTATTGAGCAATTATGGGATGGCGAAATCTGAGCAGTCAACTGCTGTTCCTTTCTCTTGTTTCTGCTTGTAATCAAGTAATTTGAACTTGCCACTCTCAGATGCTCTTAACTCTCTTTGGACGAATTTGTATCTAAAAGCTTAACTATCACAATGTATGATGTGTTCGGATTGGGAACAAATATTACTTGCTAAATAAATGAACACAGTTAAGGTCGTGTCTAGAAAAAAGAGATGGATCTAGATGAAGGTAATACACAGTAGACTACAGTACAATTCGAAACATAGAAGGCTCATGCGTCAATTACATAAAGTTCTCTTTCTTTTTATATGGTACTGTTTTGTATCATAACATTTAAAATTTTACAAATAAAAACTTAAGCGGACACCGCTAGATACTGGTCACAGCAATCAAGGTAGAAATGCTTAAGCTAGTTGTGCAAAGTAAGCTTGTTCACACAGGAAGGGTTTTGCTTTTCAAGTTAGGTAGTTTGTTCATCAAAGAAGAAGATGGTAGGAAAACTAGTTAGGATTGTGTGGAAAAGCTTGACTGCAAAATCCAAGTAGAATTTGAAATTGCAAATCTATTCGTATTGGACCATAAAGGTCAAGGTCTAACAATTGTGTGCATTGACATAACCAAGCAATCACTACAACTCATTTAACTTTTTACATGGAAGAATTTTCAATAATGTTAAATAAAAATTCATTGCAAAGAATGCACTATATATTTGCTATGAAATAAAAATCATGTTGCTATAGGTTTTGTTGCAATCATAAAACGTGTGAATCGCTTGAGAAAATGTTATTAAGACATAAAGTTCAAAGTTGTAAATGAGTTCAAACCCCAAGGGATTGGTCCAAGTGGTGAAGATTTTGGTCTTGGGGTATTATTCTTTTTAAGGTTTAAGGTTTAATATCTCATGAATGCAAACAATCATTTGGGGTCATACCGTTTGGTAAAAAGTCAACGATTTAACTAGTTTCGTGTAGGAAAACTTTCGAGGATGCAGTGTCTAGGATTATGATTTACTCTGCTGGGTTGGGTTCGAAGGACCTTACCTTGGAAAAGGTTCTCCAACATCAAAAAAAAAAAGAAGAAGTTGTAAATGAGTTCAATCTTACTATCCTCATGACTCAACCATTTATCCGCAGGGAATGTGTGAACATGCAGTTTCAATGCAAATTGACTCATGATTGTTTGATGCTATTGATTTTATGAGTTGAAGTATATAAGCACAAACACAGTACTCTTTTATGGTACTGTATTTGTTGGGAAGGAATTTTGGAAAGACAGAGATAGAGGATAGGAGAATATAGAATCCATTACCCATATATATGCCAAACAATATGAACGTCTCCATCCCTCCTAACAAATGTAGAAATTATTCTCATGCCATTGAAAATTCGGTTCTCTTTTAATTGTTTAAAATTCTAGTCCTTGTATCGAGTGTTGTCAATGAATGTTTTGTTGAAATATTGGAGGAAACCAAAGTCGGGTTGTACCCTGTTTACCCTATGCGGTGAAAATGGAGTGCTGGGCGAATAGGGAAGAAAAATATAGTGAGACTCAAGGACTTTAGGGTAGAGAAATACTACTATGCTGTTCCAGTTGTATCACTACTTGCTGACGAGGCACTAACATGTGGTTCCATTTGTTTTATTAAAAAATTAAAAATACAAAGTTAAAGGAGATAAAAAATTTAGATTTAGATTTTATTTTTTTAATAAATCTCGTTGTATTACGCGATGGTGTCACATCAATTAAGTAAAATAAACAGTACACCTGAGACGGCAAAGTAGTAATACTCTTTATTGGAAAAGGAAAGATTTCTTGGAGAGTGTGGATCTCACGGCAAAAAGACAAGTTTGCTAAAATTCAATAAAAAATCATTGAACAAAAATAGAAAGAATCTTTGTCAATTCCTCATAAGTGCGCAAAGACATTGCAGAATTGGGGAAGGAAAATATAACAGTCACATAAAAGCCCTTATTCCTGCTTATAAGTTTGACTGCTGTATAATTAACACAAAAACAACAATTAGGTCACGAATATTGGATTTATTTTTTGTTTTACATGTACGAGTAATGTTAGAGATAACTCCCAAATACATAAGTTTTATGCAAGTATTTTGTAAAAAAGTGGCCCCGTCAATTTTTTACATTAAAAAAGTAATTAGTTGTTTCTACTTTTAGTTCGTTTTTAACATAAAATTTAGTTTTCATTTTAATATGTTTTTATTATTATAGACAGTGTACAATGTTCATTGTTCAATGTTCTTGTTTGATGTTGAGATTTATTTCATTTCTTTAATTATTTTTTCAACACTAATTTTTTTCTTGAAAATATTTTCGTAAAATAGAGGCTTTTAAAAAAAAATAATAAAATACTTATTTTTTGTAAAATTTGGACTTGGTATTCAAATTTATGGATTTCAAAACTGGAATTCCGGATACTAGCCCAAATTATAATATGGGTACCCAATCCGCATTACAAACCCGAATTTAAGTCCGAGTATAACTAGATAGTAGATACCCTTTCCGTATCCAAGTAAATGGTCATGGCCAATTGTTATAAAGGTACGGAAAAGTACACGTCATTGTAGTTTTTAAACTTTTAAACCTTAGAGACCAATCTCCTACAAGTTCAATCCCTAATGTAATTGTAATTTTTTCGTTATTCCATATTGATGAATGTTTGGTTTATAAAAGATTTTATAATAATAAACTTATAGACTTATGTTGACTGATTTGTTACATTAAATTATACATCTTGTTTGATTATAACGTATATGTGATATCGAATCACGTTAATTTATAAAGTACTTATTTTATAAAATTATCTTATAAATGTAAAATCTTAGTTCTTTTCTTGAGAGTGACTTTTCCACGTCATTGTATCTACATTAAAAAGAAAAAGAAAAGACATGCTGTATAAAAACATATAATACAATTATGTTTAAAGAATAATGCTATTTTTTATTTTAAATTTTATTATCACCCATGACAGTGGCGATGATAAAATGAAAATTGACGTTGCATATTTTAATTTAAAAAATAAGATTTTTTATTGTTTATTTGATATGATATCACATCATTGACATCAATCTATGCATATGTTTTGATCATTATTTTTCAAAATAAAGGCTGATATGATATATTTGAAATGATTTCATAAATTAACAAATAAAATAAAAATAAAAATCTATTTAAAATATGATACATAGCGAATGAAAATGATAAGTATTAAGATGAAGGGAAAATGCTTCTCCCATCGAGAGGAGCTACCGAGAGAATTTACCCATTTTTTTATTATTTAATAATTAAGGAAATTTTTTAAATATATTTATGAATTTTTTTTTAAAATGTATAAAGGAATTTAAAAACTATTTGAAAAAAAATAATTGCACTGTCAATTTTACACTATGGATACAATGCACATTGCAGGTGTCACATTTCTCGATGACTGTCCTAAAATGAAAAACCGTTGGATAATAGGCTGTCAATTTTACCCGAAACAAAATGTCGGTCAGTCATTGTGATCGGCCCAAGCTGGTTTGTGTAGGCAGAGGACCAAAGGAGGCCCAATTTGAAAAGCCCGAAGAAAGGAAACCTTCTGGAAGGCATTTGAAAAAGATTAAAATAAAAAGCGTTTATGTGTCTTTGTACAACTATAAACGGAAAACCCTAGAGGAGACACAAACAAAAGGCCTAAAACCCTCTATTGCCAAAACCCTAAACCCAGATTCCTCGTCAAGCTTTGAACAACAATCAAATGGCTTTGTATTCTATGCTCCGCAGAACTTCCTCTTCCGTACTTCCTCTCGCGATCCGAGCCTTCGGATCACCTAGGCCCTTCCATGGCGTAATCTCCACCGTTATCTCAGCCAGAAAGGGCGAACTGGCCAGCGCGCTCTGCCAGCGAAGCTTCGTCCCGTATCTGCGCTTCTCCACCGCCACTTCTACGAAACCTATCAGCGATGAGAGCCTTATTCGTGTCCTCCACTCCGAGATCGAATGCGCCCAGGAAGAAGCTCACGAAAACGTCAGTTTTCTTTTAGTTTCTTCCCTTACTTTGGCTCCTTTTTTCTATAAATATTCCCCTTCTTGGGTAGATATGAGAATCGTTCTCTCTTTTTGCTGTTATATATAAAGGTTAAAAGGGCATATTTGGTTGTGAATAATATTTTACTCAAGATTTTTTTTTTTAATAAATTAAAATACTTTTTGGTTATTTTCCTACTTAAATTTCCAAACAAATTTTGTTTTGGGAACCTAATAGGTGCTAGAGAGTTATAGCTTGATTGCTTCAAACGCCTTTTCATCGGGTATTGCTGAGAAAATCGTGGATAAGCAAATCATTTGGTTAGTTTATCATCCATATAAAAAGTTATCAACTACCAAGCCAAGCATTTGCGTATTTTCTCAGTTGAGTGGGGTATTTTGTTTACTTTTGAATCGTTAATCACCTTAAAATTTGTGTTTTGTTTTTGGGGTGTAGGAACTAGGCGCTAATTGAAACCTATATATTTTGTGGCTTTTCAAAATTCTACCCATCCTATTTCATGCTTCCTTTCGAATTTTTGGTTCGGTGGAGGTTATTTGTAGTTCTGAATGTATGTTGGCTTTATTGGCATGTATGCACGGTTCCCAACATACTTTTGAGACTTGTGTTCTGCGGTTATTCTGAATCTCTTTTTGAAGTTCCTGGTCTGTTTTTGCAAATTTGAAGCTGGGTTTTTCTTAATACTCGAACTCTGTTTTGGGAGGGGTATAGCACAGCTGCACCCCTTACTTGCTTCATTCTGTCAACTTCAGTGCCCATAAATTAGGACTGCAGTTATTGGGCAACTCTTTGTCAATAGAGTTTTCAACGCCCCAGCAAAACTGCACGACGGATAAATTCATATGCCCATATCTAGATGTAAAAGTTACATGCAAGAGGAAGCATACTTTGATCCTTTTATACTATTGTGAGATTTTTTTTTTTAAAAGGGGAAGGGGGGGGGGGGTTGCATACTATTTCCTTGTCTGATTTCCTTGGGATATATTTATTCAAGAGTTATGATCTGCATATGGTGTTGATAATCTGCTGATCTCCAAGCATTTTTCTTGTCAAAATTAACTAAACAGGTGGAAGAGGTCCCAGATAATTTCCCCTTTAAGATTGAAGACACACCTGGAGAAAGAACTATATTGCTTACAAGAAACTACGGAGATGAAATCATTAAGGTTCAAGTTGACATCCCTCAACCTGGAGTCGGGGAGGAGGAGGGGGAGGATGACAATGATGCAGAAGCTAATGTTGATTCTAGCATTCCTTTAGTTGTGATTATAACCAAAGGAAATGGATTGTCTCTGGAGTTTGGTGTCACTGCTTTACCTGATGAGATTTGCATTGATAGCTTGACGGTTAAGCAACCAGAAGGTTCTGAAGATCAGCTTGCCTATGAAGGACCTGATTTTAAGTAAGCTTGTCATAACCGACAACCTTTTTTTTTTCTTATCTCGTATGAGCTTTCCATAATCATTTACTCATTATCTGATATTCTTCATGGTTGCCCCCAGTGATCTGGACGAGAACTTGCAGAAGGGTTTCCACAAATATCTTGAGATTCGAGGGATCAAACCCAGCACAACCAACTTCTTGCACGAGTATATGGGCAACAAAGAAAACAAGGAGTACCTTATGTGGCTAAAGAACATCAAGGATTTTATTGAGAAGTGAATTCATTGAAAATCCTGCTAAAAATGTTTTGGTTTTGGGAGGTAGTAGACCCCACTTTTTCAGATTTCGTCTGTTGTATTCGTAGCTTGTTTAGCTGAGGAAAGATTACCTATAAATTCTGAGAAACAATGTCAGGTCAAGTGAATTTATCAATTTAATCCTCTGAAATGTTATAGAGGGAGTTTTTCAATAACTTGTACCCCTGTTAGACACATTTTAGTATTCATGTTGAAAAATTGCATCTAGGTTGGTCGAGTTCAGTATTTGGTAGTGAAATGTTAATGGCTGAATCAAACAGCGATTCTATGATTAAAATCGTCTCTTGCTCATCGTTCCTTTCCCAGGTGGTTATGTTTGGATGTTTTATCTTTTTCAAAATTTTCATCTCATCTCATCTCATCATTACAACCTTTTCAAATTTCTATATAAAATATAATAAACAATTCAACTTTTTCAAATCTCAATACAACTTTTTCAAATTCTAATTTAACTTTTTCAAATCTTAAAACTAAAAAATAATATTTTAAACTTTAAAACAAAATACAAAATTCTCATCTCACCTCCCAAACATAATCGTGTTAAAAAAAATGTTAACTTCCGCTGTATCCAAATAACAAGCACGTTTGCTTCAACCAAAACTGAAAGTCACAATATCCTTAGTACATGGTAAAAAAAAAAAAATCCATTCAAAAAAGGATCCCTACATGAGCCACAAGTGGAATGGGTCTGGAAAAGGGAAAAAAGGAAATTCTTATATCTTAATATAAAACATAGGATCTCAGGAGCAGTTGATGAACCGCAACTTCCAGCCTTGGACAGATCTGTTTCTGAATTACTACGAATGAAGCAGAACCTTGTGTGTATAATTAACACCTTTATCACCATCCACCACCTGCCCACGTCCTCTCAATATCCTGGTTGTAAATAGAGGATTAATGATTAATCAAAGCTAACCGCATAAAAATCAGATTTTTACACAACTTTCTGTCTTTGTGATTTGATGTCCGATCATATCATGAAAATAGTTAAAGGATTCGATTGTTTACCGAAAACATCTTATCTCATTTTAATTTTATTATTATATTTTTTAAAATTTTAATATAAAATAAAATAAATAATTCAATTTTTTTAAATTTTAAAATAAAAATAATATTAAAAAATATATTTTAACAATATTTTATTTAATTTTTTAACTTTAATTTTAATTCATCTAATCTCATCTCATCTGAAAACATACTAGGCCTTAAAACATTAGTATTAGTTTATGTATATGTATATGTAAAATTACCTTTTTTACATAACCACTTTACCATTCAAACAAAACTTTCACATTGACTTATGTATATTTGAGTCTAAATAATAATAAAATATTTTATTATTATTATTATTAATTTTTTTCTAAAATCAAAATTTTTATATATTTTTTATAATTAACATCCACTACATACATTTGACATTAATAATACAAATATAATAATAAAAAATATTTTTTTTTTATATATTGTATTAAAAATATAATAAAATGAAAAAAATATATATAATATATTATAATATTAAAATGAATGTGTATGTGAAGATTTGTTGTGTTGTTAAAAGAGGAAGAAGAGGAAAAGATTGAGAAAGAAAGAATAAAAAAAAAAAAAATAATTAAAATATATTTAATAAAATAAACAGTTGTTATCTAAATTTATGTATATATCTATACACTAATGTGAATGCTCTTAGTGTGAAAGAATGCAGAATTCTCGTACCATCGTATTGTTAATAGTCCTTCTACTCCCACAGGACCTCGAGCATGAATCCGGCTCGTACTTATACCGACCTGTTCAGCAATTATGTAGAACCAAAAGCAGCTTTAAAGGGGGTAAGAAAAGTCGAGCACACTGGCCCTGAACACTAGGACAGTTGAAACATCACATACCTCTGCGCCAAGTCCAAAGCGTGCACCATCACAGAATCGTGTGCTTGCATTATGAAAGACTGCAGCACTGTTGATGTAGACAGATACGTGATAAGAACATAAAGGAATGCAACATGTAGGAAAAACATTATTTCATGAGTCACAATTATTAGAGGAGTACGACTTTAGGATATTGATTCACCTCTTTTTGTGCACGCCGCGAGATATCAATTCTCCGTTAGAGTAACGGATAGTGTTCATGCCCTACCAATATATATATATATATATATATTATATTATATAGATTAATCTGAATATGATTAGTTGAATTTATTATGTTAAAGTTTTAAATTTTAATATGACCCATTAACATAACGAGTTGACACGATACGATTCGTTTTGATCCGTTAATGAATACTATAAAATAGGTTAATAGGACACGATTTGACCCATTTTAACCCGTTTATATAAATAGGTTGAACAGACCCGAAATTAATCAATTTAACCTGATTAAATTTAGTATAATTTTATATTAATGTTAAAATCACAATATTTATAAAAAAAATAAAAAAATAACTATAAATCTAAAATTACAATTCAAATAATAAAAATATCGAATTAAAATTCCAACAATTTTACTTTTAGGTATAATGATATAATTGTAACTTCAACTTTCTTAACGGGTTGACCTATTATCAACTCATTAAATAGTCGTGTCTTAATGGATCAATCTTTTTTTACCCGAACTCATTATGACTAAACTCATATATGCTATTATCGTATCGTGTTTGTATTGAATTAATTTGTCGTGTCACAAATTGTCACCCTTATTTTAGAGTACCAAAAATGGAAAAATATTATAACAGCTATCTCATAGAAGAACTAGATTGTAACAATGCATTTATTGGAGGCACCATCTCCACAAAAGTAGTTTCCGTTCACCCTTAATCCAATTGACATCATACGGTACGGCTACCTAGTACTGAAAATAGCTTTTGAAGATAATTAGGTCGAACCAAAAGGAAGGAAAATTAGCAAATTCAAATATTGAAATTGGAAGAAAGGGTGCCTTTTTCTCAGGTTGCAGAGATCGGAGACACTAGAAAAACTCTAGGTGCACTAAACATGCAAGCTCCGAGCTGGAGGCTCAGATGAGAGCTAAAGAGTGAAAATAGCAATGGTGTTGCTGCTATTTGCAGTATACATACTTTTATGAACTGGATAGTGAGTTTCTGGAGAATAGTCAGAGATGTAAGGTGGTAAGAATGGGGTTTGGTGAATAAGAACTGTGTGAGCAGGGATGATTGGTGAATTTGGGGTCTCCTTGGTGACTGTCTTTTGTAGAGATCATGATTGGTGAGAATAAAAAATAACACCATTTCACTGCTTTTCTGGGATTGCTTTTGGGTATAATGTTGCTTTCCTGCTTAATGGGCTTATTAAAATCAATTGCTAATGTGTTTACGGTTCTAGAGTATGGCCTGCAATGATAGTCATCCGCAGGAAAATTGCTGACAGAAGGCAAGTGGTATATGCTACTAATTTTGTGCAAAAAGAAAGCCTACCTGTCAACTTGATTTAGGAAAGTTTCAGCAACTTCACCGTCTTCTGTGATGATACAATCAGTATGAGCACTACAACAAAGTCGAGGTAGAGAAGAGAATTAGAGTCAGAGACTCACTTATTATAACCTTCATTATAAACAAACAGAAAACATTAGAAAATGAAATCCAAAGGTTTCCAACATACCTCCCGTTTTCATTTATGTGGTCAATGGCAGAAAACACATCATCTACGATTTCAATTGTGCAAGCCATGGAGCTGTATTCATGATGCAATGAATTTGCTTCTATAATATTCAACAAAGTGCTGGCTCTTGGTCCACCATATAGAGTAACATCTGCAAAAGTGAACTTGCATTAGTGCAGAATCCCTTAAATTCCATAAATGCTGAATTTTTCAAGTAGTATCTTTAGGAGGTAGTGCATCATGGGACAATATTTGCAACCAGCTTGCTGTTTGCAGTACACAAAGCTAACAGAATTAAATGAACAAAACAGATAATCGGATTTTCTAGTGTATGAATGGATATCATTTTAAGTCTGATCTTCATGATACAAAACTTCTTTAGAAAACGTTAAATCTTGATCATTCATCAAAAAGCATAGAAGTGGCGGATTGAAAGTCACCGGTCCAACCGCTGGGTCATATTCTGGTAGAACCTTGACATCATTTTGGTGTTAAAGATCTCTATTGTTTATACAATTATACAGTCAAACAAAATTACTCTGATGAAAATATTATATCTATGGGTGAAGGTCTTAACCCGAAGGGCAATAGACCAAAGCTATCTATCTCATTCTTCAAGGAACTTGTGGATGGCAGGTAGGTTCATAGAATGTTTGGACAGGAAGATGAATATTCCACTTAACAATAACAATAACATTTCCAGGACTTGTGGTGGAAATTTCGGGTGCTGGCAGTAAATGAAGTGTTAGAATTAATCACTACTGTGACAAGATATAAAACTTTGGCTCGTTCATAAATTTGGTCATCAGTACTGTGAGAGTCCTTTGTTCAAAGGGCTGCTTACACTTTTGGGGAGTATCCCTTGATGGAAACAGTTGGGGGATCTGAACATGGATGGAGTTAAATAGAAGTATTTTATGGAAATTGTTCAAACACCATGACAGGGTATCAAAGAGAGGTTTTATACATGAAAACAGTTTTTGAATAGTTGGTCTCTAGGCAGACAACTTCATACCTTCAGATTGAAGTTCAACGAGAAGTTCATTGATCCCACCATTACTCAGAAAATCTTTGTGTACAAGAAGTGTTTCCTGAGAATATCACAATACATAAATCCAAGAGACTAACATTTTAACAATTCAAAAATGTTGTGAAGATTATTCTTTAGTACAAAGGAGAACTGCTACAACAGACAAACGGTGAACAAGGAGAGCAAACTGAAAAACTGAAACTACCATTGCATTACAGGCTGCAGGATAATCCATTTTTGCATCACGAAGAATGTGTTTTGCCATATCTATATTAGCTGACTTATCAACATAAACATGACAAACTCCATCTGCATGGTAAAAATAGCAACTTTATTTGAAGCTCCATTTTAGTGAATTAAAAACTGGTCATTCCATTCCTCTTACCAGCATGACCAAGAACAGGAATTTTTGTTGAACTCTTAATCTGAGAAACAAGCTTATTACTGCCTCTGGGGATCACAAGGTCAATCACATCATCCAGCTGTCACACAATAAAATAAGTTAAAAACAGTCGTTTTCTTTTTAAAGAACCATAGCAGTAATCAATGTCAGTTCACACCTTGAGCAGATCAGGAATCTCCTCTCTGGAAGTCACAAGTCCAATAAGTTTGTCACCAACAGTATCTGGGATTGCTGAAGTAATGACCTATAGAAGTAAAGAAAAGCAAAAAGAAATTGTAAAACTATAACTGAAACAAATACGAGGAAAAGAAGTAATGCAAAGTAACCAGGAAGAAATTGCCTAAAGTTCTAGAGCCAAACCTTGTACAATGCTGCATTTGATCGCTTGGCTTCTTTCCCTCCTTTAAGCAGTAGACCATTCCCACTTCGAATTGCTAGTGAAGCTATCTATTAAATTACAGAGAACAAAAAATGGTATCCATCAAGATATTACCACAGACACACAACAAAACCTTTTAAGCCATGAGCTTGACGCTCAACCAGTTATGCATAATAAGTGTTAAATTAGTCTTCCCTGCTCACCAGCTCAACCGAGTGATAAATTGATAATAACAATAAATCATTCAGATAAAAAAGTATTGATATAGAGTGTCATCTTCAACGTCCTTGGAAACTAAAATAGATGCTGGTGGGTTTAATAAGTAGGGATCCTGATTTTCACCTGTACCAGAGCATCAGGTCGAGACTCAAAAACAATCAGGAGGACACCCAAGGGACTTGTCGTTTTCTCTAAGATGAGCCCGTCTGAAAGCTGGATGCAAAATCAGTCATCAGAATTAAGTGCCCATGTAAGTGATTACCAAAGAATTCATACTCAAATACAATGCAAATTTTGTTGGTACAAATATAGGCATGATTTTCTATTCTGTTATCATAAATGGATTCACAAAACTATCAAAGAGTACTAAAAAATTATCAGGCTTTGGTTATTTTTAGAACAAAATTCTAGGAGTCCTGACCTCTGTTCTACTTAAAACACGAGCAATGGGTTCTTCCATCTCTGCAAGTTTGCGAACAGATTTTGCAAGACTGGAGATCTGAACAATATAAATACCAAATGAGAGAGACTCAAAAAACTAAACAGAACATCATTCGACAATTACACGAAAGGAAAAAGTTCAAACAGAACAAGGAAATGCCTTCCCGGGCTTCAAGGCTAAACGAGATATTAGTGATTTCTCGTATCTAGCCTCCTGTGCAGCAGCAACATCAGCTTCATTCTCAGCCATAATCACACTTTCATTCGCCTCCAGGGCATCCGCTATGTCCAGCAATATTTTCCTCCTTTCTTGAGGTTGTGTGGCCTGAAGTTAAGCAATCCATAAAAAATGCTGAAGCTGTGAAATAACGTCATTCATGCTATACAACAGATTGAAGTATCCGGAAAGCTCGCAAGTATAGTAGATATAATTGAGAGAATTTATAGTGACATAAGCCAACCCCAGGCTTTGCAACTTTGAAGAAACCATGATGTTACTACCTGAAGCCGTCTAGAACATTCCCGGGCCGCAACCGCCATAGCACGTGCACCAGCTTCTCTGGCCGAAGTCCATAAGTGTGCATCTTTATGGAAAAGAGTACCAAGATGCTCTCCTTGAAGTACTTTAATGATGTTGTCTGTGGCATAACCACTGCAAAGAAATTCGAAATCAATTTTGAGTAGCCAAGAACAGCACAGAACATTTTAAGGCAACCAGAAGATTAATTAATTGATGGTATCTTGCGTTATTAGTGAAAACTCGATTAACTGATGGTCTTTCGGCTTCTATCATCAGTTTTCCAAGCCCAGTTCCATATGTAGGAAACAAAGCAAGGAAAAGGAATAAAAATAAATAAAAAAATTCAAGACAACATGGTAGCAGCCGGCGGTCCAAATAGTTTTTTAAACAGCTGGAACTTTCAGCTGTGAAATGATAGAATTACCTTGTAATAACAACAGGGATGCCAGCATCAGCTGCACAGATAGCTGCTTCAACTTTTGCAGTCATACCTCCTCTTCCCAACCTGGACTTGTCTCCAAATGTGATTTCCCCTTGATGTTTCTTCTTGATATATGTATGGATTAGCTTTGATTTTGGGTCACTCGGAGGACAACTATAAAGGCCCTCTACATCACTCAACAGAACAAGAAGGTCAGCTTTTAGTTCTGAAGCCAATAGACTTGCCAAACCGTCATTATCCCAAAATATACCAGAAGAATCCTGCAATGATGGTTACACTTAGAATAAAACGCATATTATAATGCTAACATATATTAATTATTGTGAAATATAATATCAAACAGAAGCAATCAAGGGTATAGATGATCACGAAGATAGCTCATAAAGGGCCTGATCATTTGGGAGCATTATTGCGGTTGGTTTGCTTTCACTGAGTTTGGCAACTAGAATGATCATGAATGTGTTTTCAGCAAACAAATGGGAGACCTCAGGGGGTTGCTAAGTTACTAAAATCATACGTATATTGATAACAAATGGGCGACATTCAAATCATGTCCTCCCAAAGATTTGTTATAGATCTAACACCATATGGTCAGCTCGGCCTTTAGAATGAGACTGGAGCCTGTTTAATTCAACCAAAACTGGCATTAGTGACATGTTTCTTAGCCTTGTTTAGAAACTGACTCTAGTTGGAACCCAAAAGAACAAGGGGGAAAGATTTTGCAGCGCTTGATTCTCGATCACAAATAGCAGAAACAACAAAAAAGTCGCACAATAATTTTTCTTATAAATATATAATCCTTACCGAAGGCAAAGGGGAAAAAAAGGATGAAAAAAGATCATGAAAAACTTACAGAACAAAGTGGAATTTCAAATGCAAACTTAAATACAAATATAAGGGCTGCATATATACCTGGTATGGTGCTTTCTTAGTGCTAACTGCATCATTCTCATTGAAAATAGGAATAACCCTCAAATCTAATAGTGAGTTCACGGTATCACAAAGTTGCTTTCTAAAACCTTCATCCCTAAAAACAACATCAGTCACAAGAAGTTGAGAAGAGGTCACATCAAGCTGCATACAGAAGAAACACATATTAGTACAAGTGACTGAAATAGATGGACGCATTTCTGATCGAGCGCCGAGGGTAAAGGACAAAGTGCACGAATGCAATTTATAACTTCCTGACCTGCTAATGCATGTGTGAGGATGTAAATATAAAAAGTACCGGACACACATTTTCTAAAGTAAATCCAATATGAGATAGATACCTGGCTGAACATTGTATCATACAGAGCCATGAGACTACTCTGCCCGACTGCTGCGCAAGCCTTTCCATCAAATTCATCTTGTGGATATTGTAGATCAGCAAAGCTGCAAAACATTAATGGATTCCTTCAGGCAAGGCACTCGTTTTCTTGGTCTCTCTAACGCCCACCTCAAACAGAAATTTAATGTTTACTGGTAGAACAGGTACATGAAATCTACCATGCATGCTCTCTCTCAATATAATCATCGCGCGGGGTAAATATCTCCGTAATCAAAAGTTATAAAGATAATATTTCTTGATTTTTACTAATTTGTTGGAGTAGCAGTAACTGGTCTCGCATTCAAATTTCAGTTCACAATGTATTCAAGGATAACTTCTAGCATGCTCGAAGTTTGATTTTGCATAAGAAAAGGTTGATAGCATTTTCTGTGTGCTTGTGTGTGTGTGTGTGCGCGTTAAAAAAGCCACGGGAAGAATATAGTAAGGACCTGCTGTTGGCTACTCTTCTGTATCTAAGCCTTTGGCGTCCAAGACCAACCGCTCCTGAAGAAACCAAAATAACCTCATAGCCTCGAGAGTTTAATTCTTTAAGCTGCAGGAATTGGGAAGAGGGAACGTCGTCAGCCACATAAATTACAATTCTTATGGGATCTTTTAATTAGTACATAGTTTTTTCCCCAGAAGTCCTGGAATAGCTCGCCATGAGAACACCAATGAAACTGCCTTCTTTTTTCTTCTCTGTCATTCACAGCGTAACCTCTGAAAAATCCGTTCTCACATTTCTGAAAGACTAGCATTCATACGAAGCCCAACATACCTGCTCACAGAGAGCTCCAAGCCTGCCTAGTGCCAGTCTTCCATCGGGTCGAGTAACCACAGCCGTTCCGACCTTTTAATGCAGACAAAACAACAACAGTAATTAGCAAACACCACACACCTTAAAAGTTCTACCATAGAGCAAGAAAATACTTCAGGATATGCAACACGTGATGTTTATGAATGTCAGAAGAGAAGGTATTTATTGCCACTGGCACATAGAAATATTTCTAACCTACTTAAGATCCAGTTTCTGTATTTATTTGCTGCTCACTTAACGTCTTTAACTCTCATTTCCACCATGCATGAAAATATTCATATACATCCAATCATGAACCAATCGAGCAAGGAGGTAGCCAGCCAAATTCAGAAAACGTATTCCATCTTCGCACACAAACACTTGAATTATTTCATGGGGTTAATTTGTTGTTTATAAAAACACGTATAAAACATAAAAGCGCTTCAAATCTTTTCAAAGTGCGAGTCTGGTGCATGAAACTTGCGCTGGCAATCACAATTAGAACCTCCTGTGGTCTATTTTTTCATTTTAGTTGCACTATGTATAAGTGCACTTCATCTCCAACTCACAGAAACAGCCCGCAGTATAAGCAATGTCCACATGAAAGCCTTGCATCTTCATTCATTATCATTAGTATTTACAGAATAAGAAGAAGAATGAAAGAGCACAAATAGGAATTCAAGGTACTGTAAAACCAATCTTTTATTTCAAAAAGAATTGATTTTTAATTTTGATTTGGTTCATTACTGTCACTAGCATGAATTCCGTCTATCAAGTCGATGTTGTGGGTTTATATCGAACAAGGTTTGACCCCCAAAAAAGAGAAAATATATCAAAATCACTCTCTAGCTAGGTCATAGACTGAGCTCAAGTTGTCGTTTTCTGCGCTTCGTATATATGCAAAGATTATATTTAAGTTTTAACCAAAGAACCCTAACAGACGCGCGCTAGGGTTTGCAAAGCAAACGCTATGTCTGCAGCAGCACGACCCCAAATAAACGAAAAGAAACAAACGAACAAAAAAGAAACGAAAAGCAGCCGAAGTTCTGCAGAGAATGGGAAGACTGTATCTTGTTACACGTAACCTTGACTATCAGACGCTTCACGTTCTTGACAAAAGCTCGGGTAGGATCCATGGCGCTGGGTCGAGTAAGAATGCGGCGGGCGACTTAAAGAAGAGCTACCATGCACCAAGAGAGGCGCGATGGGCTTTGGTTTTTCGCAGTGATTGCTTAATATACGAAAACTAGAAGCCGTGAAGGAGTTGACTTCGGACGAACTCCTTTTTCGCACGTTTCGTATCTTAGATTCACGTGACGTCTGTTTGGATCACCTCCCAATCCTGCATCACTTTTTTAAAAAATTTTAATATTTTTTTAAAATTTTTAAAATTTTTTTTTAAAACTAATTCAACTTTTCTTTTCATTATTTATATCTTAAATATTTGATAAAAGAAAAAAATAATAAAAATTAAAAAAAGTATAGTGTAGGAAGATTATGTGAATAGTAAGAGATTGTGTAGATTTTTTTTATAATTAAAAGAAAAAAAAATTATCCAAACACAATACATACCACAATTATTTTTAATTTTTTAATATTTTTTAATTATTCTTTATTTTATTCTTCCTAAACTAATTAATTTCTTTTCCTCATCAAACATACACTACAAATTTAATAAGAGCAAAAAAAAATTAATGTGTAATATTTATGTGAAAATGATGAGTAGAAAAAAATCAAAAAAATATCTGAAAAAATTCAAAACTCATACGTTCGTAACAAACAAGCATTATAATCAGTTAATCTTTTTTCCCGAATATATTATTTTATCTAAAAAATGATTTGTAAATTTAATTATATAAAAAAGTTTTGGGGATTTGGAGAAATTAAATGCATGTGAAAAAAAATATCGATGTACCAAACACTGTTATAGATGGGTGGGCCGATGTGTAGATGAGTCTCGATATTCAAATTTGAAAAATAATTTAGCTATAAAAAGATTATATAAAAATAAATTTAAAAATTAATGAAAGGATTGATCATTGAGACTAAATGATACATTATGGACATACCGTATAACATTTAAAACTCCTATTGGAATGTCTCCATACAAAACAATCTTCGGTAAGGCTTGCTATCTCCCTATTGAGCTAGAACTTAGAGATTATTAGGCTATAAATTTTGACCTAGACAAGACAACTGCTCATAGGAAACTCCAACTTAATAAGTTGGGCGAGATTCGCAATGATGCATACGATTGTGCCAAATCATATAAGGAACAAATGAAAATGGTTCATGATATTGGGATGATCTTTGAACAAGGTCAAAAAGTTGAAGAATGAAAGTAGATCAAGGATCTTCCTTACCAGGATTAATCTACAGTTTTGTTATAAATTATTGCAACAAAAAAACAAAAGAGTTTGCATTTTTTTCTCTTTTTTTTTTTTTTCAATTGATCTTTGTTTTAGTACCTAGTTTTTTTATTCTTTTTCTTTTTCTTTTTCTTTGAGCGAATATTTTTCAGGATATAAATCAATTTTATAAGATAATTTCAGGTGTGGTTGTTTTTGCATTCCAATATGTTGGTTTAAAATGCTTGCCTCTGAGATGCATTGGAGTTTTGTATTTGGGGTGTTGGTTATTTATGGAATAAGTCAGGGATTGGGTGGAGCTCTTAATCGTGTAGACGGAGAGGATCATGGGGGAAGTGAGGTTTCTGGTGTGTGTAGAGCAGATGAGGGCCTAGACCTTGCGTGATCTCTAATGTGTGGTCACATGAGAGTTAAGTTGAGAAGCCTACTTGGCACTCACCCATATGAGGGCTATTATTTGGATAATAATGGATGGACCGGCTAGAAGATCAACTCTAATATATTATATGGTCTTATTACTCGCTTTAATTGTTAGAGACTAACAATAACTAGGTAGTAATAGCTGAATTGGTGCATAACTTTACTACCTTAAATAAAACATTATCACAATTATGTACTGCTAATCTTTCTATTTTTATTAATATTAAAATATTTATTTTTCTCAATTAACTTTGAATTTTATCTTAATAAATGAATTGAAGCTAGGGAAGAATTGTAAGGCTAATATGACATTGAGGTTTGAGAGAAGATAGACTTCTATTGAGAAAAAAAGTAGCAAAGAAAAATAAGCCTTTAACTAAAGGAAGTAGATAATGAAAAAAAAGAAGAGAGAGAGAAGCAAATCTCCTTGGACACATAAAGAAGAGCTGGATACTCATACATGGAACAAGAAAAAAGAGATGAAGGTTGAGGTAAAGAAAAAAGAAGAAGAAGAACACATGGTATAGAATGAAAAAGGAAATGGAAGTTGGCTTTTCATGGTCTATAAATAGACCAAGTACTGGACGCTCTATACATATTGGACAGAAGGGAAAAAAAGACTCTTGGCTGCGTAGGGATGGGACTGACTGATGATATAGCAGAGAAAATTAGTGCTGGCTGCGCTCTGGCTTTTTGGATTTTGAAAGCACTTAATTTTTTTTAAGTTTATTTCCAAGAATTTGTTGTGAAATTTTAATTATACTCATAAGTACAGGAATTGTACCGAAGTATAATTTAGCATAATGAAGTCGAACCCACGAGGACTTGTAAGAATATAGGAGACCAATCAAATATAAATAAAATAAATTCTATTCTAGTGTTAAAAATTAATTTCTAAAATAAAATAAGAAGTTAAGAACTAAACAATCAATTAATAAAATTAAGAAATATTGATTTAATAAGCTAATTACAGTAAAATAATTAAAATAAACTTTAAAGAAGCAAATTAATCTAAATAATAAATAAACTATTAAATGAGAATGATCTAAGGTTTTGGAATCCACCTCATTATCCATCAAAATAAAAAAATCCACCACCATTCATTGATTCAATCATCACTACAAGAAATTTGATTTTTAGGGATGAAATTAGTTAGGGACGAACTAAATTTCGTCTCTAAAAGTCATTTTTGGAGACAAATTTTTCATTTCGTCTCCAAAACTGCTTCAGATACAAATTTCGTTCGAACGAAAAAATATCCATTCGAACGGAATATTTTGTAACTAAAAAAATCGTTTCAAAAAGGAAAACCGTTCGAACGGGGAAAAAGTGTTCGAACAACCAATTAATTCTGTTCAAACAGTATATGATCTGTTTGAATAGTAATAATATTAGTGGAAAATTAAATTTGTTTTTCCGGAAAAAGTTAATAACCATATGAACTTAAATTTATTATTTCGAAAGGAACTTTTTTTCATTAATTTTTTTTTTCATTATTAATTTGTACATATATTTTTAATTTTGTTTTTCTGATAAAAATGATTTATTTTCTGTTAAATTATATAAATATAACTTTAAAGATAATATTATTTTTTATATTATCATGAACGGCAAGTAAAATGAAATAAATAAATAAATTAGCAAACACGAGAAATAAAAACTATACATTAATTACATCTCAACTATATAATGTTCAATACAATATAAAAAAGTAAAATAATAACTAAAAAGACTATTTGGTGTTGAGCAGATCAACATCTTCTTGTAACATTTTCACGCGTCCATCCAGATCTCTAAGCTTCTCCATGATGGGCTCAACGAACTCAACAAATAGAGCTCGTACCTGATCCAAAGTAGACCCAGGAAGCTGTCTCTCAACAGCGGCAGTATTACTAGTAGAAGCTGGATCGGTGGACGGGGCACTAGGCTGTCCTGGTGCAGTCTTCCGCAAGTACCCATCGCTCTTACTGAATGTGATCTTGTTGAGGGGCCCCATCTGTGGCTACCTCCGCTCAGTCGCTGACACTGTAACCCCTGATCGGAGTAGGAAGTTAGATATTAGTAGTGCAAATGGTAGACTACCTCCACTTACATAGCGTGACTCCGATCGGATGCGGTAAAAGAAATACAAGGCCAGATCAATGGGGTCCCCTCGCCCTATCCTCAACAAAAATCTAGCTCGATTGATCCCGAAATCAATCTTGTGTTTTTTTGGATCGATGTTATAGCTGACAATCAAGTTAAGCATTCTAAAAAATGCTATACAGTCGGCCTGTCGGATCACCTTACTCCCATCATATGGAGGAGCCGAAGGGTCTCGTACTAGATGACGCACATGATCATCTATGAAACCATCATCAGATAAATCCACATCCTCACTATCATCCGGCTCTACATTCGGGGCTAGTGTGGAGGATGCGACATGTGTGTCAGAATTAGATAGTGCAGCCGCTGGTCCCGAAGTAGCCGGTCCAGGATATGCGTCGACCTCGCGCTGGATGTCGAGGAACTCAGCAATAATATGGGGAGAGAAATTAATACTAATTCTCCGAACTGATAGAGTGTAGAAAAGAGAATTAGCACTCTCCTCTCCCAAAGCACGGGAAAACTTACCGACCATATCTGGGTATGCAGTCCCCTGCTGCTGACAGATCGGTACCCATCCCCGCTCAGTGAGGATGGACTGTATGCTCCGTCCCTCCCACGAAAGATCGGAGAAGTCAGACAAAATGATCTGACGCTCGACGAGTACAGATCTTGACGCTTGAGTAGGAGCTGGTCCAGTACTACTTTCACTGACTTGGTCTCTTGCACGTTTTCGTCCGGTAGATGCTATTAATATACTGTTTAACCACAAGAAAATTAAGAATATAATTATAAATATTATATTTAAAATATATTATTTAAGAATTACACTTAGATTGAACTGTATTGAAATAATCTGTTCGAACTAAGAATCTTCCATTCGAACTAGTATAGTTGTTCGAATGGAAGATTCTGTCCATTCGAACAGGTAATTAATATTCGTTCGAACGGTAAGTTTTTGTTCGAACAAAACTAAATCTGTTTGGCATCATCGCGTTCGAATGAAATATAACCCGTTCGAATGAGATCGAACCCAAACAGCCATGGCCGAGTCGACTCAGTCATGGCCGAAACTCTAATCTACACCAAAATAGCTCGATTAAATAGGTATAAATGATTAATAAATGAATCTAGATCACTTCTACCAATTAAAATCCATACATTTGATCAACTATACCAAAATGGGGAGATTTCGAATCTGAAATCCCCCCTCCCAAACAAAGCTCATTAATCTCAAAAAAAGTAACAATAGAGGCCCATACCTCTTAGAAGAGAAAAATGCGTTGTTCCTTCGGCGGTTGAGTGGCGGTTGAGCGGCGGAGATAAGGGGCGAGTAGGAGGTAATCGGCGGCTTAGGATTCGAATGCTTTGTGTGAGTTTGATGGGAATCGAACTGGGTGTATAAAGATCGTGACACCTAGTTCGAACAGAATAAAAAACCGTTCGAACGGTATTAAAATCCGTTTGAACTTGTCAATATCCCGTTCGAACGGTTATTACACTAATATATTTTTAATTATATTACTATACTAATGTATAATAATACTGATATTACAAAGTACAAAAGTATAAAAATAATACTAATAATAGTATTATAATGCTTTAAGATACAAGTTAATATTTTAATATAACTATATTATATCCTAGTTACTGTATAGTTATAACTATTGAATGAATTATGATAACTATATAAGTTAATATGATTATAGTTAGACAATAAGTAATATATTACATCCTAGTTACTATACTATATATTAATAGAAAGATACTATATAGTTATAACTATTGAATGAGTTATGATAAGTATAAAATATTTAAGATAATTAATATACTTATAGTATATTAGTTATAAGTAGCCTAGTACAATAAGTATTATATTATATCCTAGTTACTATATAATTATAACTATTGAATAAGTAATGATAACTATACAATTAGTTAATATGATTAATATATATAATACTTATTAGTTATATAGCTAGTTCTCAAGCTAGATCGAATGACGACAAAACTAAAAAATTGGAGGAAGCAACACTTGAGATAGAGCGATTGAGGTCCAAGGAAAAGAGTTGCTGACCAGATTAGATCAAACAGCAGATCTTGAGACAAGATTAGAAGAGAACATGCAGAAGAGATTGGAGATAGAGGTACAAAAAGCTATGCTTCAGTTGCAGTCAGTTATGTCACAAAACTCTACACCACCACCATAATTGTAAAAGTTATTTTTTTCTTTAGGGTTAATACATTATAAAGTTTCAAAACATTTGAACAATTGACATTTGAATTGTATTTTGTGTAATACTAATATGGTAGTTTTAATTAATTTGGTTATGTTCTGTATGATTCATACCGTTCGAACGGTAAATAACTAGTTCGAACGGTAAAGTACTATTTCTAAATCCATTCGAATAAACAAATACCCATTCGAACAAAAAATAACTCATTCGAACGAATAACACGGAATATAGTTCGAACGGACGTAATTTGCATTCGAACAAAATTTATTAGTTCGAACAGTATCAAATATTGTTATTTGTTCGATTCAAAATTTTATTTCGTTCGAATAGACGGGTAGGTTCGAACGGAAAATATTTCATTCGAACACTCATTTCGTTCGAACAGTATCAAATATGGTCATTTGTTCGATTTAAAATTTTATTCCGTTCGAATGAACGAGTCAGTTAGAACTGAAAAATATTCCATTCGAACAAGATATTGAGACAAAATTAGTTCGTCTAAAAAAAAATTATCCGTTCGAACGGTTTCGACTGGTTCTGCAAAATTTTGTCCTTAAAAGTGATTTTTGGAGACGAAATTCAAATTTTGTCTCCAAAAATATTTTGAGACAGCCTTTTAGAGACAAATTAGAGACAAAATTTTTTATCTCCAATTCTTTTTTAGGACGAAATTGTGATTTTTTGAAACAAAATTTTTTGTCTCAAAAAACCATTTCTCTTGTAGTGTGCATGTTACATTTTTCTAAGTTAAATTGTTACAAAAATATTGCACTAGTCTCCATGTCTCAAAACCATGGTAGGGACACTTTAGAATCAGGTCCTTAAATATCTCCCAATAGTAATAAAAAAATTTATTATGTTCTTAATAAAAATAAGTAATCTCTCTCCTAAAAGTATTGGTTTTTTACATTGAAAAACATTTAGAGATAAATCTTGTGACAAGAATATCCTAAAAAGTGACAAATCTAGAAGGCAGAGAGTTAAGCCATGCATTTGCATTATCCTTTAAAGAAAAAGAAAACATGCGGATGCGAGTTGACTCATCAGTCAAGTTTTAGAAACTAAATATAGCATATATTTCAAGAAAATCCTTTACATGCATGTAAGGATCTTCTCTCTCGAAACCATGACAAGTAGTAAATAGTTGAATTATTTGTGATTTCAACTCAAAGTATGCCACAATAATTGTAGGCAACGCTATACAGGATGTAGGGTTGGCGGTAATGGGTGAAAACAACTCTTTAAGAGTTTTTGCATCTTCGAGGTTTCCTCCATTGTAGACAAAAAATCAAAATCTAGACTAGTAAGATAATGCATATGATCGCTTATCCGCATCTTCATACCCCTTAACGTCATATAAGCCTTACAATTTGTCCCAACTTAAATTTGTTATCAAGATAAAATTCAAAATTAAGTGAGAAAAATAAATATTTGAAGACTAATAAAAATATAAGGATTAATACTACGTAATTATGATAATTCTTTGTTTAAAAATAGTAAAGTTGTGCACAATTCGACTATTATCAGCATTTATTATGATAATTAAGGGCATTTTTTAGAAAGCACATTTCATCTTATCTCATTTTTTCTCATCTCAAAATTTATCATTATTTTCTTCTGAAATATCACTAAAACACAAACACTTTCTAATTTCAAATCTTTAATTTTTTCATTTAATTATTATCTAATCATTAAAATTTTTTCAAATTTTCAAACAAAACACAAAAAATAATACTACTTTTGCAATTTTCAAAATAGAAATTATATTATAATTATATTTTCACTTTGTAATATTTATTATTCAATTTTTTCTTTCTTATTTCTCAAAATCTAATACAAAATTCTCATCTGATCTTATTCTCCAAGCATCTCCTAAGTGAGTTCCAAATATTCATAATTGTTGAAAAATAAAAACCTATAAATGGTGAATAATCCTTACTCATTTTTCAAACATTACTCTTTCTCTAATAATTAATCATCGACTTTATATTGTAAGTAATATTAGAATGTAGACCCTCCAAACTAAAACTCAAAAATTGAAAATTCTAAGAAATCGTAATCTTGACATTCTCATTGATTGGAAGACGAGGAGGATAGTCAAAGCTCACTCTAATATATCGCCTCCATCGATAAGAGCCTCGAAAGATACATACATAAATATACATATATACACACACATATAAACATAAATATACATATATACACACACATATAAACATAAATATATATATATATATATATATATATATATATGTATGTATGTATGCATGCTCTATTTTGTTTTTGAACTTTGTAGAAATTTGTTGTTTTGCCAAATTTATAATATATTTGGCTTACCTTCCTAAGAGGCTAAATGAAATCTGATATATTTCTTTTATACATATGCTTGTAAAGTAATTCCTAAATTTCAATTTTGATTTGTAAAGATACAAATAAGGATGAACAACAACACCAATTGATAGAATAAATCCAATTGAGAATTCTTAATTCAACAATTATTATCATTATTCCTAAAGTTCTTTACTTAGGTGTTTGGAATATATCTATTCTATATTTCAATTGCAGAAAATTTAAACCTTTAGGTTGGGACATGCTGGAAGTCAAAGGCGAGATACATATGAACATTGTGAAGGAGGTGAGGAACCCTTCTTGGGCAAAGTACCTCGGGCGAGATATCGGAGAAAGGGAGAATTTTGAGAATCGATTCTAGGCAACTTTGAAAAGACAAATAAGAAAGTAGACTAACATTAATGTCGATGAGGTGAAGGAGGGCATGATAGCATTAATGATGATGTGACAAAGAAGCGCAGCATCATTAATGAGGGAAAGGCCAAACTGACAAGATATCCATAGGAGTAGATCATAATACAACATGAGACAACACTAATAACTTATTTGAAAACTCATCTCAAAATTTCTTACAATTTTCTTTTCAAACATTACTTTAATATAAAATATTTTTATTTTCATTTAATCATTATCTAATTATTAGACGTCTCCAAACTCTCTTGAAATTTGACAGAGCTTAAAGTGTCAGGACATACTCTCATTCATGACATTTAAGAATACAATACACTTAATATGTTTCTAACAAGATGTAATAACGCAATGAGTATTTTTTTTAACAATATATATTGTACTAGAATGCTAATCCCAAAACATAAATATTTTCCATTCATGTTCACATAAACAAAAGTCATATCATTTGTTCAATTAGTTTATAATAAAATAACTTATTACTCGAGACAGAAATCCATAGTTATAGATAAATGAAAATCTAATATAAATGTCAATCCGCTCATGTAACTCAACTATCAGCTCCAAAGTAATGTCAAAAAGCTAGATGATCGACTCCATAAGTTCTCTGAGGCTTCTCCTCGGCTTATTCAACATAGTCCAGCTGGAGGTGCTTTGTTCCTCTATTTTCTAACACGTCGTCTACTATTCTTGGGGGAGAGTATTATAGTGAGATTTATAAAATCTCGACAAGTATGCTCCTAAACTAACAATAGTATAATTAAGCATGCATGTCAATAAGCATGACATGTCTGTTTGATGCACATGGGCTTGTTTATGAAAAGGGTAGTGATAGGCTTCTACCATATTACTGCTCATCTACTACCTAAGTGCATTTCAAGTTTTTTTTTTATCATTTTCTTTTAAGTATTTTTTTAACATCCTTAATCACTAAGAAAAAATGAAAAAAATATATAATTTTACTAATACTCACTTCCTTAATCATTAAGAAAAATAAAAAATAAAAATAAAACATCAAATACAAAAAGAGTAGTAGATGGATAGTAGTAGGGTAGTAACCCTATACTTATTTTTATGTAAAACTTAACTTTAATGAGCATGGCATGCTTGGTTACCTAACATAGACTCATACATGATGTTTTGCCTCATGGGATCATCGTGATGTCTTGTCTTATGGGTTCAATATGATGTCTTGTCTTATGGGGTTACCATAATATAAACTTAACATTTCATGCTTGACTTTAAAAAAAAAAATATTTCATGACATTCTTGCATGATTCATGACATGATGATCGTGACGTGTGACAGATATTCATGATTGATACACATAGTAACATGGCATGACACAAATATTTCAATTAAATAAGTATAAATAAAACATGAATATAATTGCTTGAACCTTACACCTCACATACATAAATATATCATAAGTAAGTTAAAAGCTAACTTACAGAAACTCATGCATAATAAAAGTGTAGTATGGGCTGAAGCGAGAGACGTTCTAGGTTTAGAAGTTCCCACTTAGCCTCATAAAAATAGAATTTACTAACTTAGGGCTTAATCTACAAAATTACCCCTTAACTCTTGAGAAATTGTAAATTAGTCCCTAAACCTTGAAAAATTACAAACAAGCCTAAAAAATTTTCAAAATTTAAATATATCATGTAAATTTCATTATAAATTATGTATAGGCTTAAAATTTACAAAAACTCAAACCTACTATAAGAACTCCAATAGGCCGAACCTAACATAGGCTAGAAATCATTTTTTACTTGCTATTTGGCCCTTAAACACATCATCACCCCTAATCCTAATTTGACAGCTCATAAATATCAAATCTCTAGTTCTAATATCATGTCAAGACACCAAATCAAGAATTTTTCAAAGCCATAATCTTTCTATTTCCAAGAATCACACAAAACATCGAGATTAGGTCAAACCGAACCTAATCTTAGTGTCTTTGATCTTTCTCTTGCATTTTAACACCAAGGACTCCAGAAGTTCACAAATCTTAAACTCTAACATGTTAGTCACTCAATCCTGATTGATAACATGAATGACTAAGCAACAAAACTCAACTTATACACCAAATGAAAATTGGCTTGCAAACAAAACATGGAACTCGAAACATAGTATTGCATTGGCTTTGAACAAAAAGACTAAAACCTTGATTTACATGCATACATTCGTACCTAAGTACCATATTCAACATATCTTAGCAAATAACAACTTCCAAGAAACCATTAACTCAAGATCCTCCAGACTATGCATGAAAGCATACTTTTTGCATGTTCATTAAGATTCCAACAAAATCTTAGTCATAAAGTTTTAAAAATCTAACTTAAACCATAAATAAAAGCTTTAAGAACACGAGTTTAACAAATCAAAAGATTTAAGTTCCTAAGGCTAAAATGAAAAACTAAACCAAACAATTTCATGTTGAAAGGTTTCAGTTCTAACACTTAGTGGATTATGCAAATCTATTTTTTTAAAACCTTATATGCTATAAATCAAACCATGAAGTTGCAAAAAAATATAGCAATACACCCTAGCACCAAAATTTTCAAAACTTTTCAACAAAACAACACAAACACTAAAGGCTTATCAACAAACCCCAGATTGAGCACCTTCATCACCAAAGTACTGACATCCAACTTCAAACTTTCAATAAAAATTAACCAACACTCTACCAATAATACAAGACTCGGAGCTTAATAAAAATACAAGAGATTTGAGTTAGGAATAGAAACTTACAAAGCTGAAAAACCAAGAAAGCAAAACGCTAGATTTTTCTCTTCAAGCACTCTCTCGATTAGCTCTCTAGGAAGGAGGATGAAAAGTGCAAAGTGTGAAGGAGAAAGAGAGGATGGCGTTGGCTATAGATGGGCTGAATTGGAGTAGGTGGAATGCATATCATTTAATGTGAAAGTGTCTTGTAAAGATGGAGATACAATCTGCTTGAAGTGGTCACTTTCAGGCCATGGAGTGGTTATTCAATGAAAAAAGCTTGTATGAGAAGCTAGGGAACCAAAGGGGTTTCAGCTGGAACAAAAACAGGCTAACCAAATGGCATCCATTTAGGGTATAGTTAGGGTTTCACTTAGGGCTTCAAGTCCAGTTCCAATTGATTTGGTCAAATGAGTGTACCATAGTGTAAGGGAGTGGAAGAGGGTGTAAGAGAATGTACTTGAGTGGATGAAAGCTTGTAGAAGTGGTTGAAACCAAGAAGGAAACACAATAGTCAAAACGAGTAGCATTTAGGGTTTGGTAAAATTTGGAGTTTCGGTTACCCTAAATGATTTGGGGTTTCGACCTCCACAAAATTTGGTTTCATTAGGGTTGAGACCCTCTTTGATGGTTGACCGAAATGTACTTGAGTGGGTGGAATAGGGTCATGTGTAAGAAGGCATGTTAATTTGCTTGGTTTTCACTCCATCCCCCTTATACATTTGTACTTATCTTGACAAGTGTAAAGTTAGTTTCAAATAGAGGGTTGTGATGGTGCCATTGTCCAATTTCCAGTGATTCTAGGTTGATTTGGACACCCTACGTGGCAGTTTGATGACTGTATGGACTAGGTGCCGCATGGCGCTATCCTGTGGGTCTACTATTCACTCGAAAAATTTAAAATTTTTTATTGTACCATAAAATTTTAAATATTCATAAGAGTCTAATAGTACAATTCATTTCACCAAAATATACTCTTAAGTGTCTCAAATAAATTAAAAAAGAAATTCATCCCCGTAGCGGATCATAATCTGATTACACTAATGGACTAAAACTAAATTGATCGCTTGATTCATGAAATCCTTTCGAGATTTCGTGGTATTTCTATAGTGAGCTGAATTTAATGTTTGAGAATTTATACTCACTAATAGTCATAAAAATCCTACAATTTTAGATGCGCTCAATCATGATAAGTTTTTGAGAAGATTGCCATCTTTTGGTTATGTATATCGCTTTCAAATTATTTATAGAATTATGGAGCATTTATTGTAAGATATTCATATTTTACATCATGAAAATAATGTCAAAGAAAAATCATTCACTTTGTGTGATCTTACTCGGGTGTTTGGTTTGCTAACCTAGTAGTATTTCAAAGATCCAATACATCAAGATGAATCTCAACATCAATAATGAAAGAAAAATTATTCTTACAAAAAAGAATAAGTAGCAAGTAATGACTATGTATATGGGAAATGCTACTCGGCCATTTGAGTTTAGCACTCAGATGAACCGCTTAACCTGACAGTACCTTGTGGCACCACCAAGTCATATTAAAAGACAAAAAAAAAAAATTTGAACGTAACACTCATTTTTTCTCAATTGTGAGGCATTTTCTATTCAAATCTATTTTTCGTTCTTTTTATTTTATTAATAAAAATACTATAAAACAAGGCCATCAACTGTAAGTTGTGATATTTCTTTGGCACAATAAAATAAAAATATGATTTTGGAAATAGTAGAGATTGATCGTGACTTCTGGCATCGTTATTGTTTGGTAATGAACTGAATGGTACATTTTGGGGGTTTATTAGGGGATTTGATAATCGTTAGTTATTGAATCATTTTACATATACTTGTCATTATGATAACAAATTAATACTAAAATAAAAAGTTTTACATTATGTTTTTTTTAATATGACATGCAATGCTAAGTGATATGGCCACATCAAGTAGACCATATGAGCGGTTAGACCCACACCCCCACCCGTTGGCCTGGGATGGAGGGGGCAGAGTCAGACCCTTGGGCCCTAGGTTCACCCTCCATGCGCAAGTTCCCCCATTTGGATGTCTGGGGGTGAATTGGCCCCCAGGGTTGCCCACCCATTGCCTATGGCATCACGATGAGCTTAGAGAGAGCTTCTAGAGAGAGAGAGAGAGATATATACATGGGGTTGGGGGCGACAACGATAGGGAGAGAGATATTGCGACAAACGACGACTAGATGGGGCTAGGGGCGATGGCGACCATGGGCTAAAACAAAGGAAAAGAGATTGAGAGAGAGGGGAAAAAGGGTGTTTATAAAACAAAACATGGGGTAAAAACGACGTCGTTTTATTTAAAAACAAAAATTAAACCTAAGAGAAAATGACATTGTTTTTAAAAAAAAAATGGCCGAGCAGACGGTGCCCCTGGCACCCAAAGTCATGCGAGTAGGTGGCCCCAGTCGACCTAGGTAGGGGTCGGATGGGAAGCTGGCGGGCAAGCCAGATGCAGCAGCCCACTACTCAGCCCTATGAATGATAAACTCATATGACTGAAGAGCAATGCCCCAATTATATTTTTACAAAGAATAAGACCTCGTTTGGTTATACATAAGAGATGAAAATTAAATTAAATATTGTTATAATATAAATTTTATTTTAGGACTTGAAAAAATTGAATTATTTTTTGTATTTTGTTTAGAAATTTTATAAAGTTGTAATAATTAGATTTTTTTTTATATAAGTAAGTTGTAATGATTAGATAAGATGAAATAAGATGGTTTGTGAAAACAAACGAGGCCTAATTCAAAAAAAAAAGGATATGAAGGGGAATCAAACTACACAGCTAAGAGCACTGGCATTGGACTCATCTAATTTTCAAAATTTGATGATTTTAACTTTAAAATCCTGGCATTAGATTTACTATGTGCTCAAATGTCAAAGTTTTAACTACAATATATTTTCCTCCATCTTCAAATTTGAAGGCTTCCTATTCATTGGCTATCGGCATTATTTTAAGATTAATGGCAGGATCATACCTTGTTTGGTTGAGCAGATATGAAAGAAAAATAATATTTTAAGATTATCATTCATCCACTTGCAGGATGTCAAGATGAATATATTTTTTGGAAGAAGGAAATCTGAACTTAGAGATGAAAGAAAAAATTAATAAAATATGAAAGAAAAAATTAATATTAAAAAAATTAATATTATTATTTTGATGAATTCAATAACTAATTCAACGTGGAGTTATAGATAGGGAAGTTTTAGATTGATAGAAAATATGTAATTTTCATCAAATTTTGAAGATAAATTTGATGAATCCAATATTAATGCTTTAATAAATGGAAAAATGATAGTATGACTCTAAATATGTCCACCAAATTGCTCACTCATATATTTCTATTTTTTTCTTAATATTTAAGGAAATAACTATTAGTGAATTTATATTTATATTTTTTTAATGATTAAGAATGATTAAGAAATACTTAAAAAAATAAAAAATAAAAAAATTCATTTATATTAGTATGCATATTTAAAGTGCATATTTAGTAAACATCCTAGCTTTATCCTTTGTAAAAACATACGGAAGCCCACGGGCCGAAGCCGCCAGCAGTTCCCTCACCCGACAGAATCATCCAAACTTCCCAAATCCAGCTCCTAATAAGTTGCTTTCGTTTGCCTTTCAAAAACAATCGAAATAAAGAATATTGGACGCCATGGCTTCGTGCGGCATTAATTTAACGCTCCGGTGCCCGTCCGGTGCGCCGTGTTTTGCGTCCATTTGTCGCCCCCAAAACCCTCGCGCTCCTCTCCACTATATTAACCTAATTCTCTCTTCTTCTTCTTCTTCTTCGTCTTCTTCGTCTTCTTCCAATCTTAAACCGCTAACGGTACATATACTCTGTCACCTGCTTTTGATATAAAGAATCGATTCTCTAAAACCCTTGTCTTTACTCGATGTAATAAAGCATTTATGCCTCTTATTCCCGCAGATCTCTTACTCCAGTGCCCGGCGCCGTAGCTTTGTTACTGTGAGGGCTGACATGGCTACCGAGGAGAAATCCATCTCACAGGACCGAATGCTGGTCAGTTCTCCTTTACTTGTCTGCCCATGGAAACTATATTATAAAGGATAAGAAATTAACATCTTATTTAGTTCTTAATTAGCTATTTGGAAGTATTTCAACGTTATCTTTGAAAATGCTGCCCAACAATGTGCTAGCCTCCAAAATGAGTTTTTTTTTTTTTTTTAATTCCTTGGAAAATGACACACCATTATTTGAGATTGGTTGGTCAGATTTCTCATTGTTGAGCTAGCTTGACTGACTGCTAGGCAAATAAAATGTCCGAATTTCAGGTCTTCGTGCCTCCCCATCCATTGATCAAGCATTGGGTTTCAGTTCTAAGGAATGAACAAACTCCTTCTCCCATATTTAGTAAGTAGTTGTTCAAATGCGTGATTTGTGTCTGTAAAGATTAATTGATGATCATTGCACTAAAAAATTAGGACGTTGAATTTGATTTCCATACGAACTGCTAATTAGTTTTGTATTATGCTTATAAATAAGGATTTTATTTATGAGAACTGCTAAGCGGTCAATGGACGAGCTTAGAGTTTTCTTTTTTCACACTTTATTCCATTGGTCGATTGTATTAGACTTCAATGGTCTGAATATCGATGAATTCCTTGTATCCTAGTCAATCATGCTTAGGTGTTGGTCTTGTAGATGTCCTTTTTACCTGGGCTATGCCTAGATCTCATCAATAAAATCCTTATTTACCGATGAAAGAAAAAACAAGTTTTGGGAGTATAGTACTTTTTTATGTTATTATGGCTGACACGCACACACTATTGTTTCTCTCGGTGAAACATAAGAAGCTTTTCTATTTTAGTAATAATCTTATCCTTTACTGCACAAATTTCTGATTCTTATAGGTTGTATAAAAGTGTTATGCATTATTTTAGGCCATTATTTCCTTTGGAGCTGCCAAAGATTGTGGTCATATAGTCAATGATACCTACAAATCATGTACTGCATCTAACAGCTAATAATGGACTCTAGGATAATTAGGACAGACTGAGAATTTGGATTTTGTTTAGGATAAAATGTTATCATTGGTCGCAGACAATTATTACCCTGAAAAGCGCTTAAAATAATGTCCCTTTATTTTCATTATTTCAAATAATAGACTAGTATATCTAGAACGAGATTGAGGACTTGGATTTTTGTTGTTAGGACGAAATGTTGTCATTGGTCATACACATTTATTTTCTGTATTTCTATGATGTGGAACCTCACCAAGGCAATGCTCTTCAGACCCACCCTGGGAGTAAACCATAGGTACAAAATCCCACCGGCAAAACTGTGTATCAGGTAATAATCTAGGTGAACTCCTAGTGCTGAGTGCAACCCAAGATGTCTGAATCTACAGCTTATCTCAACCACTCTTTGACTACTAGGTAGGGGTGAAAAAAAAAAAAGGGAAAACCGGAACTGGTGGGTTCAGTCTGGTTTGTAAGAGGTCCGGCGCGGTACCGGTTTTTAAGAACTGAAACCAATCCTAAACCGGTTCGGTACTAGTTTTTATATTTTGAAAACCAATTTAAACTAAACTGGACTGGTATTTATTTATAATTTTTAATATAACATATAAATTTGAATCTTATAATATAAAATTAATAACATAAAATTTGGATAGTGAGATGAAAGTTTTTGGTTTTAGATAAAAGTTTAAAATATTATTTTTTAATATTATTATTGTTTTGGGATTTGAAAAAGTTGAATTGAGATTTGAGAAAGTTGAATTGTTTATTATATTTTGTGTGAGAATTTGAAAAAATTGTAATAATGAGATGAGATGAGATAAGAATTTTGTGTCCCATCCCACTTGCCAAACTTATCCTAGTCTTAAGCATAAACATTAATATTAAGTTATTAATATAAATTTACTTTTGATAGATTCTACTAGCTTGAATGTCTCTTCATGGCTTCATCTCTATTTTGTTAAGACATTAGCTGTTAGAGTTGTGGTAAAATACATTTTTACACAATTGATCATATATACTCATATAAAAAGTCTCGAACTTATCTAGATTATAGTTAAATTCAATACTATACTAGTATGTGTTAATTATTATAAAATAATGTACTCATACTATAATATGAATAGACTAATAGTTTAGTATATGTAAACATCATGTTATTACTTATTACTAATACAGATAATCCGTAAAATCTGAAAAACTGGACCAAACCGGACCAAAAGCGGAAAAACCGAAAGCTCCAATTTCGATAGTGAGTCAGTCTGGTATCGGTACTTAAATTTTCAAAACTGGTTTATACCGGTTTGATTCTAAAAAATGTACAAAATCGGACCGAACCGGACCTGTTACACCCCTACTACTAGGCTACACCCTGACAGGATTAATTTTCATTATATTTTTTAAATTATTTATTTTGTGTTTTGAACTTAAAATGTTGTAGGGAATGCAATGGCTGAGTTGGGAAGGCTACTTATGTATGAAGCTTCAAGGGATTGGTTGGTTAGTACATATGTTGTGCCTGCAAATTGTCTATAATGATATTTCTAGTGCTTTCTACTTTGCCTTTTCCTTTCTAAACGTTTTTGTGATATGAATTTAGTTTTAAATCATATGTTGGTATTTCTGTTTTATAATCCATACAAACCCAAGTGTTGGTATTTATTTATGAATGGTGATAGCCCCAGAGAATATGTGATAACAAGGATGTCCAAAATGCCATTTCAGAGTCTAGTGCCATTAAAATATGTTGTAGCTATGTTTCATTATTGCTGTTATTATGGTATTTCTCTCTCTCCCTCTCTCTCTCTTTCACTCTCTCACACACATACTGAGATTTGTTACCGACTGTTAAATAAGACAGAGGTGCTTGTAGCATGGGAACGGCTTAACTATACACACATGCATGTGTGCACACAGATATGTCATATGATTTTTTTCCACAAATCATATCATTCCCTGCTTATGCCCTTTACTTGGATTTTCATTAGTAATTATCCTATTACTGATGAGAAAGATAATAACACTTTTTAGTTTATTTATCAAAAAAATTAATTTAGATTTTTTGTACATTTTTTAGCTAAAAATATTTTCTGTCCATATGAGGTTCTCTATGGCTGATTTTTAAGATTCGGTTGCGGGAAATATAGCAATGTCTGTGCTATTTTAGAGGAAAATTATCTATATATATATATATGTATATGTGTTTCATTTTACTTATCAAAAAAAGTATATATATGTTTATATGTTTGTATTTGTGTCCTGTGAGTTTTCGCTTTGATATTTTAATCTGATGTTTTTATGGTTCTGCTGCTATTAGCCTACTGTCAATGGGGAGATACAGTCACCAATGGGTGTTGCTTCAGTTGAGTTTATAGATCCAAGGGAGCCAGTGGCGGTGAGTTTATGATTGTAATTTCTATTGTGTAGGTGTGCATGTCTTTCCCTATATTGGTTGCTTTTGGTGTCATAGTAAGTTTTGGATCCCAGAGTTTCTGCTTGAACTCTAGGGCCTAGAGTGTGAGAGAAATAGATACACAAGATAGGTCCCACAACATTATGATTGCCCAAATGAATTTCTCGGGAAGCTTTAAATGCTCAATAAATGTTGTGGGCCCCATTTTGTATCTATCTCTCACCCACTCTAGGTCCTAGAGTTCGGGCAGGAACTCTAGGAGATCTAAATTCTCATTAACTAAGAGCTTCATTTACTTCTGTAGGTAGTTCCAATCCTAAGAGCTGGTCTAGCTCTTTCAGAACACGCATCTTCAATCTTGCCAGCAACAAAAACATACCATCTGGGTAAGGAAAGGTTCATCCATGTAGCCAAGTTGCATGTTTTTAGAAACTTTGTTAAGCTTAGTGCCGTTTGAGTATTCTGCTAATAGCCATGATAATGCTCTCCTTTTTGTTTTAATAGGTAGAATTTTATTAATATTAAAATAAGAATAGGCATTGTCACTCCCCTTTACCGACTTAAGTCAACCATACTTATCAATTGTTCTTTAAGGCCATGTCTCTTTAGGTTTTCAATGTGATTGATTGCTTTGGTGGTTTTCTTTCTATTTTGCAAATAAAGGGATAAGCAGAGATGAGGAGACACTTCAACCCTCAATATATCTGAACAAGTAAGGAATCCCTCTTGTGGAAATGAGAAATGTATTTCCCCCCTTCCTCTGAATGCTCAGACCAAGTGCACAAGAAATTGCTTCTATTTGAGATCTTTTGAGTGACATTGAGCTCTTTTTTTTTTTTTTTTAAATTCCCTTTCTTGTTTATAGCTTTGCTTTTGTTTCATAATTTTTTCCTTGTTTCTCTGAGTCATTTCCGCCTTGCATACTTATTAAGATCTTTCCTTTTTCTTTTTTCTATTCTTTTCTTTTTGGCGGAAGAGAGAAAAGAAGAGGGAGGGGGTTGATAGAATGTATGCTAGCATTGGAACAATTTTTCTTACACTTTGTAATGTCACTTTCATAGGCTACCTGACAAATTTCCTGAAGGGTCTCGGGTATTTGTAGTTGATCCCATGCTGGCAACAGGTATGATACTAATGGCTGGAGCTCCTTGTTTTGTGTTCTGGATATTTTAGTTTCTTTTTTCTCTCACCTCATAAAATGGTTTTCAACATTGTTTGATTGAGTTTTATCTTTATTTCTTCTGTTATTTTTCCATTTGGTTGGAGGATCAACCTTGGGGTCTGATTTTTTTGGGTCAAACTTTTATTGATCAAACTCTTCAAATTCTCTATGATGGTTTACTACAGAGTCATGGTCATGTTTTATTGTATCACCAGTTCAAAATGTTGCAGATGTGCAACATCTGTCCTTCCTATAGTGAGGTTGATTTTTCTTGTCATTATTTTCTTGATAATTAATATCAGGTGGCACGATAGTGGCAGCTCTCAACCTCTTAAAGGAACAGGGGATTGATAACAATCAAATTAAAGTGGTAAACATTCTTCGCATATCCTCCATGTTTCTGTTTCTATAAGCCCCATCCAAATAAATTGGGATGAAGGCTTCGTTCGTTGACTATACTCTGTTTATCTGTTGAGGTTTATATTTTAGCTAATTACCAAACCGAGATGTGTGTAGTAGCAGTGGTTTTATCCCAAAATTTAAAAAAGAAAATGAAACTCGTAGACAAAGTTGTGCTGGTGTTGTCTTGTCTATGTTGCTAAGGAATTATTATATCACTACATTGTTATAATACTTGCTTTGTATATACCCACTGGTGGGTAGCTCAAGTGGTAGGGCAAACCTGTGTGCATGAGTCCCATGTCACAAGTTTGATTCCCCGGGGATCAAACTACGATTTAAGTGGGAGGCAATGGCGGTGGGTTGCTATGCTAGTCTCCCTGGAGATTTAGGTTCATAGGTGAGTCCCAAGGACTGCCGTGGGGTGGTTCCCGTCATAAAATAAATAAAAAATACTTGCTTGGAACGAATCCCCAGGATGTTTTATGAATATTTATCCTGTTAATGGTGATATAAAATGGCGGCAGATGTGTACAGTGGCTCTGTCTGTGTCTCTCTGCTCAAAGTATACTCACCACCCATCCACCTGAAAAACGCTCACGCACACAAAAAGAAAAGAAAGAACAATTGTTGTTGCACACTGCTGAAAAAAGTGATATGATGTAGATATCTGCTGTGGCGGCCCCTCCAGCTCTTCAAAAGCTCAGTGAGAATTTCCCTGGGTAATAATACTAAAATCAGATTTCACTACTAAAAATGAAATTAGCATTCCTTAAGTTTTCTGGTCTTCTGATTTTCCAGGCTTCATGTATACACTGGAATAATTGATCCCACAGTCAATGACAAAGGGTAAGCACATTCCCTTTTTTTTTTTTTTTTGATTATTAATGTTTAGTAGTTAGCTCAGGTATATGACGATTGGACTTATTATGTTTGTTTTAGTGCCAGTTTGGTTGACTTTAGATTCTTAGAAGCTTAAAAAGTATTTAACAGTCTAAAAGCTCTTTTATAGAAAAAATAATATGTTTAGTAAATTTATAAATAAAAAAAATGCTTTATGCACCTAAAAAAAGCTGAAATCCCACTTCTTTTTTTTTTGAAGAAATATCCCCTTGTTGACCAAACAGTAGACAATTTTTTTAAAAATAGAACTTTTTAGCAAAGCTCTACAATGAAAAGCTCTATTATCTACAACAATCCTAAACAGGCAGTTAACTATATTTAATTGGGCTCTATTATTATTGTTTTAAAATTTGAAAAAGTTGAATTGTTTATTATATTTTATGTGAAAATTTAGAAAAATTGTAATGATAAAATGAGATGAGATAAAACTATTTCTATATCCAAACGGGACTTTTCTCCTATATTTGATCGGGCTTTTCCAGGTTCATAATTCCTGGACTCGGGGATGCTGGAGACCGAAGCTATGGTACATGAAGTCACCCAAGATGTCTATACAGCCATTCTTGATAGTCACCTCATTCAATTTTGACGTATCTATTGGACCATCAAGCAAGCACTACAGCGTGCTGAGTTTTCATGGTTTACTTACTGGACTTGCATAACATGATATTTACTTAATTCTTGTGCAAATTACCGACTCCGTGAGAAGTAGAAATATGGTATTCTATCAGGATTTTGCATATGTTTTGTATTTGGAAAGGCCTTCGGTGTTGTATTGGTACAACCATGTATGTTGTTTAATCGGGTGAAGTGATGTGACGCTCCGACTTCTACGTACAAAAAATCTTGAGAATCGTGACGTCAGGATAATGACAACACGGTCACGCATCCCAACTACAAGTGTTAAGTGTGTGCTACAAATAAACAGTGTACAAATAAAATACACAGCGGATAATAATTAAGTCAACTAGTACCAGAATTTTAATTTAATACAAATATCCAAATACAAAGCGTTTAAAAACATAACCAAACGTCCCATAAAATAAAACAAGTCTGATAATAAAACATAACATGAGTGATCCCAGATCACTCTTTCGGCGGAGCCAAATCCTCAGGCTCAGCATCTGCATCAACATCAATATAATCTGCAGTACCATTAAATGGTACCACAGGTAAGTTATAACCTAACCAATCTTGAAATAAAAACACATTTAAGCATCTAATCATGCATGCCCATGATGTAGTATGCAAGAAATCTAACACACGCCAAAAATCACATTTGGCCCAAAAACATAATCCAATAAATCATTTCCACCATTTTTTCAGAAAATGACTCAAAACAATTATCCATCATTTTTCCAGAAAATGACACACAAAATCCAACTCACGTTATTTTTCCAGAAAACAGTCATTTTCCATTTATCCATTAATCCATATGCACAATGGTCTCCCCTAGGGACCATCCTCACGACCTGGCTACTTTACGAGCGATGTCCAATTCCGCACCCAATGTGTTCGTGACCAGGTCATCCTCTAGCCTCCGCCAGTAGAAGGGCCACGGAGTCGGCACGTAACTCGTCCGATCCTGTTGTCGTCCAGCGACAACCCAGAGGACGTCACTCAGTATATTCCGCTCCCGAGTGATCAGAGGAGCTCCACCGAGATAATACCTCATCTCGGCTTGGGGTCGTGATACACACGCACCCACAAATCCAGTCAACACATGAAAACTCAGTTTTCAAAACAATCACATGATCATGAATGCAATTATACGAAAACTCAATTTTCAATTTACAAACATAACATGCATGCAATATGCAGTGTACCAAACCACAACCATAATACCCAATAACCAATTCCAAATCACAATATAAACAATAACCAACAACAACCTAATCACAATAAGCAACACAACAAATACTCCGTCTTCAATCCATCTACCCCCGAACTCCTCGAACTCAATCCGGAACCAACCAGAATACAGTATAATCAATTAGTGCAAAAATATATTTAAATCTCAAAAAATTGTTTAGGAAATACTTACAGCGCTATAAAAATATTTTCGGAGGATCACGGAGGAGTGGGAAGCACCAAAACCGCAACTCCACAGTGTAAAAACACTGTGGCCGAAATATACAATGAACCCAAATTTACACGAGGTCAAACGAAAATTTGGGAACGGTAGGGTAGGGCCTATGAGAGGTGGTGAAGCTAATGGTGGTGGCCTTTGACCGTGGGTGGCGGCCGAAACGGCGATTTAAGGCCGAAAAACTCAAATCGGAGTTTGAGTTTGTTGGGGCGGCTCTGGCAATGGATTGGGGCCGGGATTGGGTCTAAAAGGTTGCTAGAGGGCTGGTGATGAGGTGGTGAAGAAATGGTGGCCGGACGGCGGCGGAACGACAAAAAAACCGCTGCGGGTTCGAACTAGCCGCGGAGGCTAACGGCGGCAAGGCGCGGGCTGAGATTTAGTGGGCTGGGTCGCCGGTCGGTGGGGAGTTGATTTGGCCGGGCGGTGACGACCACAGCAGCCGGTGGCGGCGACGGGGAGGAGAGAACCGAAACACGGGGGAGAGGAGGAGAGAGAGGGTATTGGGCTGGGCAGGAAATAAAGCCGAAGGAGAAAGAAAGAGAAGGAGAAAAAGAAAATGGAGAGAAAAGAAATGAGATCCAACCCTCATATCTTGGGTCACAAAAATAATCCAACGAAAAAGATTTTAAAACCACTAGCTAAAGAAAATAATTCAAATACAGTGAAATGCTTAATTAAAATAATAATAATTTTAAAACCTAAAAACAAACCAATTTAAATTAAAGATCACTTTAAATACAAAACAATAAATAACACTAAGAAAACACATAAGAATTAATTTTTACAACTTAAAATATTATAAAATAATATTTAAAAACTCTTATAATTTAAAACAAGAGAACCAATCACTAAATAAATTAAATTAAATTTTTTATTAAAAATACATTAAAATACGGAATATTACAAGTGATGTATACAATGCCCCTTTAGTTGATTGACCGCCAGTTTATTTTGGCTTTTGCTTTGTTTGACCAAGTTTGATCATTGCAGTAAAGAGTTGTTCAATTTACATTCCATTATGTAAACCCAACTTGTTGGTGAACAAATTATAATTATATATATATAAAGGAATATATAACACCAATACTTGGCTATAAATGTAATTTTAAAGCGACTTTAGACCCTTTGTTGGATCATTATCGTCCCAATTCAATGCTTGCAAGTTCATCACACAACAAATTGCAATAATAAACAGATAAAAATTGATTTATTTTATTAACTCATAACTGTCTAATCAAAGGGTCATAAATCCTAACCTCTTTGTTTTACCATTATATTATTTTTATTTAATTTTTTCTATCTCCTTTCTTAAAATTCAATAAAACATCTTAATTTAAATATTTTATTACTATTTATAAATTATTTTATTACTATTTACAGATTTTTAAAATATTTTAAGTGCCCAAATGAGCTCTTAGGATTGTAGACATGAAAGAAACTGGTTTGAGGAATTTTTCAGAGTTCATTCCAAGAAAACTCAACGGGACTTTCCTTGTTGCAGAAACGTTGGATCAAAAATATTGGAGTCTGATTTATGCGTAACATACATATACTCACAGCCTCTCACGACGCGCAATGCATGCAGTTAGTCGGCAGCTAGGCTGAAAATTCTTCATCGGGTTAATTAATTGCAATCATGAGCTGGCTTATTGTCAACTTTCAATTGATGTTTCCAAGTCAAATAAATAAATTAATTAATATTGGTGGATATTTTGTAGGCCTTGTTTGTTTACTCTTTTTATTTTCTCTATAATTATAATTTTTTTAAAATTCTTATATAAAATATAAAAAATAATTTAAATTTTTTAAATTTTTAAATAAAAAATAATATTTTATTTAATTTTTATCTCATCTAACATGTATAACTAAACGAGATTAGGCCCTTGATTGCTTGTAAGGTGGTACACAAATAAGTAAATAAATTATCAGGCTAGTGCAAAACCAACGCTTTAATTTTTTATGTTTTCACAATTTGAGACCTCAATTTTTAATTTTTGTAAAATTGATACTTGAATTTTAAGAAAACTCACAATTAAGTACATACAGTCTTTGATCGATTAGCTGACACGTGGAATTAATATCTACGTCAGCCATTAATTGAAGATTGACATTTGGCATACTAATGTCATGTGTTAATCATATATACCTTAAGTTTCCCAATGGCAAATTGATAGAAGTACCTAATTGCGAGTTTTATAAAGTTTATAACGTACCAATTTAACAAAAGTTAAAAACTAAGGTCTCAAATTGCAAAAACTTGAAAATCCATAATTTTGTGATTAATCCAAAATTATCTTACAAAATCATGTAATACTAGTACTACATAAGAAGATTTCGCGAGTCCAGCTCGCTGGATAAATTAACAATATTATTTTCCAAGTTCCAACTACTCAACGGAAAATACAAACGATGGAAACTGCATGCATCATGTTCTATATATACGCATGGGCAGTCGTTCTTGCGTTGCAATAGAGAATATGAATATGAATTCAGATGGGGAAATTAAGAGGATGGATGAGAATTCAAATGTGTAGATGAAAATGGTTTGAGAGGCGTCGGTAGGAAGAAAAAGGATCTTATGCATGAGGAGATAAAACTACATATTAAAATACAACTTTTGCGAAAATAAATGTATCTTAAAATTAATTTGTGATAGAAACCAATTATTTGGGAAATCAATTGGGAGCGATCGATCGAGCTGCATGCATGGCCGGGGTCATATATAGGGAAAGAAAAACTGGGATTTGATGATTGCTTTTCAAAGTGATTTTTCAGTCTGAATCTTGTCATGTCCATTGTAAACCATATGTTTCTGATCATGTCAACAGCATTTATATATCCTTATCCCTGCATGCATAGAGGTTGGAATTGAAACTACAGGTACACATGCATTATGTGGGCCGGAGAGAAAGTAATGAGACTCTCATGCATAAATATATGTAGTTCTTTACATTCTCATGACTAGATCAATGAGTTGATCATGATCATGATGCCCGTCAACCACCACCAATATTTCCTGCGACATAGCACCAACTCAACCGCCACCGCCACAACCTCCAACACCATCAACTGAAACCGCAGCGGTGGCGGAAAAAGTTGCTGCAGCTGCGACAGCAGCACCATTATCGGTCATAAAGACCAGGCCACCATCTCTTGAGTCTCCAACATGACTGCCTTTGGCAGCCCCACCTTGATAATCTTGGGTGCTTGAATAGTAGTCACCTCTTGATCTGGCCGGGATAGCGGCTGCTGGATATTTGTTTTCTTTCTTCTTGCGCCTTGATGGATTCCATAGACAGCCCATTTATAATATACGATGAAATTAAGTGCAACTGGTGTACAGATTAGTTGTATATATCTTCCTTTTCCAACGACTAATTTACGGGCAATGGCAGATAAAAATGAAAAAAACGATTATACAGGCACAAATTGCTCTATGTCAGCTTGCTATATATATAGCTTATTAGATATCTGCTATAGGATAATGTCAAGTTTGTGCTGCATTAATCTGGTGTACGTAGTTTCCGTGATACAGGGTAAGATCATCCGCATATATTAAACAAAGAAATAATTAATTTTCTTGGTCAAATATTTGAAGATGCTGGCCGCGTAGATCGAGAACATATATATTTTCAAATATAGATGATTGATTATAAATTAGTAGGATACGTGCAATTTTGGCAATTAACGGGCATGTTCATGAATTAATTGAGAAGATGATCATCTACTTAATTGATCGCCATTAAATTAACTTCACTAGTGATCATGATCACCTACACCACCATTTAAATAATATGTATAACTTAAAACATCTATGCTTGTGATCTTCCAAACAAAAAATGCTGGTCTTGCAATTATACATGCAGTGGGTTGACTTGTCATTTTTGTCACACCATGAACACACCAATATATGATTTGTCATTTTTGTCATTCTATTTAAACACACATATTTACACATCAATATATGTGTTTATATAGAATAGCAAAAATGACAAATCAGATCTTTATGTACAGTGTTGGAGATGATGAGTAGCATTTCTCATTAAAGTATTTGACATGTTTTGTGGTTGGAAATATTTGTTAATTGATTGAACGCCTGAAAATCAATAAATAAATACAAAATCATTCATTTGAATCATTTCATGGATAATCGTATCAGAGCCAGACACATCTCTCCAACGTTTTTCTCTCCAACGTTTCGCTTTCAACCAAAATCCACCTAAAGATCCCATCTTCTCTACCCAGAGAGGGGGTTGGAGCTTTGGCTCCTCCCTCCCTCCTCCCATCTAACTAGTTCTAAATTGTGCAACCCCTTTTTTCAATCTTTATTTTATTTTCCTTCCACAACAAGGAGAAGCACTGATCTACTGCTTCGTAACCTAGCAACCACCACACGCCCCACCGCAGGATTCCTTAGTCTCTAATCCTTCAGACAGTCGAAGAATATTTTCGAATGAAGCAGTGTATGAGTCACACGTGGGAATCAAAGCGCACGTGAGATCTAAGTGCCACTGCACTGAGAAGTTCCTATTGCTGCCATGCGCAGCATTTCTTGGGTCAGCGATCTCGGATTCTTTAGATCCGACCAACCTCCATACTTCTAGAGTGGCATGTGTCCCCCACGCGCCACCACAATCCTTAATCGTCGTCCTCCGAAGATTCAAAAAATCTCTTGTTTGCTATCTACCTATCTTTTCGCTTTTCTTAACCATGCAAGGATCGTGAGAAAGAGGTAGTGAAAGTCTCCTACAACTAGTCCACACCAACAAAATGCAATACAAATCTCTTCACTGCGAATTTCAGTATAGTATTACAGACTCAAACTGTATCAATACCGCTTTAAGCGACTTCTCCATTGACCCCAAATCTCTTTTTTTTTTTTTTTTTTTCTTATGTTGCATTTATTGATTTGGGTTGAAAGTTGGGGCCTCCCACCCTATTAACTATTATATCCTGTAACTATTAAATATATCTATAATATACTTGCTTATGAAAATAATAATAATTTCATGGAACAAAGGCTTATATATGCAAGAGAAATGCTACACAACCTCCCCAACCTCCACACACCACATTTTTTTAAATTTTTTAATTTTTTAATATTTTTTAAAAAAAAAATTTTGAGTTTATTCTTTTTAAATTAATTTAATTTTTCTATTCATTATTTATATATTAAATATTTGATAAAAAAAAATGTGGTATGTGGAGGTTGTGTGAATAGTAGGAAGTTGAGTAGAATTTTTGATATATGCAATACTCCAATCCATCCTGGAAGATAACAAGCCCAACTATATATGCGATTGATTCCTCATCATTACAAATAACAAAGAAAATGCTAAGTGTCCTGATAATGGATTTCAATAATAGACTTCGATGCTTTTTTATTATTTTTTATTTAGTGATTAAGGAAGTATTTTTTAATGATGTTGTAAATTTTAAAAAATATATATATTTAAAATGATTAAAAAAATACATGAAAAAAAATACATTTGTCGGAAGAATTCCTTAGAGTTCTTGGTGGCTGTAGTGACACCCAAATAACAATACATCTCCCATTTCCAAATATCATCTCTAAGAGTTGGATATATAACCCTTTTTTCTCAAAGAGAAATTTGGAGATTTAACTAATACATGATTAATCCCCTGATCAAAGCTATCCATACTTAAATTATCATAAACGTGTATTATATATGACACCTCATTGGGTGAATATGGCCACCTGAAATTAATTAATATAGCCAGTATTCCTATAAAACTTGAATACCGCCACCGCTCAATCCCCACCGACACCATCTCATCCTCCGCCGCCATCATGCATGACGGGAAGAAGAGATGGCTTTAGCAGCGGCACTAAAAAACTCCACGGCACCATCTTTTAAACCACCAGTACTACTGCATTTAATTACCACCAGCTGGCTGCTGGTAAATAACAATTAAGCTTGGTTAGTTGCATTATAAGCTGCTTGAGCCAGCCCCGGCAGGATAAGCATAATAGTACATAGGTACGTAATTTGTATAAGCTACGCCGTGGAAGGCAAAGACAGCCCATATCTCAAGATTATCTAGAAATCTACGAAACTGGCCCATGCATGCCAGAGAGAACATCATGACCCTTTCTTAGAAATTTAGAATGTAGGTGAGACTACAGGAAAAAGAGCTAGCCGAATGAATATGCACGTAGATCATGTTCCGTATGCATGCGTTTCTAATTATTTTAACTTCTGGGAAACAAAGGAATTATTAATATTGTCTTCTTGTTAGAATAAAAGAATGGAATGAAGTTTGACCAATATCAAACCATCAGACTTTTCAAAATCTCCATTCGGTCTCTACAAAAAGAACCTTTCCAACATCGTAGGATTGAGAGAGAGGTCATGAAGAGATCAGAAAAGAAAAAACAAATGATTTATTCAGCATGAGCAAGAAAAAGATGGCGGCAACGGTATCGGAAAGTATTAGCTCATGAGGCCGGACAGTACGTACTTGGACAAATTGACCCAAGCAATCATTGAGGATGTTCTTCAAACAGCTTGAACCCGCGGACACACACATATGCATGCATGGACCCTAGCTATCATGCTTCACTTGACATGCGCTGAGGCTAGCTGTAATAATTCACAACCATCGATGAGGCAATATAATATTTATTTTGTGGGAGAATAATAAAATTTTATTTATAAGTCTCTTTCCAGCATAAGAAAGATGAAAGACGAAGTAAAAAACATTACGGTTTAATTTGGCTTCACAAATTTTTCAATTCTTAATTTTTAATTTTTTTATCTAATCATTATAATTTTTTAAAATTTTTAAATAAAAAAAATACAAAAAATAATTCAATTTTTTTAAATTTTAAAACAATAATTATATTAAAAAATTATATTTTAATCTTGATCTTTTAACTTTATAATTTCTTTACTCAACTTTTTCTCTCATTTTCTAAAATTTTATAAAAATCTTAACGCAAATAATTTTATTACTATTAACAAATTATCTCATTACTATTCATCTCATCTCATAACCAAACAAGTGCTATGATGCTTATAATTTTGCCGCTCATGAGGATTCATAGCTTTCCCTGATCTTTATGTTACTGCATATGCAGTAGGGTCTCTGCAAGTGGCCATGTTACAATATTAATACTAATCTTCTATTTTACTTAATATCTATCAAATCAAACTAGTATGTCTTCTTATTTTGTCTCTCATTTTAACCTCTCATATATTTATTTATTTTTTTAATTATTTTATGCTTACTGATTAAAGAAGTGGTGTATTGATTTTTTTTATTTTTTAAAAATATTTAAACATATTTAAAAAATGTTCGGAATAAAAAGCAAAAAAAAAAAAAATGTGCAATTTGCACTAAGAGGAACACCAAGTGGGCAAATTAAGGGGACATACTAGTAGCACTACTCACCAACAACTAATCTTCCTTATCAATCACCCTTACTGTTCAAGCAAGAATGTCGATCGTTTTCACGTTCATTTGCTCAAGTTTCAAATTACACGCGGTGACAATTAGTGCAAGAACCATGTAAATTCAAAATAGGAACCAACTCTCTGGAGTACTTTAATTTCATGATCTGTCGTCTGAAGCATATATATCAGCGGAACAAAGTACACCCCAGCACAATTTGTTACGTGCATAATCTTGGCAAATGGGCTAACTTTATCGGTATATTATAATTCTTTCCTTCTCATCATCTTGGATTGACACTGAAAAATACCCAACTTAATCCCTTCTTTTTCTATTCATTTTTGCCAACAAATAAAAAAGAATATTCTCTCAAACCACCCCAGCTGCTAAGAAAGGTAGAAGTGCGGGTTTTCTTTTCTTCTGTTCCTATTTGTAAGGCATTGATCATAGAAAACGAAGAGAAAATACGTAGTGTAAAGTTCAAGGAAAGACAGATAAAGTATCAGGAACAAGAACAATTAACCAAACACATGAAATAATATCACCCCGATGAGTACAAGAAATCAACTTTCAGAAACAGCTTTGTACATATGTTCACCAATAAAAAGTCATCAAACCTATTTTTTCTGTACAGCAAACAGCCTTCAATATCATTCACCAACCTCCTAACCAGAAAGTAAAAAGGAATGAACAAATAATAATAAAAAAAGAGAGTAGAAAACCAAAAATTTACGTAGAAGGAAGGAACTGAAAGAAGATTAATTAATAAAATATCAAACACACATGACATGGCCACCATCACAACTGCAACTGTCATTGCCGCTGCTTATGCTGCCGTGTTGGCGAGGTGTGATGCTGAGGCAACAACACATGAGACCCACCAGCAACATGAACCCCCATGCCGACGCTAAAGCTTGCACCCAGTTCAGGTAATGATGCCCCATGTTTAATTTATTAATGCTCTTTTACTCCAATTTGAGAACCTTTCTAGATCTGTTTGATTTCTCATCGAACGATTGTCTCAAGGAAGCAACAAGCTTGCTTTCTTGCTTATTCTGCTTTCTTGCTTCTTCTGCTCATTACAGGGCTGATGCTGACTGCCCGTCGAATAAATTGGGGTATCTTCTGTTTAGAGACACAGAGGGTGATGCTGATCCTGGAGAGAGATTTGAGATATAATTAGTGGTGCACATGGGCTGAGCTTGAAAGAGGCCGAAATAACATGGGCCAGCCTGTGAATTCAACAGTAACAATATACGGAAATGTCCCAACTGTTCATTTTTAAAGATTTTATCATTTCCTTTACCCGAAAACTAAAATAAATAAAAAGAATCTCACTTGAGAAAGCAATGCTTTATTTTTTGTTATAGGGAATGCTACTCTTTTATGCGCAACGTGAACCGCATCCCAAACCCCCCCCCCCCCCTCTTTGTTTATGCTCAGAAAGAGAAAGAAAGGGACCCTCTTTATCAAAGATGTAGATCATAGGAAATAAAGATACATTCGCATGCAAAAGCTGACATTTGATTTTATTCCATGTCATATTGGAACCCACCAATCCATTCATCATTGTTATGCAAAGAGAAAAATTAATAACACCGTGTGATGGCACGATCAAAGGATTGCTTGCTCTAGTCCCCGCTCCTTTCGGCAGACAGACATGGGATTGACTTTTTCAAGTCCAATGCCGGAAATCGAGCTTACCTTTGACCCCTTTGACCCCTTCTAACCCCTCTGTTCCTCCTTTTTTACTAGTTTTAAACTGATATTTTAAACAAAGTATATTTTATGTAGTACTTGTGGTTGAGGTGAACGCTCGACCAAACTTGTTTGCAAGTAGCCTTGCTATTCTAGCCAAATGCTTGAGGTGAAAAAATACGAGGACGTGGAAAGGATTTTATTAAGGTCCGAGCATCGTGAACCACGAGAGAAATTGAGTGGTTGGGTTGGAACTTAAAGCTAAAGCAGTGCAGCAGCTGGCGATACAAATGGCGTTGGCGTGTAATGGTGTAAGAGACAAGTCATCATGAAAAGCATAATAATGAAAAGAAACAAGGGTTGCATCATCGATGCCATGAGACCGGTACACAATGCAAAAGAAAAAAGGAAACTTTGATTCTGACCTGACTAGGAAATTAATGGCTCCACCTCCAAGTTGTGTCGACTTCTCTATAGAAGTAATGCGGGGGTTCCCGATCTGGAAGTAAAAGGCTACACGGAAGCCATTTCTTTTCAACATTCTTTGCTGTATGCTTTTTCATGTTTGCGCTGGCAGCGCCAAGGAAATTCCCTTCTTTCCTGCACATCGACGAAAGGCTTCGACTTTTTTTTCCGACCCCAAAAGCTTCTAGGGGATCTAGCCTTTTTTTTTTCCCAGTTTAAAACAAACCTCCCTACATGCATTTAACCAGGAAATATGTCTATTCAATGAAGGCAGAAACCAGCTTATATCTGGCTCTCTCTACTCCTGCCCTCTCCATCTCAATCCCACCTGACTTTGTTCTTTCCATGCACAAGCTCCAATTATACCATCCATGCATTTTCTGGAATTTTTTAACACTACGGAAAACATGCATACAACCAAAACATAAAACCACCTCATTCAACCAACACCTGATCGATTAACAAAATGAACAAGGAAAACTTAGAAGGGGAAAAAAGATACTACCATCCATACAGGCAACTGGATGACAGATTTCTATTAAGCAATATCGAATCCTGTCACAAACTGGGGTTGGCATTTAAAGTGTGCCCCAATATCCCAGCAACATTTGTGCTTACCGCATATAAATGCTCCATCGTTTATTCTACATACGAGTAACAAATGAAAACAGTTTGCTTTACAGAAATACGAATTCCTGACAATTTACAAGCAGGTGATCTGCATAGATTAGCAGCTTTCACCTAAGATTCCAGTAGCAGCCAAAAGAAATTATTTATACCAGAAGTATCATAAGCTGATCCCAAATTGAAAATGACGACCACTATGAGCTTCAGAATTGAACAATTCACTGAAAAGAAAAGCAAAGGGTGAAAACTCGGGATTCTAAACATAGATGCCCAACAAAAACATTAATGCCAAAAAGAAAGTTTACTCGTGATTAATTTAATCAGTACAAGATTGGAACATGACAAATAATTGTATAGATCCATGCCAAAAAGAAATAATGACCAATTTAATTAGTATAAGATTGGAACGTAATGAAGAATAGTATAGAGGGAAAAAGGAATCACAAGCATAAACTTACGTTGGGATTGTATTCGCTCCACCACACCACCAATATTGTGTCAAACTAATGACAAGGATAAATGATAAATATAAAACTCAATGCTCCAACTTGGTGATTGCAAAATAAACTCGATATCATAAGACTCAGATAGTTGACATCGCATATAATCAGCTGCAAAACTGTGTCTAAAAGGGAATAATTCCATTCAATTTCACACCTCAGAGGTATCCTACATGTTTAAGCATAGCTAGGAACTGAAACAGAGCAGAAATTGTTTGTTTAATCAAATTAATTTAATCAGCTAATAGACTGTCTTTTTCAACTTTTCCTAATTTGATATTAATTCCATAATAGGTGACAATGCCTGTTCATATAAGTGCCAAACACCAAATATTTTCTAAACTGTAAGCAGCAAAAAATTAATCAAAGAATGCATATGATAGGTACCTAAATTGTAAGCCTTACTCTCCACAAGAGAGGCAAATGAATGTCTTACTTAAATTAGCATGACAGCAAGATCAAAATTTTCAATATCATAGATATAAAAAAAATAGTAATGCAAGAATTAACCCCTGGTTTCACTTTTTCATGTGCAGATTATCTCAGAAAAATATTAGGCCCCAGCACCTTTTAAGCCACACATCAATTCCTCAATAACTTCTAGAAAAATATATTATTTTGAGTTCCAATTAAATCCAGATATTGAATGTTAACCAGGATAAACTCAGTAACTGTTAAGAATCGAACCATTAATAAAGCTTAAGGAAAGTTTACTCACATCCTGCAAACTCTATCCAAGCTACAGCTCACTATAATTGCGCCAAACTGCCCGAAATTCCTCGCGGAATGTGTTCAAACGAGCTTTCAAATTAGGTGTTCGAAAACTTGCATGTGATATGGCAGCTGAGAGAGAGAGAGAGTTAACTACGACACATAGAAAACACTAAGGACAAAAGAAGTGAGATCTATTATAGCATGCAACATACCAAGCAGTCCAATGGCAAGAGCCCATAGGACGGTTAAGAGACCACAAGAAACAAACCAGAGGATGAAACTCACTGTTAAAAAAAGAAAAAAACGAGTAAATGTTTAAAGAACTAATACAAGTCATAGAGAAAAGCACATTTGAGTAGACATTTAATTTTATTAGTATTTGATTAAACATTAATACTGCTCTCAACACTGCAGGAAAAAATAATGATGCTCATAATTCAAATACCAGTAGAGAATATTGAAAGAAACACCCAACGAGGCCGACCACAAATATATATTGCTCTTTTAGCTGATGGACGTCCACGAAGAACAGGCCTGGCAACAACAAAAGAATCATTAAAGCAATGTTACCAGACAACTTGCAGGCACATAATAAGCATACACACGTACGTAAGAGGAGGCCTCATCTTTGCAGCCAAGTGTGGGGAGAACTGTCTTACTGATCTCGTTACCTTCTCACTAAAAGTACCTGCAAAGCTGTAGAAATAATCCTTAGTAAACATAAATGGGAAAATAACACAATCAAATATATTAAAAAAAAAAGAAGAAAGAAGAAGAAGTTATCTAAACTTATAAAAAAAAAAAAAAAAGTATTACACAATCACATATCAGTATTGCTGTATAAAGAGAGAAAAAATCCTAGCATCAATATTTTTGCTTCTTAAAAATGGCCCTTTTGTTTTTACTCTCATTGCAACCAATTTAAAGAGGAAAAAAACAGCATGCCCTTCCTCATCCCTTCATTTTCACAGGTCACAGATTTGGCATCCCCCCCCCCCCCCAAAAAAGAGAGAGAGAGAGAGAGAGGGGGGTAGGAAGGCAGAACACAACAGTAGGAAATATAGGTTAGATTTGATCACATTTTTTTGGCGTACATGGATAAAAAGCTTGAACTAATTGACATCAATTACTTCTTATTAAGATATTTTCAAATCTTTATCAAGACCCCTTTCTCCAATAGTATATACATCAGAAAACTCTCACTGGATTCGTAGCACAGAAAATACGTCAGGTGGATTTCTTACCTGGTCTCAGATAAATAAATCAGAACTTCTTATAAAACAAAGGAGTAAATAACTAGTAAGTCTATGAAAATCAATATTTGCTAATTGCTTTGTGAAAATCCCAGCACATTTTTCTTTATACACACGTCTTCTTTTGAGAAATCAGAGTAGGAAAAATGTGTTCCTAATATGAACAGAGGTCAATAAAGCCATGCACCAACTGTCTGGGTTCCTCCCAAGATCACCACTAGCACTACACCACTATTGAACCATGCACGACGTTCAAACTCGTACAATTTTAAGCTCCTATTCACAAGTAGGTGAGCATGTGTGCCTGTCCTCATTTTCACGGTTGTAATATTGACCCTTACAAAAACAAAACGGGTAGTGATAGGGTTACTACCCATTTACTACTTATAGTGTATTTGAAATTTTTTATTTTTTTATCATTTTCTTTTAAGTATTTTTTTAGCATCCTTAATCATTAAGAAAAAATTAAAAATATATATAATTTTACTAATAGTCACTTCCTTAACCATTAAGTAGAAATAAAAAAATTAGAAAAAAAATCAAATACAAAAAAAGTAGTAAATGGGTAGTAGGAAGGTAGTAACCCTATCATTATCCAAAACATATTGAGTGAAATATGGAGGCAGAAGCCTTGGGTAATCATAGCCTAAAAACTCAATTTTAAAAGAATGTTATCACCCCAACAAACTTGGGTAATCATAAGATAAAATACAGAACTAAGATAGTAAAAAACAATTATCACCCCCAATAAACTTCGGTAATCATAAGATAAAATACCAAACTAAGATAGTAAAAAAAAAAAACTTTATAACACCTCAAGAGAGGGAAAAAAGGACTCTCCAAGGCATTCTTAACGAGAAAAAAAAATATCACCTAAGCAAACCTCATTCCTAATTCAGATAAATACATAGCAGAAGCACAACATACAGACACACAAGCTTGAACACAATGGCTTACCTGTCATTCAGAAAAGCAATGCTAAGTGCCGTCATAAAAGCAGCTACAAGAGCAACAGGCCTCCGAAGAAAACCCAATCCTACAATTCATTAGGCAGATATAAAAAACACGTTTCACATATTTATAACAAAAGAACGGAGATATTGAAGTCCTTATGTTTACTCACCAAGGATGAATATGATCAAAATGAAGTAGTTGGTTCGATAGCTGCAAACACATTTCATTTGAAGATACAAATTAGTAAAATAAATATGCACAATTACATTACTTGCAATCTAACAAAGCTGAACCCCTCCACCCCAAACTGAGACTGATTACCTACAAAGCATGGTTGAGTTCCTTGTTCACTTTCCACATACCAAATGACACAAAAATATAGGGGTTTGAATTGTATAGCTCATGTAAAATCACACACTTGTATAATCATAAGATTTACAAAAATGAAGCAATCTCCAGCTCAAACTTCCTTCATGTTGTATGCCATTTGCACTGTAACTAGAAATGGTAATAACAACCTTTACAGAGCGTTATACGACTGTTCCCCCAAATTCAGTTAGATGCTCATTTTCGGATACCAAAACTTGGGGCACAAGCAGGAATATTTATAAGTTTATCAATATCCTTCTCATCGACTCCTCGGGAACCATAGAAATCGAAGTTTACAGTCCAAACCCATAAAATTCACAACAAACACTCGCAAAATCAAGCAATACAACGCGGTAGCTCAGGCAGAAAAGAATAAGAGAATAAACCAAGGGGATAATTAGCTAAAAAGTTGAGATAGAGTCAAAAGGAATCATGTCGTACTAGTAGAGATTGCATTTGAGGCGGCTATTCCATTTGGCGTAAGATCTGGGGACGGTGAATCTGGAGAAGAATTCGGAAAGAGGGCGCGGTGGCGAGGACCATTCGACCTCGCGGAGGGCGTCGATGAGATCCTCCGCTGTTACGTTGCCCCAATCCATGGGTGTCTCAGAATTCTGCAGCGGAGCCCTAGAAAGAAACCCTTACTGATAAAGGGGACAAGAGAAGAGAGAAAGAACTACGCAAAAATGGTAGACACTAGACACAGGGAGAGGACACCGTAGTTGGAGGATGGTCGTATGTAGTATGATGGCAATAATTTGGAGATGAGACGGGATAGCGAGGAAGCTTCGAAGGAAGGAAACAAGGAAATGGCTCTGAGAGGTTTTTACTTTCTAGCCAACCTTTATTTTTTTTCCTAGAAAAAGGAATCAGTAACAAAACGTTCGGAAAATGTCTGAGCCCGGGTTCGAACCGGGGACCTCTAGTGTGTGAGACTAGCGTGATAACCAACTACACCACCCAGACGCTTACGCTTCATCTGTTTAGTTTTATGGTATTCAACTATTTTTCTTATACACCTAAAATTTCTCCACCACAATTGTATATGATTTTTACAGTTTTAACCCTCATTTGTTTTTACAACGCATCTCATTTCATCTAATTATTATAATTTTTTTAAATTTCTACACAAAATAAAATAAAATTTTAATTTTTTCAAATCTCAAAATAATAATAATATTAAAAAAATATTCTAATAATATTTTATTTTATTTTCAACTTTTATCTCAACTCATCTCATCTCATCTCAAAAAAAAAAAAAAAATCATTAAAATCTACAAATCTCTTGTAGTCCTTTAAAGGAATTGCATAACTCTGAACTCAAATAAAGAAATTTATTTTTTAATAGTGAATTCCATATTTTTATAAAAATGCACTATGCTTTAAGTATGTATCTAACATTACAAGTAACTTAATTCACCCATTACTTTAGTGAAAAAAGTTTACAATATTAAGAAAATAATAATAATGAGTAAAGTTATTAAATGCAACACTATTTCACAATCCCATTTTATTAATAGTTTTTGATAAAAAAAAAAAAGTTGAGTGTTATTATTATTATGTCTCTCCTCTTTCGGTCCGTAACTTCAAATTCCGATCCCTTGGATAGCTCACTCGTGTTCTAGTCTCTCTTGCCCAACTTATAAAGACTCCCAATTGGTAGTAATTCTCATATTACTCAATAACTCATAGAAATGAACCAAACAATATATTTACAGAGATCTCAAATTTGCAAACTATAAATGGGCGAGGGACCGTGGATTTGCCACCATTGAATTGTGTATATGAGATACACTAATAGCAAGTGGTTGTGAGGACATGATTGGATTGGAAGAAGAGGAAGAGTATACTTGATCCTGTAAAATTGTTAAGAAATATCTTAGAATATATGAATTTATAATCTGGTCTTTAATTTAAATGAATTATTATAAATTATTTCACATCATCATTTTTTACTTGTAATGCATTTGAGGTGGGATTAGATTGACGGTGCTTTTGTATAGATTTAAACACAACTAGGGTTTTTAGCCTTAAGTTTCAATTTAAAACAAATGTCAAACCTATAAAGGACGTGTCTCACCGGCCGTCTACAACCGTTCACCTGCGTGATGAAAAGAAGTTCTAGCATGATACGTCTAGGGAAACTCCGATGCTTAAGTCAGTAAGTAAAACAGAATAATCTTGAATTCAAAAAGAGATCGATCCCCCACGATCGGGGGTTACCTGGTATATATAGACTCCGGCTTGATGCTTTTCGAGTTCAGAGTTTATCAGCGTAGATTAATATCCTGTAACTGAATTGATCACGTATCTGCATGAAATCTCTATCTTCCCGTGAAAGGTGGCATGTGGTGTGTGTAACTTTGATAGGCCTTGGACTCTCTAGTTCCCTTTGGTTAACTATGAGCCTTTTGTATTAAGCTCTCTTCACATTTGGTCTTTTAACTTAGAATGGTCCCTTAATTAAAATAGGCCCTCCAGCTACCCCGCTAATTCTCTTCGCCGAATGGCGTTGGGAATTCATGTTGATAAATATTGCCGCCTTATAAGTGTCGTGAACCTCGTTATGGGCCTCCCCTTTTCTTTTATTCCTTTTTTTTTTTTTTGTGACTTACCATGGGCTTGGGTATGCGTAGGGCGTATGGCGCATAGGAAAGCAAATGGTTGTTTGGGACAGGCCTAGCCCATTTATGAATTATTGAGTTCCCGCTGATCTTTCATATTCTTCCTCCTGCGCCGTTTCACTTTTCCAAAAATCGAGGAACCCCTATAGTTTCCCACTGACGTAGTGAAAGGGGAGGGGGTTTTCGTGTAACGGTTACTCTTTAGCTTTTAGTGTCAAGTTATAATGTCCTTGGTCTGCTGGCGTTTCATCTTCGCCTGCCTTTAAATACCACTTCTCTATTTCCTCCATCCTTCTCTTTGCTCATTCTCCTCCTTGTGCCTCTCTTGCCTATACTCCCTCTCTTGTTCCTATTTCTTGCCATCTTGTTTTCTTCATCTTCTTGCATATTTTCTCCTCTAGTTTCAATAGCTGAACAAGGTGATACCTCTGTACAATCCTACGACGTCCCGGAGGGTATGATCTTTGATGGACATGGGTGGCGTTCATCCCTCCGAGAGAATCATCTTCTCGCGATTCAGGAGGAATATCGCATCCCTAAGGATGTGATGATGGAAGTACCCTTATTGGGGTGTTGTAATGATGAGGGTTTTGCAGGTAAGGTTACTTTAATCGTATCCCTGATGACCCATGGATTAAGACTTCCTTTCTGTCGCCCCCTTCGTGACATCTTGGATTTACTCAATATTACTCCTACCCAGCTCCACCATTTCGCATTAAGGGCTTACCTCTGCGCCTGCATTGTTTTCCATATGATCTTGGAGCCTCTCTAGGATGTTTACCCCAACCTAACCGCCCGGGAGTTTTTGGCCTTTTACTATGTGAGATCTGTTTCCAAGGGCAATATTGCTGGCTTTTGCAAGAAGGATAATGGGCAGACTTTGGCCCGATTTGAGGGTCAGTATTCTAATGCTTAAGTTTGGAATACCAAGTTTTTCTTCATCTCTAGCCAGGGCTGGGACTTTCCCGCCCCAGAGGTCCCTTTTCGAGATTTTCCAGTTAAGGCGATCTAGCACCCTATTCCTGACGAGAAGAGTTGTGGCAACCATGCCGCCTTTGTCACGTCGTGAACTGTCCCGAATTGAGATCGTCCGCTCTTGGGCTGCGACCCACCCTGAAGATCTTTGGATTGATTTCTTGTTGATGCCCGATTGTATTGACTGATTTTTTATGTCCCCCAACCGCGCCCATGTTCAGGGGTGTTCATTCATGATTTCGGATGTAATATTTGCTCCTTTATGAAAAACCTCTGAGAAAAATAAGGACGATAGTCATTCTGAGCAAGGGAAGAAAGAGAGGAAGAAGAAGAGATCCGAGAAGAAAGAAGGCGAGGAGAAAATGGAGGTTAGGAGCAAGAAAAAGAATGATGAGAGTGTTCATCCCTCGGAGGGCGCCAGGGCCTAGACCCCCACGTTGCTAGAAGCTTTGGCTCTTTTGGAGGGCACCCAGATTCATACACCTATGCGGCAGTTGGAGGAAATTTTTGTTCCTTCGGGGGGCGGTCAGGCTCAACCGCCCATCCCACCAGTCACTGTCGCGCTTCCATCACCTTGTGGCTCCTTTGTGAGGTCATGTTTTTCTGGCCTACGAGATGCTGAAAGTTTGGCCAGTATGACCCTTTTTGATTTGGCGACCACCTTCCAAGTTGAGCCCCCTCCCAGCAAGCCCACTGGCAACCACTTTTATACCTGAATTTCCAACAGTTGAAGGTCAGGTGAGGGAGGGCGAGTTGGACGCTGAGGTTGTGGTTGTCCTTGATTTGGATGTCATTACGGGCGCAAGGGTTCGTGAAGACTTGGGCACCAGAGATGCCGAGCGGGTCGGCGTTGTTGGGCATACGTCTCCTCACCGTGAGGACGTCTGCGTTGACGTGGAAGCAACACAACCTGCCCTAGGGACCCCGCCAACCACTGTCTTTGGGGAAGTACCCCTTCGTCAATTGGTAACAGCGAAGGCCTTTCTTTTCCCCTCTGTACCCCATCATTTGGGAGGGACACCGACTCCCTTCATGAAGAGGAATTAGGCAATTTTTTGTGAGAAGACACTCCTTGATCGAGGCTGACTTGGTCTATACCAAGTCTCTCCTTCCAACTATACGCCTCGGGAGTCCACCAGAAGGGGGCAAATTCAAACCTAGGGCTGGCAGAAGCTCCCTTGCTTGGGGTTGGCGGGGATGCCAGTGGCGACGCCTCTTCTACCTCCGCCAACGCCCAAACTGAAGCCATTGCTCGGATGGCAAACCATTTGAGGGACTGGTTTTCCAAGGTACCATGTGACTTGTTTCCTTTTCTCTTTTTTGTTGTTGTTGTTGTGCTACCATGCAGTTCCTTACTTGGGTTGTTTTATTTCTTTTTTCTTGTAGGTTATTAATGATCTGGTGGCATGGATCGTGGTGGATCGCCCCTGCCTAGAGGAGGAGGTTAAGGAGAGGCAGAAGTTGTGTCACGCCACCAAGCGTGCTTCTGAGAAGTAACAGGTGGACAAGTGATTGAGCTGCATTATTGCATATTTTATACACTTAAAATCAATATATTTTTAATTTTTTTATTATTTTATCATTGGTTTTAGATGAAAAAATTGATTAAGAGACATAAATCCAAGTTATGATTTAAATTGATTAAAAGTATAATTTATACTTAATTTTATAGCTTGTGATTTAATTGGGCAATATTTATTCATTTACATAACACTTTTAATATTTTATTTCCCATCTTTTGTCTAATTTTATTTTATTTTCTTTGATTATTATTTATTTTTGCTTGTCTAAGTTTTATTTTACTTTATTTTTTTTTATTTTTATTTTATTTTCATATTTCAGGTTATCTAAACGACATGTCGTTTTTCCTGCACGGAAAAACGACTTGTCATTTTTCATTGGGATTAAAAGACTTCGTTGCCTAAACGACATGTCGTTTTTGTCTTTTGACAAAAACTACATGTCGTTCCTCATCTTCAACCTCACGCCTGCATCCTCCACGCCACCATTCGACCCCACCAAGCTCCTCCACCTGCTGCAGCTCAACTTCATCCACCACCCTAAGCACCTCTGTCTAGCCAACTAAGCAACCTTCGGCAGCTCCGTTTCACCCATCCACCTCCATGCAGCCCTTCACGTTCAACACGGTAGCACCACTACACGGCCGCACCTCCACGTCCAGCAGCAACAGAAGACGCCGGAGATCAAACCTCCACCACCCAGTGAAGACCAGCGCCACGATCGAAGCTCCCATACAAGCTACACCTCCACCTCCATGCAGCCGTAGTGCATTGCCACCGTATCAGCACAACCATGGCAGAACCTCTTCCTGCATGCACAGCATCACCGCACGTCTACTGCGCGCATACAACCGTGTGCCACTGCCTAGCATGCACAGCCATGCGAATCAGCCATCACCGAGAAAGCCCCTGTTCTACATCTTCGAAACAGAGCACTTCCACCTCGCATTTACGATCATGCACAGCAGAGCCCATGTCGCCACCGTGTGAAACTCCATGCGCAACCACCACGTTCCACCCTGCCGCTGTTCAGCCTCGAACTCCTACCCTACGATGCACCACCATCTGAAATACTCATGCGGACAGAAAGAAAGCTGGGAAGAGGAAAGAAGAAAAAAAGAAAAAAGAAAAGAAAGAGAGACAGAGTGGCATGCGAGTTGAAGATAGAAGAATAAATAAAACTGGGACGACCAAAATGAAAGGAACGGCAACAAATCCAACTTTCGGTGATGGACATCTTTCGTGGGGACAGAATGCGAGATGAAGAAGAGTGGGAATCACGGACGGAAGAAACTCACAGATGCACACATGCATCTCTGGAGGAAGAATAAAACAAAGTGCTTTCGATTGTCTGCCCCCAAGCAGAAAATAAACAAATAAAAAAAAGGGTTGGGTTTTGCACGGACAAGAAACATTTCACGTGGGACATGGACACCACGGACGCTTAAGGCAGAGGCTTTTAAAGCCTATATAAGAGGGTGTAAATGGATGGAGAAACTTGTTAGGAGTTAGAGAGATTTTAGTGTTAAATGAGAGTTAGAATTTAGAATTAGAGTTTGGAGAAAAATAGTGAGGGAGTTTGTAGTCAGTTTTTATTTTTTTTAGTTCAGTTTTTAATTTCGTGTAATTTATTCATCAGTCAGTTTTAGTTTATGGTTCAGTAAATTTTATTTTTGTAAGTCTTTATTTCCAGTTTTGAGTTTGTTTAGTGAGTAAATTTTCAGTCCTCTTTGATAAATGTTGATTTATTTTTTAGAGTTTACTTTAATTGGAAGTTCAGATTTTTGGGTTGGAGAACGCAGTTTCCATTTTCAAACATCAAGTTTATTCCTTACAATTCATGTTTTTATTTAATTTCGAATTTATGTCATTTAATTTCCTCGCACTTTTAATTTCTTGCAATTTAAATTACTGTTATTTAATTTTCTCGCACTTTTAATTTCTTGCAATTTAAATTACTGTCATTTAATTTTCTCGCACTTTTAATTTCTTACAATTTAAATTACTGTCATTTACTTTTCTCGCAATTTTAATTTCTTGCAATTTAAATTACTGTCATTTAATTTTCTCGCACTTTTAATTTCCTGTAATTTAAAATTATGTCATTTAATTTTCTTGCACTTTTAATTGCCTGCACCTTTAATTTTTGTAATTTACTTTTATGTCATTTAATTTTATTGTTCCTTTATATTTCAGTGATTTAATTTTCAGCAATTTTAATTTACTGTCTTGCATTTTAATTTCTTATTTTTAATCATCCACTCAAAACCAACAACATAAATATAGTCCATGACTAGTAAAAATTCATTTCCATTGCACTCCCATATTTATTGTACATTTCATCACTTTTATTTTTATTCTCTCATTGTAACTATTTCCACTATTTTATACGAGTTTGATTTTTAAGCACTTTTCCTGAAGAGACGATTTAGTAATTTATTCCTAATTATTACACGACATGCTCCTGCACTTGGGATAGCCTTTGTGCTGCTCAATTTTGAGTGAGTCAACAAGGCTGAGCTGGACTCCTTATTGGAGCAAAAAAAAGGAGCTTGAGATACTGCTGGAGTTGTCGGAGGGTTATTCCCATTCGCTTCAAGGTGACTTGGAGATTTGTGAGGGAGGAGTTCTTCAGCTTCACGAATCTGTGCGCCTTACACAAGAGGTGAAAGTTAGGGATGACTTTGCCTTACGGCTTCTTCATTCTGAAAGGGACTTGGCGAGGTCCCAACTTTCTGAGACTCAAAAAGGTTTTGAAGCTAAGTTGGCCTGCCTTAAATCTAAGCTCCTTGCCCGCAACCAGGACCTGAATTCGACCAGCGAAGAGCTGGCTCGCTCGCAGAAGCAAGGTCATGAGCTATTTCAACAGCTGGCGGCCTCCCAAGAGAAAGCTCACCCTACTGCTCTTAACCTTTCTGAGGCGTAGGGGTCTTTAGCAGAGCTCCAAGAACGTCACTAGAGGTACAAGGATGACTGTAAGGACTCAAACTTGGACCTTAGGAAAGCAAATTTGCTTGTCGTTGCCAAGGACTAGTAGCTGTCCCAGAAAAGGGAAGAGCTTGCTATTGCCGGAGCTGAGGTTGAACGCCTGCGGGATCAATTAGCTTGCATTCCTACTACCAGGGATCATGCATTTGCTTATGTTTATGGTGCTGGCATCCTAAGGCTCAGGTCCCACCTCATGATCGACCTCGCTACAAACCTTGCGGCGTTAGACCAGGACTTATTCCTCCCTGAAGAGAACAATTGCCGTCGGGCTAATATGTTTGGGTGGAATGAGATGCCTGACACTTTTATAGGCATACCCCCAATGCTGCCGCCTAATGATGCTCCTTAACTTCTTGGCCCCTTTATCTTCCCCTTGGAATTTTTGTATCTTTGTTCTTGCTCTATTTTTTTTTTTTTGTAAATAAAGGACTTTGTTTTGTTCCAAAATTTGTAATGGTGCATGTCTACCAAGTTCCTTGCTATATGTCTTTTGTTCCGAGCTTTCTATTTTATTTGGGTTGCTTGCTCATTTGCTTTTGGTCTTGTAAACTACTGGAGTTCTTGAGAGGGGTGGCGTGGTTTGATGACCTCTGCACCATTTTCTTTTTTTTATATGGCACCACAAGCTACTATTGCTTACTTTTGGTGTTTTGGAGTGACGTGGTCTGATGACCTCCAAGCCCTTTTTACATGGCACCATAAGCTGCTAAAATTTGCTTTTGGTGTTTAGGGGTGGTGTGGTCTGATGACCTCTGCACCCTTTTTACATGACACCACAAGCTGCTAAGCCTTGTTTTTTATGTTTAGGAATGACGTGGCCTGATGAGCTCCATGCCCTTTTTTCATGGCACCATAAACTGTTAGGGCTTGCTTTTGGTGTTTGCCTTGATTGAGCTTATCTTTTACTGAGAATTTACTAAAAAGGGAAATGCGACAAGTTGTGAGTAGTGACAGGGTAATGCAAATACTTCCTCAATCATGAATATAAATGTAATAACATGGTCATGAAAAATATGAAATTAACAGAAATGGAAATACTGTAAATGCTACTGATAAAATTTCTTTAAGTGCTCTGCGTTCCATGGATGTGACAGTTTCTTGCCCTGCTGTCTTTCAATCAGTACTGCCCAGGCTTGTTGTTGGCTACTACCAAATAAGGCCCTTCCCATCGGGACCCCATTTTTCCTTCGCCTTGGTAGTCACTCTGCTTTTCTTCAAGACCAGATCTCCTACTTTAAAGGCCTTGGGCCTTACTCTCTTGTTGAAGTACTGCTTGGCTTTCGGGGCTCATCAAATGTATTCCCAGGCCTCCGCCCGCTCTGCAGGATGAGTCATCTATGAAAAGCACCCATGATTTTCCCACTGGGACTATCGTTTCTTCCTGGGGGAAACCTGAGAACTCCGCCACAAAGTCTGCTAGAGCTTGTCCTTTAACCGTCCTCCTTGGCTCATATTCTAAGTCAAACTCGCTTAGTTCCATCGACCATCCTATCAACCTCATCGTGCTGTCTGGTTTCCTTAAAGTTTTTGCTAATGGGGCTTCCGTAAGTACCTTTATTGTGTGGGCTTGGAAGTACGAGCTAAGCTTTCTGACAGTCATTATTAAGGCAAAGGCTAGCATCTCAATTCGAGGATACCTTACTTCTGCTCCTTTAAGAGCCCAACTTATGTAGTACACAAGATGCTGGGCAATCCCCTCCTCTTTCACTAGGACGGTGGACACAGCATATAGGGAAACTGCAAGGTATGCACAAAGCACATCACCTTTCTCTGGTTGCCTTAGGAGTGGCGGACTGGCCAGGTCCTGCTTCAACTTTTCGAAAGCCTCATCACATTCTTCATTCCAAGAATGCATCTTGTGTACTACCCGAAAAAAAAAGAGAAATTTGTCTGTTAACTAGGCTATGAACCTACCTAGGGCGGCTACTCTACCCGCCAACAGCTGGGTTTAGTTCAGGTTTTTTGGCGGTTTCATGTTGAATATGGCTGTTATTTTCTTTGGAGAAGCCTCGATTCCTCTTTCAGATACAATGAATCCCAAGAATTTTTTCGACTCTACCCTAAAAGCGCATTTTGCAGGGTTCAGCCTCATTTTGTAATGGCGTAAAATCTCAAGCACTACTCGTAGGTCGTCAAGGTGCTGGGCAGGCTCCTTACTTTTTATCAATAGATCGTCCACGTAAACGTCCATAGATTTCTCAATCTGCTCTTTAAACATTCGATTAACTAGCCTCTGGTAGGTTGCTCCTGCATTTTTAAACCCAAATGGCATGACCTGGTAGCAATACAGCCCATGGTCTGTTATAAATGAAGTTTTCCTCTTCTGATGCATGCATCCGTATCTAGTTGTATCCTGAGTAAGCATCCATGAAACTTAACATACGGTGCCCAGCCATTGCATCCACAATTAGGTCGATGCATAATAAAGGAAAACTATCTTTTAGGTAAGCTTTATTCGGATCGGTGAAATCTACGCACATTTTCCACTTTCTATTTGCCTTCTTTACCATGACCACGTTGGACAACCACTCTAGATAGTGAGAGTCCTTGATAAAACCGGCGGCGAGCAAACTCTCTACCTCTTCATTAATGGCAGCATACTTCTCTGCGCTGAAGGACCTTCTTTTCTGGCGCACTGCCTTGTGTGCGGGGTCCACGCCCAAGCTATGTTCAATGATGTATTTATCTATACCAAAGATTTCCTCATGGCTCCATGCAAAGACATCCCTATGTTCGATCGGTAGCTGTTTTAGGGCTTCTCTGTCTCCTAGCGGGACATGGGTCCCGATGCTTGTAGTAGTTCCAGGGCGGTCTAAATGCAACGTCATGAGCTCCAATGGTTCGTTGAATTCAGCATGTTACTGATTCTGCTCGTCTCTAACTTCCACATCCTCCTCTAAAGTCACCGTCAGAGAGGGAGGAAGAGGGGGCGCCAGTGCCTTGCTCTATTTTGTTATAATACAAATCTCGTCACGACCTTTTCTCAATTCCTGCACATAGCATTCTTGTGCTAAAACTTGCTCTCCTTGTGACTTCCCCACCCTGTTATCGGTTGAAAACTTCATCTTGAGGTGGTATGTGGATGTCACTACCCTAAGATGGTTAAGTGTCAGTCTCCTTAGTATGGCGTTGTAAGAAGAGGGAGCTTTTACTACCAAGAAATTAGTCATGGTGGTTGCCGTTCGTGCTCCAAACCTGGAGGTCACCGGAAGGGTGATAGCTCCAACGGGCAGGATCATGTCTCTAGAGAAGCATTTCAATGGTGTCAAAGAGGGCCTTAGTCTGCTGGCGTTGATACCCATTTTGACGAACACCTCCCAAAATAGTATATCAGCTGAGCTTCCATTGTCGATTAGTACCTGCCTGGTCGTATAGTTGGCTATCACAAGGGTGATTACCAAAGCGTCATCGTATGGGTACAGTACTCATTCACGATTCGCCTTTCTGAAAGAGATTACCATCAGATCACCACCAAGCTTTTATTACTTGGGAGCTCTATCTGCTATATATACTTCTTCATATCTCGCCTTTCGTGCATACGCCTTCCGGCTAGATATGGACATGTCGCCTCCTGCAAACCCCTCTGCTATTGTCCTAATTTCTCCAATGGGCACCCTGTTCCTGTCGCCTTTTGTGGGTGGCCCTGTTCCCATCGTTTTGGCGGCCACCTACTCGGCGTCGTTACTCTGGACTACTACTTCTCCTAGTTTCTTGCCTAGTTTCCTAGTGCCTTATGGGTTTTGAACGTTCTGCAATCATTCGTTCTAACTCCCCTACTCCTGCCAGCTCAGCTACTCTCTTCTTCATAGTTGTACAGTCTTCAGTCCAATGGGACCCAGTCTGGTGGTATTGTAGTAGCGACCGCCCGCCTTGGGTTGATGTCGTTCCTCCCTTTCTTTCTCGTCCTCCCTTACGTTTAAATTGTTATGTATCAGTTTAGGATTACAATCTAGCCGCTTTTCTTGCCTCTTTTCCTGCCGACTTGCGCCGATTTTCCTGTCAAGCTACCCGCTCCTCCGTTCAATCTTGTTGTGCCTTACGAGGAGCCACCAAGGCCTATAAGTATCTTCTACATTAACAAAATCATCCGCTCTATCCATAAACTCCTTGAGGATGGAAGGAGTTTTTCTGGCTAGTTCCGCCATAAAGGGACTTTGTGACCATATCCCACCTAAGAGGGCAGCGATGGTGATCTTCTTATCCTAGTCGTCCGTTGTCAAACGCTCTTTGTTGAATCGGGTAAGGTAGGTCTTTAGGTCTTCATCTTCTTTTTGTTTGACCGTTAGTAGGTAGGTGGCTAGGCATCTACACCTCCTGCTGGACATAAACTGGGTTAGGAATTGTTTAGCCAATTCTTCAAAACTATCTATTGACTTTGGCCTGAGGGATCTAAACCATCCTCTTGTTGTTTTCCTTAGAGTTAAAGGGAAAACCCGGCATGCAATTCGCCTGGAAACCCATGGAGCGTGACTTGGGTTTTGAAATTCTTCAGATGGTCTACCGAATCTTTGGACCCATCATACATGTCCACCTGGGGTACTTTGAATTTTGGTGAGAGAGGCATGACCATGATTTGTTCGCTATATAGTAGATCGGTTTTGTTTAACAAGTATTCCACCGAGGAAAATCCCCCCATCCTCTTCGCCATCTCTTCATACTTTCCTATTAGTTCCTTTAACTCGTCTTGCATTTTCTCATTCTCCATTCGTCCCAGGTTTGACTCCATATTGCATGGTTCCACCCCCTCTCCTTGCTCATTATAAGCAGGCACGTCGGTATTGCTAGATTTAGCATTCTTTCGCCGTAGATCGTCATTCTCCTTTTTCAAGGTTTCTAGGGCCTCCAACGCCTGCTTCAATCTTTCTTCGGCTGCTGCCAGTCGTGCCTCCACGGATGCATCCATTGCTCGGCTTTCTAAAGAACGGGTCACAGTTGGCATGTGAGAACCACATAAAGAGAAATAGATTCCACAGACAGCACCAATGCAAAGGACATATCTCACTGGCCGTCTGTAACTGTTCACCTACGTGATGAAAAGAAGTTCTGGCGTGATACGCTTTGGAAAACTCTGATGCTTAAGTCAGTAAGTGAAATAGAATAATCTGGAATTTAAAGAGAGATCGATCCACTACTATCGGGGGTTACCTGGTATATATAGATTCTGGTGTGATGCTTATCGGGTTCAGAGTTTATCGGTATAGATTATTATTCTATAACTGAATTGATCACGTATCTGTATAAAATCTCTATCTTCCCGTGAAAGGTGGCACGTGGTGTGTGTGACTTTGATGGGCCTTAGACTTTCTAGTTCCCTTCGGTTAACCAGGAGCTTTTTATATTGAACTCTCTTCACATTTGGACTTTTAACTCAGAATGGGCCCTTAACTAAAATAAGCCCTCCAAACCAATTTAGAAAGCCCACCATAAGTAATTACAAAAGATGCTTATTTTATATATTTTCTTTTATTTTTTGATAGACTGTATACAAAAGAAAAAAAGAAAAAGCTTATCTTACTGATCAAAAAATATTTTCTTTTATTTTTTTTATAAACATTCTACTATAATTAAAAGATTAGAGGGTAGAAAAAAAATGAGAAATTTGAAAGTAGAGCCAAACTAATAGTTAAGCCTTAAGTTTTCTCAGTATACCAGGTATAAAAAATGAAGAATGCTATATATCAGTTACTGTTCACTCCTACACTCCACACCGATATATTTTTTATTTTAATTTTTTCATAAGATGTGAGTTAGTGAATATTGGCTAATGAGAAGAATTTCTCATAAAAAAATGGTTGCCACTAAGATAGTTGACTCAACAATTTAGAAAGTTATGGAGTTCATTGTTTTGTTTGTTAAAAAGATTATTATTTTGTGAGGAAGGATGCCTTATTGTAGGTTATACTGAGGAAAATATTGAAGAGCTCATTTTCCCAATCCTCCTAATTTTAAGGAATTCAATTACATAGTGGTGGGATGTTAAATAATGTAAAGACAAAACTTTTGGAGGCTTTAAGAGAGATTGCAGGGTTGTACTAATGCATGAGGGTCATGCTTCAAACCAAGTAGGAGAATGATGGCCTGTTGGAATAGGGAGCAATTGAGGAATGCGAAGGTGGGCTCATGTAGGTATTGGGTGTGGTGAAGAGGGGATCGACGATATCATGTGAACTTTACGCATCAATTGAAAATGGAGTGCAGGCAATAGGTGTAGATACATTGACAACCAATGATAATTGTGATGAGACGTGTAGTTTTGTAGAGGCTCAAAGGCACTATCTCATTTATCAACCTTCTAAAAAAGTCAAAGTTTAAAGAAAATTGCGCGTAAACCTTGTAAGGGAAGAATGAGAGAAAAGGGGAGGCGAGGGTTGGAATCTAGATATAGGCCATGTGGAGCTCTTGTATCTATTCATGAAGCAAAGAAAGGAGAAAGAGTTATTATTTGTATTACCTTTCTCTGCCTATTCTTTCTCTCTCTCAATACAAAAAACACATTTTCTTTGGTCAAGATTACCTCATACAAATATAAAAAGCAAAGGTTTCCAACACTATACAAAAGTAGTCTTCTTTTAGGTTATTAGCGTTTGTTGCTTGAGTTATAGTCTTTGAACATAAAAAGGTGAGGTTTTCACTATTCTGATCAAGAGAAAAGAGAGCATACGTATAATAAATAACATTGAATGGAGTCTGTTTTGTACATGAAGTCAAGGCTTCGGTGTGTTTGTTTAATTGGTAAGATGTGGGAGAAAATCAAATAATAGAAAAATCGGTAGAACACTTACCTTTGGTCATTGTTGATCAAGTATTCATAGAACCGGTTATTTATTGATCGTGAACCCTCTTAGTTTTTCTATATTGAGAGTGTTGGATAGAGGTTTTCAACCTACCTAATTTTTTACGTTGATGTTGTGACTAATGAAAAATCATAGATTTTTATATAGAAAGGCCAAAACCCTTTATCTACAAGTTTTTAAGCGTTATTTCCTTCCATTAAGGAATGTAACTGTTTATTAATTCTAACTTTTTCCAATGAGCAACTATCTTTTTTTTTAATTACTTAGAATTAAATACTAATAAAAACTCTTTTAAGATAACATAATATATATAATATATATTTACAAAAAACAACATTCTCTCATTTAGCTTACGTAATAATCATTTAAAATCATCTGGATAACTAAAATCGTATATGGCCACAATTAAAACTATTCAAACCATAACCATTATAAGAAATATAGAATACATGAATCATGGTGGTTATATTAACATTTTTTTTATGTATTAGTCTTTCTAAATAAATTTTATATTTGATATCTCTTTATGAATGATTTCCTATAAGCTAGTTCATATGTCATAGATTAGGAACAAATACTTTATGTGCACAGATAAAAAATATTGTTCTTGACAACAACAATTACTATATACAGTAATCAAGTCAAACATAAAATGAGCTCATTAATCCATACCCTACATGTTTCAAAAACATTTTTATTGAGAGCTCTTTTGTCATGAGATTCTCAATCATAAAGGATGTACTTGTATGTTCTATGGAGACCTCTTGTTTTGTAATTCTCTCTCTGACAACAATATACTTAATGTCAATATGTTTATTTTTTCTCTCACTTTTGTTATTTTTAAAAAAGGAAATTGTTGCTAAATTATCACAATAATTTCTTAAAGACTTAGATATTGAATCCACAACTTGAAGCGTTGTGATAAAACTCTTCAACCATATCGTGTGTGAAGTTGCTTCAAAGCATACTATAACCTCTGCCTCCATATTAGATAACACAATGATTATCTATTTAGTGCTTTTCGATGATATGACACCTTATGCTAACATGAAGACATATTCTGAAGTGGACTTTGTAGAGTCTTGGCAATCTGAAAAATTTGAGTATGAATATCCAACTATTTCTAGACAATTACATGTTTATAAGTAAGTATATGATTCTTGGTTTCTTGTAAATATCCCATAACTTTTTTATTAGCCTTCCAATGTTTTATTCTAGGATTGCTTTGATATCTTCCTAGCATTTTATTCCCACAGCATATGCAATATCACGTCTTATACAAACTTGTGCATGCATTAAACTACCAACAACAGATACATATAGAATATTTTCTACTTTTTTCTTTTCCAAAGTATTTTTCGGACTTTAACGTCAATTGAATTCATCACCTTTTAATATATGTATTAAATTGGATATACGTTCATTCATTCTGAAAATTTTCAACATCTTTTCAATATAGGATTTATGAAAAAATCCTAAAATTCTTTTAGATCTGTCTTGATGAATCTTTATGCCTAAAATATAAGAGGGTTCACCTAAATCTTTCATTTCAAAAATAGAGATTTTTTAGTGTCATGTAGTATACCCAACTCATTAGTTGTAAGCATAATATTATCAACATATAAGACTAAAAAAATAAACTTACTTCCACTAAATTTATGATATATGCAATTATCCACAATGTTATTTGTTAAGCCAAATGAAATAATAACATTGTGAGATTTTAAATACCATTGGTAGGATGTTTGTTTTAGTCCATGTATTGATTTTTTTAGCTTGCAAATCAATTGACCACCTTTATCAGAATAAAGTCCTTCAAGTTGCTTCATGTATACATTTTGTTCAAAAGTCTAATTAAAAAACTCTGTTTTCACATTGATTGGATGTAGTTCTAAATAATTCCTTTTAGAAACTGGAGGAAAAGTATCATGGTAGTCAATACCTTCTCGTTGTGCGAATCAGTTAGCTACAAATCTAGCTTATATCTATCGATATTACCATTCGAGTCTCTCTTGATTTTATAAGTTCATTTACAGCCAATGGCTTTAACTTCTTTAGATAATTCGATAATTTTCCAAATAATTTTTAGTCATGGATTTCATTTCTTCTTTCATAGCATCATGCAACAATTTTGAATTTTCTCCATACATAGCACAGTAAAAAGAGATGGGATCGTCCTTAGGTTCTACATCAAAGTCAAATTCTAGTAGATACACAAAATAATCATAAAAAATAGTATCATTCTAATATTCTATTCCAGGGTTGCTTTGATGTCTTCGCAACATTCACATAGCATATACAATATTAGGTTTTATACTAACATATAGATGCATTAAACTATCAATAACATGCAATGTCTGAAAAATGCTTTGGAAAAGAAAGAAGTAGAAAATATTTCACATGCGTCTGTTATTGGTAGTTTAATGCATGCACATGTTTGTATAAGACCTAATATTGCATATGTTGTGTGAATGTTAGGAACATACCAAAGTAACCAAGTAATAGAACTTTGAAAGGTTGCTAAAAAAATTATGAAATATTTACAATGAATCAAGAATTATATGCTTACTTCAGACTTAGATTTTGCAGGTTGTCAAGACTCTAAAAGATATATTTTAGGATATGTTTTCGTGTTAGCGAAATGTGTCATCGTGGAAGAGCGCTGATTAGATAATTATTGCATTATCTACTATGAAGGTAGAGTTTATAACATGCTTTGAAGCAACTTTACAAGTGAAATGATTAAGGAGTTTTATCATAGAGTTTCAAGTTGTGGATTTGATATCTAAGGCTTTAAGAATTTATTGTGATAATTTGGTAGCAATTTTCTAAGAATAACAAAAGTTGGAGCAAAAAAAAAAAAAAACACATATTGGCATATAACTTCTTGGTATCAAAGGGAGATTTAAGGAACAATAAGTCTTCATAGAGCATACAAGTACATCTTTTATAATTGTAGATCCCATAACAAAATGGCACTTAGTAAAATGTTTTTGAAACATATAGAGAGCATGGGGTTAATGAACTCTTTTTATGTTTGATTTTATTATTGTACATAGTACTTCTTGTTGTCAAGAACAACAATTTTTATTTATGCACATAAAGTATTTGCTCATAATTTATGACGTATGGACGACCATAATGACTTATAGGAAGTCATTCATAAAGAGATATATCACATATAAAATTTATTTAGAAAGACTAATACATTGTAATACATGGAAAAAAATGTTAGTATAATAATATAACTGGTATAATTCATGTATTATATCTTCTTTTAAAAGTTATGGTTTGAGTAGTTTTAATTGTGGTCATATTCGGTTTTAGTTACCCAAAGATAACTACTCATTGAGAAATGTTAGAATTAATGAACGGTTATGATCCTTGATGGAAGGAAATAATACTTAAGAAACTTGTGGATAAAGATCTTGACCTAGCTATATAAAAACACGTGATTCTCCATCAGTCACAATATCAATGCAAAAAATTAGTTAGGTTGAAAACCTCTATCCAACACTCTCAATATTAAAAAAACTATGAGGGTTCATAATCAATAAATAACTGGTTCTACAAATACTTGACCTATGGTTAGAGGTAAGTGTTCTAATGATTCTTTCATTTCTTATTTTCTCCCAAATCTTACATTAGTGACATCAGAGCTAGGTTTATGTAAAATGAAGTTGCATAAAACGTGTTTTCAAGATCCAAAATAGAACCATTATTTAAAATGAGTCTAAAAGTTTGTACAGCCTCAACGTGCGAACGCATCTCATGTCCTGAGTAGATGCCTTGTTCACTTCTATTGGTTTCCTTAGGTTGAGAAACATTTGCATGATATTGACAATATGAGTTGTGGTACCTGAATTTATCCACCATGTATTGTGATGGGAGTCTACAAAGTTGGACTCATAGCACACAGAAGAATTGAGATTATCTTTATTCTCAAACCATGATTTAGATTTTATGCAATCCATCTTTTTGTACTCATTTTTCTTGAAGAATAAGCATGTGTCATTGTATCTATAGCGTTTGAATAGCAATTTTCCACCATTCTTTGACTTTTTAATATCGACATTTTTGCCATTTTTTTCCATTGCCCTTTCTTTTGAGTAACAAAATGAGCATTTTGAATATTTTCATGTTTCAATGTTTCAAGATCGTTAGAACACTTACCTTTAGCCATCGTTGATCAAGTATTCATAGAACCAATTATTTCTTGATTGTGAACCCTCATAATTTTTTTATATGGAAAGTGTTGGATATAAGTTTCCAGTCTATCTAATTTTTCATGTTTGACTATAAAGAAATACAAACTTCTATATAGATAAGCCAAGACTCTTATCTACAAAGTTTCTAAGCATTATTTCATTCCATTAAGGAACGTAATCATTATTTTCCAATGAACAGATATATTTATTTTTAATTACCAAGAGTTTAATACTACTAAAAATTCTTTTAAAATAATATAATACATAGAATATATTTACAAAAAAATGTGGTATGTAAGGTCTTTAAAGTTTGCTCTAGAGAGACATGCTATTTCATAGTCGTTACAACTTTATTGCTTTTTTGTGTTTCCGTGACATGTTAGCGTACATAGGGGGAGGGGGGTGCTCCAAAATTTCACGAGTAACGAGGTAAGAACAATAACTGTTGTTACGAGAATCAAGATAGTGAATAATAAAATAGAAAAGAGGAAATGAGTAGATGTAAAATGTTAGATGCACGGGCAATCGTGTGCACATCAAGACTCATGAGTAGATTGTTCTAAGAAAAGAACAAGATTTTGAAAATAATGACCAAAAGTAAATTGAGGAAATTTAACAATTAACTAAACAGTTCAACTCCTCTTTCCAAAAGTGGAAAATTTTAAAACTAAAAAGATGCAAGCACAGACAATAAATGATTAAGGTTGATATATAAACAGTTTTATTTTATCTCATTATTATATTTTTTTAAATTTTTATATAAAAATTAATAAATAATTTAATTTTTTTAAATTTTTAAATAATAATAATATTAAAAATAATATTTTATTAAACTTTTAATTTTTATTTAAAATTATTTTATCTTATCTCATTATTTAAACAGGACCTAAATTATGTTTTGTTTAGATTAAAAAATAAAATGAGATAGATTGTGATAATTTATGAATTAAAATTTACGAACAAAATTGTAAATAGTAGTGGATTCAACTCTCAATCCAAATCCGCTCGTCTGAAAAAAATACTTCGGGTGAGTTTGGATGTTGAGTTGAGTTGAGTTGAGTTGAGTTGAGATGATAAAATATTATTAGAATATTATTTTTTAATATTAAAATTATTTTGAGATTTGAAAAAGTTGAATTGTTTATTATATTTTGTATTGAGATTTAAAAAAATTGTAACGATGAGTTAAGTTGAGTTGAGTTGGGTTGAGGATCCAAACGCAGCCTTCGTATCTTGGTGAAAGGGTATCTTCGTCATTCAGGCCAATAACAACATTATTGAACATGGCCCCCAACCGACCGATGGTTTCCTAACCGAGAAGAGAGAAAGCAAACAAATCACAAACAGACGTCTGGCTACAACCATAGAATCTACCACAGGCTAACATTATTTTTCCCTTCGGTCTGTTACCCTGTAGCTCCGCTAAATTCGAGTTTCAAACTCCTTATTGTATTTCCGTACTCAAAAGACTCTGATCTAATCATCAACACTGATCTCAATTACGCTTCCTAATTGAAATCCTAACCAGAAAAATTACAACCTAATTAATTTAATCCAAATAATTAATATCTAACGGACAGACGCATTGCATTAATCTCTCTCTCTCATCCTCTCTTCTTCTCTGCTGTACGCCTCCCTTCGTTCATCGATTCGTCCAGATAAAGCAAAGCCTAAATATTCGGGTCGAATCGCTGAGGATCCGTTTCCAGAGTTCGGTGAATCCGTTTGAGACGTCGAATTGCGGTTTGCGGAGTTGGTCTCTGGTTCGGAGTCTAGGGTTTTTCAGCTTCGATAATGGCTCAGGCTACTGGTAGGGTTAGGGTCGTCGGGGAGTACCAGGTGGGCCGGCAAATCGGGTCTGGGTCCTTCTCCGTGGTTTGGCACGCGAGGCACCGAATACATGGAACCGAGGTGGCGATCAAGGAGATAGCTACGGGCCGGCTCAACAAGAAATTACAAGAGAGTCTCATGTCCGAGATTTTCATCCTCAAGCGGATTAACCACCCCAATATTATTCGCCTCCACGATATCATTGAGGTTTGTGTAAAACTTTATTTATTTTATAGCTTGATTTTATTTTTCTTAGTTGCTTTAAAACTGCGTGTTTGGTTGCGGAGAAAATGGAGGAAAGTTGAAGAACCTTTTTTTCTTAAAGTTTCTTGCTCTTCAATTTTCCTTATTCATACGAAACAGCAAACTGAATCGTGTTTTTTACTTAAACCTTTTTTTTTTTTAAATTTCTGTGAAAAATTTGTGTAGGATTTTTTTTTTTTTTTTTATAGTTGGTGTGAGAAGATAGTCGTTGGACCTTTGGTGAAATTGCCACTGGGGTTTTCCAGGAAAAGAGTTCCTGGTCTAACTTTCAAGTTTGTTTTGTTCTATATTTTCTCCTTGTGTGTCTAGGTTGTCACGGCAATGGGTAGAAAACTAAAATGAATGAAGTAGACAGCACTATAGCCTAAGGCTTTGCGTAGTTGCTGAGAAATTTAGGAAATACGAGGTCAAAACGTCAAAATCTTGAAAATAGATTTTCGATGTTTATACTTGAGAATGAGAAGGCTGATTTTACTCGATCAGAGGGTAATGCAACCTTTGAGCTTATTCAACTTGCGAAATTAATTATGGGAAAGCGAAACAAGGGCTCTTATTTGAACTTGTTTCTTTCAATATTTGCTTTTTTCATCAATCAAACTGAGGGTAGAACTTCAAGGAAAAAAAAATCAAGACTGCTGGGAAAACAAAGGATTATTTCGGAAGTTGCAATCACCATGTGAAGTTCAAATCACTTGGCCTTACTGGGTTGAACTGAGTAATAGTCCACTTAGTTACAGTAATGCTGCTTGCTTTTAATTGAGTCCATCTATAGATTATAGAGTGTTCACTTAGTGCGATTTGGAGTTTTTTTATTTTTGCAATTTCAGCAAGTCAAAGATATTCTATTTGAGGGTGTGTTTCAACTAGTAGTGCCATCTATCTAGAATCTAGGAATGCATTTTTTCCAAAACTAATTTGTGAGGAAAGTGCGAGTTTTCCTTTTTAACTAAATTTTTACCTGATGTTGCTTCAATAGGTTCCAGGGAAGATACACCTTGTACTTGAGTACTGCAGAGGGGGTGATCTTTCCATTTACATACAACGCCAGGGAAGAGTCCCAGAAGCCACTGCAAAGCAATTCATGCAGCAACTAGGTACGTATTGAGCTTTTCCTGGCCAACTCTTCATTTGTTTAGGTATTCTCAATTAATTAGCAGTCTATGACCTAAAAGACAAGTCAGCAATGTATTGATGTTGGAAGGTTTTGTATTTTACAGTGGCTGGTCTACAAATTCTACGTGAAAATAGTCTTATACATCGGGATTTAAAGCCACAGGTCTGGTTGATTTTCTGTTTAAGTAACGATTCTGATGCATATGTGGCGATCTATATAGTAGTCATTTCTATAAGGCAGGAAGCAAGCCCATGGCAGAGTTTGTGTTTTCTGCTTTTTGTTGTAATTAAATTCCTGAACAACATAACTGAAAGGAATTGTTTGATATGTTGTAATATTGTTGCTGCTGAAAGGTTTTCTCAACGTTTTAATCCATTTGTAACATGTATAATTTTTTGAACAGAATCTCCTCCTCTCCACTAGTGACAACAATTCAGTTTTGAAGATTGCAGATTTTGGATTTGCAAGGTAAAATCAAATCATGTCTTTGATAATGCGCTTAGAATCCCCTATCTTTTGGTGCCTTTGCTGTTTAGTGCTTTCATGGGCTCTCTTGTTTAGATGGTGAGGAATGCTCTAATTAGATATGATTTTAAACATTTTTTTAGATAACTAAAACCCACGCACCTGTTTGGGATTGAACTTGTGATCTTCCCTCTACATCCTTTGTTCATAGGGGATCCAAATTGTGTTGTTTTGTTTTCCTTAAAAGGCTAAGTGCACTATTGATACCTATATACCCTTTGCTTCATCTTGGGGTATGCATGTTGACAAGGAATGACATGGGGAAGTTGTGACTGTAATAGTATCGGTAAAAGCACGCTTAAGCACAGAAGGCCGAAGCATTTAGGTTACCAAAAGCGTGCAGTAAATGTGCTTTTTTATTGAGCCTAAAATGCACTTTGGTAGTTTTTTTGAATGAATTATAGAAAATGTCAGTTTTAACTAGTATTATTTGTATGGATCATTATTTTAGATGAGGAAAATGATGAGGATTACACATCTTGCTACAAATGGTGAAGGATATCCAACATGTTGTGGGTATGAAGTGTGTGGGCTATGAGGAACAGTTTATGGCTCTTCTCACGACCATTGAGGTGGGTTATTCTCAGTCAAAGAAAGTTGGAGCAAAGAAACAAAGGGAGCTTAATAGACTTAAATGGTCTTTGAAGGGGAGTTCAAGCTGAGAAAAAGGGACGGGGATTGGGCCTTCTTTATGAAGCCAAATTTTTTTATCTTGGAACGTTGAATGAGGTTAATAAGTGCTTGCACATTAGAAAATTACTTTGGAACTGGAGGGTGGATATTGTTTGTTTACAAGAAACTAAGCTGAAAAGGGTTTTAAGAAAGCTTGTAAGAAGTTTGTGGGGTTGCCCTTATGTCGATTGGGCTTATCTGGCTTCGAATGGGGCTTCGGGTGGTATTCTTGTAATGTGGGACGAAAGGGTAATGGTGAAAATGGAGGACTTTGTAGGGGAATATTCAGTGGCGGTTTCCCTTAAGATGGTGGAAGACAATTTTTTGTGGGCTTTTGCAGGTATTTATGGTCCAAACGAGGATAGTTGCAGACGACATTTGTGGGAAGAACTCACTGGCAATCGTAGCTGGTGGGAACTCCCATGGTGCATAGGTGATGATTTTAATGTCACACGATTCCCTAGTGAGAGATCAGGAGACAGCCGTCTACGCACAGCCATGACAAATTTTTCAGATTGCATCTTTGATTTGAACCTGATGGATCTTCCGCTCATAGGTGGGCCTGTTACTTGGTCTAATAGCCATATGTGGTCCCAGTTGGATAGATTCTTAATCTCGCCGGATTGGGAAACTCATTATCTGGAGGTGTGTTAGAAAAGGCTGCTGCGTCTTTGCTCAGATCATTTCCCCATTATGTTGGACAGAGGCGGTACTTAAGGAGGGCGTCGCTACTTTAAGTTTGAAAACATGTGGTTTAAAAGCGAAGGTTTTGTGGACAGAGTAAGGTAATGGTGGTCATCTTATCAGTTTCATGGTACTCCCTCCCATATACTTACAGGCAAGCTCAAAGCTTTAAATAATGATTTAAAGCTTTGGAACTCTCAAACTTTTGGAGATATAGGGGAGCAAAAGAAATCCTTAACGGAGGAATTACAGGCACTCGAGAGGATTATTGAAAATTGAGTCTTCACTTCTAAGGAAGTATCATGTAAGGCAGAATTGGGAGAGTTGGAAAGAGTAATATCTTTAGAGGAAATCTCATGGCGACAAAAGTCAAGAGCCCTTTGAATGAAAGAAGGGGATCGAAGCACAAAATTTTTCCATAGAGTGGCTAATTCTCATAGGAGAAATAATACCATTAAGATGCTAAACATCAATGGTATAGAGTGCACAGAAGCCCCAATTGTGGCGTCCCCAACTTCCATGCATGGACATGCATGGAAATCGAGACACCCGGGATGATGACAACACGGTCACGCACCCCAACGACACGTGCCGAGTGTGTGAAATGCAACACGTGTACAAAAATAATACGCAACGGAATGGTTAAGTCAGATAACTAAGTACCAGAATTTAATACAATACAAAAATAGTACTGAAATCCACAAGTCAACATAATACAATTTTGTTGTTCATAAAACGACATCAAATAAAATACAAATACCGAATAAAACGTAGCCAAATGTCCCGACTCCTCAGGCGGAGCCGCATCCTTGGGCTCAACCTTCTCAAAACCTGCATCAAAATCTGCAGTACCAATAAATGGTACTACAGGTAAGTAAAACCAAAAAATACTCCAAGATAACAAATATATTAATACAACAGCCTGTATGCATGCACATGATGACCAAAACACCAAATCCGAGAAAAAACACAATTTCTCGAAAATCACAGTTTTTCACGCACGTCAAAAAATCACCATTTGGCACAAATTAATAAAATCCAGGAATAGTTACTTTAATTCCAATTTTATCCCGTATGCACCATGGCCTCCCCTAGGGACCATCCACATACCCTGGCTCCCTTCATCACATCATAGGTAGCGATCGTGCGAGTAATACAACACGAGTGATACCCAGTTCCGCGCCCACCGCGTACATAGCCAAGCATCCTCTGATCTCCGTCAGCCCGAGAGATCACGGAGTCGGATCGAGAGCGCTACCATCCTGTCCAAGTCCCGAGCAACAGCTCCAGGGGACGACACTCAGTATATTCCGCTCCCGAGTGCCCAGAGGAGCTCTACCGAGATAATAACCCATCTCGGCTTGGGGGTGATACACACACACTCAAAAAGCCTTTTCAAATTACACACCCGCGCATGCGTGCACAATGCCATGAAAACGACCAATTACCAACAACCAACAGTTATCAATAATTTCCAAATAACCAACAGTCTAAACAGATAACCAATTCACAGTTTATAAAACAGGTTATTGCAAAAATATATTTAAATCTTAAAAGTCTTTTGGAGAAATACTTACAGCGCTTTAAAATAATTTATGGAGGATCACGGAGGAACTGGAAGCACCAAAACAGCAACTGTCACAGTGTAAAAACACTGTGGCCGAAATTCACAGTGAACCCAAAAATACACGGGGTCAAACTAAGACTTGAAATTGATAGGGTAGGGCCTATTGAGGGTGGTGAAGCTAATGGTAGTGATGGTTGGCCGTGGGTGGCGGCCGAAACAACGGTTTTAAGGCCGGAAAAGTCGGTTCGGATTTTGAGTTCGATGGGACGGCTTCGGCGACGGATCGGAGCCGGAAGTGGGTGGAAAAGCTTCCTAGTAGGCCGGTGATGAAGTGGCTAGGAGATGGTGGCCGGAGGTGGCCGGCGAGAAAACCACCGCGGGTTCAAACGACAACTGGAGGCTAACGGCGGCGAGGTTCTGCCGGAAATTGATGGGGCAAGGTTGCCGGTGGCTGAGGGACCGAACGGCACTGGCGGTGTTGACCACCGCTGGTCGACGGCGGCGCTGCAGTGGAGAGGCCGAATCACGTGAGAGAGAGGAGAGAGAGGGAGTCGGGCGAGGAGAGAGGGAACGCGGAGAAGAAGGAGAAAAAGAAAAAAAAGAAAGAAGAAAAAATGAAGAAAAAGAAAAAGAGGAGGGAAAATGAGAATATCCAGCTTTTCAACTTGGGTTTCGAAAGTGATCCAACGAAAAAGATTTTAAAACTGAAAGCTAAATAAAATAATCCAAACGCAGTGAAATATTTAAATAAAATAATAACTATTTTTAAAACAGTTAAAATAAATAAAACAATTTAACTCAAAATTAGCTAAAGTAAAATATTAAACTCTGACAAAACATCCTTTAAAATAAAGAGGAATTAAATTGCAGAACACTAATTAAAATTAATCAAATGCAGTGAAATGCTTTAATAAAACGATAGAAATTTTAAAACCCACAAACAAACCAATTTAAATAAGAAATCAATTTAAATCCAAAACAATAATTAACAATAAGAAAGCCCAATAAAATAATTTTCACAATTTAAAATATTATAAAATAATATTTAAAAACTCTCATAATTTTAAAACAAAAATAATTAATCACTAAATAAATTAAATAAATCATCCATTAAAATACACTAAAATCTGGGATGTTACACCAATGATCCGAGACCATGAGGTGAATTTCTTTGAGCATCTTTTTACAGAACAAGAGGGGTGGAGGCCAAAGATGGATGGATTGGGTTTCTACACTATTGAGCCCCAAACAGTGTGCTGGTTGGAAAGAGATTTCGAGGAAGAGGAGGTTTATGGGGTGGTAAGAAAAATGGTGAAAGACAAAGCGCCTGGTCCATATGGTTTCTCTATGGGGTTCTTTTAGACTTGTTGGGAGGTAGTGAAAGAGGACATTATGAATGTATCCCAGGAACTGTTTTTGGTTGGAAAGTTTCAAAAAAGCCTAAATTCTGCTTTTATTGCTTTAATCCCAAAGAAGACAGGTGCTTCGGAAGTGAAGGATTTTAGACCCATTAGCCTAATAAATGGGGTGTACAAAATCATTTTCAAGGTTCTTGCTAATAGGCTAGGGGAGGCCATGTGGAAGATAATTTCAAAGCCACAAAATGCCTTTGTAAGGGGTCGTCAAATTCTGGATTTTGTTCTTATAGCTAATGAGTGCCTGGATAGTAGATTAAAGTCTGGTAATGCAGGGATTATCTATAAATTAGATATGGAAAATGCATATGATCATGTAAACTTGGATGTCCTTCTTTACTTGTTAAAGAGATGTGGATTTGGGGAAAAATGTTGTGCATGGATTAGATGGTGCATCTCAACGGTCAGATTCTCTATCTTGATTAATGGCAGCCCAGAAGGTTTCTTCAGCAGCTCCTGTGGACTAAGACAGGGAGATCCTTTATCACCACTTCTCGTTGTTATTATCATGGAGGCCCCGAGTAGGATGAATTCGGCGGTGGTTAGAAATGGTTTGATGGCTGGTTTTTCAGTAGGTGATTCGAGTAGGGGCTTTATCACAATCTCACACTTGTAGATGACACACTAATTTCTGCGAGGCAGAGCAAGCACAGATTAGAGCACTGAAGGTGCTTCTATTCTGCTTTGAAGCAGCGTTAGGGCTGAAAGTAAAATTTGAAAAGTCAGAGCTAGTACCAGTCGGTAATGTCAGTATCACTCGGCATTTGGCCAGCACACTTGGGTGTAAGGTTGCTTCTCTTCCTATGTCATATTTGGGATTGTCGTTGGGGGCTACCTCTCGGGTTTTATCTGTTTGGGACTCTGTTATTGAAAAGATAGAACGAAGATTGGCAGGGTGAAAGAAAGTGTACTTGTCAAAAGGAGGCCGGGTGACTCTTATTAAGAGTACTTTTTCTAACTTACCAACTTATTTTATGTTTTTATTTCCTATTCTAGCTAGTGTGGCAGCACAGATTGAAAAACTCTATCGAGACTATTTATGGAGTGGGATGGGGGACGAATTCAAGTTTCATTTAGTCAGTTAGGATAAGGTGTGCATGCCAATTCCCTTTGGTGGTTTGGGGATAAAAAACTTGAGATCGTTTAATCGGGCCTTACTCGGAAAATGGCTATGGAGATATAACATGAAACTGGAAATTCTTTGGAAAATGTTGGTCGATTGCAAACATAGTAGTGGTTGGGGGGGTTGGTGTACTAAAGAGGGGAATGAGAGCTATGGTGTGGGGGTTTGGAAGCATATAAGAAGAGGGTGGGGGGTGTTCTCTTGCCATACTAAATTGATGATGGGGGAGGGTACTCGTATAAAATTTTGGGGAGATATTTGGTGCGGGGAGGAGGCCCTAATGGATTCTGTCCCATTAGTATTCCGAGTGGCATGCGATCAAGAAGCCTCAGTGGTGGATCTTATAGTTTGATCAGGGGACCTAATAGTTCGATCAGGGGACCAAGTTCAATGGAATGTCACTTTTAACAGAGCAACTCAAGATTGGGAACTAGACAGTTTTGAGACTTGTTTATTCTGTGAGACTGAACGGACTGTGAGCTAACAAACTGTGGTGGAAACCTGCAGGTAAGGGTGTTTTCTCGGTTAGTTCCTTTTATAAGGCCCTTACCTCTCTTCCAAATACACATTTTCCTTGGAGAAGATTGTGGAGGAATAAGGCACCTCCCAAAGCTCTTTTCTTCACTTGGACAGTGGCCTTAGCTAAGATCTTGACAACTGATAATTTGCGAAAGCGCTGGATAATTATTTCAGATTGGTGTTGTATGTGCAAGAAAGCTGGCGAGATAGTGGATCATCTCTTGTTACACTGTGAGACAGCGAGAGCCGTGTGGAGCGAAGTGTTCAGTCAATTAGAGTTAAGCTGGGAGATGCTGTTTTCACTAGCGGAGTTATTGGCTAGCTGGACAATTCTAGGTGGTGCTCCACAAATCAAAGCCGTATGGAAGATGGTACCTATATGCATTATGTGGTGCCTATGATGTGAACGCAATCAGCAGACTTTCGAAGATAAGGAGTGGACACTAGAGGAGCTTAGATCTTTATTTTTCCTTACCTGATTTCTTTGGGCTCTAGTTGTTGATTTTAATGGCCTAAATTTTCAGGACTTCCTTGTTTCCTCTGTAACGACCTAGATAGGGCTAATCCTTTGTATATCATCTTGTGTACTTGGGCTTTGCCTATCCTTTATTAATATTATTGTTTACTTATATAAAAAAAAGGATTACACATCTTGTGATAACAATGATAGCCGTATGCAACCCCAATGGGTGGCGTAGTGGAGTGAGCCATATAAACCAGATGTCCTAGGTTCAAAACTCTGCATTCACATTCTTGTGGTCCTCGGAATGGGAGAATTTTTCCTTGAAGTACCCAAGGTGCTCTTGTAGAAAACTCCTTGCCGAGGGCCTATGTACCCTCAAGATTAGTTAGGACTTTGGCCCAGACACTTGGGGCCAATAAAAAAAACAATGGTAGTTATATGCTTATAGGATTAATTTATTACATATGTTAGCATAAAAGTAAATGCCTACAATTCTTTTGTTGTTTTTGATCGTTGCTTCTGGGTATACTTTGATTTAGGCTACATTTGGATAGTGAAAGTGTTTGAGAATGTCTATGAATATTAGTGAAAAAGTAATAATATAATATTGAATAGTAATAAAAAGTAGGTGAAAAGTAATGAATAGTAGTAAAAAATAGGTGAAAAGTAATAATAAAGTAAATAATAGTAGTGAGAGTGTTTGAGAGTACTTGAGGTACTCTTATTAGCAAAACCTAGTAATCTTTTCTTTTAATTTTATTGCTATAAAATATCATGCTTGTTTATATTTTTTAAAGCACAAAAGAATTATATAAGATGTTATGCCTAAGTTTTATTTAATTAGTTGCAAAATAACAATTGAGTCAATAGGCTAAACATATTACTATCTTACTTTTCTTTTATTGTATTTTTATAAATATTTTGTTATTATACATTATTTTCTTAAAACGTGTTCTCTACTTTCAATTCGGTGCATGCTTGCACTTTGTACCTAGGTTTTAGGTGGCGCTTGCGCTTAAGTGCGCCTGACACTTTCACCGACACTAGGTTGTCAAACGTTTCATAATGTATAAATTCTTTGGAAATTTGACCCTTGAATTTTTCCGGGGTGGTTCATCCTAGATCCTCTCTCTTAGACTTTTCAATGTTCAGGCATTTCTGATTTCCTTTTGCAGATCTTTGCAACCTAGAGGCCTTGCAGAAACATTGTGTGGTTCTCCACTTTACATGGCACCAGAGATAATGCAACTTCAAAAGTATGATGCAAAGGTGACTTTTGCTCTTTTCATTGGTCAGGTATTTGAAAATTATTTCAGGTTTCTTCCCATTAAATTTGAACTGACTAAGCAGGCAGATCTCTGGAGTGTTGGCGCGATCTTATTTCAACTTGTTACTGGAAAAACTCCATTTACTGGAAACAATCAAATACAGGTTTGAGCACCTTCTATCTAATCTGGTTTTGCACGGTGTTTACCTTTCCTAAAATTGTTGTAATACCCTAGATTGTGTATAGGAAGGTTTGAATCCCACTAGGTGGCACCAACCTCGTGATTAGTCGGGACGTTATTCTCGGAAACCCGGTGCCAATTAAAAAAAGTAACATGGTGAATGAGCTTCCCTATTATTATTATTATTTTTTTGGGGGGGGGGGGGGAGTTTAAGCCCTTTATTATGATTCCAAAGGACTCCAATTAGAACCTTGACTATTCGTTTGGAGCATAACTCTAGATGTGGTTTGGGCCTTTCTTAGGTCGTTATAAATGGTATTAGAGTCAATCTAAAGATTCCCAACTAAAGTGTGGGACTTGAGTTGTGCCACCTATGATGGAATGGTCTGACAAAGACCTTTGGAATTTAAAGGGAGGAGATTCTTATGATCAATAAAATTTTGTTTAACAATAAAAAAGGGGAGAAGATTGTAATATTTTGGATTGTATTGGGGAGTCAGTGGATCATCTATTATTGCATTGTGATGTAGCCATAAGCTTGTGGAATGATATCTTTGCTAGAGTGGGGCTCCATTGGGTGATGCCACGAAGGGTCGTTGACTTTTTTGCCAGTTGGCAAGGCATCCGGGGTAGCTATCAAATTGCAGCTATGTGGAAGATGATACTTATGGTGGTGCATATGGATGAAGAGGAATGATCGGAGTTTTGAGGATTGTGAACGAATAATGGACGAGAATAGAACTTTTTTTCTTAATACTTTATTCCATTGGTTGATTGTATAGACTTTAATGGAATGAACGTACATGATTTCCTTGTATCTTTAGACACTCATGCATGGGTGTTGCTCTTGTATATGTTCTGTGTACTTGGATTCGCCTATTTTAATAAAATTTTTATTTACTGATAAAAAAAATATTTCGGATAGTAAATAAGAAGGTAGTGAATGAGATCCCACATTGCTTAGAGGGAGAAGTTCAAGCCCTTTACAATGATTCCAAGGGATCTCAGTTTGAACATTGACTAATCCTATTGGAATATAAACCCAAAAGTAGTTTGGGCCTTCCTTAGGTCGTTATAGTTGTGCGTGTCTTTTTTTTATGTTTTTGCGGTAACCGCAAGTTGTCAAACTAGTCTTCACTATTTCAAATCAAAGTTATTGTAATACCTTGTTTTGTGCAGTTGCTCCAGAACATTATGAAATCAAATGAATTACAATTCCCTCCAGATATAGATTTGAGTTCTGACTGCAAAGATTTGTGCCAGAAATTGCTGCGCCGTAATCCAGGTATATCTCATGATGCTTTGTATGCGATACCCAATTGTACCAAACAGGAAACGGGCTATAATCAGTTGCTAAAGTCTCAGTATATGTTTTTCAATATTTATATATTGTCAAATGGCATTGATGTATGTGAGTGATAGAATTTCTAACTCACTTGTGTGGTTTTATTTATTCTCGGAACTTGTTGTGGAATTAAAATTGTTTCCTTCAAAATCCTCAAAATGTCAATCAAGATCTAGCAATTGCCAATTTTGATGAACCAAATATTATAAGAAACGTAGTCATGCCATGATTCCTTTACTTTGATTTCAACAAGATTTTCATGATTTACCAACAAATATATCTCCTCCTTTATATCAATGTACTTGGGCCCACAGATCTGCCTTGATATTGAGACTCACATAGTTTTTTTTTGATAGGTAAGAAAATAATAGCTTAAATTACTTTGATTTAATCGGTTAGAAAAAGTTGAGGAATAGATGTTCACCGTATTCCTGCAATTGCAGACCAGATGGTGCATGGGAATGCTAATTTTGGGTGGTTTTTGACATTTAGATTTATAAATGTCCTCCACTCTAAAAGTTCCTAATGCATAGCATTGGTTGTTTGAGACTATTGAGCTGGGGAACAGTATATAGAGCTGTTGTTTTTTTTGGGGTATCTGGCAAGGAATGGTATATGAGAGTTATACAAAAATTTGGTCTTATCTCACAACGTATTACGCATTCTAATATTGAGAGATTTTGCCTTTTATTTTGAATTTTCTAATTTTATTCTGTTGTATTTACAGTTGAAAGATTAACATTTGAAGAGTTTTTTAACCACCCATATCTTTCTCAGAAACAACCAGCTGCATCATTGGGGTAAACGAAGCAGTTTTGGTCTTCATGGTTTTGTCTATATTTATTTTCACTTTTCTAAATAATAAATCCTCTGGCATGCAGGAGTAGGAGGTCTTCAAGAGTAGTGGACGAATTTCCTGTGTCTGACTGTGATCCTGTGAGAAATATGGAGGAAAGTGGTCAAGAGGATTGTCTGCCTTTCTTTCTTGATGTTGATTCTGGTGGTCCTGAAGGGAGCCCATCCTTCTTAAGGAGGAGGTCTTCACCGAAGTCTACTCATGGATTTTCTCTTGATACAAAATTTGGTAGAAGGGAAGTAGCATCTCCCCCTAAAAATGTGAATCTGACTTCCGGATATGGTAGTGCCACAGATAATTTGGAAAGCCGTAGACCCTCAAACAAAATAACTGATCCTCTGTCTTCAGTGAAGTCTACTTATGGATTTTCTCTTGATACAAAAGTTGGTAGAAGGGAAGCAGCATCTGCCAATTCTAATAATGTGAATCTGACTTCCAGATTTGGTAGTGTGACAGATCATTTGGAATCTACTAGTTCTAGGTTGGATAGCCATAGACCCTCAAACAGAATAACTGATCCTCTGACATCCACAGACCTGAGCTCTCTGAACACTCGATCAAGAGGTACCAAGAATCCTAATGTTCTTTTTTATTTTTCCTCTCATCTTTTTTAGTTACCAAAATGTATATGGTTTCTCTAGATTCAGCATATCTTAGCAAGACATGCTTTTTTTCCTTTTTCCCCATATTTTCATGGTTTCAGCAGTCGTGGATTCGCTAGAGTTAAGTGATCAAGATTATGTTATTGTATCTGGACCTCCAATGGATGTGTCATCTTCCTCGGCTTGTGCTTCCAAGCCAGGCCATTCTATATACAAGTCAGGGAGTTCTCCTCAAGCATCTGTTAGAACGAACACCAAGGTAAGTGCCCCAATGCCAATCATTGGCACATCGACTAGTAACATTGGTCTAATTGGAAGCTTGGAAAGTCAGAGCTCTGCTCCAGGGACCTCACAAGGATCAATGGAAATAGGAGATGCTTTTGAGCAGCCGTCAACTCACTGCACAACGAGGATTAAGTCATTACAGAATTGTGCATCTACCATTAAAGAATTATTGAATGAAAAGGTAAGTGATAGCGTGCCCATTTGTGCAATCTGGCCAATTTCTTTACTATTGTCTCTAAAAATCTGTAGGGAAGCTCAAAAGTGCATTTAGTAGATTAATCAAGTACTAAACCATAAATGGTTTTTTCTTTCACTCTCACAGTCTACACAGTCGCCAAGTTAAAGATATATGGTCTCTTGGTGGAACATGAACTTGTGTGTTTCATTTTTTTTTTATAAAGTTAAAATTTGATTTATGATCTAGTGCAGTGTTGCCCGAGTACACAGGATGTGTACGCCTGAAAGGGGGGGAAAAAATATGGAGACTAGAAAGTTTGCTAGGAAAGGTTGAGTGGTTTCAATCTATTTCTTTGGTAGATGTTGATTCTTTTTTATTGTTTCACTAGGTCAGCCAAGCACTTGATTCGTGTGGTGTTTAAGTAGTCTCCATGGGAATATTAAAAAAAATAGGCTTCAAGTAGATACATGATGGTAAATTGATTTGATAGCTGACACGGGGCGAGTCAACATGTATGATGGGGGGATCTTAAATTCTTGGGTGCAAATTTACTGTGCTGCATGATTTTAACAGAATATATTTCATGCTTAGTATTTTTTGATGGTCAATGCATAGTTTATATTCTCATAATATTATAATTTGGTTATGGGACAAATGTAATCCTGGTCCCTCATTGTGCTTGTACCTTATGCTGCTAGTCTGACACTCCTGACGTGCCTCACAATTCACATCAAATTATAACTTGTTTGTCCTGCTCAGGACAAAAAAATAAAAAAAATAAAAAACAATTGTCTGTGACATCAAATTATAACAAGTTTTGTTTTTTTCAAAAGATTGAGGCAGATAGGCATTTAGAGGCATTCTCCATTCAGCTTGTAATTCTTGCAATTTGGAAGCAAGCCTTGCATATATGCCATACACAAGCTGCCTCAGCTATGGAAGGAAGTCCAAGTCAAGAAGCTCCGAGATATAGGAGCACCAGTAAGAAGTATGGTAGTCCTGATACAGAAGTAAGTCTTGATGTTTGCAGCACTCAATTGCTGGAGGATATCTCCTCTCAGATTGAGAGAAAATTTCTCCTGGAAGTTGAACATGCCGAAGGACTTGCCAAGGTCATTGAACCTGGTATGACTTGATATTGATGTATGGAGCTCTTCTGTTTTCTCCTTTTACCGCCAACACGCATATGTTTGTAATAAGATCATACGTTTCACTTCTGTTGTTACCCTTTTATATATTTCATTTCATTGATGACTGAATTATAATGCTTGTTTTTTAAACCTATTGTATTTGACGGCTCTGAATTTCAAATTTGAAATTGTTAGATCTGAGTGTTGTGAAGACAAACTCGCAAGTCATATATACATACACACATTGTGTTATATGTGTATATGTCATGCTAACATTAAATATTACCAGCAAAATTTTCTTCATAAATTAGGATCAGGGTTCTATGGGTTAGTGGCTGTAATTGCACTAAAAATACGCATCTTTGGTATGGGTTGGTTTTTTGGCTATCAGAGTCTATTTCCATGTGAGGGACTCTGGGTGCTTCTATATCTCTAGCTTGTCTATGTTGCAAATATAGGGAGCTATGCTTGTGGTTTCGTTCTGTGGTGTGTAAGGTTCTGAAGACTAAATTTTTTCATCATGATTTCTTGCAGGTGATACAGAGATGCCAGATGCAATGGAAACAATATTTGAATCTGCTCTCGCTTTTGGGAGGAGGGGAGCTGTGAGTATTTTCTCTTCTTTCTCTAGCTAATTGGACCATGGCTGACATTTTTGCATTTAGTCCTTAGCAACTCACCGAATTAGTTGGCAAGGCAAGGTTAAATTCCAAGTAGGATGACCAGTTGTTTGTCAAGCTAAAGTCCCTACAGTTGCTATCTATGTGTCTGAAGTGAGTAGTTCAAAAATAATTTAAATGAAATTCTTTATCATGTTTGCAATTTGTAATGAATGCTCTGTTGACATGTCTTAGGATGGCAGATTTTACTGAAAAAATGACCAATTACTACGATTGTGTCCACATACACTTGTCTGATTATCATTTGAGATTCATGCTTTCTTTCTCGACCGAATATAACATAATATGCAAAGGGTAATTATCCCTGACCTTGTATGGTGCTGTGAAGAAAATCAGAGACACATATGCAAAAGGGAATGCATGAATCGACATGGTAATTCAAATCCATTGAGAAATATGCTCTTACCTAAATAATCAAGCTTACAAAACAACGAGATCTCAGCTAATTTCTTGGGGAATCCTTGATCTCTCTATATACTATGAATAGCAGATGGTATGGATATTGAATAAACTGTTTAAGAAGACACCATAAAATGATCCTTGAAAATTTTGAAATTTGGCGAGTGATGAGAGTTTGTTGAAGTAATCTGCTACCCACTGGGGATTGTTGTCTCTTATGTTTGGCAGGTTGAGGAGCTCATGGGCAATATGAAAATTGCAGCAGGATTGTACTCAAAAGCTGTGCGTTTGTTAGTCTTTCTTCTAGTGGAAGCACCGTCCCTCATTCTCAATCCTCCATTCTCCCTCACAAACTCAGACCGGTATAGGCTCCGAACTTATATTGATAAAATTAATAACAGGCAAGGTTACTCAAGGTCCCAGCGGATGGCTCTACTGAAGTGCAACGATCAACAGTGTCCCCCTTAGAAACAAGGCAAGAGATTTAAGTACCATTTCTTGACGATTCTCACGTTGTTATACGCTGTAAAATTATTTGTTTGTACTTTGTACAGTTATTCTTTGTGTGACGGGGGAATTGGGAGGTTGACAGGAGTTGACCTGTATTAGTGTAGGCTGTTGTAATATTTACATTTTTGCTATTTAAAAAAAGAAAAAAAAAATGATAAAATGTGCATTCCTTTAAAATTGGATATGCATTCTGTTCAATTTGTTTTTTGGTGCATTAGTCGTCAGAACCGAAGCATGCCATCTTAAATGCCACGTTTGGTTTTAAGACTCAGTTCAGATCAATTTAGTTCAGTCTAATTTATCTTAATTCAAATTATATGTTGGATTCATAATTTTTTTCAACTCAACACATTTACATGTGAAATTTACAATTTTTTTATTTTTAATTTTTCATAAATAGTATTAAATTTATCTTAATATCTAAATACATTTAAATTTATTTTAGATAGGCTTTACATAACTCACTCTATCTACTTAACTTATTACAATTTATAAGTAGTTTCTCCCCTGAAAACAGTCAGCAGAACTTCACAACTTCCCATAATTTGTTTGTGTCCTTGGATCGAGTCCCGGTGTATAGAGGGAACATTTTTTTTTTTTTTTGTTATTTATTCAAAGGCTCTGAGATACAGAGGTCGCATGATAAGTCCTTGAAACGTCTTCTTTCATATAAAAATATGGCCAATTCACACCAGAAAATATTATACATCGAGCAATATTCCCCAAGAAGTCATTGATAATGATATTCCCCATACATTCAAATAAATTTTTATAAAAAAAATTATAAGTGTATCATCTATCTTCAATTAATTAAAATACTCAACAATTCTGATACGTTTCACTTTAACGTGAATTCTTAAGATTTTATTATAAATTAGCTCCAATTAATGAAACTGATTCAATCCAAATAGCATCTCAATCCGCTCTCTAATATCTATGAATATATAACATTTTTCTCTAAATTTTTACAAGTTGAAGTCTTTATTTAGAAGATCATACGTACAGTTAAAGCTAGAAGCTCAATACACACTTTTGCATTAAAAAACTGACTGTTTTATTTATATGTATATTATGTAATGAAAAATGATAAACACACGTCACTTTTCATAATACTTTACACAACTATATTTTAAAATGAGAGATATTTTTGTAAAATACTTTTTTTTTCAGAAGAGGAAGATATCCCAACTTTATTGATAGCCATCACTTATGACAGATGAATATTATGCTTACAACTAGATACCTGGGAGTTACATAAAATCCAAACCCATACATCAAAATGAAATGCAAGAAACAAAGAAAAACCACTAAACCACTAAACCTTATACAATATATTAAATAAAAAACTAATAAAACTAAAACCAACACAAAAGTACATACTTGAAAGAAAAAACCAAAATAAACAAATATGTAGAAGTCTTGTTATGGACAGTGAATTACTTGTAAACCTGCTTGATCCATTTGAATAGCCCCCATAATTTCTTTTGGAAGGCTGTTTTTATTGTTAAAGAAAAACTCCTTACCTCTAGTGCTTGGTTTAACTAATATGTTTGCAACGTGGTTCGTTTCCCTAAAAGAATGATATAGCTTCACCACTATTGAACGAGCTATCAATCTTGCCTCGTTCCAGTATCTTCGACTCCATCAAGTAACTTGCCACCTTTCTCCCACCTATTAACCACAACCTTAGAATTAGATTCAACCTCTATGTGAGTTATATTCATCTGAGCACATAAACTAAGTCCATCTGAGAGAGCTCTGATCTCAGTAATATTGTTGGAGCTCATACCATAGATCCTGACAAAAGCAAACATCATTTGACCATCCGCATCTCGAAGAATACCTCCACCTCCGCTTCTACCTAGATTACCAAAACTACTTCTATCTATGTTCAGTTTAGCAAAACCCTATGTCGGGCGCATCCACTTCAAAATATGAATTATCTTTTTCTGGATAGGCATATTCATTAATCTGAGTTGTTGTAAGATCACTCCATCTAAGTATTTGATGAAAGGCTTATTCGTTTTTGTGGATAAGTTTAGCTAAAAAATTATTGACTTCATAGCACACTTTCTCCCCTATTTCAACAACCCCCTCCATGCAAGTTTTACATCTGTATAACCACAGGAACCAGCTTATTAAGAAAGGAAGAATACCAATCACAACATTGATTTGTGATATCGCTTGATCCTTGGATAGCCATTGTTATATTTTACCACACCATGTATGAGTTGGTCCAAGTTTCAGACCCAGCGCTGCCTTAAAAAAATTCCAAACAAAAGCTTGAATCTCCCCAAAAGTAACGAATGATTTAATAAATCACAACCAACCACTTTACAACATTCAAATTTAGAGGCCATAGATATATGCAACTTCATAATATTTTGGTCAAAAGGAAAACCATTATACATATCTTTCCACATAAACGTAGAAATTTTACTCGGAAGTAATCTATGCCAAATCTATTTAGCCCACGACGCTTTTTCCTTAGGTTCATGATTGTATTGCCAAACTGAAAAAGTAGAAAAATTGCCATTTTCCTTCCCTCTCCATATAGGTATATCTAAACTTGAGGAAAGTTGAATGTATTGTAACTTTAGATCTTCACAGATGGGATTCCCCATTAGCTCCTATACTTTCTCCCAATTACCTCCCATATAAAAAAGGACATCAGCTACTGTTAGAGAAGGTTTTGTAACAACTGAGAGTTTGCCAAAAATCCCCAAAGATAGCCAATTTTCAAACTAAAACGACATCTTGCCTTCCTTGATGATCCATCCAGAGCCTCTAATCATTGATTTCATCAATGGTTTTAAAGCCTTCAAAAAATGTGATAAGTAAGAAACATGATTAGGGAGGAATGTGTGATGTTGAGCTTTATATCTGGCTCGAAAAAAAGTAGCCCAAAGAGAGTTACCATATAGAAATTATCAAACAAATTTCATATGAAGAGCTTTCTTTATGTCTTCAATTTCCGTATACCGAGACCACCTTCTTCCGTAGGTCTACAAACATTATCATGTGCCACCCATTTCTTTTTCTTCTTACCATACTTATTGCCCCATAGAAAATCTGCAAAAATCTGATTTAACTTGTCTATGGCAGTTCAAGGTATATTTAGCACTGTTAAAAGATGTAAAGGAATACTGGACAACACATGTTTTATTAACACAAGTCTACCACCCTTTGAGAGTAAAATACATTTCCACGAGGTTTATTTCTTTTGTACTTTCTGAATTAAAGGATTCTACATGAGTGGCTCATATACTACTTGTACATATTGGTGCACTCAAGTATAAACAATGAAAAGCTCCTTCATGAAAACCAGTAGCATGAAGCCCAATTGTCTTCCGTGCTGTTGAAGCTTATAACATACCCTCATTTTCTAAAATATCTTGTAACAGTAACATCAGTTTACAAAAAAACTCTTATTTTAAAATATGTGTTATGTAAAGTGTTGTGGAATGTATTATGTGAGTATCACTACTCGTATGCATATGTATATGAATACAACATGAGGCTGAAAACGACAGGATGGCAAAGATTTCATAGAGAGTAATGCAAGATAAATGTGCAACTTGCACCCACACTTTAAAAAAAATATATATTTATTATTAAAAGAAATATATATATATATTTTTTTGTAAAATCCTAAATTTATCTATTATTTTAAAATAGAATATGCAAACTTACCGATTATAAAATTATAAATATCATTTCTTAAGACACAATTAAGGGTGAAACACGGTCGGTCTGAATCGGAGAAACTGACCAGACCGATCGTTTCGGTCTGGACCGAATGAAAAATAAAAATAAAAATTATATTTTATATATATTATTTATATAAAAATTATATAATTTATTATGTAATTTTCATTTAACTTATCACTATTAACAATATAAAACTTTAAATATGTTATTAACACTTGTTAATATTCTATCAATTAACTAATATATAATATCAATTAACTAATTATATAGTAATTATATAAATTAATAGCGTAATTTTTATCTAATTTATTATTATTAATCATATAAAATATTTTTTTTATTGAATTAGTTACATAATTCATATTAATAAATTATTTAATTTTAATTTGACATTTTAAATAAATTTTATCAATTAATTTAAAAAAATAATAATAATTAAACCGAAGACGAGACAAATAGCTATTAATCCGGTCCATGATTTCCCCGGACGGAATGGACCAATTTTCACCCGTCACGCAATAGTCCTCGTTAGGTGCTCGGGGAATAAAAAATATCGATCATCGTACGAACTATTATTTTAAAGAGTAGTGCTACGCTCGCTCACCTTGCATAAATTTTTCTTTTTCTTTTTGCTTTCTTTTTCTTTTCATATTTTTTTAATATATTTAAATATTTTTAAAAAATAAAAATATATCAAAATATTAAAAATTATTTTATTAATTATTAAGTAAAAAAATAAAAAATTATATAAACAATCAAAATGAAAGGATAAATTCAACGGCACAGTAACAATTCTATGTCTTAAAATAGAATACGCAAACTTACCGATTCTGAAATTATAAATATAATTTCTTACGATACAATGGTCCTCGTTGGGTGCACGGGGAAGATAAACATTGATCATCGTACTCACGCAGCTTACTTTTCCTCTTCACTACCCAGACATTAACTTTTGTATCAAGCAAAATGGTATCACTTCTGAACTGAATTCTACAGAATGAGTTACCGGACCTCTCCATCTTCTACTAGTTTCCTCAGTTTTTTTGTTTCCATTTTCTTCTCTCTTTTGCAACTGTAGCAACCCATGAATTTTTGCAAAGAGGGTCTTCTTACTCAGTTGAGGCTGCAGCAGACCTTCTGACCTCCCCAGACAAGTCATTTACCTGTGGCTTCTATGAGGTGGGAGAAAATGCATACTGCTTCTCTATTTGGTTCACCAATTCTAAGGAGAGAACCGTTGCTTGGATGGCCAACAGGGAAAGACCCGTCAATGGCAGAGGATCCAGAATTTCATTGCAGCGAGACGGTGCATTCGTCCTTACCGATGTCGACGGCTCGAAGGTGTGGGAGACCAACACCAGGTCCGCTGCTGTTGAGAGAGCTGAGCTTTTGGATACTGGGAACCTTGCTGTAAAAGATTCACATGGTAAATTCCTATGGCAAAGCTTTGATTTTCCTACTGATACTCTTCTTCCTAACCAACCCTTCACAAAGAGCAAGAAACTGGTTTCTACAATAGGAAGAGGTTCTTATTATTCTGGATAGTTTGGTTTCTATTTTGATAGTGATAACGTGTTGAAGTTGATGTATGATGGGCCTGATATTTCAAGCTTGTATTGGCCTAATCCTGATTACACAGTGTTTCAAAATGGAAGAACAGATTATAATAGTAGCAGAACCGCTGTTTTAGATGAAATGGGTAGTTTCTTATCCAGTGACCGGTTGCAGTTCAGTGCTACTGACATGGGTTTTGGGGTTAAAAGGAGGCTGACAATTGATTATGATGGAAACCTTCGACTTTATAGCTTAGACAATTTGTCTGGATTGTGGGTGATTACATGGGAAGCTCTCGCTGAGCAGTGCAGCGTTCATGGGATATGTGGGAGAAATGGGATTTGTGTTTATACCCCACAACCCAAGTGCTCCTGTGCTCCTGGCTATGATATCATTGATGAAAGTAATTGGAACAAAGGTTGCAAGCCTAAGTTCAATCAGGCCTGCAGCCAAGCTGAGAATGTGAAATTTGTGGAGCTTTCACATGTAGATTTCTACGGATTTGATCTCAATTACAGTGAATAAGTTTCAATCAACTCTTGCAGAAAACTCTGCTTAGAGGACTGCCGTTGTGAAGCATTTAGCTATAGGTTAACGGGGCAAGGGCTTTGTTACACAAAAAGTGCACTTTTTAATGGCTACAGGTCCCCAAACTTTCCGGGCAGTATATATCTGAAATTGCCAGCAAATTTGGAAATAGCAGAACCCAACATTCTTACTGTTGCCAGTCCAATATGCAAGAGCCGCGAATCTAAAATTTTGATAGGGTCTGTTTCAATGTATAACAACAGTTCAAAGAGGATGAGATGGGTTTATCTTTACTGGTTTGTTTCTACAATTGCTGCAGTTGAAGTTCTCCTCATAGTATTAGGTTGGTATTTCCTTTCTAGAGGACATGGTGTGCCTGCTTCGTTGGAAGATGGTTACCGTGTGATAGCAAGTCAGTTCAGGAAGTATAGTTATGCTGAACTCGAAAAAGCAACCAAGAAGTTCAAGGAAGAGCAGGGGAGAGGAGTCTCGGGGGCTGTATATAAGGGTGTTTTGGCGGATGAAAGGGTTGTAGCTGTGAAGAGATTGAAAGATATGTCTCAAGGGGAAGACGTGTTTTGGGCAGAATTGAGTACGATTGGGAAAATCCATCACATGAACCTTGTTAGAATGTGGGGATTTTGTTCAGAACATAGGCACAGACTCCTAGTGTATGAGTACATAGAGAATGGGTCATTGGACAAGCACTTATTCTCCTCTAATTTTCTTGGATGGAAAGAGAGGTTTAAAGTTGCATTAGGAACAGCCAAGGGTTTGGCCTATCTTCATCATGAATGTCTAGAATGGGTTATCCATTGTGATGTGAAGCCTGAAAATATACTCCTAGGCAGTGACTTTGAACCAAAGATTGCAGATTTTGGGCTAGCAAAACTGTCTCAAAGGGGAAGCCCCAGCTCAGAACTCTCTCAAGTCCGAGGTACAAAAGGGTACATGGCTCCGGAATGGGCTTCGAATCTTCCTATAACAGCAAAAGTTGATGTTTATAGTTATGGGGTTGTGATTTTAGAGATAGTGAAGGGAATTCGGCTCTCAACTTGGGTGTTGGAGGATGGTGAGAAGTTGTCGTGGCTTGTTAGCACAGTGAAAGGGAAAATTCGATGCGGAGAAGACTCTTGGATAGATGATATAGTGGATCCAAGATTGCAAGGTCAGTTTAGCAGGAAACAGGCAGAAGTAATTGTTCAAATTGGCATTTCCTGTGTGGAGGAAGATAGAAGCAAAAGACCAACAATGGATTCGGTAGCCCAAGTTCTACTAGAATGTGAAGATGAAGAGTGAAGTCTTCAGAAAAACAGTAGCTGCAATTCTCTTATCTTCTCTATTTACTTGGCCATATTGTGTTGTTTTGTGATCGCATTTCACTCCCAAAATTATTTTAGAAGGCGCTTTCCTATGGTCTTTGCATGCTCATCAAGTTCAAATTTCCCAGTTTTCTTATGAGATTAGAGATTTGTTTAAGTGCTTCCCTCGTCAAGAGTAAAATAGATTTGAACATGTTCAAATCTTAAGATTTTTTATTATCCTTTCTAATTAGGAATAATTTGATAACGTCATTATTTCGTATATTGACATGGATATTATCACCGTCTTTGAATTATCCTCAATTCTCTTACGAGTAATATGTAATGTAGAACTCATTTTAATAAAATAAAGGTGTACTTCTCAAAGTTCTTCTCTCTCTGTCTCTCATTCTCTATCTTGCAAGAGATTTGAATATTTTTAATCTTATGTTTTGCTTTTATTCCTTCTATCTAGAGATGGATTTTATTATAATCATAATTATCTTTTATATCGATTAGATATTATCTCTATATATTGAACTATCTGCAATTCTCTTGTATTATGGTTAAAAAAAGAAAGGTCAGTTTGTGAACTTCTTTAGAAAATTAATGTTGGCATATAATTTAGAGATGCGTTCTTCATGGAGAGAATTAGAGTCTGTAATAATGGGATTTGAGCTCATATAACTCATAGCAATGGAGTTTGCAGTTTGGGAAAATTCTTGTAACAGTTGATTAGATTGCAAGAATAAATAAGTATACATCAAAACCCTACTAGGCAAAATCAGCAAAAAGTTGCCGGCTGGTGAGCAGCATGAAACGACTAGCGTCTTTTTGGGATTGGCTTCATTAGGTCATCAGTTTGTGTATATATATTTTTAAAATTGATGATGTTTGAGAAAAAAAAATATAAATAAAATATGCTTCTGAATTGTAAATTAGAAAATAACATAGAACTTTTTATAAAACGAGAATTCGGTGTGGATACACATCATGATTGATACTTTTTTTTATAGTAGATTTGTAAGATGCAATAATGTTGATCCTCATTAATCTTCATTTTAGTGCACACAAAATTCTTGAATCTGATATAATATAGCTAAATTCATGAGAGGACCTCAAAAAAATAAAGTGACTTTTTTAAAAAAAAAAAAAATGGATGGTATTCTAATTTTATTGATAGCCATTACTTGTGGAGGAAAAAAATTGTAGTTACAACCAATTACCCGGAGGTTACAAAAATCTCAACACCCAGACAGCAAAAACCTTAACTATAAAATCAACATAGAAATATCCCATAAATTAAAGAAAAAAAGCCACAAGAAAACCAACACAAAACAAGAGACAAAAAAAAAAAAAAAATCCCAATAAAGTTACACTTATATATGAAAAATCACAACTTTACAATTTATAGAGAAGGCATTTAAAACTTGTTTAGGACGCAAAGCTTCGTTGGTCTCAACCACGGATAACTAGAGACCACTTCCTAAGCTTAGTGGCGGCCAAGCACGGATAACTTTTTTTAACCATGACATTGGTTCACATTAATTGTACTTAAGGTTGAAATATTTTAATCAAACTATAAAGAAAAAATCTATTCAATCTTCACTATTTACACCACACTCCACACTCCACCTTTTTTTTTTAATTTTTTTTATCAAATATATTTTTATATGAATAGTGAACAAAAAATTATAAATAGTTTTAAAAAAATAAATTTAAAAAAAATATTAAAAAATATGGAGTGTGGGGAGGATGAATAGCAAAACCCAACTATAAAAACTAACTAGTTGGTTGTGTCTATGGTGCGGTGGAGCGGGGCGGCAAGCGGAGTTGGGTGGTACAATTTTGAAACAAATTGAGGGACCCTGACTGAAAAGGTGTAATCCTGCGTAGCTCTAGCTTACGTTTAGGTGGGAAGGTGATATGATATTTTATGAATAAAAAAAAAAAAATAATGAATAGTAATATAAAAAAAAAAGTAAAAAAAAAAAAATAATAATAAATAATAGTAGAGTATTTCACTATCGAAACTAGCCATAATTTGCATAATTGAAGATATTCTCCATTACATATATTAGGATTGCGTTTGGATGTTGAGCTAAGCGGAGCTGAACTTAATTCTTTATTAATAGTAATGAGTTAAGCAATGAAGGGAGCTATATGAGATCTATCTAAAATAAGTTTAAAGTATATTTGGATGTTAAGATGACTTTAAATATATTTATGTGAATTTAAAAAAGGACCAATAATTAGAAAGCTATTGTAATGATTGAATAATTATTTTATTATTCTCTTTACTAATAAAAAAGATAAATCAAACATTATTTTCCTCCATGCATGTAAAAAAATAATTGCACAAAAAAAAAAAATATTCCACCCACTATAAAAATAAAATTTAATTACTCCAAATTTATAAAAACAAAATTGAATAATGACTAATAAAATTCGTTTGGCTATATAAGGCCATATTTTATGAAATTATTGATTTTCATGTTATTTCATTACTAGTAAAAAAATAACAACAATTGCTAGAGGAAATTAAAATCCTAACGTCCAATGGACTTAGCACTCGCTCGTAGTTAGCTCCAGACAGTGAAGTGTTGCTCGAGCAGGTGCATTAATGGAATTAATTTTGCCTGTTGCATTTTATAAAATCGTTCAAGCATAGTCTTTTATTTCCAATCTCTGGATCTATACCCGTGTTCCTCCTCCGTCCGTTTTCCCCACTTCCATTTTTCCTTCCATTTCTCACCTCAAATGTGTGTCATTCAGCCCAGAAGTGTAGCAAAATCCTCTTCCACTCATGGTAAGCCTATCCTCTTCAGTTCTTCTTCTATTTTGCACATCGTTAGAAATTAGGAATTTGTAATTTGATGAGTTAGGAAATCGGTTTTTCATCAAACGCATTGAAATACAAACATTTTTTCTACTGAAATTTATGCTCTTGCATGTGTACATTGTCCTTATACAAGTTGGGAAGTTTTGCATCCAACATTATGAGAGATGCATTGTCATTTTGGCTAGTGCTCGAAAAAAAATGCCCAAATGAGTCATGCATTTTGAGTTTGTTGTGTATTGGCCTTAAATTTTACCCATAATGTTAACCTAATCTAGTGATGCATCTCGAACATATATAACTGCAATGGATTGAAAATAATTACTTTTTTTTTGAAAGAAAACATTTCAAAAATTACTTATTTGAGCATAAGCGTTCTCAGCTTCTATACTAGTGTTTCAATTGACATTTGAGAAACTAATGAATTACCAAGTATTCACAAAAAATGTTATTTACAATACATATTTATTGATACATAATTTATAAAGTATATGAGTGATATGAGAATCTACCCTTATTAGATGGCGTTAACAATATTTGTATTTTTTACTTTTTATGACTTATATCACATGGTTGGATTTTATAAATAACATACTAATATTTTTTATTAATACATGTTTATAGCCTCGATATTGATGGAAAAAAATAGCGTATTGTCGCTCAAACTCACGTACTCACACAATCTGTGAGTTTCAACCATTTGTTGAATATCACCCTATACATTGGGTCATTCACATTAATTTATCTCAATGTCTAATTTTCTTTATTATGCCTCCAGAAAAATACCATGTGAGGCCGGAAAACTCCTTCAGCTCCCTCCCAATCAGTGTTTCATAATGCTCGGGAACAGCAACTCTACACTGAAAACTTTTTCAAGTGCACTCCTATTATTGAGCGTGAGATCTCTCTAAGTGAGTTTTATGAGACTATACTACCTCGTATATTTGAGTCTCGCTAGTGGGTATCATTAACCACTGGTCTCCCCCTCCATTTGTGGTGTTGGTCCAGGAGTTTTACTCAAACATTCATGCCATCTCACCTGATAGTTTCTTTGATGTCAGCCTACGGAACATCCAATTCCGAGTTACTCCGGGCATGTTAGATGATTTGTTTAATGTCCCTCGTGTTGTGGACGCCCCATATCTCTATGCTAGCACCTCTGGTCCTAGCAACCCTACTATCCATACCCTTTTGTGTGGATATGAGGTTAGTTGGGATGGTCGGACACCCATTCCTACTAATAAGTTCTCCTCTGACTATCTCTTTCTTAGTAGGATCGTCCTCACTAACCTTTACCTAACTGCCCATCACAGTGATATCGGCCTTGACAGAACCACTCTGCTTTATGCACTGATCAATAACGTTCCCATCGATCTGGGAAGCCATCTCTGCAAGGTCATTCTAGAGGCTTATCACTCCAATAAAATTCGGGTAGGAATGTCTTTTGCGAGTCTAGTCACTCGCATTGCCATGTTTCACTTTGTTCCTATTCCAGAGACTGAGCCTTGAATCCCTCTGAAGGCTCCTATTGGTCGTAAGACCATTCAGCTGAGTCGTGCAGACATTCGTCCATTCCCTTTTGATGATGAGGCTCTTGCATCCAGTTCGCAGCTGTCTTGTGCTAGGCCATTAGGTTCTCAGCCATTCAACACTATCCACCCTTGCACCAAGTCTGAATGCGCCGAGAATACAAATAGTACTTGATTATTTAAGCTGAATCCAGACTCGTCTTGACCACATTGATACTTGCATTGATAGTCGTCTTGATTATATTGTTGCTGGTCCTGAGCACATTGATACTTGGCTCAATAGCCTGGAAGGTCATCTACATCGCATCGAGGATTATCTAGATACTCGCATTGATAGGGTGGATGTTCGTGTGGATGACTTATACACTCATCTTGATCGCATGGATACTCGGTGTGAGAGTCTGGTAGATCGCTTCGATACCCTGGGTGGTTGGTTTGATATGCTCCAAACCGTGGTGCTACGACGCTTGAACGAAATTAAGGAAGTTTTACTAGTAAGCGGTTCTGAGGATGATGCCCATATGGGTAACGTTGGTCAGGCTGCGCAACCTCCTCCCGATTGTGGTCAATGAGCCTTGGTCCTTTTTTCTTTTTAATCTATAATAGGATATAGCTGGGTGGGACTAGGTTGTAAAGGAAAAACTGGGAATTTTTTGGGGCACACATGATTGTACTCCTCTTGTATTTTATCAAAGTCAAGTAATGATTTGCTTATGAAGATTTTCTTCATTACTTCCATTCCTGTCATGTCCTTATCGTGTCTATACTTGTTCTTACTTTTGTTGGGACTAGGTGTTTTTAACAAAAAATTACTTTCGTCAATAATGCTTTTCTTATTCGAGACGTATATTTTTACCATTTTTATTATTTTTGGATTTGAATAATATTATAGGGGTTTCAATAAGCATACTTGTTTATTATATATTGAGGTTGGAATATTGAATAGGGTGTAATGACGAGATACAAATTACTCAACTCATTGATTAATGTTAACTCAGGTTGCTGAGCACAAAAACATGTTATGATAAACTAAGTCAGAGAGTCGCTCGAGGTGAAGCTCAATTGAAACCATAACAAAGAGTTCGCTTGAACTTGAGCTCGAGCTGAAGTTCGAGCGAACTCGAGTGTGTTTGTTCGCTTGAGTTTCATTTAAAAAATGGCACTTGGATAAACCAAGTCAGAGAGTTCGCTCGAGCTGAAGCTCGAGTGAAGTCATACCAAAGAGTTTGCTCGAACTTGAGCTTGAGCTGAAGTTCACGAGAAAAAATGCTAAAAAATGGTGCTTGGATAAACCAAGTCAGAGAGTTCGATCGAGCTTCGCTTGAGGTGAAGCTCGAGTGAACTCTCTGAATCATGTTGAACAAGAGCCATTTTCGAGCTGAAGCTAGAGCGAGCCCCTCATGCTTGAGTTCGCTCGAACTAAGCTCTAGCGAACTCTCTATGAGGGGTTCCAAGGTCCATTTTCGAGCTAAAGCTCGAGTGAAAAGCATTTATAATTACAATACAAGAACAGGTGCATTTCAAAATACAATAAGTTACCACAATTTACAATCTATTATTTGATACTGACATAACGATATGTTCGTGCAACACCTAATGCTAGCAATTAGTTTCCTTGTTGCCCAGTAGTATACATCCACATAGGTAGTACAATAGCATCTCTAGTTGCAGCTATCGCATGTGCCGATGCAGTCGACATGTAAGGAACATGCGGTTGTTCACTGGTGTTCTAATCCGCATTCATATCTAGATAATCATCGGGATGACTATATGCCACAAAATCCTGATCATTAGGTGTAATCGTCTGGATGAAATTATGTATTGTACAACATGCAATAATAAGATATTGTTGCCGAGTTGAAAGGTATGGGGGCATTAATTTTAAAATTAAAAAACGCCTCTTCAAGATATCGGAAGTTTGTTCAATGACATTTCGAATGGATGAATACCGATAATTAAATAGATTTTTATACCCTTGAAAGGTTCAGCTACCATGACGTTCTGATCTTTGGTACCTTACCCTTGGATATGGCGGTGTAAATCCCTCCGTGCAGGGGAATGCAGAATGTACCAAATAATAATTACCTAAGAATTTAGTAGAACATTAATTTTTTATAAATATGGTATATAGAAATTACCGTAATATTGTCTGGTACAAATTAAATCATATGTAAAAATTACCATATTGAGGCCATGAAAAATTGCTCCCTGGATGCCTTAACACATCAATTAAAATACAAGTGTCATGGGCTATACCCTCCCACTCGATGTATACGAATGTGAATTTCATATCGAAATCACAAACACACAAGACATTCTAGGCAACCAGGTGATACCGATTTATATATACGTTAGCTACAGAAGCTGGCACAGCTATGTCGATCGTGACCCCATCCATTGCACCATGACATTTCTGCATATTTTGTTTTAAATTTGCATAAATTCCAAAATCATATTTTGCAAACATTACCGAGTTTGTAGAGTGCATTTTGTTATACAAAAGCAGATAATGTATACCATAATTTACCTCGAATTATAGATAATGTTTAGGATTTCCTTTAATATAAGGCATGACCCCCGTCATCTGACTTGGTTTAATCACATGGCGTGATAGGCAACATAATGCATGCATTACATTGTATACATGTCAATTTATGGTTTCAACCGAATGTTGAAATAGATTAGCTCCATTTCATTGAACCGCAACATGTCCAACGGTGTAGCAAAACATTTCTACGACTTCCTCAAAGGTGACCTCTCGTGACGAATCACGCAAGGCCACATCTCTACTTAACAATCGCATAAGGCCCGAAATGCATATACCTCCATTCAGAACATCTCGTAATAGTTATCAGGATGCCCATTTAAGACTGCGATGATGTACTCCCTTCCACACAAGCCAATGTTATGTTGTGGCCTGGCATAGGAGGTTGGGCATAGGATTTCCTTTATGATCATACTCAAAAGAGTCACATCTTCTTGCAAATCATCGTTACTTGTTCTCCATGCGTCCCATTCCGCCCATCTATTTTTGTCAAATGTATTTGATGTGTTACTACTAGAGCCCTCCTCGCTCGCCTCGTTTTCTTTGGAGTTTACGTCATCATTCCACCAGCTATCATTGTCCATGCTGCGGTTTTAAAAATAATATCGACGCAAACATTAAATCTGAGTTCGTGTATGTATTTGTAATACTAGGAATACAAGGAATTAAAAAAACTATGAACTTAGCTAGTACTTTTATTAAAACCAAGCTAATGTTTGAACTTAAATTAACCCACACGAAATAAGATTATTAGAAATAGATACAACTCATAAAGTTATAGATAAAATAAAGTGGTAGATAAAAATAAACAAAATGCAAGCTTAATATGTGTGGTCAGCGTAGCGACCAGATCCACTCTAATCTTAACGTTGGAGTCATGTTCTGGAAGACACTCATGATATGAGGATCCATAAAAGCTTTTGCTACATGAAGATGAACGTCCATAGGTAGGGGAGGGGTGATGTCATCTAAAAATTTCATACACTGTACAATACTGCTATAGCCTACATCAGACCCACTATTCGAACCCTTGCCTCTACTGCGCTTAGAACTGCATATTTCAAACATCTTTGCATTCAAATCTACCCGTGCTTTAGAAGTGGCGGCAATTGTTTGCAAGATAGCACTAAGCTCTAGTGAGATTGATGGCCCGACTGCGTCCCTACGTCACCTACGAGGATTCTTCGGAAGCGGCACCCCTCCTTGCTTCAAGGGAGTCATCTCGATGTCATCCAGATCAATGGTCGAGTCTAATCCAGTGCCAGTACCCAAAACGGGATCTCGGACCCTCATTTCATCCTCCAGCCGCTGCTCCTCCTCTCTAGAAGGAGATTCCTGCGTTGAGGCATAATGCAACACCCCTGTTGCGACTGCCTAATCAAAAATCGTGCAGAGGACGTCTTAGTTGGCACAACCGTTGATCTTGAACTTTTTCCACTGGAATTAGACCTAAGAAATGGTAAAAATAATTAAACAAGTTGTCTCATATAAAAATAAAAAGCATATAATCAAATAATTGGCCATAAATTGATTAGATAATGCAATAAATTAAAAATACAACAATTACACCAAAAGAAGAAGATGGTTACCCGGATTTCATTAGAGGATCAGTTTGACCAAAATCATGGAGAGAAAAAAAATCATGTTCATTTACCGTGCCGATTGCAGAAGTGATAGAGGGATGCAGTAGTTCAGACGACAAAAGGCTAACCAAACGCATTGTTGGAGCACGAGGGTTGTAGGCTGAGTTTGGGGTTGACGGTGGGAAAATTTATGTTGACATAGTGGACCAGCTGTTACACCTTATCTCCGGTTAAAGCTGTCGACTATGGGGGACGATTGGAGTAATCCCGTCATACCCGATTGCTTCCAGATTTCAATTGGGTGCCGACAATTCCAAGTAATGAGTTCGTCGCATGAAGTTGCAGTGGAGTAAAATCAAGATCGCACAATAAATTTGAGGGCAACTGAATTTTGTCACAGGCAACTAGGGGAAGAAGAAGACATGAAAGAGAGAGAGACAAAGATGCAGATAAGAGTTAATGGAAGGAAAAAAAAAGTTTTAAAAATAAACAAGTCAAGAACCTCTGACATTTGGCAGGGAGGGGTTACATCTAGGTACAATGTAAAACCCACTGAGTTTGATTTTAAAATATTGCTCAACTCAGTGTTTGATTCCCAAGAATGATTTAAATTTAGATTACATTCAAATAACCAAACGCAACCTAGAACTCTTTGAAACGAGACCTTGTACACACCCTTCAAAATAAGAAGAAAAAAATATATCTAATACTGTAGTAATTGCTGAATATATGCCTTGGATGGAGCTACAGTCGCCTTTGTCCAGACCATTTGGTTTTTTCTTTTTTTTAATAATTTTTTTATATCTTTAAATATTTTTTATAAAAAATAAATTTATAACGTCGTTAAAAACACTTTCATACCCATTAAATAAAAAAAAATATCTAAACCCATTATTGAAAGATATCATTGGGACAAGCATTTTCCATCTGCCTTTGTACTCATCTTAAAAGTTGTGGTCGAAAGATACCAAAACTGAATCTGTCAGCAAAACAATTAGTTTTTTTTGGAAATAATTGACAACAATGCTTGAAATGATTGGCAGGAATAATCTATGGATTCGTCTTTTTAGAATTTGGACTAAGGATTCGTGTAGATGTAACATCTAAATATCTAAGTTTTAAATTATTAAATTTATTTTAATTTAAAATTTTTTATATATAAGATTTATAATTTTCCTTAATTTAACATATTTTTACATGCAAAACTTATAATCTTTTTTAATTTTCTATAAATACAAAACATCAAACTACATCTTAACTTATTACTATTAATAAAAAATTCAATTCATCTCAACTCAACTAAACATCTAAACGGGGCTAACTCTTTGAGACATAAGTTTTTTTGTTATAGTTTATATTTTATCAACTCACTAGAATTTAAAGTCCAAAAATAATAAATAAAATTAGTAATTATTTTAAAAATTATAAAATTAAGACTTGTTTTATTCTCAAGTTGATACGTAAGCATAAATATTTACATCACATAATTTAATTTAAAAGATAAATTATAAATTAAATCGTACAAATATATATATATATATATATATATATATATATATATATATATATAGACTAGATCAAACAATTATTTTTAATCAAATATAAAGAAAGAAAACTGAAGGTCTCATTTAATCGCCTTTTCAGTTGGAATAATTATTAAAAAATCCTATAGGATATAACGACCATTAAAAACATATCATATGGAATTATTTCAATAACATAATACTTAACGCACCACTTCGCGTATAAACTAAGTAATAATTTTCCCTCTGCGGCTCCGCCTGAGTCTCTCTAAAGATACGCCAAAAATCCGAGACATCATTCTTATTTCTTAATACCCAACCAACCATAGGCCTCCTCTTTCCTTTCAGCTTTCTCTGTACCCAAACAAGGCACACATGCCCTTTTCAGTACCTCACTTCTGCTTATTTTCCATTCCTCTGTAACTTGTTTAGTTTAATCAGTTTGGTGCTGCGTACTTGAGTTGCGATTTGAGAGTTTCTTGTTTCGGGATTATTTGTCGAATTTTCTCTGACTTTAGTTCCGACTGGGATATGGCGGGTTATTCACCGAGCTTCGGAGTGTCAGGTTTCGTGAGTTCCCGAAATGAGGTCGTTCTACGGAAGACGTGGGGTCAGAGTTTGGAATTCAGGAATGTAAAGGAGGTGGCTTTGCCAGTGTTGCTTCGAAACAATATGAGTAGACAGAGGAACCAGAGGTTTGTAGTGATGGTGAAAATCTCAGAGCCACGTGGCAGACCGCAATCCGGTGTATTCGTCCTGAAAGAAGGTGCTGATGTGGTTTTAGAGAGTGGGTGTGAAGCGACAGCTTCTAGCGGTGTGAATGATGGGGATGTGCTTGGTGGAAGTGGTGGAAGTGGGAGGTCTTCCAGTGGCGGAGGAGGTGGAGGTAATGGCGGTGGTGGTGATGACAATGAAGATGACAAAGAAGAGGAGGAGTTTGGGCCTCTACTGAAGTTTGAGGAGGTGATGAAGGAGACGGAGGCACGGAGGGCTACTCTACCTTCGGATATGTTAGAGGCTGCGAAGAGCGTTGGCATTCGCAAATTGCTTCTCCTTAGATATTTGGATTTGCAGGTTCAACCAACTCTGTATTAAGTGTCTGTTTAATCTTGCTGTTGAGTTTTTGCACAAGATTGTAGTTTGTCTTCCTCTTTTGCTTCTGATATTTTGATACTTGAACTGTAGGGGTCATTCTGGCCTTTGGGCTTTCTAATGAAGTCCTTCTCTTTACTTCGAAATCGGATGTTGGCTGATCCATCCTTTCTTTTTAAAGTTGGAACAGAGGTTTGTTCTCGTCTTGACACACGCAAGCACATATATTTTATGCAAGTCTTTGTGTAGCTGAATGGGTAAGATAAAACTATGCCGTTTGTAGTACCCCTTGAAGGGTGAAGAATGGGATCCCATATTACCTGACCTGGAGAATCTCCTATGGCTTACAATGATTTCAAGTGTTATAATTGTAATCTTGATTAATCTTTTGGAATATAAGTGCGGATGTGTGGAGCTTTTCATTCTATGGTTACAACATGATAATAGAGCTAATTACAGTCACAAGTGTGGGATTTGAGCTGCGTCACATCAGAATAAATGAAATAATTACAGTCACAAGTGTAGAAATAATCGTTTTTCTACTCTGGTCGTGGTTGGGTAGTACACTATTCACGGTTACTTATAAAAATAAATAAATAAAAAAAGAATAAATGAAATAACCTGATGAGGCATCAGGGATTAGCGTGGAGGAGATTGTAATCCCAACTCATAGCCGAGGATTCTATATTTCTCAGTGAGTAGAAGTTCTTGTGGGGTTATAGTGATTCTGGGATTGGAACTGTACCATTCCTTTAGGAGTATATGTGTTTTGAGTTTTTCCTTGGATCATTGCACAATATATGTCAGTTATCAACTTTTTTCAGGGATAGATAAATAGATCACTCTTGCATTAACGTGGTCGATGTCATGCTATAAACTACGCGCATCTGTTTGCATTGTATAAAAGCATAGGTATACAAAGTTTGAAAGAGAGAGATTTGGGAAAGCAGTTAATAAGGCATTTATGCAGTAAGGAAGTTAGCATGCAAGTTAGATGCCCGAGTATCCATCGAATACTCCATTCTTTACAGGTCAAAGGCCCATCCCAAAGTCATGACCAACTTTCTGTAGTGCCCCAATTGGTCATTTGTGAGTGCCTCCATTTGTGTAATGGCTTAGATTGTTGATGCGGTTTTATCATTTCCAGATATTCATATATGTATCATCATTAATTTAGTGTGATGCAGATGGTCATCGATACTGTTTGTGTTACATTTGCGGAAGTTCAAAAGAGAGGCAAAGACTTTTGGTCAGAATTTGAGTTGTATGTTGCAGATCTCTTTGTTGGATTGGTTGTTACTGTTGCTTTGGTTGGTATGTTGGCACCTTATGTTCGCATTGGAAGACCAACTCTGTCTAAGGGGTTTCTTGGACGAATGCAGCATGCCTATGGAGCTCTTCCTAGCAGGTTATTAGCCCATGTCAGTAACATTTTTTTTTTCTCTTGATGAATAGCTCATACAAGGAATGGTATTCAATTGGTTTCCTCATGAAGAAAGGGTTTGTCTTACTTGATCTGGACGTATCCTTTATATTGCATTTTGATGTTGTATTTATACTTGTAACTGATCAAAAAAGGATATTGTATTTATATTATTGACTAAATTGCACATTCGGCGATACAATTGGAAGATTTCAATAAGCCTCTTAAGAGATGTTTTTATGCAGTGTGTTTGAAGCTGGAAGGCCAGGACGTAGATTTTCCTTGAAGCAGAGAATTGGTACATACTTTTATAAGGTTAGTTATATTTATCTGTTCTGAATCATAGTGGAATTTCATCCACATATTGTCAGTTTACAAGTACTTTTTCCAGGGTCTCATGTATGGAACAGTTGGGTTTGCTTGTGGCATTGTCGGCCAAGGCATTGGAAATTTAATCATGACTGCCAAGCGGTATGTCTCTTACACATTATACTTGTTATATGCTGATTTCTGATTTTGTTCTTTCAGCATCTGTAAATAGTGAGTCTTATGTAGTCATTTCTGCTTTGGTGGGGGGGGGGGAAGGTTGGCTTATTTTTCTCATTAATTATTTGACAATCTCTGTATTTTTTTTTTTTTTAAGTAAGAAGATATTTTATATTTTATTGATATTAAAATAGGCATAGCCCAAGTACACATGAAGTATACATGTGATTACACCTAGTTAGGACTATCTCTGTAATCCTTAGTTTGGGCATTTTCCAGATTTTTCATATGCTACATTACTTTTGATATCATCCATGTGGCTTTTGGTAGTCAGGAAATTATGGTTTGATGCAATGCTTTGGCTGCACGTAATCCATGATAGGCCATATCATCCCGTCTTCCAGTTAGAGGGAAGTGGAAACTGTTATGAGTGTATTGTAAATGGAATCTTTGAAAAACTACAATTGGAATTTGAAAAGCTCATCTTGTTTTATCACGCTAAGTGACTCTATGACTGTGGTATAGACCTGTTGGTAATTTTGTATAGAGAATAACTCCACTGTGCGCGTGTAATTAATCATGTCTGAATGAATGTCATTTTCTTAGTCACTTTTTAGCTATTTTTTCTTTTTGCATTAAAGAGTATACATATATATATATATATATATAATTTAAAAAAATGTCCTGTATTATGAAAATCATTACACGGGTCCAGAGTCTTACAGGAAAATGATATGCTACGTTTGCATGGTCTCCAAGATTTCTCGTCATCAATAAAATATACTTGCAGCATTTTGCTGCCTGCGAATTGTTGGCAGAATGTTTTGGGTTGATCCTTGCTGCAATTGTGTCTAAAGAGCAATATATTTACAGGAATTAGCTGCATTAGAACTTTTATTTAATGAATGAAGGTCAATTTATTCAGATATGTTTGCATTTTCTTCCAGTGGGTCATTGCTCACAATATTTTGATCTATATGTCAGGAGTATGAAGAATTCAGAAGAGGACATTCCTGTGCCACCACTTCTGAAGACTGCAGCTCTTTGGGGTGTGCCTTCACTGTTTAGATTTTCTATAAACTTTCAAGCTCATTGCCTTAATATGATCGTGAAACAAGTTAATTTTAGTGTCTATGAGCTGGTACATATTTTACCGTTCTTACTACCTTATTAGTTTTGGGAATATATACGATACGATGCTAAATGCTTTTGTTTAGTATGCTTCTTTGATGTTTTGCTAACTTTATTGTAGTTTTTCCTTTTACACTTATAAAAAATAAAAAAAAAATCCCCAAAAATTGGCTAAATCTATCCACACTGTTATGCTAATTGGTTAGAGTTTTCTCCCCAAACTTGCAGGCGCATTTCTTGCAGTTTCTTCGAACACCCGCTATCAGATCATCAATGGACTGGAACGTTTGGTAGAAGCATCAGCTTTTGCAAAGCAGGTTCCAACCGCAGCAATGGCTTTCACAGTTGGCGTGCGATTTGCCAACAATGTATATGGGGGGATGCAATTTGTGGACTGGGCTAAATGGAGTGGAGTGCAATAAGTCATCATGTATGCGTTTCTTATTTTATGTTGGATGTTTTAGATCTACCCCACCATGTTGGGGGTACTACAAATTATTTGATGTTTAATAATCTTTTCATCCATGAAATTTATGAAATTCTGCAGTAGTACAAACTACTTTAATTGGAAAAGGAATGAGAATCTCCATTCATGAGTAATGCTACATACATTCGTGGAGTGTGCAAGCGCTGTGCAGTTATTTTGAAAAAGAGTGGAGTCTACTTTTAAAAAATTAATTTCTTTTCATGTGAGTCTCGTATTTATTCACTTTTTTCAAAGTGAATACACAGCGCTAGCGCACTCATGACTGCAATTATCATTTCTCAATTCATATCCTAGCTGATCTAGTTTTTTTTTCCCAAAATTACGAAAAAACCACCTATTGTTTTTAACAAAAACCTAAAAGATAAATCATAAAAAAAAAAAAAAAAAAAACCTAAAAATAAAGCCAATGCCTTGATGGCATGTATGGTCCTGTCAGTGGTCCGACCATCCTTGGAGGTTCTCGAGCTGGTTGGCCAACCATATTAGCAATTTTAACGAGTTTAAAATATTTGTGTACTTAATAATAGCTATTCCTCCCATTTTTAGAAGAATGGCTACTCCTTAATTACTTCGATGGAATGGCTATTCTATCAAAAAAAAGAAAAAAACTAACTGAACTATTTAAAAGTAGTCCAACTAAACCAAGTAAAAGTTATTCTATATTCATAATTATTCCCATTTTAAGGTTCTATGTTACACGAACCAAACCGTATCCTTAGTTTTAGGGAGATAATTACTAAATATGCCAACGGCACTCAGGGAAATAATTACTCTCTCATCTAGAAATAGAATAACGTTTCATTCCACAATCGTAAAGAGTCGACATAGAGGTTATCCAGCTCAACTCTGAGCTGTTGCTAATTGCATTTTTTGTCTAAACCAAAAGCTATGAGAAAATTAGCTTTGCAGCGCAGAAACCAAGACATAGACAGAGAGAGGTGCATGAGAGTTGGAGTTGGAGTAGAGAGACAGAGAGATGGGCATGACTACTGTGATGATCAATTCCTACATTGCAGATCAGAAAAACCATTTCCCATCTCTTCCTCCACCCCACAAAAGTTCACCTGGAGGATGGAAAGCTGCTCAATATATTCTCGGTAACGTGCTGCATGCATCCAGAGCTCATGATTTTAATATTGTTTTTTTCTCATTGATATATATATTTCTTAGTTTTTATATGACTTAGAAATTAGGGAGTTTAATTTGCGTATCATGATTTCGTGTTTTGCTATTTTGAAGGGACCGAGACCTTCGAAAAATTGGCTGCAATGGGTTTGATAGCCAATTTAGTGGTTTATCTGAATACAAGATACAACATGGATAATGCAACGTCGGCTTATGTGTTCAACATTTGGTCTGGTCTCATCAATTTTCTACCCTTAGCAGGCGCTTTTGTTTCCGATGCTTATTTGGGAAGGTTCGGCACTCTTCTCTTTGGCACGACAGCATTGCTTCTGGTAAAAATCAGTTCTGATCATGATCTTCCAAATCCTGAAAATAGGGTTGATAGAATTAATGTTACATCTATAAGGTTCATGATCAAAATCTGTTATCTGGCAATAAGGTCCATTAATCTTATTCATGGGATGAAATATCAGAAGGTTCGAAATCTATTTTCTTACTCCCATTTCCGAGGTCCCCAAAACCAAAGAAAACTCAGTTTATTTATTTATCTATTTTTATTAGTAATTTGTTTTCTTAAAAGACTATATGAACAATATACGTTTCATTTTCACAGGGCATGGGGACCATGACCTTAACTGCAGGGATGCCAATGTTAAGACCCTCTTCCTGCATTAATGAGGAATCCAATTGCGCACAGCCTCAGGGTTGGCAGCTAGCCATCCTTTATGGGGCTCTTGCACTGGTAGCCCTAGGATCTGGAGGCGTTAGACCCTGCAACATTGCCTTTGGTGCCGATCAATTCGACCTCACAACAGAGAAAGGGAGAGCACAACTAGAGAGCTTCTGCAATTGGTGGTACTTCTTATTTACAGTCGCCCTCTTCGTAGCTCTGACCGGAGTTGTCTACGTTCAGACTAATGTAGACTGGATTCTGGGATTTGCCATTCCAACTTGTTGCCTTGCCCTTTCTATATGCATTCTCCTGCTTGGTTGCCATACTTACATACGCATGGAGCCGCAAGGAAGCATCTTTGCTGATATGGCCAAAGTCATAACAGCTGCATGTAGAAAGTCTGGTCTTACCATAGGACAGCCCTCTCAGCAATCCTACTATGATCCTCCAATGATTGGATTAGAGCCACAAAGAGTGAAACTTGACCATTCTAATATGTTTAGGTTTCTTGATAAGGCTGCCTTAATTACTGATCCAGGTGAATTGGACAGCCTAGGCAAGCCCAAGAACGGTTGGAGACTATGTAGCTTGCAACAAGTAGAACAACTAAAACGTGTGATAGGTGTCTTGCCAGTTTGGTTAACAGGAATTGGTTGCGTTGTAGCCACAACACAAATGAAATCATTTGGCGTCCTTCAAGCAATTCAAATGAACAGATCGATTGGATTAACCCATCTCAAAATTCCACCAGCCTGGATGAGCCTCACATCCATGATTGCACTCGCAATATGGATCTATACTTATGAGCAAGTTTACCTTCCTCTAATGCGGAAAAGGACCCAAAATGCTAAAAGATTGACATTGGAACAAAGAATCGTGATCGGAGTTGTGATGTCAATTTTGTGCATGTTGGTAGCTGGGTTTACCGAGATGAAGCGTCGTGACTCAGCTTTGAAACGTGGGTCCTTTGTGTCACCTATAACAGTTGCATTGCTTCTGCCTCAATTTGTTTTGTCTGGTTTGACTGAGGCTTTTGCTGCCATTGCCATGATGGAGTTGCTTACTGCACATTGGCCAAATAACATGAAGACTCTTGGGGGGGCAATCTTTTATCTCAGTTTCTCTATTGCAGGCTGTCTAAACTCCATTCTCATTGATATCTTCCTCAAAGTCGCTTGGATAAATGGAAAGTTACCATGGTTAGGTGGTAATGATCTTAATAAGAACAGGCTCGAGTACTTTTATTTCACCGTCGCCGCTCTCTCAACTTTAAACCTTATCTATTTCTGTGTCTTCGCTCGCCGTTATTTGATGTATATCGAGCCGCAGAAGTCATTCTATTGGGAAGCGAATGATCACGAAGAAAAATGGTTGCAGATGAAAGGAACGTCAGATCATTAGAAAAGTAACTGAGTCACCAGTTTTAATTTTTTTTTCCTAGAGTTGTTTATAATCATGCATTATACCTTTGTGGATTCATCTAACGTGTACTGTAAGATTTGTTTTTGCATTTTTCATGTTAATAAAAAATTAGCCTTAAATTGTGCAGTGAACGTCTCATGTTTCTCTATAATCGAGTAATTAATTTTATTTGTTTGAAAGTGTATACATCTCACGTCCTAGAAGATCTCATAAAAGTAAATTTATAAATTGTAGTTTGATCTAATTTATATTTACTTTATAATAAAGAGTACTTTATATCTGATATATATATATACACACCACATCAATGATGTAAATTTGTAAATTTATTGGAGTGAGATGATCCATTTGTGATGAAGTGTATTTTCTCTATCCCAAATGTTTACGTTCCTTTTTCTAAGGCAGAAAAGAAATTATCAACTACATGCAGTAAAAGGATGTGTACTGGCATGGAAGCGAATTAAGATCAAAGCGTTTGACAATTGAAGGAAAGAATTAAGTACTGGACGTTGGGGTTTTGCTTGTTGGTTGTGTGGTGCATGATTTCAGGCTAAAAAGGAGGTGTACTGTTAATTTAGTGCGGTAAAAATGGGTGGGGGCGTGCATATATGGGTCAATTTATAACAAAAGAATTAATATTGGCATCTGAAACTGTTTCAGCTCACACAACCCACACCATTATAAAAAGATTAAAATACCCTTTGTAATAAAATCAAATTTCCTTTCCTTTTCACATTTCAAATTCTGAATATTGAAACGGATGAGAGAGAATGAGAAGTGAGAGAGAGACAATGAGAGAAAGGGAGAGACTGAGAGACGGTGAGGGATGAGAGAGAGAGTCAAGGAGAGAGAGAGATGGTGAGGGATGAGAGAGAGCGTCGAGGAGAGAGAGAGCTGATGAGAGAGAGAGACCGAGAGGAGAGAGAGAGCTGATGAGAGAGAGAGATCGAGAGGATGAGAGAGAGAGACAGTGAGGGAGGAGAGAGAGAGACGAAGACTGACGAGCCGGATGAGAGAGAGAGTGAGTTGAGAGAAACGAGCGGGTGAGAGCTGAATTAAAAAAAAAAAAAAAAGCTCCATGTAGGGTGTGCGAAAACGCACACCGCTACAGTGGCAGATGCTAATCAGTACTCATAACAAAATATCCGAGGCTTTAAAGACGATATATATATATATATATATATATATATATAATATTTATATATAGAGAGAGACACACACACAGTATGTTTGCTCAGTTGGAAGAAGAAAAAAAATCTACTAAAATATATAAATCTTCTATAGAGGCAGATAATATCACAAAACATATTAAGAAATATAATAATCACATATAATATATATATATATATATATATATATTTATATATATATAGAAGAATGATGTGTCTATGTTACAGTAAATATAGCATAATAATCATATATATGACAAAAATTTTGATCTGATTGGGTTACCTACTACTATATAATGAACAAGAACGTTCAAAAAGTATGTAAAACTAAATAATAAATTGTGTAATGTACATAAATATAAGACTAAATACCAGCAAACATTTATCTGAAATTACTAAAGTAAAAATAAATACATGGATGGATCATAAACTGCATGTAGAGATAGCAATGAGAAAGTAAAGATACATGTAGAGATAGCAATGAGAAAGTAAAGATACATGATAACTTTATAATTTGTTATAAAGTTAGAAATTGGTACAAGTTTAGTGAATATATAAGTAAACTATGATAATTTGTTATAATTTGGAGGGGAATTGTTTTTTTTTTTTTTTTTGCCTATTAGCAAATAATCTATGGTCTAGATTGAAGATATAGAGCTCAAACATTCCAATTAAACGTCTTTGGCCTTCTCTAATACTCAATCTATGGGTTTAAATTTCCTGCCCAGCAATTTCTTAACCCTTTCAATGAATATTGTTGCAGTCAGTTAGCACAGTGGAAGACTGCTAACCAAGATCAAAGTATTGAATGTCAAATTCAACGAGACCAAAAAAATGCCCAACAACTAGAACAACCTTTATCTGGAATGGAGCTAAAGCAACATGCATCTATTATTGAAAATAAGCAACAACAGAGTGATGCCCCAGATGTTCTCAATAATATTGTCCAAATGCTAGAGAAAAGAGCCCAAGATGATAGTCAATAGAGTCAGACACAAAAATAATTCCCTACAGAATCCCCAAACAAATGGGATGCAGATCGATTTCTGAAAAACCCTCCAGGCCAATACATGAGTCAGATAGAAGACCTGGTCTATAAGGTGAATCTCAATATGCAAAATTACAAAACATGAGTAATCAATAGGCGACTTTTCAATAAGAGAGAGAGGTTTACAAACCAGTTATGGGTGCTACCCGCACCATATGGTGCAGGGCAGCCCCCCACCCCACGCTACGCATGGGTCGGGGTGGGGTTTTCACCCCCGGCACCAGACCTTTGTGTGCAAGGTCATACACCCCATCCCCTCACCCCCCCCCCCACCCCAAATGGGCAATCAGCTTAGAAGTTGTTTCTAAGCCGAAAATGGCCCACAATCAAATTCTGGGTCAAGAAATCAGAACATTCGCTCGAGCGAGGTGTTGAGCGCCTATTGAGAGGACGTTTAATTAGGGAAAGCACTCGCTCAAGCTAACTATTGAGTGAACTCACAGGTTGGCCTCCCGCTCAAACTGACTGTCGAGCGGGTGTGGATCGAACTCACGGGTTGGCTTCTCGCTCGAGCCAAGGTTGAGCTGCAGTCGAGCCAGGGTCGAGCAATAGTCAAGCCAAGCCTCTGAAATGACATTTTCAGCAGGAAATCAAGTCAATAAGGTAATCCTTTTTTTCCTCTCTTCTTACACATGCAATACCTATTTAGGGGCTCTTAACACCTTAGACTAAAACGTTTTGTCTATGAAAAAACAGCGTCGTTTTGGTCTGGGATGGTTTGAAAAAACCCATGTCACAAAATGACACTATTTTGTCAGATACAAAATAATGTTGTTTTGTAATATGATTTTTTATAATTATATATTATTATTATTATTATTATTATTATTATTATTATTATTATTATTATATATGCGGGGTGGGGGGAAATCAGAGCCGAGCTGGGCTCTTTCGGTCCCCCTTCTCCGCTGGACGCCCCAGATGCGACACAGATCCCTTGCCCAAACCAAGCGGGGGCAAACGGGGTGGGCCAGGGCAGCAGGGCCCTGTTGCCCACCCCTAAAATTAGTATGGCTTGAAAAATTTCTCGAAGAGAGAGAGAGAGAGACTTTTAGAGAAATGCACGAAAGAGACGACACCGCTTGAGAGGCAGAAACGTAAAGAAATTAGTAAACCAAAAAATACTATTCCTATCATGCGATAGCCACTTTTATATAAAGAGATATATATAGTACTTTTGACCAAAGTTATCATGGCTTGTGGCATCTATTGAGCCATTGGATCACCTTTTAAAAAATTATTTGTTATCAAATTGTTCATAACAAGTAGTGGAATAAGTTGAAAATGGATCAAATGAAACTAGAATTATTACGTATATCAATAATTCTATGATCTTCAATTTTGGTACTGCTCGACTTTGCTGCATGCAATATACAGTCATGATGTATATATATATATATATATATATATATATATATATATGTAAGTGTATTGCCAAATAATCAACATTGCAATCAGTTCATGTTAGAATCAATAACTGTTAGAGACTTTTCTACATCAGCAAAAAAAGGGATCAGAACAATCAGCTGCATGAAGACCAATTCAAACAACTCATACCGATTAGTGATCAGATTTTTTTAGATACACGATAAATTAGTTTGTTTAAATTCAAATTGTATTTATCTTATCACAATTCTGTTGTAACTTAAAAGCATGAAGCTATTATAAATACATGTCGATACCTGAATTAAAGGTAAGGCAAGAATTTTATCAAAAAAGGAACTTTTACAATAACCGGTGAAAATGCATCAATCCATATTATAATTAGTACGTATGATGATATTGGGGCTATGCAGCTCCAATCCTCGTACGTACGATGGACCAAACAAAGTCAGACGGTACTGAGCTTTCGGTTGCATGCATGCAGGCCGTGTCTCGACTCTCATACGCAGACTCTTCATTTGGAATTAATCATGTTCTACGTTGAACTTACGAGGGACGTCTGTCTGGAATATTATTCAGTATCAGCAAGGGACGTACGTTTGCTGGACATCCGAACAATCAGCTTCAGATCACATGTCATTTTGCAGCTAAGACCAAATTTTAACGGTGACGTGTACTTGTGGGGGTCATGTATTAATTATTATGCGCTTACTAGACTTAAAAATAAAAATATTTTAATAATAAAATGAAATTTACCACTTAATTAAATTAATAACATGCATGATATCATTTATTCTTTAGGGCAGTATTAAGTAGTAGTACTCCTCCAGTACCTTTATAAGAAATTCTGTCCTTGAAATTCAACACGAACACGTATGGAGATTTCTCAAGATTACCCAACTCGAGAAACAAGTGCATGTGATCAATACTTGTTTCGTATGTCGCATGATGCCTAATCGATCTCATGCATGACTCTTCTTAATACTTTGACTAGAGAGATTTTCTGGTTTCTTAGCTAGCTAGCTAGCTCCTACATCCTATGGTCCAAAACTTCTATATATAGGACTCTTTTCGTAAGTGATCTAACCAATAGCAGAACCGTAAGGGGGCCGAGAAAAGTTAAAACTAAAATAAAATATTTTTTGTTCTATTTTTAAGTTAACATAATCTATAAGATCAAAATAATTTTGTAGAAGAGACCAATATAATTTTTTAGAGAGGGAGCCAACACAAGATGAGATTAATATAATCATATTAAATCATAAAAAATTAATATATATAATTTTTTTTTTAGACTTTGGGGGGGCCATGGCCACCCCCTGCCCCAATGTAAGTTCGCCGATGGATCTAACGAACTTGTAGTGGCTCACGAGCTTGAGTCAGGTCTAATAACGAATTTGTGCCTTGACATATTCCTTTGATTACCTTCTTTGTATATCTCTTAGGCTACAACTGTATATGACAATACATTTCTTCTTGTAATCCTCTATATATACATCAATACAATGACACTACTGATCTATATTGAGGGAGATTATAAGATTTTTCTCTGTCCTTACTTTATTATGGTATCAGAGCCAAAAGACAAACGTCTAAAGAATCTTTTTTTTTTTGGTCCTATGGCCTCCACATCTTTTGCTAGCACCTCAAACCCAAATTCCTTTATTGTTTTTCAAACAATGTCCCTTTCCGCCCCACTTAGCCTACAATACCTTGTCACCATAAAACTCACAAAGGACAATTTTCTTCTATGGCGAGCCCAAATTCTGCCATATTTCAGAAGCCAACAATTGATTGGCTACGTGGATGGATCAATTCCATCTCCTCCTCCGATGCTTCATACTACCTCCAAAGAGGATGACAAATTCCAAGCTGTTCCAAATCCAGAGTTCTCCCACAGGTACAACCAAGATCAAGTCATCCTTGGTGCTCTAATATCATCCCTTTCGGGATCTGTTATCACCCACATGGTGGGACTTGAAACCTCAAGAGATGTATGGTGCATTCTTGAGCGCATGTTTTCCAACCATGCATGAGCACGAGTGGTAGGCATACGTCTTGAATTATCAACCCTAAAAAAGGGTAGCATGTCCATGTCCAAATACTACTAGAGGGTCAAGACTTCTGTTGATACATTGGCAGTAGTTGGTGAACCCCTTCGTGATTCAGAATTCTTGACATACATCCTTACTGGCCTTGACTCATCATCCAACTTCTTTGTCACTTCCATTTCCATTTGATTGGGTTGATTAGTTCTTCTTTGAAGACCCATATGCTCATTTGTTAAGCTTTGAACTCAAGTTTGAGCAGCAAAATTTTGCTCTAGATATTGCTATCGGGTCAGCAAATATAGTCACCCAAAATGATCATTCACGTGGTCGTGGTGGAAGGGCCTCTCAATGCTCCTTTCAAAATAGCTGAGGCAGGAACAACCGTGGCATAGGTCGAGGTTCACAAGGAAATTTCTCTCAAGGATCACACACTATTTGTCAAGTGCGCGAAAAGAGTGGCCATAATGCTTGTAGTGTTATGATAGGCTTGATTTATCCTATCAGGGTACACAACCACTTATGCAAGCCTTTGTGGCTCATCCACAAACATTCAGTTATCTCAATTGGTACACTAACATCGGAGCCACACATCACCTAGCCAATGACTTTCAAAATTTGAATCTTGGTGTGGAGCCATTCCAAGGGATAGACACCATCCAAATTGGGGATGGAGCAGGTTTGCCTATTCGTCATATTGGTTCTTCTCAACTCTCTCTTGATAATTCTACTTTTAAACTAAAGTCTATTTTACATGTCCCTCACATAAGAAAAAAAATAATTTTGTGAGTTAGTTTACAGCTGATAATAATATTTTATTGAATTTTATGCCGGTTATTTTTCTGTGAAGGACGAATGCACCAAGAAGCTTTTGTTCCGTGGCAAAATTGAGGGTGGTCTCTATCCTTTCTATCCTACTCGTACTCCACAAGCATTTTCTTGTCAACGTGTTCCCTTGGATGTTTGACGTTCTCGTCTTGGCCATGCTTCATTCAAAACTGTCAAGCAGCTGGCTTCTAGGGCATCTCTTCCAGTTTCCTCTAATAAAACTCCGATGGTTTGCAACTCTTGCCAACAGGGCAAGAGTCATTGTCTTCCATTTTTGCATCTTCTTCATATTTCCAATGGTCCCTTAGATTTAGTCTTTTCAGATGTATGAGGTCCCTCTTCTGTAATGTCCGAAAAATGAAATAAATACTACATTTCATTTGTTGATCATTTCAGCAAATATACGTGGATATTTCCAATTTCTACAAAATCTTCAATTTTTCCTATTTTTATCTCTTTTCAAAAACACATTGAGCGATTATTAAATCGTAAAATTAAATGTGTTCAAACGGATTGGAGAGGAGAATTTCATGCCCTTCATACTTTCTTTGGCCAACAAGGCATCACCCATTGCATTTCTTGCCCTCATACTTCCCAACAAAATGGGATGGTTGAACGTAAGCACTAACATATAGTTGAGAGTGGTCTTTCCCTCTTATCTCATTCTTCCGTTCCCACCTCATATTGGGATGAAACTTTCTTCATGGCCACATTTATTATTAATCGCCTACCTACATCCCTTTTGCATACCTTGTCTCCTTTTGAAAAATTGTTCAAACAACCACGTGATTATTCTATCCTCCGTGTGTTTGGATGTGCATGCTAGCCATACCTCTGCCCATACAACAACCATAAAATTGCTTTTTCCTCAAAGAGACGTGGTTTCCTTGGAATTAGTAAAACTCACTATGGCTATCAGTGCTTGGATGTGTCCACTTGGAAATTCTATGTCTCTCGTCACGTTACTTTTTATGAAAATAACTTTCATTTTTCATCCACTACACCAGTTGGCCAATCCGATCCTCCCATTTCATCACTAGCTCATATACGTGGATCTTCCCATGTAAAGCAATCTGTCTCACACCCATTTCCCATATCATCTCTATCAGTGCCTATCTCATCACCTAATTTTCTGGTTCCTTCAGGTCAAGCTATGAGTCCACCAAATATGCCTTCCTCAACTAATCAATTGGTCCAATTTCCATCTATAGTCAAATCTCCTTTATCTTCTCCAATTAATTCGGTTCAATCTTCCCTATTACCATCCACTCCTACAAATCCGTCTTTGACCTATTCTTTACCTCCTATCTCCTTTTATATTTTCATGCTCCTAATCACCCTCCCACAACAGATGCTCCTCCCTCACGCATTCATCCAATGTGTACCTGAGCATAGGATAATATTTTTAAAACGATTCTATTTTTCCTTTTTTGATGATGGTATTCCTTCTCCAGCACTAGAGATGTTTATGGCAAACTTGAGTCAGGTACCTGATGATTCGGGATGTTATTCACGGGCCATCACTCATGAGCCTTGGAGGAAAGTCATGGATGCTGAATTCTTGGCCCTTATGCAAAATGATACTTGGCACCTAGTCCCTTTTCAAGATGGTATGAACTTAATTGGCAACAAGTGGGTCTACTATGTTAAATGAGATTCCACTAGCAAGCCAATTCGTCACAAGGCACGGCTTGTAGCTAAGGGCTACCACTAACAACTGAGGATTGATTATGGGGAAACTTTTAGTCCAGTGATCAAGCCGACCACCATACGTTTGGTCCTTATCTTTGTTATTTCTCAGCAATGACCCATATGACATATTGATATATCTAATGCCTTTTTACATATTTTTTGGACAATAAAGTTTTTATGACTCAACCTACTGGCTATGTGGATAAAAATTCTCTTCATCATGTATGACATCTCAATAAGGTGCTTTATGGTTTAAAGCAAGCACCTCGTGCGTGGTATGCCCGCTTAAGTTCCAAATTGATTGATTATATGTTTCATAATTCAAAGTCAGACATCTCTTTGTTCATTTTCAACTCTCATGGCATACGACTTCTCGTGTATGTGGATGACATACTTATTATGGGCTCCTTTCAAGTTGCGGTTGCTTCTCTCATTACGTCACTCAGTTTAGAGTTTGTTGTTAAGGATCTTGGCCCCTCCATTTCTTCCTTGGCATTGAAGCCGTGTCTACACCTGAAGGACTATTGCTTAGTAAGAAACGGTATGTACATGATCTTTTATCTCGTACCAACATGTCCACTACTAAAGCCATGCCCTTTCCAATGGCGTCCAGCACCCACCTTTCTTTATTTGATGGTGCAAATTTCTCCGATCCTAGCCTTTATAAGAGTGTTGTTAGAGCTCTTTAGTACCTATCCCTGACACGTCCAGATATAGCATTCTCTGTCAACAAAGTCTGCCAATTTATGCACAAGCCCACCGATAAGCATTGGGCTACTATAAAATGCATACTGTGTTATCCTTGGGAAACTGCAGATTTTGAATTGCTGCTACGCCCCAGCTCCTCATTTTAACTCTTTGTATTTTCAGATGCTGATTGGGTAGGGAGCCCAGATGATAGAGTCTACAGAAGGTTATTGTGTGTTCTTTGGTCAGTCCTTAATTTCTTAGAGTTCTAAGAAACAACCCATTGTGGCTAGTACAATGCCATTGCTAATGCTACATCTGAATTACTATAGATTAAGTCTCTTTTACAAAAGCTTGGCATTTCCTCCACTAAGTGTCCGTGCCTATGGTGTGATAATCTTTGGGCTATGTATTGCCAATCTTGTCTTCTATGCTCGTACCAAGCATTTTGAGATAGATTATCAATTTATCCGTGAATAAGTTCAGAAACGTGCTCTTGATGTTCAATTCTTGTCCAATGAGTCTCAACTTACGGATGCCCTCACGAAGCCTTTGCCCACTGTCAAATTTCAAGCACTTCGTGCCAAGCTATGCATTCGGTCTCTCCCGTTTAGCTTGAGGGGGGATAATAAGGCTACTACAGCTCACAAGGATTCTGCATCAGATATGCCCCCATGATTTGTGCCTTGACATATTCCTTTGATGACCTTTCTTGCATATCTCTTAGGCTACAACTGTATATGACAATACATCTCTTCTTGTAATCCTATATATACATCAATACAATGACACTACTCTATATTGAGGGAGATTATAAGATTTGTCTCTTTGTCTTTACTTTATTAGTGTCATGGACGTATATATCTCTTTATAGCATAGACATGTACTGGAATACATCATGAATTGGGATTGCTCTAGTGGTAATTAAAGTTATCTTAGAGCACTAGTAGTGGGCTTGTTAAAATCAAAATTTAGTCAAAGAATAACTAAAGTGCAAAATAAAGTGCAACAATGGGCTGGCTAAATATTGTACAGTGATTTTAATTTCAGATGAATGAGTTGGCTAAATTTGTTGAGTAAATGGGCTGGCCAAATATTACTTTTGACTAAAATTGCCTTTCCCGTTGCTTCTCTCTCACGCGCAATAGAAAAAATTCAAGAAATAAACACAGCTCTCTTCCTTTCCCCTCTTTCAACTTGAACAAAACCCACCATCGCAAAAACGATATTTTTAGACGCAGACCATCGCAACATAGAATCTTCATTCTTGTCTCAATTTGCCAGAATCTTCAGTCTGCTTTTCCCAGGTAACCAAAACCCCAGTTTTCTCATTATTTTCAAAGTAATACACATAGACACTAAATTATGGTCTTTGCGTTATGTGAAGAAATTGTCAACTTGTTCTCTGATAAGGTTCTATTGTTATGTTGGATGAGGAGTTGGTTATCTGAACGGGCTTGTGATAATTTTTTTAACACAGTTTAATTTTAGTTTTTTTTTTTTTTGCTTGTTTTGTGAACTACTTGATATTTTTTAATTTATTTTTATTCATTTTACTTGAAGTAGTATAAAAACATCTATCTATGGCGTCCCTAAATTACTTCAATATGTGAATGGGTAGGGATCAATGCAGTTTATTTTTATTAATACATGAATGGGGAGGGATCAACATGTTCGCTTTAGACACAGACTAAATTGCTTGATTTGCTGGGAAAACTTAAGCAGGAGGTTCTTTTTCTTGGTCTTGGTAGTCTATACTCTGCACTAGTTATAAAATTGTTGGGTATAAAATTGTTGGGTATGAGATCTCTCAATGCCATTTTTGGAAAGTATATAAAATGACCATGCGAGTTAGCTATCACATGTTGGTACATATGCAAGTTTTACTTTATGAAATTGTGGGAATGAGATGTCTTTGCTAGTTATTTCTTTTTTTATGGCCATAATTATGCATAAATTGCGAAAGTTGAGTTAAAACTTTTTTAGAGCATACCATTTTTTTTAAAAACTATGTAAAGTTTTATCCAAAGTTCTTGTAGTTCATGGGATGATGGGAAGGCTTTGAGTTTTGTTTGAAACTTCCAAATTTATTTTCAATTCAATCATTTTTTTATCTGTTTATTGCTTTCATTTGTTGACCAAGGCCAGTTTCAATTCCATTATACAACTTTTGATACTCTGCAGTTTCAATGTCATTTGTTGTAGATATACTTTTTTTTATATATAGGAAAGTACTTCATTTCATCAAGGCATAACACCTTGAGATAGGTTACAATAGTGTTGATCAATGAAAATTACATTCTCAATGATAGAAGGAACACTATTCCACCAAATGAGCATATCTTCAATGGACCAGGCATATCTTGCAAGTCGATGGGCAACCTCATTTGTGAATCTGCTACTATTTTGAATACTGCAGTGTGGGAAAGTTTGCATCAAACCTTTGACAGCTACTACCACAGATCTTATAGCTGCATTAGACTCAGATGATCTGTTGACCATTTCTACCAGGAACAAACAGTCACTTTTGATAATTAGCTTAGGGATGTCCATACTCATGCACAATTGCAGTCCCCTCAATAAGGCCATAGCTTCTACCTGTTCTGGTTACAGGAAAACAATTTCAACTCTACTAACTGCCATAAGCACTTCACCCATGTGATTCCTCAGAACAACACCCATACCAGCTTTGTTAAAATCAAATAAAAGAGCCCCAGCTTAAGAAAGTCTTCGCGGGGGGGAGGGGGGAGATCATCTGTACAACAAATTTTTAAACTTAGTAAGCCCCAACTGATGACTAATCAAAACACTATTCAATTTTTTTGTAAAAGCAAAGCCAATAACTTGCTGAGGTGGTAAGACAATCTGTTCCTGAACCATCTTGGTCCTTCTGAACCAAAAAGCCCAAACCTTCAAGAAAAAATCAGCCATATCCTCAGTAGAGCCTTTGAAAAGAATATCCATTGCAGTAGTGATAAAAGAGCTGATTTGGCCTCCATTTTGAAAAACAGAAAACCTGCGTATTAGAAATTCATGGATAGAAGGGCATAATATCAACACATGGCTCAAGTCCTCAATTGGATGTTGACAAAAACAACATTTCCCCTCAATGTTCAGTTTTGTCTTAATCAGATTGGCCTTAGTTGGTAAGCTGTCTTTACATGCCCTCAAAGCAAAAACCTTAACCTTATGGGGGAACTTTTAACTTCCAGAGAGTAGTTCAGAACTTTTTCATCAAAACCTCATTAGAGGTCTTCCCATGTTTAGGTTCCAAGTAAGTTTTAAAGAATCTGTAAGCACTTTTGACAAAGAAAGACCTTGACTTCTCATGTTCCCACATCCACTGATCTATTGCTCTAAAGTGACTAGGATGCAATCTGATAATAGCATCCACAATGTTTGGATTGAATTGAGCTCTGACTTTTGCAAGGTCCCACCATTTAGTACTTAGGTCAATAAGATATGACAGTTGATTGTCCAATTGGCAAAGGTTCTCAATATTCTGTTCCTCTCTCAGTTCTTGTCTCAAGTTTCGATATCCAGGTATCCAAACATCATTTAAAATATGAATTGAACTTCCATCTCCCAAATTCTATCTTCCACCTTGCACTAGCAGATTCTTTGCCTCCTAGATGCCTCTCCGATATTGATCATTGCCTCTATTGCATAGCTCGTAGATATTCACCAGTCTATTTTTTTAGAGTTATGTTAAAGGAAAGGAAGAGAAATGGTGTATCCATTCTTTTGTATGTAGTTTGTAAGGCCCATGCATTTCCATTATTGATGCATTTTCATTTTATAAAACATTTTTTTAAGTTGTAAATTTTATCAGTTCTCACATCTCTTGTTAGGAATGGATCCATCCACTCACCGTGATACCTATTTCACAAATTTTCTAAACAACAATAACTTTTTTATGAGTACCACAACTGAGATTAATGGACAGCAACTTGCTAAATTCAATGTAGGGCCAGTTGATACTGGATCATGTGTGCTTTCTACCAACTGTTCATATTCGAACTCTTCTTTTTCGTTGTCAGCCCGTTCATCTTCAATAATTATATTATGTAAAATTACGCATGTCATCATAATATCGTTAAGCGTTTCAACGTGAAAAAATCATGCAGGTCCACGAATTATAGCAAATCATGCTTGAAGCACACTAAAAGCACGCTCCACATCCTTCATTGCGGACTCTTGGGTTGAAGCAAAATATTTTTTCTTGTTTCCTTCGGGAGCTGAGATGGTCTTACAAATATTGCCCATTGCGGATAAATGTCATCAATAAGATAGTATCTCATTGCATAGTTATGACCATTAATAGGATAATTAACAGTTAGAATAAGCCCTTGAGCAAGGTCAGAAAATATAAATGATCTATCAAGGACATTTATATCATTATGAGATCCCAATAATCCAAAAAAAAGCATTCCAAATCCATAGATCATAAGAGGTCACTGCTTCTAAAATAATTGTTAGTTCGTGGATATAACCAGAGTGCATACCATGCCAAGCAGTTGGACAGTTCTTTCACTTCTAGTGCATACATTCAATGTTCCTTAACATACCTGGAAATCCATGTTTCTCACCAACTGCGAGCAGTCTAACAATGTCATCATTGTTGGGGTTTCCTTAAGTACTCTTTAGAAAAAATTAAAACAACTACTTTGACAAACACTTTTAGGCTTCTTAATGCGGTAGTCTCTCCAATTTTCAAATATTCATCCATAAAATCAGTCGTGACACCATATGCAAGCATCCTTAGAGCAGCTGTTGTTTTTTGAAGGAAAGAAAAATCAAACTTTCTAGAATTATCTGGTCTTTAGACAAAATAAGGTTCATGGGCTTCTACCGCAACTTGGATATGAAGAAATAGAGAACAACTCATTTGAAACCTCTTTCGAAAATATTTGTAAGGGTAGATTGGAGAATCCGCAAAATAGTCACAAAAAAATTTTTGGTGGGCTTGCAATCGATCGCACCTTATGAATTTATGTGATTTTTTGAAAAAACCACCTGAACTTTATCCTTTTTCTTCCAAAACAAGTTGTCTCGCTATCTCAAATTTTTTGTCAGAATCTAAATCGATTGTATCATTTTGTGAAAAAGTGAACGATCCATTGAGAGGAAATGAAAAGAAAAAGTTTCACAAGAACACTTGAGTTGAAGTGAATGAAATTGTTGATGAAATGTAATGTTTTATAGTGAAAGAATATAACTGTTGGAAAAATATAGCTGTTAAAAAATATAACCGTTGGAGAAATATAACCGTTAAAAAATATAACCGTTGAAGAAATATAGCTGTTAAAAGCTATAACGGTTGGAGAAATATAGCCATTTAAAAATATAGCCATTAAAAAATATAACCGTTGGAGAAATATTGTGAAAAGTTCAAGTCAATATTTTAATAGAATATTGAAAGATTTGTTGAGCCTTTTATTTGATATTATTGAAAAGTGGCTAGCTAAATTTTTATAAGTAGACTTCTTAGTCAAATTTTAGCTAAAGTTTGTTAAACCCACTATTAGTGCTCTTATAAGCTATTATATATCCTACTTTTTTCCAATATTTCAAAAGGTTCTATGAATCTAAGATCACTAACTTTGAGACTAGAGTATTTCTTATACAATAATAGCTATTATTGTAGCATCCAAATCATGATATATACCTGATGAAGTTTTTGTGGAAGGAAGTATGCCTAGAGTTGTTATATTGGGATGAAGTGCTTGGAGACCGGAATATGCTGGGACCTAAATAATCCAACGAACTTGTAAGAAGATTTAATTGACAAAGAATAGACTGAAGATGGCTAAGAGTCACCAAAAGAATTATGCAGATAGCAAGTGCAAAGAAATGAGGTTTACCATAGTGGACAAAATTTTCACTAGAGTGATACTAATTAATAGAGGGAAATATTTTAGTCACAAAAAGATTATACATGAAAAACAACCACATAAATTGAGGTAGCTTTAAGTAGTTTGTAAGATTATAAAGATGATTTTATTGTAAAGTAGATCATCTAACGAATTAGATAAAACTATATTAGTTTGTAAAATTATTTTTACATAATTCTTTTATAGATGTAGTACTCCTATTATCGTATATTACAAATCTATTAAAGGAATATAAGTTCAACTTTCTCTTAAAATCAACTTCAATCAACATAACAAGTATCCTTCAAAACTTGGATTGTTTGGTCTAATTGTCCCATCTGTTTGAGGTGGAATGCAGTACCGAAGTTTAAGGGAGTTCCAATGATTTCTTGTACACCCACCCTCCAGAATCTAGACGAAATTGGGAGATCATGACGAGCAGTTGAAATTCGAGTACTGTGGGAACATGCAATACACGTAGTGCTTGCTGATCAGCCTGATTACATAAACAGTACTACCATCCCTGTCCAGTCCTCCAACGGCTATAATATTTTCACTTCCCCCGCGCGCGCGCGCTCTCTCTCCTCCTTGACTCTGTTCTCTCATACACATACATATACATACCTGGCCTGCGCATTCCGTACCACCAATATCCCAAGCTCCAGAGTCCTGCCTGGCCACCTTCTCTCTCTCTACTCTTCTCCGAATCGATTGAAACCCTGGCTCCTCTCTCTCTCCTCCTTTCCCAATTCCCAAAGCTCCTTTCTTGCTAGCTTGCTAGCTAGCTAGCTACCTACCTCGGGTCCTCGCTCGCTCTCTTATAATTAATTTCCATCAAGAAAATTAATTAAATCACACCTACTTCCATCGTCAACCTCCCACCGTAAGTATGGGCAAGATCGACGCCCTCCGTCGATTACTCCCTTCTTGCTTCTTCCCCACCTCACAAACCAACGCCGCCACCGCCACAACCACCATCAAGAAACGCCTCAGCACCTCGCTCCGGGACGACCTACCCGACTACACTGAACAAGATATTCACAAGAATCAAGACCGTGACTCCCAGGCATCCTCCACCTCCAATGATAGCGTTCCGGCTTCCATCACCTCCAGTTCTACCCTTCTTGCCCAGCCTCGCCCTTCCAGATCGATGGTGGTCGGCACCATCTTCGGGCCCCGCCGCGGCCACGTCTGGTTTTGTGTCCAACAAGACCGCCTCTCCTCCAGACCCACCTTCCTCCTCGAGCTTTCCATCTTGACCAACCAGCTCGTCAAAGAAATGCGAGGCGGGCTCGTTCGTATTGCCCTCGAGTGCGACAAGTCCGAGCTAGCGTCGTGCCCGCTCCGCTCGGTTCCCGTCTGGACCATGCACTGCAACGGCCGCAAGCTCGGGTTCGCGGCCAAGAGAAAGGCAAGCGAGCGGGTCAGATCGATGCTGAAGACCATGCAATCCACGACGGTCGGAGCAGGAGTCATACCGGCAGGCCTCGGGTCTTCGGGGTCGGAGGATATAATTTACATGAGGGCTAATTACGAGCATGTGGTGGGGAACTCGGACTCGGAGTCGTTCCACCTCATAAACCTGGACGAGTGCAGTACTGGTCAAGAATTCAGCGTGTTCTTGCTTAGGTCCAGGAATGGGAAATTCCTTTGAATGGAGAAAGAGGTATTTTCAGTGCACAAAACTGGTTATTTATGACTATGTACGTTGTGGTAGGCATCGGTATATTGTTCATCTTGGACTAGAAAATTAGGGTTTTCAGTTTTGGGTAACCCTTGCATTGAAGGTGCTTGAAAATTTATTGTTTTCTTGCACCCATCAATCTGACGTTTTGGATTCATTGTTATTGGATTTTGTTTTAGGAAGAGTTGGGAATCAGGGATCACTAGTTATGTTAAGAAGATGATGAGTTTTCTCGGATTAAGTCCAAAGGAATATTGGTCTTTTCAGACCATGAAATCGCATTCGTGTAACGTGTCATGCTTAATTAAACAGATAGATAGCTGGAATATTGGAAATTCTATCCAATTCAATTTCGCTTTTTCACCCTTTTTTATTTTTCTTTTTTGTAACAGATTGTACTTTGTAGGTAGGTATTTTAACTAACTTTTACTATGATCATTAATTACAGAGAAATTTTAATGATTTTTTTAAAGATTTTATCCAAGCCAACAATATAATTAGAAAAATTTTAGTCGTCATTTTCCTAACATCACACATCATATATATATATATTTTCTTAATAATATATATATATATATATATATAATATAATATAAGAACTTAATTAAATTTATAGAAAGAATTTTAATTTATAGAAAGAATTTGGTCGTCTTTTATATACTAAGAATTTTAGATATAAGTCTTAAATAGAGAACCTTCTCATAGAATCTTTATAAAAATGTGGATCTCACTAAAAAGAAATGATTTTTTTTTTTTAGAAGTTTTTCAACGTAGATGTCAATGTTTTCTAAAATTTATACGTAATTTATTTATTTAAGAATTGTGCAAACCATATTATTTATATATATATATATTGGAGAGGTGGGTCTCTCCTACCGTGTAGCTGATTCTAAGGTTGGGCTACCACTAGCTTAGAAATAAATTGATACCTGGTTTGGCCCTTATTTTGATGTTTGGGCTCTAACGTGGTAGGGACGTACTAGTATTAAAGAAATATATCCACCTTCAGAAAGCGATTACCTTAACGGAAGGTTAGCCCAACCTTTTGGACGTACCTTTGTTACACAAACAGAGCAAAAAGGGAAAACAAAAAACCAAATCCAAATATCTCAATTACTAATTATTAAATGAAATACAATCAGTTGCGTTTTTCTCTCCCTTTCATTTTAACTATTGCATCCTTCTATAGCTATGCATCATCAGAGAAAAAAAGAAAATATTAATAAATATTAAAAGATAAAAAAAAAGTTTTGGTCTTTCTTGTTTGTCTATCCTCTTAAATCCCATGTGTCAACTCAAATGAGACGTTAGTTAATAAAAAAAAATTATATATGTAAGTCAGTATGAAGGATAGACTGCCCACGTTGTTTTTTAAGTAAATCAAATTATGTTATGTCGGTAATGTGAAATGTGCAAACTTCACACCAGCTTATAAGTAGGTGTTTATTGGACCATGATAAAACAGTATAGAGGACACACCATAATATCGATTTAAATTGATTATATGACTCAACTATATATTTTTTTTCTAAGCAAGCATATTATAAATATATTTAACAATTATAAGATACAAAAGTCAACAGAGTGAGAGATCCCAACATTCAACTCAAACCAATAAATACAAGTACAACACAAGAAATAAAGATAAAAGAAGAGGGATATGGGGTTAATGACTTGACCCCACCCATTTCCTACAAGGAGAAGCTGCTTGAAGCAATTTTGATATAATACGATAAACGGACTGTGATACTACGATTGAAAGTTGCAGTAAAGAGATTTGTGCTACATTTTGCTGGTCTGGGCTGGTTGCATGAGACTTCCATTACCTTTTTCCCACGATCATTGATTAGGAGAAGCGAAAATATAGGCAGATAGCAAACAAATGTGTCGGATCACCAGAGGATGATGCTCAGGGACTGTGGCGGCGCGTGAAGGCCACGCGCTACTCTAGGAGAGTGGAGGTCGGTCGAATTTGAAAATTTCGAGGTCGCTGGCCCCAAAAATAGTGCACTTGGTGGCAATAGGTGCTCCTTAATGCAGCGACGTGTGGATCTCACACACACTTTGATCTGCGCGTGTGACGCGTGGTGATCACAGGACTCTAAAAAGTAGTAGATGAGCACTTCTTCTTGCTATAGACAGAAAACAAAATAAAAATCTAGAAAGAAAAATGACTGCACAATTTCTGGACAAGTCAAACAGGAGGAGGGAGAGAGGAGTCAAAGCTCTAACCTCCTCTAGGCAGAGAATATGGTATTATTTAAATAGTGGACTCAAACCAATTTTAACTTATTCAACAACTCCAACTAATAAAAACTTTGTATTATTGTAGATTGTATTTCAAAGGCAAGCTTTTTTCCTGAAAGCAAAATGCAAAAGCGTTTAATTCATTATAAGAGAGGAGATTAAAAAGAAAAAAAAACTACTAATTAGAGGATTTATGTGATTTCACGTGTTTTCAAAAGCAAATTCCTCAAGTTTTCAATTTTATTACATTTTATTCCAATGATTTAGTATTGATCTATGAATCGAGTACGTTAAAAATAAATGCAGGAATGAGGGATCCGGATTCCGAACACAAAGTTTGTGGCAAGGAACATTGATACTGATTTCTACGTATGATGGACAAGATTGCTCGAATCTCATGTTAAACTAGTGATCCGCCTGCTTTTTGAAAGAATAGAGAGTTTATGTTTTCCTCAATGATGATGATGTCATTTTTTTTAAAAAAAATCGACAAGCCTCTTATGTGGGTCAGATGTTAGCTATTATTTTAGGGCCCAAAAATTTAATTTTTAAGATGTTTAATTCATCTTTTATTTAGCTAATATATATTAAAGTACTGATGATGAATTCATGGAATTTTTAACGATTAGTATATTTTTCTGAAATGAGAGATCCTTTTTCTCTTTTGGAAGGACGGTTGTGTGGATAGATTCCAAGGCCATGTTTTATTGGGAAAAAAAAAGGGAAAAGAGAAAGAAACAATATAACTCTTTTTCTTAATATTATTAAAAAGGACAAGTATTTTGTAATTTATCGAAAAGTATCACTTATGGCGGAATAATATCCTGATATCAATGAAACTCTCTCTCTCACTCTCTCTTCTCTCTCTCTATCTTGTCGTCCATTCCACCCAGGCCATGAACCTCAATTTTCAGCTTTTGTTGACCGGAGTTCTCCTCTGATCTCCTAGACTTTCCCTTATCCACTACTCTATCTTGATCTACTTCATTATTTCCTACTCAACATGTGACTTTTTCCATGGTTCACGATCTATTGTTCAACTTCCTCCTCTATCTGAGAGGTTCAGGTTCTTCCCTGTTGATGCCTTTGGAAGTGGGGGTAGGCCACCTCTGAGAGGTTTTCCACTGCATATTTAGGTGTAGTTTAGATAGTAAGTTGAGATGAAAGTTAAAAGTTAAATAAAATATTATTAAAATATTATTTTTAATATTATTATTATTTTAAAATTTAAAAAAATTAAATTATTTATTATATTATATGAAAATTTAGAAAAATTATAATGATGAGATGAAACATTCTCACTATCCAAACGAGACTAATTTATCTGAGCATGACTTAAATTTGAATTGTGGTTGAGTCAAGTACTTAATCGAACTCATCTCAGCTAGCTCGAATGATAATAAAGATAATAAATCAAAATAAATAAATAAATAAATAATGAGATGATAAATATAAACTATAAAGTGAATAAACCAATGTTGAAATCTTATACTTAAGTCGCATATCAAATTATACTAATATATGTTAACATATAGATACGCTCACACATATGTTAATGCAATGCATTATGTAATACATATTGTTTTGAAACTAATATACTACATGATGATAGAGTAATGCTTGATATAGTCATAAGGTATGCAAGTCTAGCGCACTCCCTTTGAAAATGAATAAGATTCACAATTAAAAAATTAAATTTTTTTTCATGTGGATATCATATTTATCTTTTTTTTTTAAAAAGATGCGCGAGACTTGTACACCTAAACTTGCAAATATTACTTCTCTAACATAATATAATATTTATAAATTAAACTCGTTCAAATTATACCTCTATTAGTTCCACATGTGCCATGGTTTCTTCTTCTTCTTCTTCTTTTTCTTTTTTTAATTTTCGGCTTAGTCCTGTGTTTATTTTTTATATTTGCAAAGTTATGGCTTTGAACAAGCCCACAAATGCCTACCAGCCATCACTTTCTCCATCGTCGGTACGACTTTTGCGGCCAACCCACAAAGCTTGTGATGAGGCCCCCACGTACACGCAGACCACCACTTCATATGGCTTTTTCCACCATCCTCTCAAATTTTCTAAATTCTAATGATGTTTTGCAACGGCCATCAATGGCAATACTCAACTGATGACTTGGATCGCAACGTTAGCATATATAGCCCCACGTGGTCTCTACTCTCTGCACATACTATTCTCTCATTCATCTGAGAAATCCTTAATTGCTTTGAGCCTTTGGCTCATACTAGAAAACCTAAGATCAAGACATGATTTTTGGTAATATCTGAGTTTCATCTTCATTCTCCAATAATATTTCCTCTACGTCTATATAAAAGGAAAAACCCTGAAGTCACATTATTGAGGTGTGTCCGCAATAACAGCTACTCTTTCATGTGATTGTTTTGAAAACAGGCTTCCGAGATAAGTGTCAATGCCATTATAGACTTTATTTATTTATTTCTAGTATCAATTGGTTTGAGGTGGATTGACAGTTCGATAAGTGCCATTCCAGCCAGAGGGTCATGCTTTGAGTTGCGGGAGGGAGCGTCATCGATGACGCTTTCACACACTAATCCTAAGATCAGAGGGTTGTTGGAGTCCACAAACCACTAACTATGTTCTGGGAATTGGAGAATTGCAAACTGCACAGTCGTGAACCATCCACACTTTCACACACTAATCCTGCAACTTTACATGCATTGTGGCGTTCATTTCTCCGTATCCAGTCACCTGGCCTGCAACTTTTCTGGACCCGACAATGGATCATAGAGTCGTTTCACTATTTAACACTATTGACTGAATAGCATTAAAATCCTTTTCTAAATAGTTTTCCGAGGAAAACCTTCTTCTGCTTCAAGTCATATATATATATATATATATATATATATATATATATTTTTTTATAAAGCATGTTAAAATCTCAACTTGCTCAACACAAATTTGCTGCAGCTTGTGGTCAAGCTTGCATTGTACTGTGGACAAAGGCTTCGGGTCTTGCCTAATAAATATATGCAGATCATGTTTTATTTTTTCTCATGTGGACATGGAGTTTGCAAGCATCGAGGATGCTATGGGCTTCACTGAAACTGAAAGCATGGAACAGGCCATTGGAGTTCCGCAGAAAGCTGAGTGCACGGAAAAGACTATTCGTGCACTGCATACAAATGGAAAAGGTAGGTCTAGAATCCATATCTGAAGACTATAATCTCGACCTTCTACTCAAAAGGTTGGAAATCAAAATACATGCTAAGAATGAAGAGAAAAGAAAACGATCTATTAGGATACAAACTGCATTCAAACCCCACGAGCTATTGGAAGCAAATGGAAAAGGAACACCGAGTGAGCACCAACCTTTAGCAGAAGGACATTGACCAATTGCTCTGCAGTGTTCAGGGAGATGAACAGGTTCCTTAACAGACTGACTTGTTTAGCTCCTTAAACATGGTTACCTTAAGGAAACTGCTAAATATATTTAAGAACAATTTACAAAAAACTTACTTCTTCACATGTGAGCTATTGATATGTTGAATATCATGAAATTTGAAATTCAAAATTTGAAATTCAAAAGAAAACTAACAAAATGAGTCTTATAAGTAAAAAGTAAAAATGTAAGTAGATGTAGCATCACTCTACCTTAAAATGCAGCAACAAATTAGAAACTGCAAAAAAATTAGTAGCTAGAGAAGGTAAGAGGTTTTCTTCTTTAAGGGTAGCCCCATTAAGACCTCTGGCTTCTCTAGGATAATAATTACCAGTTTTTCATGAGGGCAAGGGATGCAAATATGTTTTTCATTGCCGGCAAGGAAGAGATAATCTGCAACCCAAGGACTAGATAGAACAATAATAGTGATCTAAACCTCAGGATGCAGATTACCCGTACCTTACGCAACTGAATATCAATGGGAAACAACGTCTAAGACATCAAACAGAAAAGAAACCGGTCTATAGAAGGTTTCTAGCAGGAAGGGTACGTTTTGAGTCTCTTGTGCAAGATGATAGGAATTTATAACGGTTCCTTTTGTTAAACATGATCCTCAAAGCATAGGCTATTAATATATTGCAAAGGAGCGCATATGGTATAAAGCCATGATAAGGTTCTCTAACTAGAATCACCAATGATTCTGTTCTTTCATAACCAATGATGTAATAGGGACCTTACTTTCCATAGGCAATAACATCTACCTTGACTGCTTTTTCCATGGGACTTTAAGAGCACTCTCAATGGATTAGCTAAAGTTAAAGAGCACTTTTAGCTAATGTGAGATGAATTTGACTTTGGCTATTCCAATTCATACATTGGAATAGTTATTTTTCATTATATAACAATAAAATAATATGAGATGAATTTGTCTTTAGCTATTTCATTCACATCAAATTCTCACCTTGGATTATTCATTATATATAATAAAATAATATTACTTTAAAAAATATTTAATTTTTTAATCATTAATTTATTTAATTTTATCATATTGTATCATTCTACCTATTATATGTGAATTAGTAATCATATTATTATTAAATTAATGTTGTTTCATATGAAGTAGATAAGAAAGAGGAAAGAGAAATAATTAATAAAATATGTATTTAGTCTATCTACAGTAACCTTCAAATTTGAAAAATATTTTAAAAGTCACTGTAGCTAAAGTCTAATTATCTGAAATTTATCTAATTCATTGTGATCATATTTTGTTCTCTAATAACTAAATACTCAATGGATTTAGCTTTTTAGCTAATCCATTGAGGATGCTCAAGATCTTGTTTAGCTTTCTTCAAAAGATTTCCTTCCAAATTATTATCACATTCTCATAGATACTGAAGAAAAAATTGTACACATCAGAAACTTGTCTGCATAAATAGCGATAGTGTTTCACTGTTTTGTGTGTTCTTGAAGCTTACCTCTGTAACTCAAGAATCCCAAGCGTCGTGAATAAATTATATCAAGTGGGTCTAGCTCTCTTCCCAATGATGATGAACTGAGAAGAAAAGGGTTGCCACGTTTACATTTTCATTTTGGATTTACGATCTCCATCAACTTTCATGCAGTAGCATATTCTATTCCCTTTGCTTTGTACCTTAGCTCACAACAGGCTTTATTAGTTGAAGGGACATGCAAATTAATTCTTTCAAATCTAGGAGAGAAGATTATAGATAACTGATTAGATACTGCAGCACTTGTTTATCGGTCTAGATGCTGGGTATAACTTTATTGAACCATGCAGATGAAAAGGTAAAATCCCATTACTTCTGCAATGAAACAGGGTTGTGAAGCCAAATACAGTATTCATGTTCAAATCGTCGCCTAAAATATAGAATAGATGAGCAACCCCACAACCTAGTACTAGGTCTGACACACCACGAGCTTTGGCAATTTAGTTAATGACCAAAAGATTGCAAAACCGAACGTGGCTCTAGCTAGTACATGGTCCGATGAATGAACTGAATGGAGCTCATATTAAATGTTGGCTTAACTTGCCTAACTCTGACAGAGTATATTTCCAATATATTAATGAACTTTGCATACTTCTATTTGCAGGCAATATTATCTTCCATTTCATCCCAGCAGTATCCGGAGTTTGATCTGTTTTATCGGGTAAATTAATGTCTCCTGTTTTGGGTCTAGATCATGAACCACAGATATGGCAATATAGCTATGAACAATTCAAATGCGGCTGCACATCTCAAATCCTTTCTACCTTTTGCTTCACGGGTTCCTACATCTTCATGGAAGCTTCTTTTGCCCAAAATTAGTGAGGGAGCAGTGATCACTTTGCCTCATTTCCCTTTCCATGGCAGGCTTTCCTCACGGCCCTACTCCTCTGCTCCCCCTACCTTTCCTCAAAGGTGCCCATTTTCAACGACTTTTATACACCGCATGTGGCCTATTTCCTCTTCGCTCACTTTGATCCACCATGCTTACCCTCCACCTTCCAACCGATGGATGCGTATGCCCTCGTGCCACCACCCTTGGGGCACATGATGCCAGCGTGCCTTCTAACCGAATGGCCTTTCTTAGATATCTCCTGTCCCTTTGTTCCGATAGAGTTTTTAGCTTCAAACTATAGTTTCTGAATCACCTCGTAGTGTTCCTTGCTTTCTACATCAACATTTTCGCTTAAATGCTCCTCTCCCCTTCCTCCGAAAGTTCTTTGCATTAGGTCAAAGACCCATATTAGAGAACTCTTCTGTGTAGTTTAGACAATTTATGTACCTTGAATTGTTGTTTTGCATCTGGGAATTTCCTCGTATTTTGTTATCTTATTATTATTATTATACAAGCCTTTGATTTGCTATGGGAGAAAAATTGACATCAGCAATGATTGAGATAACACGGTTCAAAATAAAGAATAACATTTCTCAAAAGCAATTAAGTGTAATCTAGAGCACTAAGCATCACTAAATCATTTTTCACATACTTCCTTTTTGTTAAACCTCGATCCAAGACCCTATAGCTGAAATCTAAACACCTTCTGAATCAGTTTCTGTAACGTAGCCAGGTAGAAGACATCTGAAAGACTGAAATAAAGGTCCGTCTTTCACCAAGTCTATTATCTCTCAGAAAAAAGTCAAACCACCATCAAGCAATAAAACCATTTACTACATTAAAATATTCCTTAATAAACTTTCGTTACTATAAAAAGATAAACATTTCTGTGTGAGAAGGGGCACAACCAGATTCACTAAAAAAATAAAAAAAAACAGGAATAAATCTGCAGAGAGGCAGGCAGATAACAAAACTGTAGTGATTATATAATCACCAACTATAATATGTTAGGACTCAAATCATTGGATTTGGGGTACACTTGTATGACTCGTTGCGCTAACTATCTGTACACAAAAAAAATGCGGTCTCGTGTCAGCAAGGACAAAATTTACCACCACAAGATATCTCAATTCTCAACGGACACCACAAAACTATTATTCTTCCAACACCGTATCTTCTATGAACTTCGTTCTCTTTCTTACCTTCCCATGTTGGAAAAAAGTGAGATTATGAATTTGATGGGAACAATCAATGCAGAAAATGGGAAACTTCATCAGCAATTAAAAGCTTCCTGGGACTTGTGATAGAAGCTTCTTTAAAGTCTCATAGGTCATAAAGACAATGCCTACCCCAGGAACAACCTTGTAGTATTCTGGCAAAATCCCTCTATACAAGCCTCGGAGGCCTTCATTCCGGATTATGTGCCCAAATGTCCCAAACAAGCCCGTATTATAGACACGGGCTCGTCCACCTGCCCCTTCCAACTGCATCCTTCGCCTCACAAGATCCAAAGGGAATGTCGCTGGAAACAAATCAGGAGCAAAAGATAATCAGGCAGAGACATTGAAAGTACCAGATAGTTCATGTCTAGTACAAATCAGCCATCTAATTACGACTTTCGAATAGTAATTTAAAATATTATGTCCATAATTACGGCAGTCCATGCCAATTATATCAACACAGGAAGAAAAAGAACAGTATTTCCAACCAAATCTCTTAGGGCAGAAGTTTCGGTTCCTCTTTACTCATTTATCACTTTGTCAAAGCCTAAAGAGTACACCACATAAGACACGAGGCAGTCATTCAAATGGTTTGCCTCTAGAGCCTACAGCAAAAGTTACATAATTGTCATGCATGCATGTATGAATGTATGTATAGCAAAATTGTACTTTTCATGCACAAACTACCAACCATTTTCTATTTTACATCTTAAACTACAGATTTAAATTTGCACCCTAAACTACCAATAGGTTTCACTACACATCCATTCATCCATCCATACATACATGTATGAATGTATGTATTTGCCAAGTGGCCAATTTTTTTTTTTATCATTTTAACATTCGTGCTGAACTGAGGGAGCAAATTGAAAAATTTAAGTAGTTTCGGGTGAAAATTGATACTTTTTGTAGTTTTAGGGTACAAACTGAAGACAGGTGAGAGAGTATGGATGATAAGTGTAATTACTCACACCACACAGACTTCAATGCATGCACATATATTGTCATGCATACTAGCTTAAGTTAAAGAGGCATTTCCATTCAACCATCACATAATATAAATATTTCACTTACATTGTAATCGATATATATCTAACTTAAAGAGAAGAAATTCTTTGAACACAGGTTTTCCATTAGAAGACTTTTCACATTTAAAGATTAATGACTGGTACCAAACATATCTAAATATTCATCTTTTAAATTTTGCCTAAAATTTGAACATCCCACAAACAAGTTACAAACCATTGTATACTCCACTGATTATCAAAGAAGGCAACAGAATTCAAATAAGATAAAAATATATATATATATATATATATCTCAACTTCTCTATTTCCCAGCACCATTTCCATGAAATCTTTTTTTTTTTTGACGACGGGGGAACCACCCCACGGCAAAGCCCTTAGGACTCACCCATGGAACCTAAACCCCTAGGGAGACTAGCACAGCAACCCACCGCCATGGCCTCCCACTTAAATCACAGTTTGATCCCAAGTACGCCCTTAACAATTGGGCTACCCACGGGTGGGTTCCCTGAAATCTGTATATACGAGCATTAAAACTAGAGTAAAAATACTAGCAACTACAGGTTCAAGTCACACAATCAGAGTTGGAAGGCTATCTAGATACATTGTTTCAAAAGCCCAGGTAACCAATGCATCAAATAATGGTAAATGGAGTGCTGATCTCAGACAACTCACCAGTTGATGAAGCAATGCCTGAAAGGCTGCCACAAGCAAGACTGACCAGGACAGTGGAATCATTGGGCCTGATGCCAAAAGAAAATATAAACATACCATTACAACCAAGATGCATGAAACAATAAGCGGCAAAAGCAATGCCACATAAATTATGCCTCAACACTCGATAACAAAAACTTCGAGTATTCACCTTTGAGACTGCCAAAAAGATCTCAAGGTCTCATAAACGGAAAAGCTTATAGCTATACTTGGTCCAACACCCTGCGTCATACAAAGCATCCAAAGGGAAAGTTAAGTCAACACAATGAAGCCATAAAAAAGGAATAGAAGAAGGATAAACGAATACCAAAAGTGTTGCTCCTAGTCCTTTATACAAGCCCATAAAACCTTCATCTCTGCAAATGGTATGAAATGCATGCCAGATACCTCTGTAGTAAGTTGCATTTGTCTGCAGAGTTTAAGAACAATTGAAATTAGGCAAATATCCAAATCAAAAGGCATAAAGAATGCTTTTTCCCTAGTCCATTCAAAGTTAGTTTCACTCTTCTTGCCCAGAATAAAAAAATAAAATAAAACTAGCACACACAGACAGGCTGAGAAAAAACGCCCATGTATGCTGACATTACCTGTACTGCAAGTCGTGTCCTCACAAGATCAAGAGGATATGTAGAAGAGGCAGCTGTTATCCCCGCCAATCCACCGCCTAAAAAGTGCACACAAAGGTCTGCACTTGTAGTACCTCTACGATTTTCCCCAATAAATGAATGCAACAACTGCAGAACAGACAGGGCATATTGAATGAATGATATTATGCAATGTACAAAGATAATATACTTTTCTACTTTAGCAACCTATCAGAATATTTCGAAAAGTAACATAACTTTATTAATGATCATATAAAAGAGAAAGGTATTATCGAGGTAAACAGAGAGTACACATCAAATACATCTAATCAGAGAAAGAAAGAGATGAACAGTTTTTCAAATAATGTCGGCACTCACATTCTTGTAGCGATCATAAGCATAGAAATTGACTGAAGAATAAGGAAGACGATGAGCAATCGTAACCAGATTGCCTTTCCAAAAGGCTCGGAACCCTTCTTCATTGATAATTCGAGAAGCCTCATGCCATATGTTAGCCTTACTCAGTGCTGCAACATCAGAGCGCATGCCTTGCACCTAAAAGGAAAGATACGGAATAGTCAACAACTAAGCAGTTGGAGGAAATAAATGCCTTGTAAAGAAACACTAATGGAGCCATACAGAACGGTTCAGGTTTTGGGATCTGAAGGTCTATTAAACCAAGAAGTTCTATTAAATCCTCTTGAAGTACATCTAAAAAGGAATCCTGTTGAAGTGAATTAGAACTCGGGTAAAGAGAGGAATTTGTCAACCCAAGGGGATTATATTTTAAGTATTTAAAAGAGGAGCATTTGTCAATCCAAGAGAATTATATATTTTCTCCTTCTCAACAATTTTACTCTTTTCAGTCCCCCCTTCTTCTCTTAGTATGTATGTTTTATCCTTCTATGAAACAAATCGTTTTCTAAACTTTCTGGCCTTCTTTCACAGAAAATGCAACCCCGAAAAAATTAAAATAAAAAACTTGTTAATCTTTTTTTTTTTTTTTTTTTTGAAAAGGAAAAGATCGAAACTTTAAGGGCTCGTTTAGATAGTAAGATGAGATGAGTTGAAATGATTTGTGAATAGTATTGAAATTATTAGTTGAAATTAGATGAGATGAAATGAGGTGAAATAGTCACCACTATATACAAACGGGCCCTAAAATTCTCCCAAACCCTAAAGAGTTGGCCTAAGTGGTGAAAGTTTTGGTCTTGGAGTATCCTCCCTTCAAGGTTCAACACCTCATGAGTGCAAACAGTTCTTTGGGACCACATCCCTGCAGCAATTTAACCAGTTTTGTGTAGAAAACTTATGAGAATACAGTGCCCGAGATCAGAATTTACACTGCAAGGTGGATCCGAAGGCCCTGCCTTCGCGATTGATGAGATGCTACCCGATATTAAAAAATAAAAAAATAAAAACTCTCCCAACCAAACCAATCCCCAGCCATAAATCGTAAGTTGCACTTCCCAAATCACAGTAAGGCTTAAAAATGACCAACCAAAAAGAAGCACATAAGAAAATAAAACAAACGACATCTTTTCGCATGACAGGGTATAAATCACAAGCAGGGAATACTTATAAAAAAAAAAAAATCACAAGCAGGGAGTGAAAAATTTGACCTGAAAGAGGATGGTGAGGCGAGCCAGAGGGGCTGTGCAGGATTTACCCAAAGCACCCGCAATACCACCAGCTAGAAGCTGTTGCACCGTGCCAATCTGCGATTGATGATTTGGTGAATGTTTTCCGCAACTGTGCTGTTGCTGCTGCTGCAGAAATTTCCTGTCGACGACGCTCCCGTGAGGAGAGCTAAGAGCCCTCTGCCCTCCTTCGACAACCACACCCACTCGTGCTTCCATATTCATGGATTCTCTGTCCCTCTAGATTCTCTGTCTGTCTCTGTCTCTGGCACCGTCTCTCTGCCTCTCTCAAGTATTCGGCGTGCAGAGGTCGGTGAGCTTGATCTCAAACGGGAGTCAAAAATGGGCGAAGAATCTCTGAAACCCAAGAATACGAAAATAGTTGAATCATAGGGTCAAGGAAATTTTGTGGAAGAACAAGGGAGAAAGAAACCCTAGGGGCAAATCCCAGTCGGAAAGAATATTCTGTGGAACCACGGCACATAAACACTGTTGTAATTTCATTTTTATTATTTTTGTAGTTTACTTTTTGACAATTTACGAGATTATCACGGCACATAAGATATGCATACAAGTACAAATCGAATCTTTAACTTGATGCTGTCTATTATCATTATAATTCTTATTTTTTAAAATAATTTATTAAGAATTTGATGAATAATGTCAGATAACAAAATCTAAGTGTAATATATAATAGGATATGAAATATTAAGGTGAAACTATATCTATTTCTTTTAAATCTTAAAAGAAAGTTAAAGGGTCGTTTGGATATAATTTTTTTAGATTTTTATATAAAATATAATAAAAAGAATTTAATTTTTTTAAAATTTTAAAATAATAATAATAATAATAAATAATATTCTAATAATATTTTATTCAACTCATTTAAAACCATATCATTTCTTCTCACTATCTAAATAAATTCTAAGTTCATGGTTGGCAACAGATTTTTTAACTCTACGGTGCGATAAAAAAAATCCAACTTCGTCCTCAATATATTTTCAAATATATTATATTAATTAAGAAAATTAAAAGTGGTGGCTACTAGACAATGGTTAGTGTAAGGTTATCGGTATAGACCAAAACACTTGATTATATCGACCGGTTTCTGTTAGTTCAATCCGGACCGATACTCTTACTAGTTAGTCTCAATGCTAGAATTTTGGAATTTCCAGTCCGGTCCTGGGGTAGGATTTTTTCACCCCGGACCGAACTAACCAAACTATATATATATATATATATATATATATATATACAACTTTTTATATAGCATTGTATATAATAGTTTTTTTTTCTAAGCATTAGATATAATAGATGTATAACTTAATTATGTGATTTTTATCTAATCTAAGACCAATGACCACATAAAATGTTAAATATACTATTAAGTAATATGCTATTAACAATTAACTAGTATATTATATGATAAATCATAATATTATATGTAATGACACATACTCTAATATCTATAACTAATTAAAATAGTTAGATACATTTTTTTTGTAAGATACATAACTGGCCAGTATGGAGTATTCATGGACTATAAAAATTATTCATTAACTATATATAAAATATTAAAATTTCAATATAGGTCATTATGTATTAACTATCACTATTCATACATATATTATTGAATACTAAGTTAGTAACTATTAATAACATTAATATAATTATAATCAATAATTTTATTAATGAGTTAATTAGATAATTCACATTAAAGAACTCACTTAATTTTAATTATTTTATAATTTTATCATTCAATTTATTTTTCAAAAAAAAAAGAAGAAAAGTCTTGGTGGTATATGAAACCCCACCTTTTTCAACTTAAAAGAGTTTTTAAATTCTAAACGGTGATGCCCCTCAGACCATTTTCTCTTCTTTTCTCTTCTCTTTACACTTCAAGCCCATCAAACTCCAGAGCTCCCAACGAAAAACCCTAGCTTCTTTACTCCAAGCCCCTCCACCCCCACACTACAGTGCCGATCACTGGTTTCCACCACCTCAATATTTGGTTGCCAATCTCCACTCTTGTTGGCTAAGATAAGTTTATTTTCTGTTTTGACGAATTACAATTAAAAATTTATTTGGTCTTGTTTTGACCACGAGCAAAGGTTTAAATTTTTCTTGGACATTGTAATTTTCAATTTGAGACTCAGAATTTGAAGAAGGGAGAAAGGAAAATCACAATTTGGTGGATTTGAAGGAAAACCATGAGGTGAGCACCGATATGTTTACTATTTATAAAACAATTCAAGGATAAGTCTAAGCACAACTTGGTGGATTAAAACATAAGATATGACAATTTTATTCTGCACAATTTCATAGTTTTTGGAGCTTGTATTATAGGATATTATAATTTATAAATTTGGGATTACTGACTGCAAATGGTTAGTTACAAAAGTATGTTTGGGGTACGGGATAAGACACCAAATTCTCATATTATCTCATCTCATTATTACAATTTTTACAAACTCCCACATAAAATAAAATAAACAATTCATTTTTTTCAAATCTCAATTCAATTTTTTCAAATCTCAAAACTATAATAATATTTTAAATTTTTATCTAAAGCTAAAAATTCTCATCTCACTCTCTTAACCTACCAGTTCGAGCTTTGAGTCATTAGTTTGGCCGTAGCAATAACATACAATAATAATCCTTCATAAATAGCAACCTTTGTTTACTGCTCAAATTCACTTTTGATTATAGTCTCTTCATACAAAGTAAATTAATGAAATCTACTAATCCATCTTTTGATTAATAGAATTTTTTTTAGATTAGGTTTGGATAATGAATTGAGATGAAAGTTAAAAATTGAATAAAATATTATTAGAATATTATTTTTTAATATTATTATTGTTTTAAATTTTGAAAAAGTTGAATTGTTTATTGTATTTTATGTAAAAATTTGTGAAAATTGTAATGATGAGATAAGATGAGATGGATTAAGAGTAAAGTTTTGAATACCGTAACGGTACCTACCAGCTGGTATGTACTTTACTAGACAATAACCGATATGGAGGAGATAGGTGTTTCGTACCAGGTTAAATACCGGTCATTGCGGTGTATTTCAGTCAATACTAGCTGATTTTCAGTGTACCGGTTGATTTTCAATGTACCAGCCAAAATTTTGTATTTTCGTATTTTTAATGTATTTTCATCATTTTCACTCGAATTCTCACATCTAAATACTATTTTCTTTTTCTTTTTTTAATTATATTTTCTTGAAGATTGAAAATCAAATCTCTACTCCCTTTTTCCTAAAGAAGATGAATAATTATTTTTTTTAATAATTAGATTGAGAACTTACAAGTCTTATTGAGTTTTATAAATATGTATTTTAACTTTTTAAGACTTGCATTGATATTATTTTGAAATTTAATTTATACATATATAATTATTTATCTATATATAGACTATCTTGAAAAGGTACCGGTACCGAAATATTTCATTCCAATATCTTAATTGAAACGTTCACTAAAACGGTATTCAAAACTTTGGTTGAGAGTGTTTCTCAATTCAAACTGAGCCTTATTCTCTTTCAGATAGAGGCTTAAAATAAACCCTTCCCAACTCTACGATACGAAATGCTAAAGATGCAACACAAACACAAAGGCAAGGTATTCCTTCATTTCCACCCAATGTAAGTACTAAATCTAATACTAGTGATGGGTGTAGAACTAGGTCAATGGTCATGTAGAACTAGGTCAATGGTCTGTGATCACTTCACAAGAATACAAATAAGTGATCCAATTAAATCTAGGGCTGCATGTAATTATTTTGGTGCAGATTATGCATGTGATACAAAAGTGAATGGCACAAAATTCATGAAGTATCACATTGAACATCAATGTAAGTCTTGTTCATATAATGCTACGGATAAAACTCAAACTATCTTAAGTTAGAAGCCCAAGGATGGAGGGACTAGTAATGGGGGCCTTGTTTCAATAGCCTTAAGTGTTTAGGCTTGCGGACAAGCCCACACAGAAATAATTTGATTTGATGAGTTGTCATTTAAGTTTGTTAAAGGGGAGGGTTTTAAAATATTTATGCTTGTTGTTCAACATAAATGGGTGGGAATCTCATCTCGTATTACAGTTGCCAAATATTATTATAGTGTGTATTCATTGGAAAACCTCAATGGCAATGCTTGTTCATACACTTCTCAATGCTTGTTGCCATTGAGAAGTGTTCTTCAATGGCAACAAGTTTTTCTTATCATGGATACATGAACGTCTATACAAAACCTCAACTATAAGTGTCTGATTGCACATTTCATTTATATTGATTAGAAACTACAAAATTGATCATTTTTATTATTTAGTTGAAAATTACAAGAGTGATACACTTTATAAGGCCATAGAGATGTGCTTACCTGATTGGGAGCGGCCAAAAATACTTTCAATCAGTCTTGATAATACAAAATAAAATACCAAAGCAATTACCTTTGAAAATGAAGACGAAGCAAAGGAAGAATACTATTTTGGAATATGAATTCTTGCATGTGAGATGTTGTGTCCACATCTTAAACTTGATTATTCTTGAAGGATTAAAAGAGTATGATGAATCTATTGCCAAGGTGTAAGGTGTTTTGAAATATGTTAAATTATCTCCACAAAGATTGAATACATTTAAGTCATGTGTACAACTTAAAGAGATTACGTGCAAGAGCCATATATGTCTATAAGTACCAACTAAGTGGAACTCTACCTATCATATGATGGAGAGAGATGAAGAATTTCAAAGGGTTTTTGAATGGTTAGACGAAGAAGATGTGGGGTTCCTTCTTTGTATTAGAGAAGAGGTTGGCGATGATGATGATGGGATAAGAATGAGAAGTTAGGGCCTCCCAACAAGGATGATTGAGAGATGTTAGATTGTTAGTGAGATTTCTTATTCTTTCGTGATCCAACTTTGCACTTTTCAGGTGATCAATATATAATTGCAACTCTTTTTTATGGAGTTAGTTACAGTTCAAGACACAATTGACATGAAGTGTGAATGAGGACATATGAGATTAATGACAATAAATAAGAGGCAAGCTTTGATAAATATTGGTGTAACTTTCATGATATGAATATATTATTGTATGTTGCGTTTATTCTTGATCCTGGATACAACATCTGATGTCTTGAGTTTTCGTTGGAAATAATGTATGCTCATGATTCTACAAGAGCAATTAAGTTGAAACTGGATGTGAAAAGTGATTTGACCCTTATATATGATACATATGTTAAATATGAAGAAGGTTATAGTTCTCATCCACAACAACAACCCACAAGTTAATAGACTTGAAGACAGGAAGGCATTGAGATTGCCTCAATTTAAGTAACTGTTACAATCAAAAAAATCTTTGGAAAACAAGTCAAAAGTGGATAAATACCTATCTATAAACTGTGAGGAAGATGACGAAAAAGTTCACATTCTAAGAGCATTATCAGTAGATTAGTCAAATGCTAATCAAATATGAAATTTACCTCATTTGACATATAAATGCCAACATTGGATTAGCCAAAGGTAAAATCATATGACTTTGAACTATAGGAACAAAAACCCGATGGTCATATTTGTCCCTATAAAGGAAAAATCAATAATTTATTTAATAAACATCTGTCCAAATTATCCTCCCTCTTTCCTTTAGAATTTTCTTTTTCCTAACCAAGCTTTCCCTTTTCTCTCCCTCTTCACCATTTTCTCAAGTGTTGTGTCCAAAAATTTGTAATTATTTCTCTCTCATCGTCCCAGTGCGTGTAATTATTTCTTTGATTTTGCTTAGCTTCATTTCTGTTTTGGTCTGAACCTTTTCTCTTTGTGACTTTTATATTCTCTCGTCACCATTTTCTCTCCGTGTCTACTTCTAAAATTTTGTTTTTCCATTTGCTTGCTAGTTCTTGTCGTCCTACGTGAGTGCAATTTCATTATCCTCTCTAATTTTGCTTGGCTGAAGAACATTTTGGGTTGATTCTCTCTCGATAGTAGATGTCCTTCTCACTACTAAAAGAAGCTCCTTTGTTGATTCTCTCATTTGCTAGAAGAAACCATTTTCTTCCTCTTTCTTATCTGCCCCTGCAGAGGTCCCAAAGCCCTTGTCTCCCTCTCTTTCATCTTGGCCTCCCACTGAGGCCCAACTTCTGCTTCAAGGACCCAAGGCGGGCTTCCACTTTCTTTTTTGGTTGCAATGGAGAATTGGAGATTGCTACTTACTCATAGGTAAATAGGTCTCGAGCATCTAGTTTTGATTTCTAGGGTCGGGCTACATTCATGTTCAATCTATTCTAGTTGCATGTTTGATTTCCTTAATTTTTGGCTTATGTTTTCTTTTTTTTTTTTGCTAGTTGAGTGGTTGTTTTAGTGCTAGGTTTCTTATTTTTATTGCATATTTTGTCCTGGTTCTATCTTGACTTCTTGGTTTGTGCTAGATATTTTTGTTTGGTTTTTTAATCCTTTAATGGGTCTTCTTATTTCCATATATTTACTTGGTGTTGCTTCCTTTTTGATATCTATGATGAGTTTTATTTGATTAGACAGTAATTGTTACTTGTGTTCTCTATAATAGATGCATTGAAATTTTAGTATTGTGATACATCAACAGATTTATTGTAATTTCATTGACTATTTTGGATTAGGTGGTTGGACTTTTGAAACATGCTTTCTACTTTATGAAATAATTCTTTATTTTTGTTCATTTTGTTCCAAATTCTTGTTTCTTTCATTCTTTCCCTATAAACAATAGATAACTCATGGCTTTTATAATTCCAATTCAGGTTCAGTCATGATGAAATATGTATGTGAATTTTTCTTAGGTACAAGCTTACCTTATGTTTGGTCTAAAATTGTTCTCTCTTGGTATATGTTTGTATTTGAAGATCAAGTTCTCCATTACCATATGTTTGGTTAATGTTTCTGTCCATTAGAAGCACTTATTATTTCTGATTTATTTCACTTGTCCTAAAATCTCTAAAGTAATTAAAGAAGTATTTGTTTTACATATCCCTATCTTGAATTTGAAAGGCGAAATAGATAAAGCTGAAACCATATCCATTCATTTCTTTCTAAACCTATAACTTGTTTATCCTGTATTATAAGTTGTTAGCGTCCTACAAATGTGAGCTATTGAATACCCTAATGTTTGAGTCCAAATTTACTTATCGTTTTACTTCTCTTGGGTCTCAAAGCTACATGTGGAATAGAATACAGGTAATTTATATACATAACACACAACAGGGAGAGAGGGAGGAAAATGATTAAGTTTATTTATTTTTAATGATGATGATTTGGTTCATGGGTTTCGGATTTTATGCTACATAAGCATAAACGATTATAGTTTTGTTGAAATCCTAGTATTTTTAGGTGCGAATCATATTTCAATAGAGATGATTGTTTTCTCCAATCAAATTTACTTCATGTAGTAATGTACTTTACCATATTCTTCATGTAATAATGTTATAGACTGAGATGAATCCAAATCTATATATGCAATATAATCTAATATGATGCTTTTGTTAGAATAAGTCTTCATCATATTCTACAATAAGTTGCTTCATTCTAATGTTGTGCTGCTGTCTGCCAACATTTATGAATGGTTGTGTTTTTGCAAGTACTTCTCAGAACACCCAAAGTGGCTAGCCAGCATTGCTGAAATTATTTGATCACTGTTGAAAGTCTTTGCTGAAACTGGCCAACCAAATTTGTGTATCTTGTATGATCATTTTCTATAGTTGATGCTCTTTACTATGTTAATTTGATTCATGTTCTACCTCAACTGTTTGATTCATTAAAAATATAATCTTTTTTAAGGTTGGACACACTATTTGATGAGGATCATTTATTCACCACTCTCTTGCAAAGTGGTAGACAAGGGGAAGATAATATCCCATTCGATAACATAAATTATAATAGTGTGGTCCAAGCATCACAAGGTGAAGGTGAAAAAGATCACCCACTGAAAACTTTCAACGAGGCGTGTCTTTCAACGCTGAGGAGGACAATCTCCTTGTTTCGGTTTAGCTAAACATTAGGATTGATGCTATACGAGAGACTAATAAAAAATGTACACAAATGTGAGAGAGAATTTATGAATATTGTAATGAGTATAAAAGCCAAACACTCCTAAACGCTCTGTTGCATTATTAACCAATCGATGAAAATCTATCAAAAAATGTACAAATAAATTTTGTGTTGCTATACCACAAGGAGAGTCATTACATCCAAGCGATGTCACGGAGCAGGAAAATTTACTAATTTTGTTTCTCCTTTAATTTTATACAATCTCAGGCTCATTTACATAGTAACATTCTCACTTAGTTAATTTAAGATTGAGAAGGCCAAAATTATATACAAAGAGATTAAGAATTCCTATTACACCATGGAACATTGTTGGAAAATGAGAGACCTCTAGACAAGATCGAGAAAGAAAGTGAGAGAAAGAAGAAATGAAGTGAATGTCAGTTGGTTAATTTAATTACGTCTTAGCTCGCATGATCGATGATAGAAACAAATGCATGGTAGAGAGAAGAGAAGCGGTCACCAAGGTAGAGCACGATAGAATTGAACAACTTGCACTTGAGAAGAAAAAAAATTGATATAAAGATTACAAAATTAGATCTTGCGGACATGAGCGCAATGCAACAAAATTATTTCCTAAATCTCCATAAGGAAATTTACGAGGTTTCAAATAATAAGTCTTCATATATATCTACAACTACATCTCCATCCACACATTTTGGAGATGTGTAACTGTTTGAACTCCACTTTTTAGGTTGTAATTAACATTAATATTTTATATATGCTACACTTTTTTATTGTAGTGGCTGCCCAGATAATCATGTTTCATAAAATCTAACTTCGATCAAATGCGACTAATTAAGATTTATAGAAATTATCTAATGGAACAAAAAGCCATCAATTGGATTGTTTATCCTGGTAAAATAAAGTGCAGGGATAAATTCAACACAAATGGTTGAGTTTCCCTAAATGTATTAAAGTCAATTGTTAATCACGCTATATATATATATATATATATATATATATATTGAAAATCAGAAGTAATTTTGAACACACCTCAGTAAATGCTTAGATGCTTACACAAAATTGATTAAACACACAATAAACATAATCATATATAAGATTAATGAATTTCCAATTCCCTAATGCAACTTAATTAGACATAATATAACAAATTAACACATATATGTCAGTATTCTAAACGGCTTCAAAAAGTTTGCAAGTTTAATGCAAATTTAGACACTAAATGCATTAAAATACATGACAAAAATCAAATTATAAAATACATGAAAGGGTGGGGATCGACACCAGTCAGCAGGAGAACCACCTCAACATAGTCTAGTGGACATAAAAATCACATAGATCGGATTTTTTAGAAATCCAAACTTCTGAAATCACACAAAAAATAAAACACATAGATCGATCTAGGGTTTTACAAGAACCAAAAATTTTGAAACTACATAGATCCATTTAGAGTTTTCTAGGAACCCAAAAATGTTTGTAAGAGTAGAGAAGAAAAAGCATTATCAAGTTCTAGCGATTATTGCTTGCAACACGTCCAACTTCTTCATGGAAAAAAAAAGTTTAAGATGGGAGAAGACGCACTCAGATGGTAAAAAAAAAAAGAAGTTATTCTTCTTCTTGGAAAAAGCTAGAAGACGATGCACAGAAGGGAGAAGACCCAGAAGCTTTTACTTGCCTTTCTCAGTTGGAAGAAAGACGATGCACTCAGTTGGGAGAGGGCAGAACGAGAGAGGCATTTTCCACTGAGAGAAGATGCAGAATGAGAGAGGGTAGAACGAGAGAGGCATTTTCCAAAATGAAGTTACACTTTTGCCCCTAGGTAAGAATTCAAAAACAAAGTTGACAAGGCACATGCCATGTCAGTACATAAGCAACACTACATTTTATATCCGTATATTTAGCATTTCTCGTATATATATCTATTCTTTGAATAAAAGTGGCTATCGACAATGGCCAGTGATTTTGCTCATCCATATATTTTATCCCTTTTTTTTTTATGTTGTTTGTGCCCTTGTGTGCATTGGTGTTTCTGTGTAAAAATTAGATTTAGGCATTTCAAATGGTTATAGGTAACGTGTAATTGGGTTTAGGTGCTTTAGGTGTTTTAGTTGGGTATGGGTAGGTCAGGTGAGGGCATGGATGGGTTAGCTTATGGGATGTGTACTTTGTGTTAGTCCGGTTGAATCGTTCTTATTTTTTTCTCTTTTCTATGTTCTCGATATGTGTGGTTGATGTGTCTTTTGATGTTCTATTTTTTTTTCTTTTTCTTTTTTCTTCCCTTTCCTATCTCTTTTAGTCTGTCTGATTATGCCCTACTATTTGATTAATTGGTTAGTAGATATAGTGTGATATCATTTGTGTGTGATCGAGTGTTTGTTCTCGTTCATCTGGTCCTATAATCAATTCTTCGAAAACTAGATTTGTTTCTATTTTGTTGATCTACAGTATCGTAATGGGACATTATCAGGGTGATAGGATTTTTATTCTCTTTATTTTTCAGTTCCACATATTTGGCCTCTGTCCCAATGCGTTGTAGGTAACTTTCAAAAAAAAAATTATTTGCCGTTATTTTTACATCCTAAAGTGTGTTGATTGTTGATTTTTCTCGGGTGCGTTAGTTTTACTGGTTGAAGACATTCAGCATCTCTTGTATCTGAGCTTTTATCTGCATGCTGGTATGATTTATATTTTGTTTCTCTCTATGGGTTCTAGATCTGAGTGTTGGGTTATAGTATTTTTTATCATTCCCTTACCCAAGCTTCTCTCTATTTTTTTATTCCATGTATGTGGTCTCCGTCCTACTGCGTTGTGGGTATGGTTCTTGTTGATCTCTTTTCTCTTCTCTCTATGGGTTGTGGATCTAAGCGTCACTTTCAGAAATTTTTTTTATTTTCATTTATTTTTACATTTGAAAGTGTGCTGATTATTTTTTTTGAAAGTATGTTGATTATTTTTGCATTTGAAAGTGTGTTGATTATTTCTACATTTGAAAGTGTGTTGGATTTTGATTGTTGATTTTTCTCAAGTCCGTTGGTTTTGCTGGTTGAAACTTGTTTTTTTCTTGGTTTGTTCCGATTGTTTGATTTTTGTTGTTGCATTAATCGATCATGTTTCTTGGTTTGGTTTGTCTTTTCTGTTATTGTGATTTTGCATGTGTCTTATTCTACTGGTCCTACTTTTTTCTTGTCATTTCTTTTATTGAAATAGAAGATCTTTACGGATAAAAAATTCTAAAAATTTCTCAAACCTTATATCAAAAGTAAGAGATAACATTAAATATATAAAAAATAATAATAATACAATCTTCAAAATTTGTACTTTAATATTATGAGATTTAATTAATGTGTTTCTTTTTATTTTTAATTAGACTTCAAAATATTTGTTTCCAAATTCTAGCATATCTTGATTTGCCTTTAGACGTTTCTATAAAAGACATAGAAAATAGAGGTACATTATTTATTGGAATGAGGGCTTTGGCCCCTAAATAGGGGGAAAAAATCCACGAATTTAGATTTTTAAAAGTAGTTCTTTTATATAGCTATGTTAATGCAAAACCTTTACCATTTGTTTTTTTAAAAATGGGGTAAAAGAAAATTCTCAAAATTTGATCGAACGGGATGGTAACGCTCTCGTGCCGACTCCATGACCCCTCTGCTGGGTGGGGCTAGAGGATGTTTGGCCATGAACGCAATGGGTGCGGAATTAGACATCGCTCGTTGCGAAGTCATATGCACGGTCGTTACCCGTAGTGTGACGAACGGAGCCAGGATGTGCGGATGGTCTCTAGGGGAGATCATGGTACATACGAATAAAATGGATAATGGCTATTTTTTAGGAAAATGTCGTGTGTGGATAATAGATTTTGTGTGAGTTATTTTCTGAAAAAACGATGGATCATGGTTTTTGGGCCAAATGATATTTTAGCGTGTGTTAAAAAAATATTCATTTTCGAGGAAAATAATATTTTTCGATCTGGTGCATATTTCATCATATGCATGCATGATTGGTTGCATTAATAGATTTTTATCTTGGGATTTTTTGGATTATAACTTACCTGCGATACCATTTAATGGTATCGCAGATTTTGATGTTGATTATGCAGATGTTGAGCCTAAGGATTTGGCTCCGCCTGAGGAGTGATCTGGGATCACTAGTGTTTATGTTTTTAGCCTTGTATTACTTTTATGGGACATTGGTTTTATTTTAAAATGCTTTGTATTTGAATAATTGTATTAAACAAAATCCTGGTACTTAGTGACTTATTTATTATCCGCTGCTTATTTTTATTGTACATTGTTGTTTGTATACATACTTGGCACATATCGTTAGGATGCGTGACCCGTGTTGTTATCATCCTGACGTCACAATTCCTGAAACTTTTCGTACGTGGGAGTCGGGACGTCACACAAAGTGTTAACAATATCAAACTTTTTTAAAGTTTTTATTTATTATATAATATCTTAACATATACTATCCTAAATACAGAAAAAAAAAATTAATTAATTTCACTAATTTATACTTTCTCTTTTTTAAATTTTGTTAAAAAAATTTAACAAATTTTTTTTGTTATTTGTTAAATTTACAAAGTTTTTATTTATTATATAATATCTTAACAATCTGCCTATTGTTGTCATTCATTCATGGTAACTAAAGAGATCAAATTTTTATGACGTTTCCAAGGATTAAGAATACCGATTTTATTAAGTTCATTTTGAGATAAAACACGATAAGTTTTGAATGCATGTTAAAATAAACACCTCATGATTTTATTGCATATTGAAATCAAGGTACAGTAGTACATGATCAAGGTCGAGATGGTCTCCAAGAAAAATAACATTCTAAGAAACATATATGTAAAGGTGAGGGGGAGAGACATAGCTCCTCTTTTTTACAAGTGAAATCAGAAGGGCAAGAAAAGAGAATTCGCCCGGCAACAACCCAGGGGACGTCACTCAATATATTCCGCTCCCGAGTAACCAGAGGAGCTCCACCGAGATAATGCCCCATCTTGGCTTGGGGTCGTGATGCACACGCACCCAAAAATCCATTCCACACATAAAAATCCAGTTTTCAAATATCCACATGAACATGAATGCAATTACCCGAAAACTCAGTTTTCATTTACAAACATGATCATGCGTGCACATGCAATGTACCAAACCGACATCAATATCCAACAACCAACCAAATCACAATATAACCAATCACACAAATAACTTCATCCTTCAATCCATCCGACCCCCGTACTCCTCGGACGCAGTCTGGAATTACCAACCAGAACACAATGAAATGAGTTAACGCAAAAATATATTTAAATCTCAAAAGATGTTTGGAAAATTAATTACAATGCTATATAGTAATTTTCAGAGGATCACGAATGAGCTGGAAGCCACAAAACAGCAACAGAACAGTATAAAATACACTGTGGCCGCGGGTCTCAAAAACTCACTTTTGAACGGAGTCAAACCAAGACTCGAAATTGATAGGGTAGGGCCTAGGGAGGTCGGTGAAGCTAGTGGTGGTGGCCTTTGGTCTTGAGTGACGGCGTGGACGGCGATTTAAGACCAAAAAGGGTAAAATCAGAGTTGTGAACAATGGGGCTTCACCGGTAACGGATCGGAGCTGGGGTTGGGTCTTTTGAATTGCTAGGAGGTAGAGGAAGAAGTAGTGAAGAGATGATGGTCGGACGGCGGCGCGCGAGCACAAAAGGCCGTGCGGCTTGGGCGGTGCCTGCGGACTATTGCCGGTGAGGGAAGGGTTGAGAACATGGAGGTGGGATCGTCAGCGGCTGGGGAAGGGGGCTGGAAGGGGCGGTGCCGACCATGGCGGCGCACGATGGTGGCTGGAAAGAGAGGCCGAAACACATGGGAGAGAGAGAGAGAGACGAGGGAGAGAGCTGCTACGCGGGATGAAATAGAAAAGAGATAGGAGAAAAAGAAGAAAGAAAGAAAAAGGAGGAAAAGAAAAAGAAGAAGAGAAAAAATAGAATGAAAGAAATGAGATCCAATCCTCACATCTTGGGTCACAAGATGATCCAACGAAAATTATTTCAAAACAGTAAATTTAATTAAAATAACTTAAATGCAGTGAAAAGCTTAATTAAACCAAAAATAATTTTAAAACCCATAAACAACTAATTTAAATTAAAGATCACTTTATACTACAAGAGAAATGGTTTTTTGAGACAAACAATTTTGTCTCAAAAAATCAAAATTTCGTCTCAAAAAGGAATTGGAGATGAAAAAATTTCGTCTCTAATTTGTCTCTAAAAGGCTGTCTCAAAATGTTTTTGGAGACAAAATTTGAATTTCGTCTCTAAAAATCACTTTTAGGGATGAAATTTTGCGGAACCAGTCGAAACCGTTCGAACGGATAATTTTTTTTTAGATGAACTAATTTCGTCTCAATATCTTGTTCGAATGGAATATTTTTCCGTTCGAACTGAGATGTTCATTTGAACGGAATAAAATTTTGAATCGAACAAATGACCATATTTGATACTGTTCGAACCAATAAATTTTGTTCGAATGCAAATTACATCCGTTTGAAATCTATTCCGTGTTATTCGTTCGAATGAGTTATTTTTCTTCGAATGGTTATTTGTTTATTCGAATGGATTTAGAAATGGTACTTTACCGTTCGAACTGGTTATTTACTGTTCGAACGGTATGAAACATACATAACAGAACCAAATTAATTAAAAATATCATATTAGTATTACACAAAATATAATTCAAATGTCAATTGTTCAAATGTTTTGAAACTTTATAATATATTAACCCTAAAGAAAAAAAAAAACTTTTACAATTATGGTGGTGGTGTAGAGTTTTGTGACATAACTGACTGCAACTGAAGCATAGCTTTTTGTACCTCCATCTCCAATCTCTTCTGCATGTTCTTTTCTAATCTTGTCTCAAGATCTGTTGCTTGATCTAATCTGGTCAACAACTCTTTTTCCTTAGACCTCAATCGCTCTATTTCAAGTGATGTTTCCTCCAATTTTTTAGTTTTGTCATCATTCGATCTAGCTTGAGAAGAGGATGATGATGTTGAAGATGGTTTAACGCAACGTCCTAAGCCCCTCAAATATCCAGAATGTGATCCAAGAACTTGAGAAAGGATCTGAACATCGTTGACAGATGATGCATCAGATGGATCCGCATTAACTTCCTTGAGAGATATCATCTTGTCCTACAAAAACAAAAACATATTAGTTAGTATAAGTAACAAAACTATAGTCACAATGGAATTAAAGAAACTTAAACTTACATAATTTGCCTCTGCTTCGGGATTGGTCCAAACACCATCACGATTTTTATGTGATTTTGCATACAATTGGGTCAGATCATAGTCAGCAGGACTTTCTTCTTTCCGCAAAAAAATAATTATATATTAGAACTTAAATCAGAAAAGTGTATTATATGTTACTATTTAATAAGGAGTAGAATAACTTACCATTTTGTTAGACAAACGATGAAAAGATCGAGAACCCGCATGATGGTGTATCTTCAAGTTTGATCTATTTGTTTTGTTCACAGTACTCCGTTGCTAAAAAAATAAAAAAATATATATCTATATGTTTAATACATCTATCATAATATACTATTAAAAAAATAGAACAGCGAAATTACCTGATAAACAGGATCTTCAAACATATCACAAACCTTTTTCCATTTATTTGGTGGCATTGTTTGGAATGGATTTTGGCGTGCCTCTATTGTAGCACTGAACTTCTTATAATGTGCATGACATCGACTTTTGTACCTCCGAAATGCATTCGACATCAACTCCTCAACCGTTAATTGATCCTCTCGTCGGCCAAAATCAAGCTTAAACTCATCCTTCTAATAATTATAAACAATTAGTATAAATACGAAATATTCAAAAAGTAACATGAATAATACTTAGTTACTTGAAATGTAGGTTATTACCAAACAACAATTTTTGATGTGATTTTTCACTTTTTGGGGAACTTTAGACCAAGAGGATGTAGCAATAGGTGCATACGTGCGAGTAAGCGTACCAACAAAAGAAGCAAGCCATGCTGCTGAATCTCCAGAGCCACCGGTGTGATAATCAGGAATATCAACTTTAATTTTACCAAATTTCCTTAATTTTTCTATGCAGACACCCCTTGTAGTGCCTCTACCTCGGCGCTAGCTTACAACAGCTATATACAGTAATTAAAACAAGTATTTGAATTAAATACTTTTATTTTATAGATATATTACCTAAATTAAGCATAAACTGTAGTATTTAATTTGATAAAATACCTTGTTCTGAGTCTGATAGTGTTGACTCACTATTCATGACAGGTGAATCACACGGGAAATCAGTAATGGATGGGGATGGCACACATGTTGCTTTACGTTTAGGAGGCATATCTATTTGAAATTGTAATAAATTATTATTCAAACAAACATTATGGATATATTTATACAAATAATACTTACAAAAATTGATATTTGAAATTCATTCACTATCTGTTTTGCTAGACCAATCACCTTCATCCTCGCTAGACACTTCAGTTGATTCATCGTCTTCTGATATTTCACCCTCAATTACTTCGGGTTGAGCATCTTCTCTATGCAATGGGACCATATCATATTGGCTGAGATCAACAAATAGATTGATGCCTATTTCGTTTTCTTGATATGCTTCTTCATTTGCTGGAATATCAACTTCTTCTGAAGGTTCTTCTGTCTCTGGAATAGTATCATATACATTTTTTGGTGCAAACTTCTCCACTACCCGCCATGGGTTTCCGTATTCCGGATCATCTAAATAAAATACTTGATTCGTTTGGCAAGCGAGAACGAAAGGATCGTTCTCATACCATGTGCGAGATGTATTGACACTCACGAAATAATTATCATTACGCACTCCCAACTTAGGATTTGAGACATCCCACCAATTACATTTAAACAACCAGACCATATATCCTCCCACGTATTTCAACACTATAATATCTTTCACAATTCCATAGAAGTCAATGTTATCATCCCCATGACTTTCTTCGACTACAATCCCACAATTTTGAGTTTTCCTATATCTTTCTCTGTCAACTGTGTGAAATCTATATCCACGCACCAAACATCCTGAGTACTTGATGGCCCGCCTAGACGGACCACATGCCAGAGCATACAGTTCTGGTGAAATTTCTTCTGAATTTTCACCATATTTTGATACAACATACATCAATAAATATTATTATATAAAAGGATAGATTTTAGTGGTATAAAATTCATATTATAAAATGAAACTTTACAGTAATACCGTATGTTCAAACCATGAAGCAAATTTCTCTTCATGCGTTCTTTCTATGTCAGTTACACCATTCGTGCGAAGTAGTTGTATATGTTCACTGCGCAGGTTCGTGTGAATGATTAATTTGTAGCAACGAAAAATATTATATTATTATACATAATTAATTTAGAGGATCATCACTAACCTCAAATAGTGGTCAATCTCTGCACAGTTATTCAAGACATACCATCAAACTCTTTCAAACTCTCGCCCACATAGGTCGTAGCCCATTTGTGCGCCTATGGGACATACTGTCTGGGAAAATACGGTAAATGTCGACAAGACTCTCATCTCTCTTCCACCCTCATAATTTCGGTCTGGTCTTGTAAATCTAGTATCAACCCCACGAAAATACATTGAACAAAAGGTATGCCACTCATTATCAATATATGACTCAGCAATCAAACGTTCTGGACGAGCTTTATTCCCCACAGATCGCTTCAATTTTCCTAAAAATCGTTCAATAGGATACATCCATCTATACTGAACCGGATTACCGACTAAAGCCTCACGAGGTAGGTGCACAGCCAAATGAACCATTACATCAAAGAATGAAAGAGGGTACAAACTCTCCAACTTGCACAATATTACTGCAATATCAGCTTCCATTTTTAACAATGCATCAACTTTCAACGTTCTCCTACAAATGTCTCTAAAAAATCCTCTTAATTCTGTGAGAGTTATACGAACATCTCGAGTAAGCTTTCCACGCACACCAACCGGCAACAAACGCTGCAGAAATACATGACAGTCATAACTTTTAAGACCAGTTATCTTCCAATCATGTGTTCGAACACATCTTGACATATTTGAAGCATAGCCATCGGGTAATTTGATTGTCAAGAACCAATCACAAAATTGTTTTCTCTCATCATTTGAGAGTGTATACATTCCAGTAGGCATATATACTGACGACCCATTATCTTGCAAATGCAACTCCGGTCTTATTCCCAACTCTTTCAAGTCTTTACGAGAATTAACTGTATCTTTTATCTTCCCTTCTATTGACATCAGAGTACCCAATATATTCTTACATATATTCTTTTCAATGTGCATAACATTTAGATTGTGGCGTAGTGTCAATGTAGACCAATATAGTAACTCAAAAAAAATACTTTTTTTTGTCCAATTCAACTCCACTGCTTGTCGTTTTCTCTTTCGAACCCTGGTATGTTTCCCAAATCTGTTTTCTAAAACATTCTCCAACTGTACGATAATATCATGTCCAGATAACTCTGGTGGCGATAACCTACGCTCAACCCTTCCATCAAACATAGCTCTATTTGAACGCCATCTATGATCATGTGGTAAATAACGACGATGTCCCATAAAACATAATTTCCTACCATGACTCAACCACTGAGAATGTGTATCTTTATTATAAACAGGACAAGCCATTTTACCTTTTGTGCTCCACCCAGACAAATTTCCATATGATGGAAAATCATTTATTATCCACATTACTGCGGCATGCATCTTGAACTCCCGCGATGAAGCTGCATCACATGTATTGACACCCTGATCCCACAACTCTTTCAACTCTGCAATCAGTGGTTGCAGATATACATCTAATTCATTCCCTGGTGACCTTGGCCCTGGTATCAATAGAGTCATCATAAAATAAGGATCATTCATACACTTCCAAGGTGGCAAATTATAAGGCATTAATATGACAGGCCAAGTACTATGAGAACTGCTCATGTTGCCAAATGGATTAAAATCATCCGTTGCTAAATCAAGACGTACATTGCGAGGTTCTTCGGCAAACCATGGATACTCTTTGTCAAAATTCTTCCATTGTAAAGAATCTGCTGGATGCGAGAGGAAGTTTTCATTTTGGACTCTTTCTATGTGATGCCACGACATATTTTTCGCAATTATCCTTGATGTAAACAGTCTTTGAAGTCGAGGAATCAACGGAAAATGTTTTAAAACTTTGTGGGGTACATTACGTTTATCGGATGTCCATCTTGACTCATGACACACTGGGCATTAGTCAAATTCTGCATATTGTTGCCAATAAAGAATGCAATCATTTTTACAAGCGTGGATGATATTATAATCAAATCCTAACCCTCGCTTCAATTACTTCACTTCATAAAAATTACGGAGTACTACATTATCCTGAGGAAGAGCCTCTTTAACAAATTCAAGTAACATGTCGATAGCTTTGGCAGAAATATGACAAATAGACTTAATATGAAGCAACCTAACCGTAAAAAACAACTTACTATCACGAGTACACCCCTCATACAACTCTCTATGTGCATCCTCCCACAATCTTCCAAAGTTATTATTTCTCTCAAATGATTGTGCAGATGTTCCTTCTCCATCTCTCATCCCAAACATTCCTGCACCCAGATCACCAAACATCTCAGTCATATCCTCTCCATTATCGTCACTATCATCAGGATCATCCACATAAATGTCCTCTATTTCGGTGTCGTTACCCTCATCTACTTGATTGGTCTGACTACCAAATCTAACTCTTTTGAGAAATGGTTCACCATGTAAGACCCAAGGTGAGTATTTAAGATCAATTTCATTTACAAATAAATGATCCTCCACTACTACAAAATTATAAGAACTAAGATTCTTGCACTTCTTGCACGGACATCTTATATATCCTCGACTATCAACGCTCATGCGAGCAAACTCTAGAAAAATTTCACCCCTTGTGCATACTCCTTATAGTCTCGACCAAGTCTATCTCCCAACAACATCCAACTCTTATCCATTGCGCAAAACCGTTCTTTGTAGAATGTCTATCAAAACATATATCAAACTAATCAAACTAATATATAATCCATACATATATCCATACAAATGGATATAGAATTCATACATATATCAAACTAATATATAATTCATACATATATCAAGATGCGAATCAAATGGATATAGAGTTCATATATATATCAAAACATAAATCAAACTAGCAACACATAAAACATAACATATAGTCCATACATATAGCCAATTAACATATAGCCAAGACGCATATTAAGCATCTTCCTCAGGGTTGATCTCATTTTCCGGAGGGCTGAACACATTCTCAAAGTTGAGGACATTCCCTGCATTTTCCTCAGGGTTGATCGCATTTAAAGCATTTTCCTCAGGGTTGATCGCATTTAAGGCATTTTCCTCAGGGTTGATCGCATTTAAAGCACTTTCCTCAGGGACATTCTCTGCTACTTTTGGTTCATCAAAATGTTTTCGCATTCTCTCCAGCTCTACTACTTTTGGTTCCAAATTTCTCGCATATAAATCCATAGACAGCTTTAACTCCTTATTTTCTTTTTTTAATAATTTTTTTTTATTTATTTGCAAGCTTATTATTCAATTCACATACTTTTTTTTAAGCATCTCTATCTCACTTACCCTGAGGAGTAACCTTCGGCTCATGGTAGTAACAACAGCTGCATATTGAGATGTCATTATTTTCGCTCCATCCACGACCTCCGCATCACTCTGGCTTAAGAAATAGTTATATGTCGCTATCATTGTATTGATAGCATCAGGAGTGAAAACTAATGTTTGTGGCAAACATGGGTCTCGATTCAAATCAGGAACAATATTATAAGGACGATAGCCGGCCATATCAATGAAATGTGAGTTGAGAGAAATGAGAGTTTGAGAGAAATGAGAGTTTGTGAGTTGAGAGAAATGTGAGTTAAGAGAAATGAGAGTTTGTGAGAAATGTGAGTTGAGAGTTCCGGATGTATCATCCCCATAATTCACGGATGTTGTCCGTCCATAATGTGCACAAGGACGATAAGAGGAATTATTGTTGAATGAGCTTTGGCCCTCGGATGGTATCGTTTATGCTCTCTTTTTGTGGGGCTCGAAGCAATTCCCGTTTCAATTGCCCGGATTTTATGATGTGCTTTCCGCATCACGAGATGCAAGCTCATCAATAATTGAGAAGGATGCAAGCTCATCATCCGTCTATTTCATGTAAACCCCAAATGCTCTCTCACCACCAATCAAGATACGAGGTAGGCGAGATTCTACTTGTGAAGCATGCAAATTATTGAGAAGGGCATGTAATCGGGGATGTATTTTTGCTCCTTATTTCAATGGTTCAGTTGGATATATCCAATTTGGAGCCATTCATAAGGTTTTCGGAGCAGGTAATAAATCGAGGCTTCTACACCGTATCTCGGTCGATAATCGTTATGAAGCGATTAACACACTTATATATGAAGCGCAAGCTAGGCTTTAAAATCCTATCAATGGCATTTTTTCAGTTATTTTTGATCTTCAGCAGCAGGTTCTCTTTTCTTATTTAATTATTAAAATCATAATATGCTCTGTCTCACTTACCCTAATAAATGGCATTCTATTTTGTTTTCTATAGGTTGAAAATCTATAAACTCAACTAGCAACTCCAATTAAGGAGACAGAACAAAGCTGTCTATCATATGCTTCTGTCAATACAAACCCAAATCAAGATGTCCAAAATGCTTCTGTCAATACAAACCCAACTCAAAATGTCCAAAGTGGTTCTGTCAATACAAACCCAACTCAAGATGTCCAAAGCGGTTTTGGGAACTCCGGAAGTTCACAACTCAATACTTTATTTGAAGAGTTAGTTGCACTTGGATTTATTCCTAAATAATAATGGTGGTGGCAATGCTAAGGTGGTGGACATGGAAGATGGGAGATGCAGTATTTTAATTTTAATCTTTCTAAGTTTGATTATGTTTTGGTCTGTATAATCTTTCTAATTATGTATGCTCTATTTCTATGACTTTATATATAAATTTTATGGTCTGTATTATATTTTCTAAATTTGATTGTGTTTTGGTTTGTTTGTGTATTATTTTTTCGAGAGGAAGTTTGTGTATTAATTATGTATTATACCGTTCGAACGTAAAACATAACCCGTTCGAACGTAAAGTCTAAAATTGGTACTGAGAAGGAACTCCACAAAAAGTAATAGAAATAATAGTTTTAATTTAAAAATAGTTGGGACTGGATTGAGTAAGAACCACAAGAATGAGGGTCTTCAATTTCAATGATAAGTTTCAAATCGGAAAAAGGAAATAAAAGCGAGCTCCATGTGATTTTGATTATAAGAATATCACAAGAAGTCACTAAAGTCTTAACTCTTCACCCAAGAATATCAACAACAGTTATATATATATATAGTTGTTTGTGAATATGCATCAACTATATATATATAATTCCATTTCCTATTTAATTCATTCTGTTCGAACGAATACTATAGCGTTCGAACGGTACAAACCCAGGTTAACATTTAAATCCATTCTGTTCGAACGGGAATAATAGAGTTCGAACGGTATTTTTCCAGAATCCAAACAGAGACCAAAATATTTATCTAGAAAATATCAAATTCACGACATTAAATATCCAGGATCATCCACATTAGTTTAGTTTCTTTCTATTGTAAATGATATTGTAGAAACACAATGATATAAAACACATTATAGCATAACCCTAAAACACCCAACAATAATTCAACTTGCTATGAAAATCAAAACACAAAAAATAATTCAAAAACATATTACTTACCTTTTATACTTCTCAATCTTCTCTCAAGAATCCCTTCTCTTGGAGGTCAAGAATATTCCTCTACCTCCACAACTTTCAAAATTTCGCACAAAATGAATATAAACCGAAGGTTTGTGGTATTTGAATCTGTGAAGTCACGTTCGAACGGATCATTTACTCATTCAAATACGAAAATTTCAAATTGCGCCAACTTTTGCCGCGATGTAATGTTTGTTCGAATGCGAAATTTGCTAGTTCAAACAAACAAATAGAATATTCCTTGGCATATTCTACTAATGTCCAGAAGATTCAAAACTTTTTCCGTTCGAATGAGTAATTTTTAAGATCGAACGAACTGACATGCAGAGTATTTGGCACGAAATTTTCCCACCAAACACATTTCACGAAAAAAAATCGTTCGAACGGTACTTTATTGAATTCGAACTAAAGTCCAACTTTTTGATATTTTATATACTAATAAGTCCTTTTTTGGATTTTCTTTTTACATCAAATATTTAACATTTTAAATTTTTTTGTACCCCGATTTGGCTAAAAAAAAGGTGAACAAAAAATAAAATTTATTATTAGCTATATAATAAAATTTTCTATTAATATATAGTATAGTAACTAGGATGTAATATATTACTTATTGTATTAGCTATATAACTAATAAATATTATATATATATAAGTAATATATATATATATATATTAATCATATTAACTTGTATAGTTATAATTAATTCAATAGTTATAACTATATTGTACAATAATCATATTAACTTGTATTGTTATCATTCAATAGTTATAACTATATAGTATCTTTCTATTAATATATAGTATAGTAACTAGGATGTAATATATTACTTATTGTACTAGCTATATAACTAATAAATATTATATATATTAATCATATTAACTAATTGTATAGTTATCATTACTCATTCAATAGTTATAATTATATAGTAACTAAGATATAATATAGTACTTATTGTGCTATGCTACTTATAACTAATATACTACAATACTATTAATATAACTCATTCAATAGTTATAATAGTAAAATACTAATATACTATAATACTATAATAGTATTTTTCTATTAATATATAGTATAGTAACTAGGATGTAATATATAACTTATTGTATAACTATAATCATATTAACTTATATAGTTATCATAACTCATTCAATAGTTATAACTATACAGTAACTAGGATATAATATAGTTATATTAAAATATTAACTTGTATCTTAAAGCATTATAATACTATTATTAGTATTATTTTTATACTTTTGTACTTTGTAATATCAGTATATTTATACATTAGTATAGTTATATAATTAAATATATATTAGTGTAATAACCGTTCGAACGGGATATTCACAAGTTCAAACGGATTTTAATACCGTTCGAACGGAATAATCACCCGTTCGAACGAGGTGTCACGATCTTTATACAACCAGTTCAATTCCCACAAAACACATTTAAACCCATTCGAACCCTAAGCCGCCGATTACTCCGACTCCTCCCTTATCTCCGCCGCTCAACCGCCACTCAACCGCCGAAGGATCCTCCCATTTTTCTCTTCTAAGAGGTACGGGCCTTTATTGTTATTTTTTTTGTCAATAATGAGCTTTGTTTGGGAGGGGGGATTTCGGATTCGAAATCCCCCCATTTTGGTGTAGTTGATTAAAATGTATGGATTTTAATCGGTAGAAGTGATCTAGATTCACTTCTTAATCATTTATACCGATTTAATCGAGCTCTTTTGGTGTAAATTAGAGTTTCGGCCATGGCTGAGTCGACTCAGCCATGGCTGTTTGGGTTCGATCTCGTTCGAACGGGTTCTATTCCATTCGAACGCGATGATGCCAAACAGATTTATTTCTATTCGAACAAAAACTTACCGTTCGAACGAATATCAATTGGCTGTTCGATTGGACAGAATCTTCCATTCGAACAAATATACTAGTTCGAATGGAATATTCTTAGTTCGAACGGATTATTTCAATACAGTTCAATTTAAGTGTAATTCTTAAATAATATATTTTAAATAATATATTTATAATTATATTCTTAATTTTCTTGTGGTTAAACAGTATATTAATGGCATCTTTCGGACGAAAACGTGCAAGAGACCAAGTCAGTGAAAGTAGTACTGGACCAGCTCCTACTCAGGCGTCGAGATCTGTACTCATCGAGCGTCAGATCATTTTGTCTGACTTCTCCGATCTTTCCTGGGAGGGACGGAGCATACAGTTCATCTTCACTGAGCGGGGATGGCTACCGATCTGTCAGCAGCAGGGGACTGCATACCCAGATATGGTCTGTGAGTTTTACCGTGCCTTTGGAGAGGAGAGTGCTGATTCTCTTTTCTACACTCTATCAGTCCGGGGAGTTACTATTAATTTCTCTCCCCGTATTATTGCTGAGTTCCTCGACATCCGGCGCGAGGTCGACGCATATCCTGAACCGGCTACTTTGGGACCAGCGGCTGCACCATTTAATTCTGACACACATGCCGCATCCTCCACACCGGCCCCGAATGTAGAGCCGGATGATAGTGAGGATGTGGATTTACCTGATGATGGTTTCACAGATGATCAGGTGCGTCATCTAGTGCAAGACCCTTCAGCTCCTCCATATGATGGGAGCAAGGTGATCCGACAGGCTAAGTGTATAGCATTTTTCAGAATGCTTAACTTGATTGTCGGTTATAACATCGACCCGAAAAAACACAAGACTGATTTTGGGATCGATCGAGCCAGATTTTTGTTGAGGATAGGGCGGGGAGACCCCATTGATCTGGCCTTATATTTCTTTTACCGCATCCGATCGAAGTCACGCTATGTTAGTGGAGGTAGTCTACCATTTGCACTACTGATATCTAACTTCCTACTTCGATCAGGGGTTACAGTTTCAGCGACTGAGTGAAGGTCGCCACAGATGGGGCCCCTCAACAAGATCACATTCAGCAAGAGCGAGGGGCACTTGCGGAAGGCTGCACCAGGACAGCCTAGTGCCCCGCCCACCGATCCAGCTTCTACTAGTACTACTGCTGCTGTTGAGAGACAGCCTCCTGGGGCTACTTTGGATCAGGTACGAGCTCTATTTGTTGAGTTCGTTGAGCCCATCATGGAGAAGCTTAGAGATCTGGATGGGCGCGTGAAAATGTTACAAAAGGATGTTGATCTGCTCAACACCAAATTATAGTATTTTTAGTTATTATTTTACTTTTTTTATATTGTATTGAACATTATATAGTTGAGATGTAATTAATGTATAGTTTTTATTTCTCGTGTTTGCTAATTTATTTATTTGCAATCATTTTACTTGCCGTTCATGATAATATAAAAAATAATATTATCTTTAAAGTTATATTTATATAATTTAACAGAAAATAAATCATTTTTATCGAAAAAACAAAATTAAAAATATATGTACAAATTAATAATGATAAACAAATTAATGAAAAAAATTTCCTTTCGAAGTAATAAATTTAAGTTCATACGGTTATTAACTTTTTTCGGGAAAACAAATTTAATTTCCCACCAATATTATTACTGTTCGAACAGATCATATACTGTTCGAACAGAATTAATTGGTTGTTCGAACACTTTATCCCCCGTTCGAACGGTTTTTCTTTTTTAGACGATTTTTTTTGTCACAAAATATTCCGTTCGAATGGATATTTTTCTGTTCGAACGAAATTTGTTTCTGAGGCAGTTTTGGAGACGAAATGAAAAATTTGTCTCCAAAAATGACTTTTAGAGACGAAATTTAGTTCGTCCCTAACTAATTTCGTCCCTAAAAATTAAATTTCTTGTAGTGTTAAATGTAAAACATTAATTCATATTAAGAAAACACATCAAAAATAATTTTTACAACTTAAAAATATAATAAAATAATATACCAAAACTTCCAAAATTTTAAAACAAGAAGATCAATATTTAAATTTATTAAAATAATCATTTAATTAAAATACACTAAAATACGAAATGTTACACTTTGTTCTATACATTTATACTTTCTGTCATCACTCTTCATTATTATGAAATATATTGTTTAATTTTTTATTAAATGAAAAGAATATAATTAGAAAGCAGGCGAGCCGTAATTTTTATTTAATAATTAAATACCGATGTTAGATGATAAATATTATGTAGTAAATGCAATATTATGAATGATTGAAGATCAAAATTAAAAAGTCATTTTTTTATCTTATCATTTTTTTATCTTTTAAAGTTGATTCAAATGTGTTTGGTTATAGAGATTTTTTTTTTTGCTTCAGATGTGTTTGGTTATACAAATTAATTAGCACTAATTCCATCTAAGCTGGTTTAAATAATTATTGAATTATATTGGTTTGGTTTTTTTTTCTTGAAGGATATATGGTGAAAGGAAAATAATAATTGGCTTAAGGAAATATTGCAGCAGAGACTTCTCAAAAAGAATGGATGTTTGAACTTGGTGGAGAGTCTGCAAGCCCTAATCGACTCAAGCAACAGCCACACAAAAACTTTAATGTCCTTTCAATTAATTCCATAGAAGAAGACACAAATGATCAATTGATTCAATTATTCCACAAGCCAGCCAATTACCAGCCTTTTCATGTGTTGAAAAAACATTTCCATCGTCTATTCTAAGACTTCAATTTGTCTATTTTACTCCACTTCACAAACTTGTATTAAACTATGGTCTAGATCTCGTTTGTTTTCACAATTGATCTCAACTCATCTTATTTCATTTTATCTAATCATTATAATTTTTCTAAATTTTTGCACAAAATAAAATAATCAATTCAAATTTTTCGAATCTCAAAATAAAAATAATATTAAAAAGATATATTCTAACAATATTTTATTTATAATTAACTTTTAAATTTAATTTCAACTCATCTTATCTCATCTCATCTCATCTATGAAAATTAACGAGATCTTATTCTTCCTGCAAAGCTTTCTTAACAAAAACTTTTTATAACACCATACATGGTTTTATTTCTTTAAATTTTAATTTGATAGATATGTAATAAATAGGTGACGAGATGTCCGATACAACACTTGGATGATATCCAATTTTAGTTGAGTTTGTCACAACAGTTACGCAAAAGAAAAAATAAAAGTCTAGAGTAAATGTACTGTACAATTAAGCAATTGCCTTTTACTTGCTCTATAATTAACATTTTAAATGCCTATAGCAACTTGCTATATGTACCACTGTACACACTTGCATGTTCCTTCCACAGGATATATAAGATGGATGATATCATGACATTGGCTTGTCCAAAGAAGTAGTATATCGCGGAAATAATGCACATGATTTGGTTTCAATTAGACCACAAATAGTGAGGAAAAAAGGGAAAGAAAAAAAATATATCTCATTGTGCATGAGTTATATTCATAACTCTTTAATCAACACTTAGCTTTCTTAATAAAAACTTTAATAGTAATAGTAATCGATATAGTGGGATATAAGTGTAACATATAACATTACTTATGAAATAATAAAAAATTTGTCTTGTTAGAAAGTTTTGAAGAGAGATTAGCAAAAAAATACCTTTTTAAATTGCTCAAAAGGAGTGTAAAAATTGAATCTAAAATTATTGAAAGTTCACCTTAAATTGAAGAGATATATAGATATAATTTTATGAGAAAATATATTTGTTTCCTTAATATACCAAACAACTATTGAAATAATTGTATTTAAATTTTGAATTTTAAATAATAATTGATGCGGGACAAAATATGTATATTCTGACAGATAGTTAATCAACAGAAATTAGAAATTGAGATTGAGAAAATATGCAAGACAGATAGAGAACTTTGAAAAATATTGATTAATGATAAAATTTGAAATTAACTTGATGAAGCCTACAAGCCAAGTTTAAATAGTTTCAAAATTCGAGATTATGAGAATTTTTCCAAGAATGTAAAATTCAAATTATTGCATAAAAATTAAATACGTAAGTAAATAAGAATCCTACTAAGAATTTGGCCAAAATAAAAATAAAATCAGGTCCAAAACTTGAAACAATATTTCCTAAGAGTACAAAAATGAACGTAAATAGAAAATATGGATAGAAAAAAAAACAACTAATATATCTTGCCCAATTCCAAGGAAGATTATTCCTATGCCATATTTGTGCAAATTCATATTTTTAAGGTAGTTAAGCGTAATCAACGTGGAATTCAGACTCGGATCATCCGCACTAGTTTGGGTTTGCATTATTCTCGCCAAGTTAGAGAGAATTTTTCATTGAAATCTAAACTTTCTTACCTCGGTCTCTTGGGTGTCTAATTAAGCTCATCTTTTTTTTTCTTTTTTTTTTGTAGTCTCATCCCAACGAACATGAAAAAATTAAAATTAATTTAAACAGCTTGAAATAAAATAATATTGAGCATTTCATAATCCAAAACCAAATTTTTTCCCCACATCTCAAATCCAAAAGCACCATTTTGCATAGGAAAATTTGAAAAGAAAAATCCTGAACTCTAAGAAAATCAGCATATTTACCTGTCTCAAAAGTTGTCATCTTCCAACTTCAAACTTTCACCACCATCTTCGTTTACAAAATTTTCTATATATTCAATAAAAATAGTTACATCTTCTATTATGCCATATTCGTCAGGTTAGATAATATCATAGACTAGTGTAGAGTTTCAAATTTTCCAATCTATGGAAGAATGTTCCTCCTCAAAGATTCACCTTCTTTATGTATTTACAATAAACATAAAATCTGGATCCAAATCCTCACGTCAGTTTGGGGTTGCATCAATAACCATCCATTTAAAACAAGATTATAAATAGATTTTTAAAAAAATTCTTAGCAGTTATTACTCATTGGGTATCTATTACCTAAATAAAAATTGAAGCGATGTCTTCATAGAAGGATGAGTTATGTCATTAACCATTTAAATAAATTGTATTATTTATTCATTCTTATCATAAAGAGAAGTTCTATTTACAAGTAGAGATAAATGATTGATTTGACATGACTTGATTTGTAGAAGAAGTTTTAAAATTAAATAGAATAACTGTAAGAAATCTTGTCACATAAGCAATGTGGAGGATGTGTCCTACACGTTGGCTTGTAAATAGAAAAATTGAAAAATATTACATAAAAGTCTTACACTACATATCTCCATTTAATTAATATGTAATTTATCATTTTTTTTATTTAAACACAAATATTTAAGCATTAAGATAAAAAAAAAAAAAAAAAAAACAAACGACATGTTAATTAAGTGGAGGTATATGGTGTAAGACTTTCATAATTACTCCTAATAGAAACCTTTCATTTCTCAACTTTTTCTCTCCTCTTGCTCCGAAAAACCTTTTCTCTCATGTGATATAAACTCTTTAATTTTCAATCTTGAAAAAACCATTTCATTTCTTTCTCCTTTTTAAAATAATTGACAAGAAAAATTCTTCAGTTTTCACTTTTGTTACTCGACTAATTTAATTATTCCGGGCCGCGCATCTCTTAGGTTTAAGCCTATTATCTTTAAAGCCTGGGCCATGATTCTATCTCAAGTGGGTTGTGGCTCAGATCATCCATCCATAGTTTAGATCTACCCTCCCGTTTATCCAATGTTCACCTCATTCTTTTCAGATTTTTGTTGGATGGGAGTGGGATAAGTCTACTTTTTATGTATTTTTTCTATGCAGAGGGACTATCAATCACTTCACTCAATATCATATCATATGATGTAGCCGTGAGACAGCATAAAAGCACATGTGCAGCAATGTCATGCATGAAGCAGCAGCACAGGAGCCATCATCTTTGCAAATTGAACCACCGCAACTTAAAAAGCACAGGAGCTGATTGAAGGAGACACCCTAAAAAGAGCCAACATCTTTGCAGCGTACTGAATCCATCCCATCATTTAGGATAAATGATTCATCTTCCTGATTTTCACAATCTAGATAGAGAAGGTTCAAAATATACATATATCACCACATCAGCACCAAAATTGAGCTACTCACAAGGTAGGAAAACTACCAATAAATTAATGCCAATTTGGTACCACACCCTTCAACAAACTTCTCCTCTACCTTCTTTCTTTTCATGGTAACGATGATCCATCTTCATATTTGTCATGCAATAATCAAAGCGATTAAAAAAATAATAATAATAAATATATTCATCATTTTTTTTTCTCGTCATCTTCTCACCAATTATCTAATGCCACATCATGAAATGATGAGAAGATGATGAGAATTGGGATGATGAGTAACATTACTAAAAAAAAATGATCATCCATTAATAAGAATGCAACACGTCCTGTTTGTCTGAGAGTATAGCATTTTACTTTCTCCTGCTTTGTATCCTTGAAAGGTGACAATTAATATATACGATAAGATACCCATTAGCCTAAGTGATGGACTAAATCATTACAAATATGCTTTTCCTAATGGGTAAAAGCAATCCATGCAAAAGCAAAAGATTTGACGGTCCTAAAGCAAAATTAGTTCTTTCTTAATTATTTGTTTTAATTCCTGTAAAGAAGTCTGTCGGTGCAGCTCGTTTTGTTAAACAATAACATTTTTGCATATTTTCTTAGTTTGGTCATAAGAACAGTACCAACTTCCACTAATTCAACGGCACAAGCAACTAAAAATGCAATTGGGATACCTAATGTCGTGCACCAGAAAGCATATCAAGATCTCTTAAAGTTAATCTCATCGGAACTTTAAAACTTAAAGCAAAAAACAAATCAAGATCATGTTTTAATGTATTTCTCGACTAACAATAAAAGTAGTTACACGATGTCATATCTCTCGTCTGTTTAGGACTAGCCATGCAATAATCAGAACCACCATTAAAATTGCAGTTTCATTCAAAGCCTATGTATTATAATGAACCTGCATGCACAACCTAGGTTTTAGTCCTCTTCTTAACCTGTTTACCTAAGTGAAAATTCAAACGTGATGTGTGGACTAGTTCGGCCAAACATATGATCATGATGCAGCCAAAGTTTACAAACAGTAGGAGAATCGATCAGTAGCAAAACACGAATTAGCATATATAGATCTCAACTTTCAGATATAAACTTCGTGTTGGAGCCCTTGCCTTTATATCTGAATCTGTATCACTCAATATGAGACAAGACCATGTATTATAAATAATTTTGGTCGGTCCACTCTGTATTTCCTTGCCCAGCGCTGCCATGCCATTGCCTGTTGTAGACAATATTGTTCTAACAAAGCTGCCATTTATCAGTTTGGAAAAGACTGGTCAGCCAAAATCATAAAACAATAAATCTGGAAATTCTTTTAGGAAATATTGGAAAATTTATATATAAAAAACCACCTCCAAACAATCATCACATTGATCTCAAATTCACCTCCAAATTATGACCACGTTCAACTTACCCTTAACAATCCGACTTTTTGTTGCAAGTTACTTCGGAATCAAACGGGGGGCCGGCCGGGATCAGTATCATAACTACACTAGGTTAAAAAAAAAACGTACGAAAAAGTAGTGGCCCCCGGCGCATGGGGGCAAAAACCATGCTCCTCCCAGCTCCTATGATGGCAAATTTCCCTTTTCTTCTTTCAAAATTAGTAATGGACAGTAATTAGTAGTTTCTATTATATTATCAATATGGTGAATAAAAAAATATGGGCAATATCACCAAATTTAATACCCAATATTATGATCCAGGAACAGAAATTACAAGGTTTATTAATTGAGGATGAAGTATAGTTTGAAACAATTTCTTATGTAATTTACCCTTTCGATATCTTTTTTGGCAACTAATGCATTAGACTAGTAACGAAGCAACTCAGAGGTTTGCTCAATGTGTAAATCAGATAATTACTATATAAATCAGATAATTACTATATACTAAGTTTTTTATCAAACTCGTATCATGATCTCACCGTAATGATGTAATTAACATTATCTATTAGCATTTGAACTTATTATTTAAAAAATAATAATTGATCTAATAATTTATGCACAATGATAATTCAACACAATATGAGGAAAACTGGATAAAATTATAATATACAGCTAAATTCCATTAAAAAAAAAACTAACTCATATATATATAAATATATATATATATATATATATATATATGCATATCTTCCTCAACTATTACTTACCGTCGATTTCCCTGGCTACAGTTGACTGCTAAACATCAACGTAGATCCAACAATTTGCTGCGAGCCCTATCATCTCATACTTTATTCTTAGCCCTATTTGTTTTAGTTTGCATTCCCTTTTCAGCAAATACAAAGATCAACATGCAAGAATTAGCTAGTTAGCGCTCATTAAGTAATAAACCAGTTAATGATTGATCCGCTCTTGATATTCTCAAACTATTCGAACAATAGCGAAGAGAGCATTCAAGAATGTTGGAGACCACATCTACTGACAGGAACAACATCCAATAACACCAATGGGAATATGCTCTATCAGGGTTTTGCCATGAAATTTATTCAAGAATGTTGGAGGCCACCTCGTTTGTTTTTACAATCATTCACATCTTATCTCATCTCATCATTACAACTTTCTCAAATTCTCATAAAAAATAAAATAAACAATTCAACTTTTTCAAATCTAAAAAAAAAAAAAAAATTAAAAAAATATATTCTAATAATATTTTAATCAACTCTTAACTTTTATCTCAACACACATTATCTCATTTTATTTGCAAAAACAAACGAGACATCAAATCAAACTATAGTTTTAACTTTTATTCGTTTCACAAATGAACCATTCGTAAACACAAACTTATGATTAATTATAATTAAATGATATAATTCATATAAAATTTCACTAGATTTGCATAAGCTCTTAAACTTGAATAATTGGTTTTTTTTTATTTTTTGTTTTGTAATATTATCTTTAATTTTTTTAATGAGAACATTTGAAATATTTATAAATATAAGATGAAATTATGTTCATAAACTATGCATGTTACTTGAAACTTTACAAATATAATCATTGTTATCTATATGCAGTCGTATGTGCATATAAATTATACAAAACTCATTTTATTTGATAAGATTTGTAGATAAAGTTATTATATATAAATATATATATATATAGATATATATACAATATAAAGAATTTGTTTTGTAAAAATTAAATAATTTGTGAACAAGTTTAACCTCGCGCGCTTGAATTAGTTATTCGTAGATATAAAATATAGCTCAATAATAAACTAGCATTCGAATAAAATTTAAAAACTGTTAACCACTCACTATACTTGCTGATCCTCTACTCTCCCTCCATGCACGGACAGTCGAAGGTTCACTGGGCCAGGCAATCCCAACACCTAAGCTAATGCAATTGGCCTTAAACTGTCCATCATTGTTGTGGAAGGAGATTCCAAGTCGTAAATACAAGCATGATCAACCAACTTAGCCAGAGAAAATCAACCATAATCTCAATTATATATTTGAAAAATATTTTAACTTCAAAGAAATTATACAAAAATAATCTCAATCAGATTGTAAATTTATTTTTATTGTAAAGTAAATCTAACAAATTATATAAAATCACGTCAATTTATAAATTTACTTTTATATAATCTCTTTGTGTCTGTAGCAGTTCTCTTTCAATTGTAAGTACTACGCCAGGTGTGTTTCCATCTCATAAGCACTCCTTCCATACTTGAAAAGCAACTACTAAATTACAATAACAAACGTACGTAGAGAAAATAAAATATACACCAAAAATAATCATGAAATGATATAGCGACAGCCAAGACCTAGGCAATAGAAAGAGCAGTAGAAAGAATTATCCTTCAAACCTTAAGCATACCCAAATCAAGACACGATCAGAAATAAGACTTCGGGCTCCAATAATTGAGGAAACCCTAGTTTTTCATTGACCCCTGAAGGTGGAACCTTTAGGGGGGATTTCATTCACACCAGAAAGCACAACTTGAAGCCATGTTTAAACCAGATCTGATTGGCCGATGCCAAGGTATCCTTCTATAATAAAAATTTACACCAGAATTTTACACCAATACTTTTATGTTTTCCGGGTCTTTAAGAGATCGTATACATTGCGATGATGTAAAACACCTCTTCTTGCAACATAACAGGTTTCTATTCAGCCATGCACTGTGTCAGCCTCGATCCTGAGAGGATGATAAAAGCAAATCTAACTGAGAATTGTCAGAAAATGATCCAATTAAATGACGTCCAGACAGACCTTTAAACTGAACATCTTCAGCCCACAAAATCATGCAAAAGTTGGCCTCCAATAACATCCCTTCCAAAATGCCGATTATGTGATTCAAAGCCTCCCATAACATATCCCTCAGCACTTGTGTCGAGGCCAAGGCCGAAACGTTGAACTGCATTTATGGGAAATGGCTCTGATAAACCAATCCCATTATTTTGGTGAAGACCCAATGTTAAAGAAACACCACTACTTCCACCCGCCATGCTCATACCTATACCCACATGAGGATGACTTGAGAAGTTGTAGGATAAGTGCTGTGGTTCCTCACTCCCCACAGGTATATCAGGAACTTCATTTCTAGTCCGCTTTGATGGGTTGTCTTGAACCCTTTGGGCAGAGGTGGATGGGTTGTCGGATACAAGTGAGTTTACTGAAGTTAAATGATCACTTGATCTGTTGCCACTTCGTTCGTCCCTTTGTAAAGATTTTTGTGATTGCCGTGTTTCTAGCATGTGTATTTCTTCCACCATTGGCTTCCAAAGCCTCACTCTTGCATTGATAAACCAATTAGAAACCTGGCTTATAACAGTTTCCAAAATTGATTAGATATAATCTCAGATCAATATAAGGATGAAACTTTTGTACATTGAAAATAAAAGTAAAGTTTACGAAGAAAAGGCACACCTGGCTTCGTGATAGGCCAGTTTGTTTAGCCAACATTAGTTTGTCTGTATCAGTAGGATAACTGTAATATAACATGGCAACTGGGTAATGTCAACATGCTCATAAAAGGTAGACATGAGGGGAGATGTTTTGTTGTTCCTTTGGATGTTAACCAGGTAATTAAATTACTTACGGATGGAGAAAGTGTTCAAACAGCCATGCCCGGAGAACAGTTACAGCGCGTTCAGGAAGCCCCCTTTGGGGCCGCCAAACAGGTTGGTGCTCAAGGAATCCTGAATCGTGCATAGGTCTCTGGTAATGTAGTCCTCTCTCAGTGCTCCCAAATCTTGGACCTTCATCTTTTCCATGCGCTGCATGACCCTGAGCCTTACTTGTGAACTGAAGCTGGTCAGTAATCACATTCTTCAAGCACCTGAAATGCTTAGACATAGCTTTTACGGCCAAGTTGGCATAGGGAGCAGCATTGCCTAGCCCAGCAACGTATTCAAATGATGCTACTACAGCCTGCATCTGTTGATAGTATTGCTTGTACCTCCTGTAAACCTAATGAAAATGAAAAACAGTGAAAAAGAATACTCAAGTAATAGATGGGGCAAGAAATTAGCGGGGAACTCATCCTGGTGCGCAGCCCTAACCCAGTAAAAACGCTGCAATATCAAAACCAAACTCTTAAATGGAAGGGAAGCATATGAGAAACTTAAAGATTCAAATGCAAACAGGAAGACAGCTTAATTAGCTGCAACATGTGTCCCATTTACAAAGGAGCACAAAAATGATAAAAAGCAGTTCACATTTAACTTCACTACTGTTGTTCTCAAATATTTAAACCCAATAGACACCCCAATCATTTCCTATTCTAAGAAAATTCTGTCATTCTTGTCAATTCCATTCTTGTTTCCATTGTAAAAATGGGGTATTGGGTGTTTCTCCTTCATATCTGTTTCGGTGCCTTAACTGGGGGATGCCAAAATTATTTACTGCAAAAACAAATTCACCTCAATCCAACTTACACTTGGCACCAGCTGATGGGATCAGTTGCATGAGATACATGCATATATATAAATATATATATATATATATATATATATATATATATATTACTTCTGATAAGATTGGAACTTAAGTAAGCTTTAAAATGACACCCAAGTGGGGAGACCAATACAATTTATACAATGGCTAGAGCTCTTAAAATAACAAGAGGTAATATAGGGATACCAAAAATGCAGCTTACCTTTCAAATTTGGTAAATGATCGAGCTACTTATATGTAACGTGAGGGGAATATGGATACTAAAAGTGCAACTTATAATACTGTTTACAGATGTATAACTATTAGTAAATGCAATTATTAAGTTCTACAGGCTAGAGGAACCTTTGCCTCTACATAGAAGGAAATCATAATTTAGGTCTCACCAATTTGAGGTAACTGGCGCTATGTAATGATAAGAAACAAAACAAAAAAACTAAATGATAATGCATCTTTACTCCATATCCACATTTCATACAGCCCAAATCTTTCATTACTGGATATTAAAAATTACCTTTAACATCATTCAATATCAATTTTTGACAAAGGGTCCCGACAACAGATATTTAGTTCCAAGAGTTTTACGATCGAAGTCATGAGGTATTGTTTCAGGACTGTGCTTGAAAGTAAAAGGAGTCTCATTTGGTGAAAACTAGACCAAAAGGTACTAGATATCTCCATGGGGGTAGTTGTCTTTGTTTAAACGTCTCTTTGACCACAATAACAGGTAGGCAAAGAGTATAGTGGGACATGAACACCTATGGGATCTCCAAGTGGTGTATTTATGCAAAATGTTGAGACACCACTTACGACACTCGTGTTCACAACAAGTCCCCTCTCACATGTGAGCCTCTATCAAACTGACCGAACACCTTTGTATGTGAGCCCTTCAAAGGCACTCGAGTTGCCTAAAATGCAGCAATCACAAAAAGCAATTAATTCCAATAGTCAGAGACTCAGTGTGAGCCATATACCACATGTTAAAAGTAAAAGACTTTGCCCAAGCTAAACCATGGTCTTTGGCGCAGATTGGGGAGATAAACATGGGAAACCTTGAGACCTTAAAATAAGATATCATCACTGAATTCAATTCTGTGAATTTGGGCCCAACAATTTAACACATTTTGAATACCACCCAAGGTGGGATTTACCACTTATATATACCTTCAAACCACAATATGTTTTAAACGAGAAGTTTATCAACTACTTTTTGGACATTTTAGAATTAAACTACATGAAATAGTTTGCTCTTCATGGGTTAAGAAACAGAAGAAAAAAAAAATTGTTATCCTTGCCATTTTTCCAGCTTGCCTCATAAAAAGATCAATGTATACACTATTGTAATAGGAGCCGGAATTCTCATAAGAAACAGATTGAAGAGCAACAGTCTTGGCATCCAATATCTTGTGAGTTTCCATATACCAAGAAGTTCTCAACTCATTTGTTTTTTTAATTACATAGGTTTTATTTAATGTTATTGGTGGTAATTTTTGTGGAATTTGTGTCATTTTTTTCCATCACTTTCTATATGTTGAATTTTGTTGTCTTTTATTTTGAATGCTTTCCCTTTTTTTCATTGTGAACATGCGCAAAATTTGTACATAAAGGTAAGTAATTATTTTGTTCCACAAAAAGGGAAAATGATCCGGTTTCATTCGCTTAGAAAAACAAATCAAGCGTTGTATGCAAACTGTATTTTGGGAAGTGACAAAATCACAATTTATAAATAGCTCTTTATTAAATTTTGTCATTTCTACATGAAAGTTTTGAGTATTTTACATTAACAGTTTCCTGCACTTTATAAGGATATTTTTGGGGGCAAAAAAATATTTCATACAAGATGACTACAAATAAAACAAATGTGAGAATCTTATATTCCTAGGAATCTCATCATGTCCCATGTCATTCCTAAAAGTGGGTTAGTCACATTACAATGCATCAAATTCCTAGAAATGAGGATGCCTAAGCACATATCAAAATATGTAACCAAAGGCCCCGTTAATGTGGAAGGAAAGTGGCTTTCTTGACTCCCCTCATTACTTAACTTGGAACAAGTAAATTACTCAATCTCACATGCCCCATTCCCTAATATTGACCGGACAGAATGTACTTGTTCGATCCTAGTTATTTTCGAACAAGTCAATTCCATCTTACATGCCTATTTCCTATGACTACTACTACATATAATAATAAAAACCTATTTTAATGGATAAATGCATGCATGCTCATAGAATATGTTTCCCCCACATGGCCATTCTACATGCAAATTATAAACATGACTGGTCGTAGCCATCACTACTGTAATATTGACAAGAAGAGAGACCAACTACTCACATAAATTGATCTCTATCTGGCTAACATAAATGGCAGCCTGCAAAATTGAATAGCAAGTCACAACCCTAGTGCATTGGAGATATACATGTGAAGGGATCAATTGCTTTACAGCTCATAAGGAATTTTTCAGTTAATTATCTGATTGGTTGTGCCAATTTTGGTTCAACAAAGGGAAAATGATTTTTATTTTCTATCTCATTCGGTAAATGAAATTGCTTTGTAGCTACCTTGGATTTAAAAGGGAAAAGCTCTTTTAATCTACTGAATTCAATAATCTGGAAAAATAAAATTAAATAAAGAGGGCAGACACCTTGTCATCTACTCATTTCATCCTCTTTAGTTTTGGAATACCATTATGCTTTATTTACACACTTTATAGGAGTATAAATCATTTCAAACGGATTCCTTCACTCACTTTATGCACCTAATGCCCTAAACTCGGTGATAATAACCCCAAGTATAACTCATTTTATAGCTGTCAGACACTTTAAAATGCCAACTTAATGGATATATTCCTTCCTGTCTCCTTTTCCAAAAAGATGATTTTGCGATCACCAAGACCATCTATTCGTTGATATAGAATCAAATGCACAAAGAACACAGCTGAGGAAGCTATAAATTACAAATTAAAGATACTTATCCATGCAACACCACAGACTGCACGTTGTTTAAATGAACGACCAACCAAACACTTTTAACACCATTTATATATTTAATTAAGAAAACAAAACATTCCAGAAGTTGCTTATACAGTGACAACGCTTAGGTTTCATAAAAACCCATCTCGAGAAAAGATCGTTCTTTAAAGAAGATCAACTTGAAAAACTGTTGAGCCAAATTTGCAAGAAAGGAGACTAATCGACGCAACAGAACCCGAATTAATTACCTATTCAATGCTACAATGATGATCAATTGGGTTGCAAAGTTGTAATTTAAAAAAAGAAATCAAGTGCAAACTGGATCGACTGCAATACCACCCATCAAATTTTAAAAAGTAGTGTACCTCATCGAGCATCGAAATGAGCCTCGACTTCTTTCTCCGAACCTCGCCCCCATCTCCACAACTAGGCGGATCTTCTACAATTCCAGTTGCGCTCAGGGTCTCCATGGGAGAGTCCATGAGAGCTGAATCCACCGCGATCTTTTCGGCGTAAATTCCACGACCAGCCACATCGCAGAACTCCCCCAGCAACTGTTGCGCGGGCTTCAGGAACCTCGATCCCTTCAAAACCGAAGCGTATCCCGTAAACGGTCCGAGCGGCACGGAGCTCCGCGACAAGTCGTTCGAGGCCGCGGCACTGCCACCAACAACGGCAGGAATAACATACCCACCTGCACTGGACCCGTATCGTTGGAGATTCAGCTCCAGTGGGAGGTTGCTTTGTTGGGTAGCATGTGATGACAAAGATAGAGACAGTGGTTCTGGCTTAAACACCGCCACTTCACCACCATTATAGCTCTGATCGAAATCTCGAAGGCTCTGGAGACTTCGAGGATAAAGAAAAGGGATACTGTTGATTTCTTGGATAGAGCTCGGAATATTAGGCAAGGAGGATTGGGGATCCAAGTAAGGGTGGTGAGAGGCCGAGGAAGAAGACGAAGCACCGTTCATAATACCACCCACGAACCCCATCAGATTGGCGCTTTCTTCTTTGACAGAGCAGCCACTTGCTTTGCAAGCTTCGGTTGTGGGCCCCGAAAGCTGGTGGTTGTGGTGGTGGAAATTGTGTGCGGCGGCGGCGGTGTTGGCGCAAGTCAACATATCGGAGGAAAGAAGCGCGGGATCGTAGAGGGGAAGCAAACCTGCGCACCCTTGGAGGTTAGCCGAGGTGGGTTCCACAACCCCACCGTGGTGGTTCTGGGCGATGACTACCCTGAGTTTATCTCTTCTACTTTGTTGTGGGACATGGTAAGGCTCGAAACCCTCCGCCATAGCTAGGCAAAAGAGGAGAGAGAGAGAGAGAGAGGGATGGAGGGAGGTGAAGAGTTTGGGGTATTATGGGTAATACAGAGGAGAATAATAGGAGAGGGAGGCTAAAGAGATAGGGTGGTGATGAAATGAGAGGCTATCATGATGTTATTCTGAGCTGAAAAAGTTATGGCAAAGACTGGTACAGTTAGAAGCAGAAGCAGCAGCAACAAGCAGCAGGAGATACGTGAATTGATTGAGAGTGTTGGGTGGCCATGGATGCACGCATCTTCATACGCTCACTCATATTGCGCGCGCGCAAACACACAAACACTCAAAAACACACACAGATCATTTGCACAACGAGATTTCTTCTATCTCTACCATGGGGAAGTGGCCGAGAGCGCATAGGGTTTCGAGGAACCGAACGAAGACCGGCTACTTCCGGTAATAATTGAACTCAACTGACTGTGTGTGTTTCAGATATTTCTGACAGTGGGAGAGTTTTTTGCATATGTATTTGTCGTTTTATGGATTTTCGGGCTGTTCTGTGTTTATTTTATTAATTTAGTTAAATAGGTTTTTACATTTTTATGGATGATGACGCACGTGAGAACGCGGGAACAGAGCAATGAATGAGTGAAAGGCTGTGAGACTTTGCCCTTCTCAACACTCAAAATCCGCCATAGCTCTCTTGTTTCTCGCTTTACGAGGTTCTGTTATTTTTTAATCGTTTTTATCCCAAATATTATTTATTTCGGAACCATTTAGAAACAAAACAACAAGACAACAGACAAAATGTCTTTGAGCTCTAAACTACTTGTTAAAATCTGAAATTATGATCCACCGCCTTTGTGTAAATAAGTTTCAAGCATAATTGGGTATAAGTTGAGATTAAAATTAAAAATTAAAAATTAAATAAATTATTATTAAAATTATTATTTACAGAATATATGATCACTCAACCTAAATCTGTCAGTACTCATGGCTCGACAACTATTTATGTTAAGTACTGTGTTTGAGGACATCCATGTCTATCAAATTGTACGCACATGTCTGTTAAGCGTGCGAGAGTTTTTAAGGCATTTATTGAGCAGGCATGTACGTGAGAGATATTAGCCTTCGGGCTTGAGATAAAGGAAGAAATTCAAAGGGAGCGTGGAAATGAGGCGAGTGGGGGCGGGCGGGAGAGCCATTGTCCAAATGGAAGATGGGAAAGCATGCACTGTACGGGGCCTGCAGTAAGGTAAGACTGTAGCATCACTGAAACACCGTTCCGTCGAACGACGCTAAACCCGGGCGCGCCCTCTTTCTCTCTCACTGTCTCTGTCTCTGTCTCTGTCTCGAGTCTCTGGATCTCTCAAGCAAAAGATTTCTCCATTTCTTCAAAGAAATTGTGTAAAATGGGCTTTTCTGAGTTCTGAGACAAATTAGTAGTAAAGAAGGAAGGAGATCGATCATGACGATGTCACCTGGACATCCCCCATCCCTATCAACAGTCAATATCGCCCTGATTAATTGTCAGTAATATTAGAGCCTACCTGATCAGCAGAATTGAGTTGAGTGAGTGAGTGTGACTTTGGAACTCCACTTTTTTTTTTTCTTATCTATCTAGCCATCTAGGGTTTTTTTCCTTTTTAACATTTCCCCACTAGAGTACTTATTTATATCATACCATAATTACCCCAAAAGTAATGTTTTTTCGTAAGTGCCAATGCCATTACAGCCTCACCTAAATATGCGACTAATCAAATAGAATGTTTTTGTCAATTTTATAGTTAAATATGGACATACTTTTAAACTCATTGACGTAGAATTGAATTGAAATGAGTTAAATTTTTTTATAAATAATAATAAATTGAAATATATGAATGAGTTTTATAACATTCATTTAAAATAAATTTAAATGTATTTGAATGTTAAGATGAATTTAAATATATTTATAAAAAGTTAAAAAAATTATGAATCTCGAGTATAAAGAGATATTGAGTTGAAAAAAGTTATGAGTCTAACGTGTAAAAAAATTTTGAATTGAATTAAATTTAATGATTTGAAAATTTAATGTTTAGATGTCTCACACAACTTAAATTAAATTGAACTAAGTAATCTAGTTTCAAACAGGGCCATAATTAGAGCTTTGTAAAACAAATGAAGTTAGTTTTACATGTTTAAATTGGAAGAAGGGAGTCTGAAGAAACTTTGAGCACCTTTCAAACGGGATCCTTGTATTTCAATATTGACATTTATTTTAAATTTTAGGAAAATGGTTCATCCATTTTCCCCTTTGAATTATCATTCATTTATAATGTATTGAATGATATGCACCTTCATTTAAAATTATGACATCCCATTTCCCTAGCTAGATCAGGTAGTCTAATTTATTGTTCATCTTAATGATTACATGCATTGGAAAAAAAAAATGAATGTATATACTCCTACCTTAAGTACTTATTTCAATATTATTAAATGTTATGAAACTGTTTAACAAAATTTTAGATATAATATATGTTTTATTGACAATAATTCAAGGGTAGAGATATTAGTACTGCTGCCATATATATCAGCAAAAGTCTCGTGACATTAAGATCTCGTTTATTTTCAATTCATTTCATCTAATTTTTTTATTATAATTTTTTAAATTTTTATATAAAATAAAATAAATACTTTAATTTTTTAAAATTTTAAAATAAAAATGATATTAAAAAATATATTCTAATAATATTTTATTTAATTTTTAATTTTAATCTCAGTTTAATTTTTTTTTTAATTAAACCTAAAAAAAACTTTAATTGTATCACATCAGTTGTCATTTTTTTTTTTCCCCTCCGCAATCATATAATAATATCAAGACTGCAAAATATTAACGAGCGTGGATAACCTGATAAGAGTGGAGTTGTTTTATAGTTCTAACATTTCTCCTGTATAAGATATTGGGTTGAACTCACTATTATTGTTTAGGATCCCGTGCTATTTTTCTATTTAATGCTGTTCAAAATATTCGCACAATGTCACAACCATGCACCAACAAGGATTCGCTCGAAGATTTTAGTTTGTTTACTTACCTATATATGAGTTTGTTGGGGTTGAAGAGATATATATACATATATATATATATATATATATATATATATATATATGTACATGTAATTAACCCATCTGATCTCAGTTTTCAGGTTGATATTTTTGGGCAAAGACTCGATTATTACTCTATCTTAGCTGGTTCTGCTCTGCGCTACTATATGAAATAATCTACCCTTTCGTAACCTTAATTAAGGGTTGAATATATAATTTATTGAATCTATATGATCTCCAGCTCTACTATTATTTTACATGCAAAATTGAATAAGTTTCCGGCCTAGTCCCCACTTCTTTACTTTTTTTTTTTTTTCCCCAACAACAAACAAAAATGATAGTAAAGCTTTATTACTACTTAATTAGGTGGTTACGTGTAATCATGATCACATATACATGCATAAAATAACCTTAAGAGACTTGTCTTTCCTTTTGCTTTAGGATCCCCGCCATACTTTTTACCTTTAAACCTGGTACTTTATGTTTATGGTATGGTTATTAGCTTAAAAGGAGCCTCTTTCCATTTTAAAATGGAATCCGATTTCATTTTTTCGAGATTAAAGTGTCCAAATCTGTAATTAGTGCGATATGCCCTTTTCCAAAAGAAAAGAAGAAAAATAACAAAAAGATAGAGCTAGTCCGCTCAAAGTCTTAGTCAGTCCAATTTTGCCAATTTTACATAGTAATTTAGCTAATAATTGTCTATCAAATCAGGCATGGCACAGAAGATGAACCGGACCTGTAAGAGCGCCTAGCATTGGCTTTGATACAGCCATATCATCTAGCAAGTCACAATACATCTAATTTGACACAAGATGCACATGCATTAGAGAGTAGGTGTAATATGACATGTACACAAGACCCTCTAGCTTTAAGCGAATAGAATTAGGAACTATTTGTATAGTGAGATGAGATAATATAATTTTAGATAAAAGTTGAATAAAATGTTGTTAAAATATTATTTTTAATATTATTATTATTATTATAAGGTTTGAATTGCTTATTATATATATTTTTTATGAGAATTTGAAAAAGTTATAATGATGAAATAAGAGGAGATGAGATGGGTTGAGAGTGTTTATCAATCCAAACGACTCCTAAAACTTTGCTTAAAACAATGCTAATACTCTTCTTTAGGTCATATACTCTTCGAGCTCCATGCCACGCAAAAATTTTAATACAAGTAATACTTTAGTCTTAAGTATATTTCCAAACAATTAATCTTATCAATTGCTGCTCTATATTTTCATATATACCTTATTAATTTTATACCTTCAAGATTTTTGATTGGGCTGGAGAAGAGACGATAAAGATTTTCTTTGATTTTTTAATTAAATTATTATATTATTAAGTCGAAGTGTTTAACACACTATTTATATCAATTAAATAGTAATATTTAATTTATAAAACTCAAATCTTAAAATTTATCTTTCAAATTAAATTATACTGCGTGAGTACTTTATTAGATGTGTAAAGCACACTAACTTGATAATAGAGTTTTTATTTTAAATAATATGAGATCTTATATTCAATCCGAGTTAACATTATGTGCATATTTTAGCTTTATATATATATATATTGTAAGCGAACTTGGGTGAATTACGTGCAATTTAGCTACATCATTTATCTGTAAATAAATTAGGGGTGAAAGCCGTCCCATTGGGCGTGATTTTTGGACAAAATTGATGCTAATGGACGATTGAAAAGTGGAGAGAACAACTGACCGTAACCGGTTGATGGAAAGGAAGAAAATCAGCCATATCAACTTCAGCAATTCTCAGTCGGTGTTCAATTCCCTTAGCGGCGAGCTGCTTCTGAGAGAATAGAGAGAGTTGCAAGGGGGGGGGGGGAGAGAGAGAGAGTTGCATAGGTTGAAATTGAAACGGGAAGAAAGTTGGGAAAGAAGACCCCATATTGAAATAGCGCTGTTTAAGTGAAACGGCGTTGTTTGATACGTATTTTTTTTCATAAGTTTTTAATAAAATAATACATCTTTTTTATTATGTGTTGTATACTTACAGGTATAAAATGATGTCATTCCACTTAAACTCAAGTGAAATGACATTGTTTTGATTAGGGTATATTAAAAAAATATATAGTTTTATTCCTTCGATCGGTTCAATAGTACGGTCTAGTTTCAAACCGAATTGTTGAATGTCAGTTCCTTCAATTTGCCATCACATGCCGGTTAGTTCTCTACCGGTTCTGGCCGGTTCCTGACATGGCTAGTCAATTACCGTCGGTGACGGATTGTGTCAATTTTTGTTCGATCCTAAAATAAATAGCTTAAATCGGTATATTTTTCTGATTTAGTTGAGTTTGGATAGACAATTTAAATAAAATATTATTAAAATTTATTTTTTAATATTATTTTTATTTTGAGATTTAAAAAAATTAAATTATTTATAATATTTTTATATAAAAATTTTAAAAAATTATAATAATTAAGATAAAAAATTATGTATAAAAACTAAGCAACGACTATCTAATTTTAAGGAGAAAAAGAATAAAAAACAAAAGTTTAATAAGTTTTTTTTGGAATACACAGAGATAGACGAAGGGATGAAAATGGGGATGTGAAAAGAAAGGACTGTAATTGCGTCAGCAGTTGCGTGAAGGGGAATACTCATGCACAGTAGTATACTATTGTCATCACTGTTAAAAATGTAAAACCTTTACTCAATTAATAAAGCTCCCTGCGACTGCATGTCCTTCTGCTGGAACCAGTACTTTCTCCTCACGTTTTAACCGTTGGATATTCCTCGAACTTCGTATTCAAACCTGAAATGCTGTTGGTGTCAGTATTGGCGGCCCCTCTTGTGCCTGCAGGACCTCACAACCTATAGACATTATTGCCAGATAGATGGTACTGGTAGGGCTCTATAGGACATTGACGTTTGTATTTCCATGGCCCATCTACTTTTTTCTATCTATCTATCTGTTTTCTCTACTCTCCACCAGAATAATTACACATCATTTTACTCCTTTTTTTTTGAGAGACGAAGGTGGAAGAGAAATCATGAGGGTTAACTATTTTTTATTATTTTTTACCATCATTAAATATTTATTTTAGGTATAAAAAAATATTCTAACTACATAAAAATAATCATAACTGAGATGTAATTTTTCAGATTCTATAGCTTTTTGTGCCCCTCCTATTCCATTCCAAACGAGTGGGCTGCAGCTATACTACAATCATGCCCAGATTAAAAAGCTACCAGTTGTACCTCCTACCTTTTTTTTTTTTATTCCCAATTATAACACCATATTGTAAATAATTTTATATATTAATTAATTAAGTATATAATTATCAAAACATTTATCAATTTAATATGAATTCATATAATTAAAAATGATAAAATTTAAAATAAAAATAAGAATTCTTATTAAAACAGTCATACTAAAGTTTATGCCACCAGCACTTTTGCGTTAATAATAAGAGATCATACCTAAGGTTTCATGTAACATCCACCTTTGTGCTTGAGAGGGTGGACATCATATTTTGTATTACAATCTAATATTCATCCACTTCACTATTATATTTTCAACTTAATAAAAGTAATCTTCGTATATATAGTTTAATACAGTTTAACTTAGAAAGCAGCTTATTGCTCTGTCCAACTCGATCATGTTTATGAAGATATATGAATAAATATTATTTTTTATATTTATTTGAATTTTGATTGATCTTGAATCTTGATTGGTTTGAAAGAAAAATAATATTTTATTAAATAATTGTATAAAAATTATGTAATAGTTATTACTAAACGAATATGCTCCAAGAATAAAAATTTTACAATTTCCTTCCCTAATACAGTATTTATAACCTTTTCTATTCCTTTTTCAACTTTAATGTTAAACCAAGGTTTCAAGTTAAAATTCCTTGGAAAATAAGTCATAAACGTAGCTCTAAATATTTCCATTAACACTTTTATTGATTTTATAAATACTTCCCATAAAACAGTTTCAAGAAAAGCATATGCATATTATAAAATTGTATAAAGACTTTGGCTGAATAAAAAATTCATAGATGAGACATACTATTCATTAGAAGTAAGGTTTATATGTGTGTGTATGTACACATACTATACTATACTATACATAAATCGGCATGTTAATGCACTACTTATAATGGCACCCATTATAAGTTAAAAATCAAAACACCAATAATTTTTTAATATAGCTGTTGTGAAAATTAAACTTTTATATAATAAATGTGCTGTGTGCGAAAAAAATAAAGTTTATAAAAATATATTTTCATATATATATTGTCATCGTTCTCACATCACATATTATATATAATTTGTTTTATAATTTTTTTCTCTTATTAAATATGTAGTATATGAATGATGATCAGTAAAAAAATTTAATTAATTTAGAAAAAATAAAAAGAAAAAAAATTAAAATTTAAAAAGTAAATTAAAATAAAGATAATATATAATGTGTGGAGATGAAGACTAACAAAACTCAAATATTATATCCACCGACGAAGAGATGATAGCTAGCGTTGTTTAAAAGAAGACGAAGAAATGATAGCGTTAAATATTGTTTCTGTAAAGTGTGAAAGGAAATAAAATAAAAGAAGGTTAACCTCTGAAATCAGATTATGGAGAAATGAATACGTATTATGATGATCCTCTCGTGTTAGCAATAAACTAAGTTATTGTCAATGATGAATTTCATTCCAGTAATAATCTCATGTAACTGTTAGAAAAATTGGATCATCACGTGTATATAGGAAGTAAAATATTAGTATTAATTAGGAGAAAATGATGGAAAAGAAAAAGAAAGGCACTACTACTAGTACTACTAGTACTACTAGTACTACTACTGATCTAGTACCAGAGAAATCGGTAAAGAAAATATTGCTAGCTAATCAGTCTCTAATCACGTAAATAAGAAGAAATCATGTCATTATCAGCAAAGACAAAGACAACAATAATACTACAATCATGCAAGACTTTTTTTTGCTAATTAGGTGTGATTAGAAGGCAATTTGGCTCTATCATTGAAAAGGGAGCAAAAAAAAAAACAAGGAAAATAAAAAATAAACCAAAATAAAAAGTAAAGAAAATAAAACGATTGGTCCTCAATTGATAATATGAGATTGTTTGTAATCACTTTTGATTTCTAGACAAGATTAGAGCAGCTGTATTTCATTTAAGGAAAAATGATTTAAAGGCTGCTAGCTTCTTCTTGAGTACAATTGGCTTGCAATTGGAAAAAATGGGCAACCATACCAGCTAAAACAAAGATAAAAATTATTCTCATCAGTCACTATTTATCATCCGACACCCTATGAAAAATGCTTCCATACTTTATGAAAAAGCTATACGGGTAAGGTGTGAAGAGTAAATAGTGACTGATGCATAATAAATCTGAAAAAGATACATTGTTGAAGCAGAATGTGTTAAAAAACATCATTAACCATTGGGGAAAAGAAAGTGGTTTTTCTTGGTTGGGCTTTGTAAAGTCCTTAGGCCTGCTAGGAGGCCCACAACCAATCCAATAGCTAGCATGGTTGAATTGGGCCATCAAATAGCTAGCAGAACTTGCTCACATGGTCTTGTTCCCACCGACAAGTCTAGATAGGACAGCATTAGCATATATGTATGATTGGTTCCTACTAATATCCCATTATAATCCCAAAATTTCTCTATCTTCGTGGCCATAGGTGCTATCTGATAATGAACCAATTATAAACATAGAAAGCATGCATGCATGCGCCCATGTTTGGATTCAGATCAAAAAGAAAAACCATTTGACATTATCCCCATGTATTATTTATTTATCCTTTATTTTACGGTACTGTTCATTCATTGCACTGTTTATTGTTTAGTACATGTGGACGGACCATTTCATTAGTTTATATGTTGGCCCAAATGTTTTTATACTGATCCGTTGAGATCATGGTTTGGAGCATCAAACAATTCTTCGGTCTCTTTTTATTGACTCTCTATGTTTATAAAGGTCCATACTCAACCCATTGTCGAGCCCGTCAACCTTTCGTTGACTTGTTATTTCAAACTCACGATTTCAAAATTTTTCACTAGGTTGTGTTTGGTTGTTAATTAAGTAACTCATTCTAAACTAATCATTGATGAGATCTGCTATTTTTTTAACTTATGAAAAAATTTAAAACTCATCTCAACCTATTTCATATATTCAAACACATATATCAACCTATTAATTTATATTTAAATATTTCTCAATAAGACTCACAAAATATTACTATTCATAGATCAACTCAAATTATCTGAGATCACCTCAATATCCAAATGCAAACAAATATAAAAGATTTAAAATATTTTTAAATTTTAAGATTTGTTATTATTCATTCCAATGAATTGATAATATTCTCAAAGCATTATCTCTTTAATCAGTTGAACTCTTTTTCCCTCTTAATTTACGTCACAACCTTCTTCCATATATACATTCTCAAGCATCATTATTTAACTCTTGAGTCTCTGAATATACAGCAAAGTTTAGGGTGCCACGGCCACGTAACCTTAGCGTTATTAGGACAATCAAAGGAAAGTTGAGAGGAGGAGAGTTCTCATGATTACTACTACTGTACCTCGTGGTATTCATGAAGTTGAGATTCTCTGCTCGTGGTACTGGATCGATCGAGCACCTTTTTCTTCTTCTTTTTTTTTTTTTTTTTAAATCAAGTTTGTATTTTATAAAATATAGTAAATAAAACAAACAAGTTCAGGAAAGATCATTTCCACTATCAATCAACCGAAAACTAGAAGGGATATTAATATTTAATGGAATATTACCAAAAACAAAATTGGTAGCAGCCCATTGCGCCACTGAGTACGCAAATCGATTTTAAGATCGATTAATTTTTTTCAAGTGCCAACCTTTGTGAATTTCTAGGATATTTGCAATATCCCCAGTGATGTTGGTGATCTTCCAATCCATAGATTCTAGCTCGATAGAAGAAATAACTAGTTGAGCATCTCCTTCTAAAGAGATGGACGGGTAATTCAGATGAGTCACCATTTTGGTCGCCAGTTTTGCAACTAGTGCTTTTGCGATAACTAGGGTTGTAGAGGGGTTTTCTTCAGTCCAAATCTCTATGATATCCCCTTTTGAATTTTTGCTTATTGCTGAAGTTGTTGAGGATGCGGTTTTGACTGCAGCATCAAAGGAGATGCTAATTTGATTCAAGTTGGGGCTTTGCCATTTTTGCTCAACTTTGGACATTATCTTACCAGTCCAGGCATCAATCGAGAACCTTAATTGATGAGTGAGAGAATAGAGAATGAAATGGTTTTGTGTTCTACACAAACCAGCGTTGTATTTTATCATATAAATATAGTCGTAGGCTATGTACAGAATAAGGAAAGTATACGAGAAAGGAAATAAACATGTAAGGAAAGTATACAGAAAGTAATGACTGATTTATAATAGATTGATCCTAGGAATAAATATAAGTCAACCATCCTTAGTCTTGCCATTTGAGAGAGCCTGAGATTGAGCAGTAGATGGAGCAGGAGATTGGGCCGAATGATCAGTTATCAATGAGGTAAATTTAATTATTTATATTATATTTTTAATATTCTTGGTCAGACTCTCCTTAAATGTGTAAGTCAAATACATAGAATATTTGATTAAATAGATTAGAATGTAGAGTCAGAGTTCGAATTCAGAATTTATACTTTAATTCCTTGTGAAATTACCATTTATCTTAAAAATTTTGATCACCCCTACATGAAAATGAGCTGCCAAGAGATCAATGTCTTGTGCTTTGGTTCTTCTTGTCTTAATTATTTCTTTTGCCAATTTGAATGTCTCTAGTTGTAAATCTAATCTCAGATAGGTACACTCGATGAAGGACAAAACAAGATTAAAAAATAAGAATGAATGTGGTTCGAAAATATGCATATATTTATAGAATCTACAGTATTATTGTCCAATCTTTTTCTTTTTGAATTTGTCAAACAACACAAATAATTTCATAGCAACATATTAAAAAGAGTCATGCTATAGATCAGCTACTGTTTTACCACACACCCCACACCTTTTATTTTTTTTCAGTTTTATGTCAGACCCACCACCTTCACCTTCGACCTCTCTCTCCCCTCAATCTCTCTCTTCGACTTCTCTCTCTCCCTTCTCAAGCTCTCCTCGGCCTCTCTCTCTCTGTTTGACCTCTCTCTCTCTCTCCCTCCCTCCCTCCTTAGCCTCTCTCTCCAACCTCTCTCTCCTCAAGTGTTGTTCAAAGGGAAGAGAAGAAAAAAAATAAAAAACCAAAAAAAAAATAAAAACCCACACGTCAGGTGTGGAGTTTGACGTGTAGGGTGTGGGATTGATCCATAGAGTTTTTCTATTAAAAAAGTATATTCTTGATCTTATATTCAACACTTGCATTCTTATACATGAGGTATGCATTATACGTTGTGATTAGATTCACGACTTCGCTCATGGTGATTAGACTTCTACCTCTCTTTTTATTTCTATGGAGAGAGGATTCCTCTATTGGAATTAGAACTGACAATCACACTCTTCTCTTTGTAGTAACTATAGAGAAAGGACATACTAGTTGAATTAAAAGTCAACCAATAGTTCTTGTCCAATCTTAAAGGTTGAGATAAATATATGAGAAAAGTTAGGGAGTGGTCGGGTTGTTAAAATCAGAAGAGTAGCCCTCTAATGAGATGGTGACACATAAGAAATTTATAGTGTTTAATCTGCACTAGCATACACCTGATCAACAACCCAAACAAAATCCCTCACTCCTTCGTCTTCCAGGAGATCCCAACCCAAACGAAATCTTACCCCACACTCATCCTTGACGGTGCTCGACCCATACGGTGGCAAGGACGGAGCTTGACTTGGACGGTGATAGAGCTTGACCCAGACGGTGACGAAGCTGGGTATTTCTCTCTCGATTTTCTCTCTCTTTTTCTTTGAAATTCATTTTCTTTTTGGTGCTTTGATTCATTGTATTTTTTTTTTTTTATCTTCTTCCTATATGATGATTCGAGAAACTTCAACTTTGGTTGTCAACCCAGACGGTGGACGCATCTCAATTCGGCAGTTCATGACTAATATCGATTTATGTTTGGGAGATTTTTTCTTTAGTTTTTCATGAAAATAGAGTTCTGTTTATTTTGGAATGCTTTCATGTTTATTTTGAATGTATTGGGCAAATTATAGTAAAACTGTGGGCGTATTTTGCAGCTGCATTTAGGAGGAATGCATCGGTATTATTCCCTAAAAATCATAGTTAGCTGGTTTTGAAAACCCATCCTTTTTTAATCACCTAGTGAACCCAGGATTGGAGGTGGTGGAATTGAGCTTGGTCTTGGGCGACGGGCTTGGTGGCAATGCAAAGAGATGGCGCCGATGTGAACAACGTAAAATAGTTTGGCTTGTTTGAAATGAGGAAGAGAAAACACGAGAATGAGGAAGCCCTTGTGGTGATTTTGTGTGGTGAGATTGCATTTTCATGTTGTATTTTTTCCTACGTGTCACCATCTCATTGGAGGGCTGCTCTTCTAATTTAAACAGCCCAACCGCTCCCCAACACTTCTGTAAATATATATCTACATATATATGAAGTGGATCTTAGAATATTTATTACTACTTGTGTCAATTATTCATATAATATCAAATATTAATATTGTAAGGTTTATTTATGTTGTGAAAATTACAATGACAATAAAGCAAAAGTAAACAAGAAATAATTAAACAATCAATCACACAACATAAATTTAAGTGGTTTAGCAACGTGCCTACGTCCATGAAGCTGCAAATGATTTTATTATGTTGAGAAATCATAAGGTATACTTTTGGGGTGATTTTTCATTGTTCAAACAAGTCGTCTTGTACAAAATAAGCATTTTTATAGGGTTATACTGCGGAAATCCTAATTTTCATTTTCTTACGACATTTACTCGAGCAAAGTGTCGAGCACGCATCGAGTGAACTTTCTGTATGATTTTTTGCTTTAGTGTTGAGCCAAGTGACTGTCGAGTGAACTCTTTGCCTGGGCTTCACTCAAGCCCATTGTCAAGTGAGACTTGAGCGAATTTTTTTTTTTTTTTTCTGATCTTTGTTGAAGCTGAAAGTCGAGCAAACTTTCTGTCTTGGCACTTCTTGAATAAAAAATTAGTGCCAAAAATTTTCTTAAAAGCGTAACGAATCATTGTCGGATCGGATCATCAAGTCAGGCCGCATGATAATAAATTAGGCTCCACAAACACAACATTTCATATATTTATCCCATTGTATGTTCGGGCAACGTGCACATAAATGGTAAGTGTTGAACAAGATAGAAGGGAGTACTCATTGTGACTATTGATTTAAAGTACTAATTTCATTAATCTCTATCAGCAACACTAGTAGCGAGGCTTCAACTGCCGTTAAGAGTCGGCCTCATTCTATATATGAGCCAACATGAGCTGCCCAAACCTTGCACAAACATCCAGAATGTTCCACTTTTTAGATTGCTTTACAATTTACACGCATTGATCGCTTTGATCCCAATTATAAGTTTCCAGCAAAATCCAACAATATGAGATTGTCACTAGCTTTAAATTACAAAATGAATGTTGAAGCTGCTAGACTGCTGATAACTAATTATGACTACAGGAATTAGAAAATCCTTTGCATGCATCCGAAGAGACAATAATGCATTATGATTACCAAAAGAATCATTAAAAGCTCCGTCCTATTTGTCAAAGCTAAATTTTAATACATTTTTAATTGGCTTCCAAAGACCAGCACGTGATAACATGGGACACGTACCTAATTTGCTATGAAATGTCTATATATGGATAATCCATCACTTAATCTATACCCAAATATTGTTTTTTGAGTAATCAGACTTTCTTCATTAATTTAGCAAGTGCTGGATACAAGGAGGGGTTTCCCCCATAGTGATGCTCTCCTCAGAGAGTTTTAGTGCATCCTTAGCTAAACAATGAGCCATACAGTTGGAATTCCTAGGAATATAATGAACAGACCAAGAGGGCATGGAAGTGAGTTCAGCTTTAATGTCTTGAATGATCAGTACGGTTGTGCTCCAGTCCAGCTTCTCTGTTTTGAGATCATTGATCACGTTGAGTGCATTCCCTTCAAGCAAGAGGCTAGTGATGCGTAATTGTTTGCATAGGAGAATTGTTTTGAGGGCAGCCAGTGCTTCAGCAAGTTTGGCATCTGGGAACAGACTCCTGGAGGATCTTAAAGTGGCTATGACACTGCCTTCCCAGTTCCTGACCACCACTCCTATCCCTATCTTACAGCCCACTCGATCTACAGCAGCATCCCAGTTGGCCTTATAGAAATTTATAGGGGGAGGACTCCAAGTCTGCTCGTGTAGTCTCTCAGGATCCACCAAGGTTTGGCCACTGGTATTTGTTTCTTTGAAGTCCCTAGTCAATTGTGAGGCAGCTTGGTTCACCCTTGCAGGACTCTCGAGTTTTCCTTCAAACACAAAGTGATTTCTTCTCTTCCACACATGGTAAGCAGTGCTTGCAAATAACTCTGTGTCCTCCTCATTGAGATTAGAGAGTACATGCTCCACAACCTCTTTGAATGAACAAAAGTTGACTTTAACTTTCTGTAGTCTCCTAGAGGAGGCAGCCCATACATCCTGTGTTGAAGGACACGCCCATAAGGCATGAATAACAGATTCTGGTTCCAAGTGGCATAGAGTGCAAGTTGAGTCTTCCTTGATTCTCCTCTTACTGAGGTTAAGGTTTGTAGGCAGAGAATTATGGCTTGCCCTCCAGATGGACATTCTGACTGCATTTGGGGACTTCAATTTCCATATTTTGTTCCAGACCTCCTTTTTATTAGAGAGTACTGAAGATTGCCCTCTAGTAGCCTGCACCATTGACCCCCGAAGGTGGTATGCACTTTTGACAGTAAACACTCCATCTTGTGGAGGGTTGAGGAACCCATTTTTCTCTCCATACCTTGATGTCTTTTCCGTTCCCAATTCTCCATATCAATCCCTCTTCTAAGACTGTCCTTCCTTCTAGAAAACTCCTCCAAAGGTAAGAGGCATTGCTACCCAGTTTTGCACGTAGGAAGTCGGTTCTGAAGAAATATTTGGCCTTCAACACTTTAGCTGCTAGAGAATGAGGCTGTTGAATTACTCTCCATCCCTACTTAGCCAGTAAAGCTTGGTTAAAGTGTTCAAAGTCTCTGTAGCCTAGACCTCCCTCATCCTTGCTTTTCCCTAATAGCTTCCAGGGAAGCCACTGAGTTTTTGTTCTTTCACCTTTGCTGCCCCACCAAAACTGCTGCATAAGGTTATTGATGGCTTTGAGTATTGTTTTGGGGAGCTTGAAGATGCTCATGCAATATGTGGGGATGGCTTGAACTATCGATTTTAAGAGGACTTCTTTGCCTGCATTAGAGAGAAATTTAACTTTCCAATTATGGATGCGGGTTCTAATGGAGTCCAGGATTGATCTGAAGGAGGCAAGCTTGTTCTTCCCCACGTAAGAGGGCAGTCCAAGATACTTCTCTAATCCTCTAGCTTCCATCATCTTAGAGGTTGCAAGAATGACCTGTTTTGCCTCTACTGGAGTGTTATTGCTGAAGAAAATTACAGACTTCTCCAGATTTAGTCTTTGGCCCGATGCTTCCTCATAGGCTTTTAGAAAGCTGAACAATCTGCTCCATTCAAGAGCATTAGCTTTACATAGAAGCAGGTTCTCGTCAGCAAAAAAAAGGTGGTTTACCCTCAAAGTCCCTCATGCAAATGGAAGACCAGATATGTATCCCTTTCTCTCAGCCAAATCCAGCAGGCTTCCGAGGGCTTCAGAACATAAGATAAAGAGATAGGGGGAAAGTGGGTCCCCTTGTCTTAATCCTCTGGATGGTTGAAAGGGAGTTTGGGGAGTACCATTGAATAGCAGGGAATAATTTACTGGAGAAACACACTGCATTACTAAGTCTATCCATCCCTTGACAAAGCCCAGCTTAGTTAACACTACTTCTAGGAAGGACCATTCTATTCTGTCAAAAGCTTTGCTCATATCCAATTTCATTGCCATGTAACCCTCCTTTTTGCTCTTCATTCTATGTTTCATTGAGTGCATTGCTTCATAAGCGACAATGATGTTGTCTGAGATCAAACGCCCTGGAACAAAGGCACTTTGTGTGGGAGAGATCAGTATGGGTAGGAAAGGTTTAAGTCTATTGGAAAGAACTTTGGAAAACACTTTGTAGATCACATTGCATAGGCTTATTGGTCTGTATTCAGTCACAAGTGAGGGGCTTCTCTTTTTAGGAATTAGGACTATGAAGGTGGTATTGATCTCTCGAAGACCTCTCTTGGATTTAAAAATTTCTTTAACAGCTGCTAGCAAACTGTCACCAACAACATCCCAGTGATCCTGATAGAAACCAGCAGAGAAGCTGTCAGGGCCAGGGGAGCTCAGAGGATCCATATCAAATAAGGCTCTTTTAACCTCTTCGAAAGAACAGTCCTTTATTAGTTGGGAATTCATTTCAGGAGTCACTAAAGTGTTTAAGTCTACTAGAGTCTCACTGATGCCTGTCGGGTTAGAGGTTTCAAACAGTTTTTGATAATACCTCTGAAAGATAGCACTAACCTCTAGAATGCTGCTGACAGTCTCACCTCTTTCATTTTGAATCTTAAGGATACTGTTGGTCCTCTTCCTATGTGATGCACATTTGTGGAAGTAGCTAGTGTTCCTGTCTCCCTTCGCCAGCCAAAGCTGTTTTGCCCTCTGCCTCCATTTGGTATCCTCTTCAGATAAAAGCTGGTTGACTTCTACTTGAAGACTCTTGATGGTGTCATTAAGGTCACCTTGATTGGTACTCTGCAGTTCTTTTAACAAGGCATTTCTCTGTCGGATTTGATGCTTTTGATTAGAGAAAGTGTTATTAGACCAACTTTTCAGTGAGAGCTTGCAACTTTCTAATCTAGTTTGGAAGTCTCTCAATGGTTGGTCCACTCTAGTTGATGACTGCCAGGAGCTGTTAATAATTTCTTTACACTCTTGTTTCGAGGACCAGAAGGCTTCATATCTAAATAACCTGTTGCTCCTACTGACACCAGTTTCCTCATTGTCACAGGTAATTAAGAGAGGAGAGTGATCTGAATTGAGGGCTGATAACACCGAGACATTCCAATCGTTGAATTGTAGAGGCCAAGTCCCATTTCCCAAAGCTCTATCTAATCTTTCTTTGGTAAAACTTCTTCCTTCTCTTTTATTACTCCATGTGAATTTTGAACCAATGAAGCCCAAGTCGGCCAGTTCACAGTCATCTAGGGCTTTCCTGAAGCGTTCCATTTGAGCAAAAGGCCTAGTGGCCATCCCCCACTTTTCATCATTATTCAAGATTTCATTGAAGTCGCCCATACACAACGATGCCATATGAGGATCTGGTTTGAGCAGTCTGAGGAGACTCCAGCTATGTTTCCTCTTGTCTGTGGCTGGGTTCCCGTAGAAGCCTGAAAGTCTCCAGGGATGACTTCCTGACTCAGGTGTGATAGTTATCGAAATGTGGCTGTTTGAGAAAGTGTGGAGCTGAGCATTAATCTCAGCCCTCCAAAACATAGCAAGGCCTCCACTTCTACCTATGCTATCCACTACAAAGCTTTTGTCCATTCCAAGTCTGTTTCTCACTTTCTCCATTTTACATCTGTTGCTTTTAGTTTCTGACAAAAAAATAACAGATGGGGAACTTTCCTTCACCAGATGGTGGAGCTCATCAACTGTCCAAGGGTTCCCAAGCCCTTGGCAGTTCCAACATAGGAGTTTCATGGGGATGGGCAGGGCTGCAAAGCAGCCACTGCCTTGAAAACACAATCACCTCCTTCTCCTGCATGGATCTGTTTTTGTCTCTTGCCAGCTTCCCTTTCATAGACTGCTTGGCCCTTTCTTTTTCTTGTAATATTTGAGGTATCCACTTCCATCGCACTATCATTGTTCTGAGTGTGCTTGTTTGTTGAAACCCCACATGCCTTTCTTTTCCATTTGTTTGACTGGCATTCTATTTTTAGAAGAGAATGTTTTATGATTTGTTTAGGGAGGGTCTCCTCTTCACGGGGCACCACGTGCTCCTCCTTTGACTCCATTGGAGCTTGTTGCTTTAGAACAGGAGATATTTCAGTTCCCAATGGGGGCTCTACAGTTTTACTTACCCCATCCCCTTCGACTAGAGTGTCAGCTTGTCTTTGGGGGTTTCCATTGAGTTCCATGTCAATCCTGTTGTCCTGTATTACTGTCACATTTAGGACTTCAAGATCTTCCGCCCCTAAATCCACCTCAATTCCCTCCTTTTCCTGTGTGACATTTACCTGCTTTGTCCCTTCTCCCTCGGATGGCGCTCAGACTCACTGCCATGGCCAGGATCCTTTCTGGCTTGGGAAGCCTCAGAAAATGAGTTTTTTGGACTGGCTCTCAACCATGCACTATATTGTTGGCTGAACCCTTCCAAGCTAGCTTTACCTCTGTCCTGTTTATCACACGTTCCCATTGAGTGTTTGATCTTCCCGCAATGATAGCAGAAGTTTGGTAACCTCTCGTATTTGAAGGGAATCCAGTACTTTGAGTTTCCAAGTGTTAAGAACCTCCCTCTCACCAGAGGTTTTGAGATGTCAATCATGACTTTAATCCTGAGGCAACTCCCCCAGCAGACACCAGTATTGTCTGTATCCACCATGAGAACCTCTCCCAAAGTGCTGCCTAGTTTGGTGCCTGTGTTAGAGTTCATCCCCGCAAAAGGGAGGTCATGGCATTGAACCCAGAAAGGTTCCTGGTGTAACTTCATGTCCTTCCAGGATTCGTAACCTTCACAGTCCTGCAGGCATACAAGATTCTTATCAAATGACCAGGGGCGACCCTGCATGATTCTTTTTTTGTCTGCCATCTTCTTCAGCTCCACCAGGAACTTGTTCCTTCCTATTTCCTTGAATGTAGCCTTTCCTTCTACTTGCCAAACTCTTGCTAGGGTGCTTCTAAGAGCACCTCTGTTGGCTTTCTTGTCTGTAGCCACATATAGCAAGAGGCACTGTTTACTTTTAGCGTCTGACATGATCATGTCTTCCTTACTGATCTCCACCTCTTGCTGCTCCTCGTCCGTTAGTTTCAAACCCTCGCATAGTGTAGACAAGTCTTCCTCCATGTCCTACACAAACAAGAGTCTAGAAGGAAAGGGCTCTAAGTTTATCAAGAAACTTAGAGAGAAAAACCTTACGCTCACTAGGTGAGAGAAGGACTATACCCAAATATTGTTGACATCTTATATATATATATATATATATATATATATAAGATGTTAGCTTATATATATCTATCTTATATTTAAAAGAGCCTCAGTGCATTTTCTTTTAAGTGAGAAAATTACATTTTTATTTTCTTTTTTTCTTTTTCTTCTTCTTTTTTTTTTTCTTTGGGATGTTGCTAGCTAGGTGCTTTTACGATTTTTTGGTTTTTTTCTCTTTTCAGCCAACAACTTGCTCTATCGGATTTGTTTTGACTAATAGTATTATTTTGTTTGCTATTTTTTCAGTTTTTTACTTTTTCATTTTATATTTTTATCGTAACTTATACTTTATTTTGTAAACTAAAGGTACGTAGACATCTACGTGCTAAATCTTATCCAATTTAAATAGGTATATTTATAAAAATTATTTATTTATTTATTTTGAATTTAATGTCAAACATGCATATTCAACATCTTTACTAATATAAACTAAAGTGTGCTTGCTTAATGCACTTCATTGGCCGGTTATTGTCTTGATTGGGATCTACCTCAAATGTAGATCACTTTTTTCTTGAAGTTGAAAATGGTTTGGAGTCAAAATCTTTGGACACAACTGTTGAAAAAGAGGAAAAGATGAATGACTTGAAGAAATTCTATTCTCATTCATTTCTTGAATTTTGTACATAACTGTGCGACTTATATATACAACTTATTCAAAAAGCTCATAACCAATGAAATAAAAGAATGGCTAACAAACATACAACTACTCTGTACAGCTCTGAGAAGGGAATACATGGATAGACTCTGTGTAGTGGAAATGAAGAAACAAAATCCTAACTAATAATGTTGTAGTGGAGTGGCCTAGCTGTAGAGAATATCGTTCACACGTCCTTGCAAATTCCCATCCTGCTGTCATAATTTTTGCTATCATGTACTGAAGCTGCAGGTCTATGTGGTGGGACTAAGCTGGACATCTTGCTTTCTTTCCGGACCTTTTGAGACTCCCCCTCATGATGGGCATATATATTCAAAGTGCCTATCTTGGACAATAAAAAGTAAAAAACTTGTAGTTGGCAGTGCCTTAGTAAAAACATCTGCTAATTGAAACTTTGAACCAACATGTATAGGTACAACCACCCCAACAACCACTTTTTCTCAAACAAAGTGGCAATCCAACTCTATATGATTTGTTCTCTCGTGAAAAATAGGATTCTTAATCAAATAAATTGCAGCCTGGTTATCACAATAGAGTAAGGCAGGTTGCTTGTGCTCTATGTTGAAGTCTTTCAAGAGAGTGATTAGCCAAACTATCTCACAGCATGTAAAAGCTAAGGCTCGATATTCTGCTTCAGCAGATGACCGAGATACAATTGATTGTTTCTTCGATTTCCAGCTCACCAATGAATCTCCAATAAAAAAACAAAATCCAGTGACAAACTTTATAGTTTCACGGCACGCTGCCCAATCCAAATCACTATATGCTTTAAGATGCAAAGAAGAGTTCGAAGAGAAGAAGAGTCCTTGACCAATTGAGCCTTTCAAATACCTTACAATTATGTGAGAATGAAAGAGATGAATTTGAGCTGGTTTATCCATGGATTGGATATTTACACTGACAACATAGGTGATATCTGGCTGTGTGATGGTCAGATAAATGAGCTTGCCAATCAATCTTCGATAAGAAGTAATATCTGTTAGCACATAAGTAGAGAAGTATGATAATTTGTGATTTGACTCAATCAGGCTATTGATGGGTTTGCAACCAAGTAACCCAACCTCTTTTAAGATCTCTAGAGTGTATTTTCTTTGAAAATATGGAGGCCAGCTGTTGTTCTTGCAACTTCTACCCCCAAGAAAAATTTCAAAGGGCCTAAATCCTTAATCTTGAACTGAGTGTGCAAAAAACTTTTAACAGATTCGATGGCATTCAAATTGCTACTTCCCACAATTATATCATCCACGTAGATTAAGAGAGCTATGAAACCTTGATGATCAGTCTTAGTGAACAACGAATAATCAGACTTTGATTGATGAAAACCAATAGACAATAAAGAAGCAGTAAATTTCAAATTTCATTGTCTAGAGGCTTGTTTCAAACCATAGAGAGACTTGTGTAATCTACAAACCAACCTTCCCTTTGCAGAAGACTCCCTGTGGACCACATAACCTGGTGGTAAATCCATGTAAATCTCCTCATCCAAATTGCCATGAAGGAAAGCATTGTGCACATCAAGTTGGACTAGATGCTAATTGTTGATTGCTACCAAAGCAAGGAAGACCCGAATTGTTGTCATCTTGGCCACTGGATTAAAGGTCTCTTGGTAGTCAAAACCTTCCCTTTGGGTGTACCCCTTTGCTACCAAGTGAGCTTTATTCTTGTCAAGTGTGCGATCTGATTTCATTTCAACTTTATACATATATTTGCAACCCACATCTTTCTTGTCAGGAGGCAAAGGAATGATGGACCAAGTACCATTGGCCTCAAGGGCCTCAACTTCAGATTGCATGGCATCCCTCCATGGGCCATAAATCACAGCTTCTTCATAAGACTTAGGTTCATATGTGAGAGAAAGAGACAAGCTATATGCTGTGTGATTTAAGGATAAATGATCATATGAAATGTGGTTTTGAAGGGGGTAAAAAGTGGGGGAAAGAACAGGACTAAAAGTTTGAGAGGCAAGAGAGCAATGAACGTCCTGGAGATAAGAAGAAATATGTCTCTCACGTTCTGACCTTTTGAGATGGAATGGACTGCTGTCTTGGGCAGGAACAGCAGAGGAAGCTTGTTCAGGCTCAAAATTAATGGGTGAAAAATTAGAGGAATGAGGAGATAGGTCTTGAGCCGTGAGATGATCAAAATTTGTGAAAGGAGTTGGTGAGAAAGGAAAAGGATTAGTTGAGGCAAGAGGAGTAGTGAAAACAGGTATAGCTATTGGAATGACTAAATCAGAGTGGGGAGAAGGTGATTGATTGGCAGAAGACATTTTGAAAGGAAAGATTGACTCAATGAAGACAACATCTCTAGAAATAGAGGTGGTGTTGGTATCCAAATTATGGACTTTATATCCTTGGGTGCCAGCAGGATAACCAACGAAAATAAAACTGGTAGTCCAAGGATCAAGTTTAGTTCTACTATTTTTAAGAGTAAAAACATAACATAGGCACCCGAAGACCCTTAAATGAGTGTAGGAAGGTGGTGAGGAGAAGAGAACTTCATATGGAGTCTTATCCTCCAGAACAGGTGTTGGTGTTCGATTGATAAGATAAGTTGCCATCAAAATGACATCTCCCCAAAATTTGAGTGGGAGAGAGGCCTGAAAGAGAAGAGTTCTAACGACATTTAGGAGGTGTTGATACTTCCTTTCGACAACTCCATTTTGTTGGGGTGTGTAAACACATTTTTTTTTTATGTTGAATGCCATAAGAATTGTAAAAGTCAGGCATTTGAAATTCCAGCCCATTATCAGATCTGATTTGTTTTATGTTGGAGCTGAACTGAGTTTGTACCATTAGGATAAAATTTTGTAAGAGCTGTCTTAATTTAGTTTTAAATTTCATAAGGTACACCTAAATAACCTGATTGCGGTCATCAACAATCGTAAGAAAATAATGATGTCTTTGCAAAGATGGTTGAGAGTAAGGTCCTCAAATATTGCAATGGATTAAATCAAAATTAGAAGAGGTACAAGAAGTGCTCAAATAAAAAGGAACTCGCTTCTGTTTTGCTAAGTGACAAACAGTACAATTTGAGGGAAGATTACAATTAACATCTAAAGAATAGATGGATTAGCTTCAAACATTGATCTGATAGATGTCCTAATCTAAGATGCCAAAGCTTGAAATCTGGTTATGTCACGGCATTACAGAGTCGAGGATTGGAGGAAAAAGAGGTATATTTGAAATTGACAAGAGTGGACTAGATGACAGTTTTGTCTTCTTGAGAACTTGTGAGAAGGAAGTAAAGGCCATGATGAATTTTAGCAAGTCCAATCTTTATCTATGAAGATAGGACCTGTATAAAGTAAAAATCATTCAAAAAGACAAGGCAAAGAGAGGATTCATGTGTAAGCTTACTAACCAAAAGAAGATTAAAGGAGAAAGAAGGCACACAGAGAACACCCGTGAGAGTGATGGTTTTTGAGAGTTGAACCGTACCAATGTGTGTAACATTAACACAGGAACCATTGGGTAATTGAACTTGTACTTTGGTTGTGCAAATAATGGAAGTGAGGAAAGAGGGGGAACAGACCATATGGTCTGTGGCACTAGTGTCAACTATCCAAGGAACATTAGAAGTGTTTTGTGACTTTTGTGTATGAGTGACAGAAAATCATGCTGATTAGAAGTAAAAAAAATATAGGAAGAAGGAATAATACCAAACATGTTTGAGTAGGATGAAGTAAAGGAATTATTTTCAGTTGTAGATATTTGAGACTGAGTGGTGGCTTGAGCAAGAGATGTGTCCTTTTGATTTAACTGTAACATTTGACCATTGATGAGAGCCATAAGCTGCTAAATTTGAGGCTGAGTGAGGGCCAGTTGCTGACTCTCCGCCATCCCTTTGTCTTGGCTTTGAGAGCTGAGCTGATTGACAGAGTGTGGGATAGAGGAATTTTCAGTACTGTAACTGGGCTTAGATTTGTTAAATTTGAAGTTAGGGGGAAAGCCTATCAGCCGATAACACTTCTCCCTAAGATGACCAGCTTTCCCACAATGGTTGTATGGAAGTTCAGACCTCTCTTTCCTTCTAGAATTGCCATTAATAACTGCCAAAATTGATAGTTCAGGAACTACCATGACTAAAGTCCGAATTTGCCTCTGCCTTTCCTCTTGCAAGACTAGAGAGAAAGTCTTGTCTAAATATGGCATGGAACTCATTAGTATAATTTGTCCCCTAACATAATCATATATATCATTCAAACCCATAAGAAATTTGAAAACGTAATCTAACTCCTGAACCTCACCAACAGATTTAAGAGCCTTACAGGTACATAAACCACATGAACAAGAAGACACAGGTCGATAATTATGTAATTCATCCCAAATGCCATTAAGTTGAGTAAAGTATTCGCTTACTTTATGAGTGCCTTGCACGATGGTACTAAGTTGTTGCTGAAAATGATAAATCCTCACGTTATCAAGCTGAGCATATCTGGTCTTCAATTTTTCCCACACATCCTTGGTTGAACTGATGTAAAGAATGTTGGAGGCTATTTCATTTGATTTGAAGTTGAGCAACCATGAGAGTATAAGGTTGTTGCAGCGTAACCAGGGAATGTAAAGAGAATCTGTCAAATTTGGTGTTAATATACTGCCATCTAGAAATTCAAGCTTATTCTTCACAAAAATGGCTAAGGTGAAAGATCGATGCTAGGATAGGTAGTTTGGACTAGTGAGAGGAGGGGGACAACCCCAGTGTTGGCATTGTCACTGTGGTGAAGGTAGAAGGGGCTCTTTGGGTCCTCTGAGGGTGAGATGGTTGGAGGGGCAGCATTTGAAGAACCTTCGTTTGACATTGGTATGAAGGTAATTGAAGAGGAAAAGAAAAAAAAATGAAGAAAAGTAGGGAAGGTGTATGATGAAAAGCTTTAAAGGAAAATGAAGAATTTGTTTTCACAGGTTAGAGTATCTCTCTAATAGCATGTTGAAAAAGAGGAAAAGAGGAATGACTTGAAGAAATTCTATTCTCATTCTATTTCTTGAATTTTGTACATAGCTGTGCGACTTAGATATCCAACTTATCCAAAAAGCTCACAACCAATGAAGTAAAAGAATGGCTAACAAACATACTGTTACTCTGTATAACTCTGAGAAGAGAATACATGTATAGACTCTGTGTAGTGGAAAGGAAGAAACAAAATCCTAACTAATAGTGCTATAGTGGAGTTGCTGAGATGTAGAGAATATCAAAACAAAATCCTAACTAATACACGTGCTTGCCAATTCTCTTGTTGCTGTCATAATTTTTGCTATCCTATGCTGAAGCTGCAGGTTTATGCGATGGGGCTGGGTTGAGCATCTTGATTTCTTTCTGGGCCTTTTGAGAACAATTTAAGATGGTTTGAAGTTAAGATGCCATGTCCACTTTCAGGTAGCATTGGCTAACGAATAGTCTCACCTGGTTAAATTTTGTCTTTTTCGTGACATTGGGAGTTGTGTGTTGCTTTATGCCGTGTCTCATATTTATCCCATTTTTCTTTGTTGGATTGCTTGATGATGGTTTGCCTTAAAGAGCTCTAACATGTATATGTTAATATGTTATTACTTTTTGTTTGTATTGTTTACTATCTTTTAAGTTTTAAATATGATTTTCTATTGGTTGTGTTGCTATTGTAAATATTAAAATCTTAAATACTCCATGTGCTTACGATGGACTCTTCCACATATTTATTGTTAAGATAGAGAATTAACAACATCATTAAAAATTCGTTGTAACTGGGTTTCTCCTTATAGCACTTTGTATCACACATCCTCTAGAGGTTTTAGTGTGGCATTTTTGTAACACTTTGCTTATATATACTTGGATGTCTATGGTGTGATTCTTGTACGTATTTGATTGTAAATGACTTCTAATCATTTGAAGCTTATATTAAATGTTTTTCATGTTTCATGTCCGTAATTTAGATACTGGAATAGTGATACAATTATGATAAATTGCGGATATATGGAGCTAAGCACATGTGACATGTCTTGCACGTATAGTCCCCACTAGAGTTTACTCCTAAAACGCCAGAGGTAGAAAGTACATATAAACTAAGCCTGTCAATAGTTTGGATCTATATAAGTAGAAAGTTCAGGTTATATTACATGGCTGATTTCTTAAGTCCACTAGGGTTCATATATGATAGGCATCTAGAACTTCATATTTTTCCATACAAGAAATACAACACTTTCAACAGAGCGCACGTGCCTTGCGCGTGGAGTATATCTAGTATATATATATATATATTGATATAAATTAGTGTTTTAAATGCTTCTACTGAGTTCTGGAACGTTTATAAATATTGAATTGATTTTTTTTAATCTCAATTATTATAGACACTATAAAAAAAAAAGACATTTGAGACAGATTATTTGCGACGATCGAGAATGACCATTTGAGACAAAAAAAGATTCATTTTAACAGTAAATAATTATTTTTATAGAAAATAGCTGATAACAAATAAATAGTTTTCTTGTAGTGAGAATTCACTTTATATATGTATTCTCTCACCTGTATAAATTATAAAATTTGGGCTAAAATATGGATTTCGAATCTCTCTCTCTATATAATATATATATTTATATATATAGGCGCACACACTTGTTTAAAGAGGGAGACTATATATCTTATATAAAAACCATATACTTGTTTTTCAATTGGCCAAAAAGGGGTATGTGGTGATCCTGATTCAGTGAACACAAATGAGTTGTAAGCATTAGGAAAGATTAGTTGAAGTGTTGGTTTCAACTTTCATGTCCTTTGTGAAATATAATATAATTGGTGAAATTTAAGTGATGAAATATATGCAGCGTTTTGCCGTTTTACGCTAATCTTCGATATCATCCAATTCCAAGAAAGACATGCAGCGTTTTATGGTCCATACGTTCAAATTTTGTTGTTAAGGTAACGCCCAGAAAACAAAGCCCAAGGGAAGCAGAAAAGACATAACGCACGTAGTGTCCCCACTTTGTACCCAGACAACTCTTTTAATTTTTTGCTTACGTCACCCACATTCCCTACGACTAGAGGACACCGAGACCCTCAAATTGATCACAAATGGAAAACGTGTGATTAGACTCTCGGGCTATTCATCATCGTACAGCACATATTTTATAGATTTTAAAATTATTATTTTATTATTTTTAATTTTATTAATTTTAATTTAATTTTATTCTTATTAAATTAATTTAAAAATTAATTAAATTATTCTACTTATCATTCATACACCATTTACTTATTAAAAAAATAAATAAATAAAATATATGGTATATAAGAATAATAAGTAGAATTATACTTACAACCCTCCCATGGCAGAGATACCCCTTTCTCTCGTTAGAACATCATCTCCTCCGAGCCTCCGAGGCAGCCCCTGATGGTATTGTAAAATGGTAATATTAAGTACAAATTTTAAATTAAAAAAATATAGGACTGGTTGATCATTCAGCAATATCCCACTCTCGATATTCCAACCAATCCAAGATGAGTCATTGGGTTGGAGCCTCCAAGCCTAGCTAACTGCCCCCACGGAGCCTGACACATCCCATGTTGCAATTGACCATTCGAAGGGCTCGTTTGCAACATAACGGTTAGATATTTATATTTTAAATATAAGATATTTTAAATTTTTTTATCTAATAATTATTTAATTATTATAATTTTTCTAAACTTATAAATAAAATATAAAAAATAATATTAATTTTTTAATTTTAAAAAAATAATAATATTAAAAAATTATATTCAAATAACTTTTTAACTTTATAATATTTTTATTTAATTTTTTCTCACTATCTTTTTTTAAAATTTAATAAAATATCTAAATTCAAATGATTTTATTAGTATTCAAAGATACACTGTGATATTCTAACTAGGAGCGGATTATGCTTACCACCACTTTTAAGCCATATATACTTAATAGGTGCTCCAAGAGAGTTTCGGTACTTCATATGAATTAAGCATTAATTGTAAATTGTACCATTATAAAAACAGGTTAGTACTTGGTTACTAGCACTAATTTCAGTTCAATCCCGTTTAATTATAAACCCAATTATGCATGACTACTATTACATTGTCATTATATTATACTGATGCCATATTGCCCATTAAGGAAAAATAGGTCAAAAGGTTAATCTATGAATTATGTAATGTTATATTAATTGGGTTCATGCCCCGGGCAATTTCCAATGTTAATTAACTCTGCTGCTCCTACCATGCATTTGGGAGTTAATCAAGCATATTTAGATGTAAAATGAGAATTGGCCATATATATATTTGTTAACGTCGTGTTTCGTATGCCTTTAAACCAGCTTCCAGCAATTCAGATTTTCAAAACTTGGTCCTGCAAAAGATAAGAAAGGAGACAACTAAGAGAATGCGGTCTTGGGGCTGGGGAGTCTCTGATACCAAAATTAGTAAATTCTTTTGAAAATTTATAAATAAGTAAGAGAGTGTAAGAAAAAATTACAGTGGAAAGTACCTCAAGTTCAGCTTATAAAATTGCTCCACGAGTTTCTCCAGATCGACAAAAAACAAGTTTTTCCTCTTAGTGGTAAAGTGTACTACGTAGTTAAAAAAACTAGAGTAACACTTAACTAATCCACAGTCTAAATACTTTTTCAAGAGAGAATAAAAAGAGAGAGATTTTTGTTTATTTTCAGAATGGTGCCAAAACCTTCTTGAGAGGGACTATATATAGTCCACCGAAGGCTAGCCGTTACACTGCAAATAAATGTAGTGTAACGGCTTGTAACGTATGGTATTAAGCCATGCGTTACAAGACATGTAATGTATGGCTTAATGCCATACGTTCATGTTTTGAAAGGAGGGGGTCAGCCCACGTGGGCGCCCCTCCTTTCACTTGCTAACAGATAGTTTAGGGATAAGAGAAAGGTTTCTCGTACCTGGAGCTTGCTATTTATATCATAAGTTTGGGAAGAACATATCATGTCTGTCTCTATGGAGTCTATGTCCTTCATACTATTTATTCTGTCAGAGTCTTTTAATACGATGTGGCTCTATGATAACACCATCAATGTGGCAGGTAGTTCAGATAGTGGTGCCATTAATGTGGCATGGTTTCTTGACCTTGCTTTTATCTTTTGTGAGCCATCGATGTTTCCATGTCAGTGAATCGAGAGTTCTTTGTATTTTCCGTTATGTTTCATACAAGTTCCTAGGTTCGGAATGTGGCTAAGCGATGTCAAGTTGGTTTGTCCCATCAATCACTTGATCCTTTCTCCTGGTAGGCACCTTACTTCATGGGTGGTCTTTGGACCTTGTGGCTGGGTATTGGGCCGAGGCCCAGTGGGCTTTATGAAGTAACAAAAATTCCCTTACAATACTAATAGGTAATCATGCTCTTACACCTCTTTTACTACTGTTTTACTCTCCAATTATTTTTTTTTTCCTTTTGCTATTTGAATCTAGATTAAAAATCTTAAAACATGACCTTTCTGTATAATATAAAAGAAATTAAATTCAGTCAACCAACATAATCACTTAATTTAATTAAAAATAAATTTAATTTTATAAAAATTGACTCAAAAAGTAAAAGAAGGTCAATTTTTATAATATCAAATTTATTTTTAATTAAATTACATGATTACGTTGGTTGGTTAAAGTTGTGTTTTGAGTTTCTCAATTCAGATTTAAAGAGCAGAAGGAAAAAAAACAAATGGGATAATAAATTAGTAATAAAGAAAGTGTAAGAGTATCATTTTCCTATATTAATTGAGAAGTGTTATTGCCATAAAAAGATTTTACTAAAGTAAACTCACAAATTGACATGATTTTATATGACACGTTAGATCTATTTTAAAATAAAACTAACTTTATAATTTTACATACCATATCAAGTTACATCACTTTGTGAATTTACTTTTGTGTTACCTCTTTGTGGTTAAAACATTCTTGAAAATCCTAAGACAGCTGATCAAGAGAGATTTGAAAATTAAGAGGTTGATATTTGTAATCATAAAGTGAATAACTGCCGCACACTATTTTTTTTTAAAAGTGAATATATATATATATATATATATATATATATATATAGAGCTGCACTATTGTGTCGCTTGCAGCTTGTCGCTAGTGTAAAAGTAGTGTTTTTTTTTAATTCACATTTTTTTTATCATTTTTAAATATTTTAAAAAAATATAAAAAATACATCAATATACTAAAAATTACTTTCTTAATTATTAAGTAAAATAAAATAAAATTCATTGAGCCATTAAATGTAGCGGTAATAATTAGGTGGTATAGTAGTTTTTCTCATATATATATATATATATATATATATAGATATATGTGTATATGAAAATTTAATGTTTTAATAATAAATTTTATCATTTTTCAAAAGAAATAAACAATACTTACCATCAATGACTGAACGTAACATTATTGGAGCTGAGAAAAAAAAAGAACGTAACATTATTGGAAATTAGGGTGCGTTTGGTTGTTGAAATGAGTTGAGTTGAGTTGAGTTTAGATAATAAAATATTATTAAAATATTATTTTTGAATATTTTTATTGTTTTGAAATTTGAAAAAGTTGAATTGTTTATTATATTTTATATTGGAATTTGAAAAAGTTGTAATGATGAGTGAGATGAGATGAGTTTGGTGAAGTAACCGGACGAAAAGCGCACTCACAATAATATTTGACCGTACTCACATACGACCGTTTGACTGAATTCATAAAATGGTTAAAACGAATTGTCAGGATCAAATGAATCCTACCGTCCTTAATACCCAGATGTGGCAGAGGATCTAGATCCACGTACAACTTCCCTGATCAGTAGCGATGCCAAATTGCCATTGAATTTTTACATCTATTTACCTGCATCAGGTCGACACAGAATAGTCCATCGATCATGCCTCCGAGTCTCCCATCAACGGTGTACATTCAATTCGTACTTTTGTCTGTCTTTACCCCATTCAATATCTCTGCAATTTCTTTTTAAGTAGAATTAGCTTCTTCACATCGCAGCTTAATTCACTTCCATAGCCCCCCTACCACCACATGAGTACTCTCTCTCTGTAAACTCATGGATTCTCTTCTTTTGCAATGGGTTCGCTTCTTCTTCATAGTTACGAGTGCGCTGTGCGGCTTATTCGCATGGCCGAACGACCTCCCCGGCTCGTGGGAGCTCCTGGTGGCTGACGCCGGCATTGCCTCCATGCACACTGCCGTCACACATCACAACACCGTGGTGCTTCTCGATCGAGCCAACATCGGTCCCTCCCACATACTCCTCCCCCGTGGCCATTGCCGGTTTGATCACCACGACGCCGTTCTCAAACACGACTGCTACGCCCACTCCGTCGTCCTCGACCTACAAACCAACAGAATTCGTCCCTTGATGATCCTCACCGACACTTGGTGCTCCTCAGGCCAGTTCCTCCCGGACGGTACGCTGTTATCGACGGGTGGAGACATGGACGGGTTGAAGAAGATCCGAATGTTCAAACCGTGCAAGGCGGACGGGTTCTGCGACTGGGACGAGCTAAAAGACGTAGAATTGGCGGATGGGCGGTGGTACGCGACGAACCAGATACTACCGGACGGTTCGGTGATAATTGTCGGTGGGAGATCGACGAACACGATCGAGTATTTTCCGCCGAGAAAAGGAGCAGTTTTTTTGCCATTCCTTGTGGACGTAGAGGATAAGCAGATGGACAATCTATACCCTTATGTCCATCTACTTCCCAGCGGTCACATTTTCATCTTTGCTAACGACAGGGCGGTCTTGTATGATCACGACACTGACAAAATTGTCAGAGATCTTCCACCGTTGCCCGGTGGCCCACGGAACTACCCATCAGCGGGCTCATCGGTGATGCTGGCCCTCCAAGGGGATTACTCGATGGCTGTGATTGTGGTGTGCGGTGGTGCACAGTTCGGTGCGTTTCTCCAGAAGAGTACGGAAGCCCCTGCTCATGGTAGCTGCGGCCGCATTGTGGCCACTGAGCCCCACTCCGTTTGGCAAATGGAAGATATGCCATTTGGGCGGATAATGGGGGACATGGTTATGCTCCCCACCGGTGAGGTTTTGATTATCAATGGAGCTCAGGCAGGGTCTCAAGGGTACGAGAGAGCCACCAACCCGTGTCTTCACCCGGTTCTTTACCGCCCCGATCAACCCGTCGGGTTACGCTTCATGACGCTGAACCCGGGAATCGTTCCCAGATTGTACCACTCCACAGCGAACCTGTTACCGGACGGGAGGGTTTTACTTGCGGGAAGCAATCCTCATTACTTCTACAGATTCAACGCCAAATTTCCGACGGAATTACGAATTGAAGCATTTTCGCCGGAATACTTGTCGGCGGACCGCGCCAATCTCCGACCGGAGATCCATGGAATTCCTGAAACGATACGTTACGGGGAGGTTTTCGAAGTCTCGGTGTCGGTTCCGTTGCCCGTGGTGGGGATAGTGGAGGTAAATTTCGGAAGCGCACCTTTTGCAACGCATTCATTTTCTCAGGGTCAAAGGCTGGTGAAATTAGCCGTTACAAGCGCGGTTCCTAACGGTAGCCTTTATAAAATTGGGTGCACGGCGCCGCCAAATGGGATGGTTGCTCCGCCGGGTTATTACATGGGCTTTGCCGTCAACCAAGGCGTGCCAAGCATCGCTCGCTGGGTACAGCTCGTTGACTAATAAATTGATATTAATTAGTAAGACGTTTTTGAATGTGATATCAGATAATTGAAAAGCAAGTAAAAATAATAAATATTTTTTTAATTATTTGATATCACATTTAAAATATGATAAAAAAAAACTCATTAAAAAAAATATGATAAAGAATTATGGTTTGTATATTTTTAACCTTTATTATACTTTTTCATATATATTTTTCTTTGTAAATTAAGTCTTTTTCTTTAAAAGAAAAAAAGAAAAGAAAAAAGAAAACCAAGCAATATGTGGCAAAGAAGAAGAGGTGTTGATGATATAGATAATGGCTAAGGTTTTAGTGTTTGTGAATGTAAGACATAAATTATATATATATATATATATATATATATATATATATATATATATTTATTAAAGTTGCTTCTCATGACAATATTCTCTCTCATTCTCATAGATAAGTTAGACATCTTATTTTCTCCATGTTTATTTATTTTTATTATCATTCGTGTATATAGGGTTTTCCTTACCATTATAAATTTTCTGATTTTAGTTGAATAAAGCACCTTTTTGTCTTCTCAAAGCAATGAAGCAGCTGATTTCTTTGAATCAAGATTCTATTTTTTTTTATCAATTACTTTTGACAACTCGGAGAAATATAAACACAACATGCATGATATGAATCGCAATTGTTTAGTATGATTTTCTAAATTTTTTTTTATCAAACTCTTTCTACAATTTAAAAAGAAATTAGCGCGATATATATAGATCGCACAATATTTAATTTTGAAATCTAATACTGTCTACTCCTCAATCGATTCACCATTAAGGAGCACGAAATAAAAGTACTTTTATGCCATTCTAACTTACTAGTACTTCTTGCTCCACATTGGAAGACAAGATAACGAGGTAGTTCATTTGCGAGGTAGCTTATTTGCTTGCAAGACATGCCAGACTAGTGGAAGATACAGTCAATGGTGGCATCGATCAATGGCTAGATGTTATTAATTACTCTATAGTGATGTTAGATGCTTCTATATAATTACATTTTTATGTACATGGTGTTTGATTATGAATGAAACATATCCATTTGTAAAAAAAAAACAAAAAACAGAAAAAAACAAAAAACTGACCAGTACATCTTACTGCATTTAATTGGCCAAGAAAACATAAAGTATTGCTGGTTTTTATGTTTTATTAGGGTTGAAAAAAAAAAAACTGAAAAATCGAAACGAACGGTACCAATTCTAATTTTACAAAATGGGTTTAAAATTGGTTCGGTTTCAGTTTTGTTTTTAATAGCACCAGACCGGATCTATTTATATATATAAATTTATTATTATTATATATAAAATATTTTTTTATATAAATTTTTATATCATGTTTAATTTTTTATTTTTTATTATATATATTATGTGCTAAATTGCTAAATAACATAACATCATATTTTATTTTTCATATCTAATAATCTAATAACGTAAAATTAATATAACATTTGATATAATGTAAAATTAATTTATCTTAATAAAAGTTATAAGATCTATCATATAAATTTTAATTTTAAGAGATAAAATATTAAAATTAATATAATATAAAATTTTAATCTTATACATGAACATTAATATTAAAAACGTATACTTTTGATATATATATATAAGGATTAATTTTCAGCATTAAAATTATACTAGAAAAACTAAACCGAAATCGATAAAATCAGTAATTTCGGTTTGATAAGTCAGTTTGACATCGATTTTTCAATTCTCAAAATTATATACCGATTACCATCCCCTCTTTTTCTAGCCTTGCTTTTGATGCAATTGCTATTTTTCTTCCCAGAAAAGGAAAGTATGCGAATCAGCACCACTTTGCTGGCATTTAAGATCTCGTTTGTTTTCAGAGATGAGATGAGATGAGATGAGATTGAAATTGAAAAGTTGAATAAAATATTGTTATAATATATTTTTTAATACTATATTTGTTTTCAGATTTAAAAAAATTGAATTGTTTATTTTATTTTGTATGAAAATTTAAAAAAATTATAATGATGGGATGTGAGGTTTTTAAAATTTTTAAAATTTTTAAAATTTTAGATTTTGGTCTTGAAAATAAAGAAGGCCTACAGTTGGCCCTAACTTATATCTCAAGAGACGTGTGCAAGCTGGATAATATGGATGTTGTAAATAATAGTAAAAAATAATAATAAAATAATAAAAAATTTAAAAATAATAATAAATTAGTAGCTTGAGGTTACTAGCCAAACATATCCTTATTCTTTGCAGTCATATGTCTGATTTGTCTTATTTCTTCCATCGGTCTATTTCTTTATCATTTAGATCATCAAATGAGCTATTTTAGATTAAATTACAAAAAAACCAATGCGAATACTCTACCGCTACTTAACCTAAAAAGTACGGAGTAAAAATATAAAAGGCAAGGATAACTTTTTCATTCTCTCTTGATTCCTTTTTTATTTTATTATTATTATTATTTTTTGAGAACTCCCAGAGTCCTAGTCACATTTTAATCAGCCATCTAAAATATTTTTTTTTTTCCAAGAAATAATATAATTTTTTTTCCTCCTGCCAACACATCAAAACCTTCTGTCGACTGCATTGATCTTCTGGTTATTACTGAAATTTCCCTAAATAAATTGTAATCGCATGATCAGCCAATATTATTTAAACTTTAGTGTCACAATTTGTTTCCTAAGAAACTTTTTCCAATTTGACAGTCTGAAATTGTTTAATTTCCTGCAACGAAATAAACACAAATAGTTGGATCTCATGTACATGATGATGCTTTGGCATGATGTTAACATGATTTGTCTTTTTATTCGGAATGTGGATCTTTTTATTCGACTGGTGGGGCAGGAAAAAACTGAGGAGATTTTATAGTAACTGCGAGTACTAAAGCAGGTTCAGATGTGTTGATATGGTTTCCTCAATCTAATGGTTATTTTTCTACTCATAGTGCATGGGAGTATATTAGAACTATAGCTCCTAATTTTTCTTGGGCGAGATGGATATGGCACTTCACGTTACCAAAAAAAAATTTCAGTCACTATGTGGAAGGCTTGGTACGATGGTTTGCCGTTGGATGATAGAGTTCGTAGAGTGGGTATCCCTATAGTGTCAAGATGTAACTGTTTTTTTGCAAGTGCTCATGAAGATAAAAATCATGTGTTATCGACAGGTGAATTTGCGGAATAAATCTGAGATATATGTGCTATGACTCTGGGAATGCCGAGGTTGGTGGGTTGATCATGGCATGAGAAAGTTGAGTGTTGGTATTGGAAGGTGCAAAAATCATCTACTTGTGGTCAATTGATTAAAATTATCCCATTGATTGTATCTTGGAAGCTTTGGGGGAAACGGTGTAAGGCAAGAATGGAGGGTACTATGAAGTCGGTACAGGTTGTTTGGTGCTCTATTAAACATTGGGTATCATAGGCAGCATTAAAATTAAAGGACGGAAAGGTCTTGAGTAGCCATGATGAACAGGTGATTCGGTGCGTAAATTTGCCTATAAAATCATGTCAACAACAGCCGTTGAAAATGGTGAGGTAGAAGGGTCCGATAGATGGATTGGTTAAATTAAATGTGGATGGGAGTTATCTTGGAAATTCTGGTCCTTTAGGTGTGGGATGGGTGATTCGTAATTCCAGAAGGGACGTCTTATGTGCTTTTGCAACATTTACAGGTTATAGCACAAATAATTTTGCTGAAGGAATGGGTGTGTTCCATGGGCTTCGACATGTATGTACAATGGGTTTGAGAAACGTAGAGATTGAACTTGATTCTATGCTAGTGATAAAATGGTTACAATAGAAAAGATGTGCCCTTTGGTATATGGAGGATTATTGGGAGGAAATACAAAGAATGTTAGCTGGCTTCGGATTTCTTTCTCTCATGCTTATAGAGAGACTAATGCAGTGGCAGATGGCTTAGTGCGAAGAGGTGCATATGGCTCAAATGACATATGGTACTCGACTTTGGATCTTTCTCCTCTCATTCGAGGTCTTATTAGAGTGGATAGGGGGTTTTTCCTTATATTTGGAAAAATTGTAAATGAATTGTTTTGAGGGACTAAGTTGTCTTATTATTTAAAAGAAAATAATAATAATAGGGTATAAAAAAAAAACATGATTTGTCTTTGTTAATTGATAAGGATAAAGATCACTTGGTTACCATTGATATTCAAACTACATAGATTGCTAAAAGATACTACGGTTTGGTGCTTGGCATAATCCCTTTGTTTCTCTTCACCTAGTTCTTCGGCAGTTATCTTTTACACTTGTATTTAAATTCTTGTAAATCTTATCTCTTGTAACAACTTTGGATATATATATGAATGAGAATATACACGTCTCTAGTAAGCTAATCCAGAGTAGTTTCAATTCTTTCATGGTATCACAACCTTCTATAGCTAACGCTTTTATCGATCCTATGGTTGCTACTACAGACTCTTCATCATCTTCCATTGCATTTAATCTTCCAGCTCAAGTTATTTCCATCAAACTTGATGGAACTAATTTCCTTGCCTGGAGCGCTCAATTGCTTCCTCTGTTCCAAAGCTATGGTCTCATGGGAATTGTTGATGGTTCCGATATATGTCCTCTTCGATTTTCCAATGATGAACTAAAGGCCCAAGGTATACTTAACTCTGCTTATATGGTTTGGTAGTATAAGGACCAAATGATACTTGGCTGGATCATTTCTTCTTTGTCTCTTACAGTGGTCTCCACCATTTATGGACTTGAGACTTCTCAGCTTGCTTGGCAAGCTCTTGGTGCACATTTTGATGTGCCCTCAGCATCTCGTATTTCTCTTATTAAGAGGAAGTTGCAATCTTTACAGCAAGACTCCTTGTCTTGCCAAAATTGTTTAGATGAAGTTAAGTCTCTTGCTGATGAATTATTTGCTATTGGGAAACCCATTGATGACTCTAATTTAATTTTATCTATTCTCAATGGTCTCAATTATTCTTTTCACTCCTCTGTGACAACATATATGCTCCTTGCTAAGGAGAAATCTATGCCATTTTTGGATTTTCATGCAGAGTTATTGAACTATGATCTTTTGCAAAAAATTCATAGGCAGTCCTTTCAGTCTGAGGCAGGTCCCTATGCTCTATACTTTCATAAACCTGGTTCTAAACCAGGTTCTCGCCACAACAATAACAAATCAAGTTTCTCAGGGGCATCTAAAGGCTCGGGTACCCTTTTTTTCCAGTTTTGGTAGCCCCTACCTCACCTGCCCTCCTCGTCTTCAACTGCACATGCTCCTTCTGATTCGCGCTCTCGATCCCCATGTCAAATATGCAAACGAGAGGGACATCAGGCCTTAGATTGCTTTAACTGCATGAACTACTCTTTTTAGGGACATCATCCTCCTACTGAATTAGCTGCTATGGTTGTTGAGGCTAATACGACTTATCTAAATCAGCATCAATGGTATGCTGACAGTGGTGCTAATATTCATGTTACCTCAGATATTGCTAATCTTGAGACCTCTCAACCTTATGAAGGTGATGACTCTGTGGGCGTAGGTAACGGGATAGGTTTGATCATATCTCGCACTGGCAATGCTTCCATTAAAACTTCTTCTTCTACACTTACCTTAAATAATGTTGCTTATTATTCTCAAGCTTCCGCTCATCTTCTCTCTATTAATAAATTTTGTAAAGATAATAATGTTCTCTTTGGGCTCATTGGCTCTGATTTTTCTGTGAAGGACATCTTGACGGGGGACACACTCCTGACGGGACCAAGTGATAATGGATTGTACCTGATCAACCTTCGTCAACTATCTTCATCAAAATATCATGCTCTCACAATGATTGCTGGTGTCAAGTCTTCTACCTCCACTTGGTGCTGTCACTTGGGACATCCTTCCACATCAATTCTTCATCGTGTCATTTCTAATTTTTCTCTTCCAGTTAGTGATTCAATAAATAAACAGTCCATTTGTGTGTCTTGTCAACTAGGCAAGTCTGAGCAGTTGCCATTCTCTTATTCTTCAAGAGAATCAACTGCTCCTCTCGAAATAATTCATTCCGATGTCTGATCCACTTCTACTTATTCTTTGAGTGGTTGTCGCTATTATGTAATTTTCATTGATAACTTTAACTCGTTTTTGTTGGATGTTTCCTATTTCAAATAAATCCAATGTTTATTCTACATTTTTTAAATTCAAGCTTTTAGTGGAAAAATAATTTAATTCCACCATTAAACAATTTCAGAGTGATAATGGTGGTGAATATTGTTCTACCATTTTTAAGCAATTTTTGAGTGCCAACGAAATTTTTCATCGACTATCATGTCCTCATATGTCCCAACAAAATGGCCTCGTCGAGAGGAAATATCGTCATATTATGGACATGGGACTTGCTCTTCTCGCTCAATTTGGCTTACCTAAGAAATTTTGAGTTGATGCTTTCCTAACCGCTATTTTTATAATTAATCGCTTACCTACCAAGGTTCTCGATTATTTATCACCTTATGAACGTCTTTTTCATCTTCCTCCCGACTTCACATATTTTTGAGCATTTGACTGTCAATGTTTTTCCTGTCTTCGTCCTTACACAAATGATAAATTGTCATATCGTAGCACACCTTGTATTTTCATTAGTTATTGTTCTACTCACAAAGGCTTTGGGTGCTTTAACCCTTCCTCCAGACGTGTCTATATATTTCGGAATGTGATCTTTGACGAAGGAAAATTTCCTGCTCGTGTACAATCCATACTCACCTATCCTGCAAGCTGCGTACACTCCTTAGGTAATTCTCAAGGTTTGCTTTTCACTCCTCCCTCACATATTTTCACTTCGTCCCTTGTTTCGTCTAATACTCCAGAGCCTTTTTCAACAAATATTTCTCATGGTGCTGTCTCACCAGATACCCATCTCCACTCCTCTATCCCTTCTCTTAATTTTGGCCAAATTGAGACCCCTGTTACCTCTCCCTCTTCCATTGCAGCTTCTCTTAATCATGTCTCTGCTCATCAAGACAGTGCACCTCCTGACCCTCAAGACAGTGTCTGGTCTACTTGTGTGCCTCATTCTCATATGATTACTAGATCCCAGATTGGTCATCTTAAGCCTCGTAGCTTTCCCGATTTTAAGCTATATTCTACTCGTCACTCTCTTCAAGCATTGCATGCAAGTGTGGTTATCTTTGAGCCTCATACCTATACTCAAGTAGCGTGTATACTCGAGAGGCATGCAGCAATGGACAATGAGTTTCAAGCATTATTAAAGAATAAAACTTGGTCATTATGTTCCCGTCCTCATGGTAAAAACGTGGTGCCTTGCAAATGGGTCTTTAAACTCAAACGGCGACTTGGCGACAACATTGAACGTCACAAAGCCATACTAGTAGTTATCGGATATCTCTAGAGAAGTGGTATTGGTTTTCATGACACGTTCAGCTCGGTCATCAAACCTTCTACCGTTCATATGGTTCTTGCGCTTGCCATTTCCTTTAACTGTGACATTCGGCAACTTAATGTTTCTAACGCTTTTCTCCATAGTATTTTAGAAGAGGAGGTCTATATGACACAACCAAAAGGCTTTGAGGATCTGGTCCACCCTCAGTTTGTTTGTCAGCTTCATAAATCTCTCTATGGGTTGAAACAAGCCCATCGGGTTTGGTTTAATCGACTATCCACTGCTCTTTTGGCACTTGGTTTTTAAAGTTCACAAGTTGATCCCTCATTATTTATTTATCACCTCGAGACAGTCCATGTGTTTTTATTAGTGTATGTGGATGATATTCTTGTCACCTCTAATAATCAGGACTTCATTACCTCTCTTATTTCTAAACTGCAACTTGAGTTTGCTATGAAAGATCTCGGACAATTGACATATTTCCTAGGTATTGAAGCCACATGCAATTCTTCCAGATTACATTTTCGGCAAACACGGCATATTGACCATATCGTGCTCCATGTGTCTCGGGCTCCAAAATATCCAAATTTGATGGAGAATTTCTTCAAGATCCATCTGAGTATCGACAAATGTTGGGTGCCTTGCAGTATGTTACTCTCACACGCCCCGACATCGCATACTCAGTGAATCAACTCTGTCAACACATGCAAGCTCCAACCACGGCTCATTGGACGACAACCAAACATGTGTGCTACGCTACTTGAAGAACAAGCTTGATTATGGCCTTTTCTACGAACTTGGTTCCTTTACTATTAATGCCTATTGTGACTTTGATTGGGCCGATGATCTTGACGATAGACGATCAACATGTGGTTTTGGTGTTTATGTTAGACCCAATCTCATCTCTTGGTTGGCTAAGAAACAACCTGTGGTGTCCAAATTCAGTACTGAAGCAAAAATATCGGTATTTAGCTCTCGTTACGGCTGAGTTTTATTGCTGCGCATGCTTTTGTCTGAGTTAAAGGTTTCTCTTGATTCTGCTCTAGTTGCTTGGTGTGATAATATCAGTGCTTTAGCTCTTGCCTCCAATCCAATTTTCCATGCATGATCTAAACACATTGAAGTGGACTACTACTTCGTCCGTGAAAAGGTTGCCAACCGAGATATAATTCTCCAACACGTTCCCACTTCCCTACAACTTGCAGATATATTTACCAAGGGACACACGACTGATTGGTTCTGTTTTCTCGAGGACAAACTCTCTGTGTCGAATCTCCCTGCTAGTTTGCGGGGAATGAAAAGGATAAAGATCACTCGATTACAACTGATATTCAAACTACATAGATTGCTGAAGATATTGCGGTTGGTTGCTTAGCACAATCCCTCTGTTTCTTTTCGCCTGGTTCTTCGGCAGTTATCTTTTATAATTGTATTTAAATTCTTGTAAATCTTATCTCTTGTAACAATTTTGGATATATATATGAATGAGAATACACACATCTCTGGTAAGTTAATCCGTAGTAGTTTCAATTGTTTCATTAATTACATGGAAAACTATGAACTGAAACACATGCGCGCTTACACAAACTTCAGTCAGAATTGCATTTCTAACTTCTAAGAGTACATTTTTTTTTCTTAATTTGATCATCATTTAAATATTTAGACATTAAGCTAGTTGCAGTTCTATATGCTCCTTCCTTACAAGATATACTACCTATACCATGGCATCATCATCGCCTTCAATATTGCAGTCTGCCACAGCCACCCTCTGCACAGCTTTGTAAGAATACCTTCGAGCCAAGAACACAAAAAAGAGCATGTTCACAGCAGAAATTGCAGCCAGCAGCCAGTAGAATTTGTCCAAACGGCTAGTATTCAAGTCTTCACCAAACCAACTGTGTCCATGCTTCTTGGTTAAACGTCCAACAATGGTTATCAACCAACTACTCACGAAGTTTGCAGCTCCTATCACACTTAGGTAAAATGCAATGCCTAAGCTCCTCATAGAGTCTGGGACTTGTTCATAAAAATACTCCTGCAAGCCCACTAGAGCAAATCCATCTCCAATACCGAGGATGAGAAATTGGGGAGCCAACCAGAAAACACTCATGGAAAGTGAACTCTTTCTGGGATCATTCTCCATTACGCCTAGCCTTTTCTTCTCAACAAGGGCTGCAACTACCATAACAAGAATGGAGAATAGCATTCCAATTCCAATCCTCTGTAGGATAGTGATGCCTCGCTCGTTTCCCGTTGCCTTTCTTAGAGTGGGAACGAGGATTTTTTCGTAGATAGTGACAGAGATAATCATTCCAATGGCAGCAACGGCGTAAATCGAGGCCGGGGGAAGCTCAAAACCATTTCCAATCTTTCGGTTTAGTGTAACACCTTGTTTGATAAAAAAGGTGGTGCCTTGTGCTATACAAATTCCAAATGGCAAAGTAGCGAGCCATATGGGGATCATGTTCAGAACAAGCTTCAACTCCTCAACCTTTGTCACGGTCGCAAGTTTCCAAGGACTCTGCTTCTCAGCTGGATTATCCTTGTCTTCAAGAACAGCTGCTTTGTCAAGAAATCTGAAATACAAAACCCAGAAAAATTATTCATCTCGATATCTAGTGTATCGATCTAAGTACTTTTTCATCCTGCTGTCTGATTAGGATAATTTGTGTTCAATTAAAACTTAAAATTAGGGGTTGACATGCTCACTTGAGTTTGTTTGTGTGACACAGGAATCTCCCTTTGGTTTTCTCTGCCTTGGGAATTTCAAACAACTGAGCAAGACTGGAAGGATAAGGAAGATTTCTCTTGCGTATGGCTGCTACAAGAACTTGCAACAATGGCGTCAAGGGGCTTCCTGTTGAATGTCTGTAACGATAAAATGGCCTTCCTATGATGAAGATAACCAACGACACTGCCATGACTACCGTGAGTATGATATATGAAGCACCCCAGTTCACATGGTCTTGCACATACACAATCACAGTCACACCAAGTAGAACTCCAGCACAAAGGGCAAAGTTCCACCAGTTGAAGTATGTCATCTTCTGTCTTCTTTCTTCAGTGTGCTCATCATCAAACTGGTCCGCTCCAAAGCTCTCCAAAGAGGGTTTATGCCCTCCAGTTCCTACTGAGATCATGTAAATGGCAAGGAAAAAAGCCACCTCGTGAACCTTCCTAGGCTTTATGCACATATCAGTCTCACAAGCCTTTAATCCTGGTGTGAACCAAGACAACGTCAGGAGGATCAGACCCTGCAGTATGTCAATATCAAGCACAGAATTTTGTCAGTCTAAGACCCTGAAATGTACAAAATTTTTAGACTAATCTGGTCTTTAGATTTAAACGAGAATTACCATGAGATAGATGATGGTTGACACGAGCACTGTCGAGAATCGGCCTAAGTAAGCATCAGCTATGAACCCTCCCAGCAGTGGCATCAAAGTAGTAACACCAGACCAGTAGTTCACGTTCTTGGCTGCTGTCTCTAGGTCTTGATGAATTACTTTGCTGAGGTAAAGGATCAAGCTGGTTGCAATTCCAAAGTAACTCAATCTCTCACTGAACTCGATTGCTGCCCAAATGATCAAACACAGTCACAAAATTAATTTAGTTAAAGATAATTAGCTTTCTTGTACCGGCCTCCGTCACATGCACGTTACAAATTTAAATGCTCATTGCTCTTTTCGTTATATATTTGGTCCTCTGCCGAGATTTAAACCTTTCAAAAAGAGCATCATCACTCGTTTAAATCAAGACAATAAACTAACTTTTTTTTTTTGAATGGTTCTACTCATCACTACTGGGTTCTTTATCCGTGTTGACCTCAAAAAGTTGTAGGGCCGATCTACCATCCGGAAGGATTTTATCGTATATTTGTTGCAGACGTGCAAAATGATGATGAAGGATTGATACTTTTCTGTTTACTAAATTACAAGAAGAACGAATTAAAAGTTGAGGATTATTCGTAGCTAATTAATTAACTAGGTAAGGGTGTTTTCATGATATGAATCGACGTAGAATTAGAGCTCTCGAAAGAGGTCCAGATCTACTTAAAACGGTAGTCTTAGCCGCAATGCTTTTGTACATAATGCGAGAGGGTGGCCATTAGATTGGGGAGCACTGTCCAAGTTGCTGCAGTGGCCCCTCCACCGTATTGCAGTACTCGTGTACTGCCTTACACCACACCCTACTACTCAGTATATAACGTCAAAAACATTATGCGAATCTAAATTAAACTTGGTCACCGATATTTTATACATCCCAATATTTATACCAACAAAATAAATATCTGTGTCAAAATGTCTGGTTTAATATACATATATATATATATATATATATATATATATATATATATAAGATGCATGTTATCAATACATGTCATATTGACAGGAACTTGAATACATGTATATATAGGATCGATTATTTCACCTAACGCCTAAGACCACATATATATTTCTCATGCGGATTAATATTAAAAAACTATTTGGGGAGACTTTTCTGATACGAGAGCGTTCTCAGGCCCCACATGTCAAATCATGCATGCAATTTGATCGCGATTTTTTTGTTCCTTTCAGAATGGAAAGACATATCGATCGGCGTAGTTCTCACGCCTAGCTAACAACCTCCATGCAATATATAGGCGCAGGTTCTCTTATAAAAACCCGAAACAAAGACACAGCTAATCTTATATATGCATATTAAATGAACATGCTATCTATACCAGCTGGTTCTTGGATCATTGCAGCCAAAAAACAGAAAGAAGAAGCAAGTCTACATGCATGTTGAAGAAAGAATTTTTTTTTTTTTTTGAAGAATCATTCCACAAATACGTATAAACATATATCTTGTATGCCAATATTTGATATAAAAAAGAGAGATAAGTGACACATGCAAAGAGCGTTGAGTTTTTATATATGTTTCCCCGTTCCTGTAGTTTGAGTTTCAGCATATGTATATATATAATTAGGAAAGGCATACAAGTGACTAATTAGTTAATTAATACTCTGGTTGCCTGCAAGTATAAGTATTGGGATGAGGGAAGATATTGAAAATTTAGAAGGATTTTTCCTCCACCTGAACACATGCATGCAGTTCTGGATATAACTTGCAGCATGCAGGGTGTTATTGATCTGTGACATGCATTAATATATAGCGATTCGTATTCCTTACCAATAATAAACCTGGAGGCCTTCCAAACACCAGTGGAAGCCCGAAGAGGCACTTTTCCTTTATGATCCACAGAAGAATCATTAACCAATAATTTCTCCTGGTCAGTCTGATCTCTTGGTTGACCTGCTCCCTGCTTACTGATCTCCTCCATCTCCTCGGATCACTTCCTTAAGCTAAGATCAGGAAGCTGCGCCTAGAGTTTATAAGAAAGAAAGGCTAGCTGGTAGCTAGCTATATGATTCGAAAGACGATTTAAGCTAGCGGCCGTTGAGACATCAATATGATTGGTGTGATGTGAGGAGGTTGGCTTTGGGACTGTCGTATATATAGAGGGTCGAGGTTAGCTTTTTCTCCACCCACTGAATTTGGGTTTCTGAGATATATATTCTCATGTGTAGGGTCCGAGAGAGAGACAGATCTCAGTCTGAGACTTGCTAAAAAACTTTTCAAACAATAAAAAAATTAAAATGCATGAACGATAAAATTGAGTGACTTTGAAGAGCTTCACCGACATTTTCCTATCAAAAAACTTTCATATTCCTTTTCCAAATTCCACTAGAAAGAATGTTGTTGTCGGCCTTAATTAGATGAGGAATAGGATTCATGCCAATCTGAATTCGTATGACTGTTACAGCAAACAAATCAATTAAAGGAGGTCCGCCGGCGGCCTACTATATATGAACGCACGTATCCCCATGTATATATGGAAAAGGAAAAGTCTGGAGAGCAGCCCCTGTTCACGCATCAGCCGTTGCACTCCTTACGTGTCAGACCGGGTTCACTAACAACGAACCGGTTCTGAACTCAGCCCCCTCAGCCCCCTCATCCCGAAGCCTCCCTCTCGAATTCGAAATCCTCTTCAACGAAAAACCCCATGAATTTTCTTCAGCCCCCTCATCCCGAAGCCTCCCTCTCGAATTCGAAATCCTCTTCAACGAAAAACCCCATGAATTTTCTTCAGCCCCCTCATCCCGAAGCCTCCCTCTCGAATTCGAAATCCTCTTCAACGAAAAACCCCATGAATTTTCTTCTTCTTCCACGTCGAAACCCTCAATCCCCCTCACGTCGTGACCTTTCTTCTTCTTCACTGTGAAGGCCTCAGTCCCCTCACAAAACCCAACCCTTGTTTCTTCATTCGCTTAAACTGTGATTTCCCCCCCGATGTGAGTTGCCCCATCTCAATCCCGACCTTTCATCTCAGTCTCGCGACGGTGTGAATCCAGACACTACGAAACCGTGTCCAGAAGTCTGCGAGAGAGGTAATCTTGTTCAAACAGACCCCTTCTTACTCCTTGTTTCTCTGCGATGCTAGGGTTTAGGAATACATTTCGTAGCCTCCTGTGTGTTTACTCCTCTGTTTTTATCTCTAGGGTTTAGGTATATTAGCTGTAAATTAACTAGGGTTTTCGTTTAGGGTGATGGAATTTGGTTTTGTAAATTAATGGAATTTAGTTCTGGGTGATGCATATCTCACCACTTCCAATATTGGTTCATGTGTTCTTGGTTAATGACCAGAATAATTTCCTTCTTCACATTCTCCATTGCCAATCTCGCCTCCTACGGTTTCTTAGAGAGTTTCTTCTCAAGCCTAGAGTAACTATTTCCATCTTTTCTCTCAGCAAAAAGAAAAACTTTTGTTAAATTGTTTCTGGTATGCAAGCTATGAGGTATTGGGGTATGCTATTTCCATCTTTGCTCTCGTTTGTAGTTTGCTACTCCGTCATAGTAGAATCTGTTTTCAAGTATTTTTATTGTTAGTATTTTTATTGTTGCTATTTTTATTCAAGTAGTCTAAATTTCTAGTTCAATTAAACTTGTCTCTTTTCGACAGTTTTTGCACTAGCCTTGCATGGGTACTTGGAGGCTTGCCTTATCATACTTGTATGTGTATGATAAGGCAAGCCTTGGACTTTCATATATTGGAATTGACATCAGTACTTGGGGGATGAAATTTTTCAGGTTTTCATCCACTCTGTTTCAGGTTTAATGAAATTTGGGATGCAATATTTGGGGGTTTCAGGTTATCTCTGGGTTAAGACTTAAGAGTTCATTCTTACCCCCAAAATACTCTAGGCCTCAAAATGCGAAAATAGAAACCAAGTCTGAATTCCAAGACTTAAAAAAAAAAAAAAAAGGTCTGAATTCCAAGGTCATACAATGAGACAAATAAATGTCTTTCACTATTTCAGTAGGATTGTGGAAAACACACATCTTTTTTGTTTTTTATGGTTAATTAATTTTTTTAAAGACGTCTTTCATTCTTTTCTTCACTTTTTTTTTCAATACTAGTTTGTGACAATTGCTGAATTTTGGTTTTCCAGCTTGGATGCAAAACAGAAGGTTTTGAATATTTGAAGGAAAGGTGTTTGCCGAATTGCTGCAGTGTGAGGACTAAAGAAAAGTCATCAAATTCCATAGTAAGTTTGAATCATTTTGATCTTCTACCATTTCATTGTCAGTAAGTGAACCTTCAATCTTCTACAAATCCATCACACATAGAGATTATCTCAAGTTCTTCACTATTAATACTCATATTCAATATCCTACAAAATCATATTAAAAGAATATTCAATTTAACTGGTTGTTTTTTTCTTCACTGCTTGATTTTTTTCTTGATAAGGCCTGAAACTTTGTTTTAATTTCCATAGCATCAACACATAAGTTTTAAGGCCTGAACCTTTGTTTGGTTTTTGGACAAGGCTTGAACCTTCATAATTCATCATAATTTTAATTTCCATGTGTTTGACAGAAATACTGAACCAAACAGCTTGAGATTATGGCTTCTTGCCCATCATCACGCTTTGATTTATCAGAGACTGACTACTGACTTCTGTTCATGCAATACATGTAAATTATTTAACCACAACAAAAGCATACAATCCTTTTTTATGAGTTAGACGTATATAAACCCAATAGGGAGTATTTGGAAAACATAATTTGAAAGCTATTGAAAGTCCTCACTTTTTAAAACAAGACAATTGGTTAACTTTCTTCGTTTAAGCTATTTAAGCAATTCTCACCAAGCTCACTGTCCCTTGTTTTTTTTTTTTATGGTGCAGGAGATGAAGATACAATGTGATGAAAAGAGGTCCTTCAATGCATTACATCAGCCTACTGTTGGCTGCAGCCACAACACACCTGACGTGTGGACCGGATTCACTAAACTCACTCGACCGGGTCGCTCGCATGCTCTCAGCCCACACGTTGAGAGCATCTCTCCTCATTTCGCACCTTGTTCTTGTTCGAGTCTTCTCATTTCGCACCTCCTCTGTCGTCTTCGATCTCACAAGCCAAGCAACAAACCACTAATCAGAGCCCTCATCACCACGACGCGAAGCCCTCACGACGCGAAGCCCTCATCACCACTAATAATAGCAGTGTGTACTGCTATTTCTATAATCCCCCTTAGTTTTTGTAATCTGCACCCTTGATATCAGGCTTAGGCTTTGCAAAATTTGAAGTATATTGCTTATTTGATCAAGAAATCAGGTTCCTTGAGTTGCATATTCAATATCAAGTCTACAATTTGGAGGCCTAGTCTGAATAGATTTTTTTGCAGGCTTTTGTTTTAAATATATGATGTTGACTAGTAGAGTTGACTAGTATAACTCTACCGCAATTGGCAGAAGATCCTGCTAATCGACCAGCATTTGATGCTTCGGCTGGTGCAGGTATGTATTTTCATTCATCTTTTACTTTTTTAACTATGTTGCTGTCTTTCCTTTTTAACTAGTTTTTATCGTGGAGCTTTTTAGCAAAACATTGTAGTTCTGAGCATGCAAAAAATGCACTTATATTTTCTGATTCTACGTCTTTTTTTTTCCCCAAAAGAAATTATTTCCTTTAGGTATTCCACTTGAAACTCATCCTATTATGAGCCTTGGTGTTGGTTGAAGCAGGGCCCATAATCTTCTAAGATCCTTTATATATATATATATATATTAAAGAAGTAAGAATCAGAATCGCATTGGGACTCAAACCTTTGATCTTATGAGATCTTTGAGGCATTCTGAGAAAAATATAAGATGGATAAAAATAGAAAAGGAAACTTCTAGGTGGTTAAGACTGCCTCTTAACCAGTCCAAGTAATGGGACTCAAACAATTACTGGGGTTGTTTCTGGATGATGATGTAAACCAGCACATGGTAAACGTTTCTTCCTTATCTCATTGAAACTTAAATTTCCGTTTTATTTGATTTGATTTGTGTGATTAGTCAAGGCCAAACTTCATTCCTGCTATTCTCCAACGCTCAGTAGAATACAATGCATGTTCTCTCTACTTACCTAGGTTGGGTTTGATTACTTTGAAATAGACCATGCATGTGGTCCATCTTTATTCACACTAGTCAATAGAAAATTAGACTGTATGGGTTTCTGTTATCAGTTAAACCCCCTATGGTTTCAGGTAAGAAATTAATATCTGCATTTTCTTGGAATGTGAAATGTAACAATCACATTTTTCTACAATTGGTTGTAATTGGTAACGGATTTATTTATGACTTGATAGGGATGCATTGGTGCGATGGATGGTACGATGACAAGGACTGATCATTACAGCATGTTGTGCGCTGCACAACTTTATTAGAACGGTCACCCCCGATGACTAGATATTTGAAAAATGGAGTACGATGCAATTACCAGTTATTGAGCCAACAGTTAATGACGGGGCATCCTCATCTCATAATATATACTTGACGCCTGAAGCACAACACAATATGGCTGTAATTAGAGATGAGATTGCCATCTCTATGTGGCAAGCAAGGGGTGGCAGATGATGGTTTTATTTAAGGATAAGCGTGTATTTAATATTGCTATTTAATGTGTGGCACACAAATTGGCCTTATTTTGGAGAACATCGTAATTTATGCGAGTGATGAATTTGAACATGTTTGGATAGTCGTTGTGGATTCGTCAATACACTTATTATTTGCATCCCACTTGATTATTTATTTAACTCCGAAATGGTAGATGAATTACGTTAATGGATAAGCCTTCATTGAAAATATTAATTTCGACTTGTTATCTTTTAGGAATGTATTTTTTGAATCAATTCTTCTATAATTTTTTTAACAAACATTTCTAATGGGTTGCAAGATGATATAATAACTTGTAGTTGAAAAATGAAATAGGAAAAAATAAATACCGTTTCAACCCTGAAAAAGCAGTCGTTCTACCCAACACAATACCTAGAGGGGGGTGAATAGGTGTAGTCGATTTTGCTTGTGTAATTAAATATGTGACAAGCAAGCAAATAAACAATAAGACCAATCACACAGATAATCAACACAAAGGTTTGTTCACGGAGTGGAAACTCATTTTTTTTACTCTTCAAAATCTAAAACCAATATGGGTGCAAGACACTACCTCAAATTCACTATAGAAACTTTAATCGTTACAATCAATTTAGCTACACTTACAAAACCATCATCTGTTCCTAAACTTTATCTGCAACACCACGAGTGACCCACTCGATCTCTACTTGCATGTAGTGTCGGAACACCTCGAGCGAATTTTCGAGTGTAGGTTAACACTCACAAATTCGCTCGAGCGGGACATCGAGCGGGAGTCGAGCGAAACGTTCTGCCTGATTTCGCTCGAGCGTAAATTCGAGCGGGAGTCGAGCGAAGCTCTCTGCCTGATTTCGCTCGAGCGGATAGTCGAGCGGGAGTCGAGCGAAGCTCTCTGCCTGAGTTCGCTCGAGCTCTATTTGGTTCCGCTCGAGCGGTGTTGAGCACACTTCAGTTCTTTTCATGTGACAATGCATCAACACTAGTTACAACATAATTTTATATAGGTTTTCACACTAATATGCCAATCAACTAATTTTTCATCAACAATCTCCCCCTTTGGCATTTCTGTGACAAAACCTCTAACCTATTACATAGGACCTAATCCTAGCACACCCCATACAGGATCCCCAGATGAACTGAACACATTGAGATACTTCTGCACATACTTAACACACGGTTAAACGTGCCAACACAGATATGCAAGAGATATGTCCATAAGTATAATCAATGTCAGCTTGCAAATCACAAATCACAAGTACAACCAATTTTTCATAAGAAATTCATTTCATTAAAGCAATTAGTAATACATTGAGTTCAATGTGACAAATATTAGCAGCTCAAGCAGCATGATATAAAAATAGAAGCTGCTTCATGAAATACAAAACAAAAGCTGCTGCTCCCACAAGAAATTGTGATACTCCCCCTAAATTTGTGCTTACTCCCCTTAAATCTCTACCACTCCCCTCCCCTGATATATACCACTCCCCCTTTTTGTCACAAAGGGCCAAGGGTCTCAATCATCAGCATCACTCTGACTCACATCCTCATCATCAAGACGCTCCTCAATATCCTTGAAGCGTTGAGTCACAAACTGCTGCAGGCCATCAACCTTAGCTTCAAGACGGGCAAGGTACTCAATAACTTGCTGAAGGCTGGGCTCGGTCGTACCAGGTGCTGGTGCCGGTGCCGACGTAGAAGGCTGTGAGCTGGATGGCTGTGAGGAGGGTGCGGGTGGGTGCTCAACTATCAGAGGTTGTGGGGTGGTGTGAGCACGACTAAGCCGCATGGTCCTCAGACCAATGGGAGCCTTAAGGGGAATTCTGGGCTCACTAGGAAGTAATGCGACTGACTGGGAGATGGCCAAACGAGTGATGAGGCTGGCAAAGGGTAATCCAGTCCGTACCTTGGGGGATTGAAAAACCTCAAGAATGACACGGCATAGAAGGCTCCCAAGATCAATAGTGACACCATTAATAAGAGCATATAAAAGAGTGGCGCGGTCAAGACCCACATCACTCTGATGAGCAGTAGGATACAAATTTGTCAGGACTATCCTACTGAGAATGAGATATTCAGTGGAAAATCTCGCCGTCAAAAGTGGTGTCTTACCATCCCAATCAGTACGATGACCAATTAGACAATTAGCAATATCTGACGGACACGGAGGAGAGATCCGTGTATATGGATACTCAGCATATAACTCACGCGGGGCATTTAGCAGATCTGCTAACATGCGCGGAGTCACCCGGAATGAGATGTTCCGGAGACTCACCTCAAAAGAGTCATCAACTGAGATGGCATGAATGTTGGAGTAAAACTCCCTAACCAACTCCACAGACGGAGTGGGAAGACCAGTGATCAACGCTTGCCACTGGCGAGACTCAAATATGCGGGGAATAATAGTTTCATTAAGCTCACCTAGAGAAACTTCACGCTCGACAATGGGATTGCGTTTAGAGAAGTTCTCAGTGTAGAGCTGTTGTGCCCCAGCATTGTGAAAATGTCCTTGAGCGGGGGCGGGAGGATTTTGGCGTGGACGAACTCGTCGAGACATAACTAGGCTGTCGACACAATTAGAGACCGTTAGACAAGGTTAAAGGTATTGTGAAATGCATGTCTCAATGCACATGCCTAATGCATGGTCAAATGCATGTATGATCAAATGCATGATCCAAAGTATGATTCAATGCACATGCCAAGGCATATGTCTAATGCACATGTCTAATGCAATGTCAACCTTGGGTTTTAGAAACCCATTTATGCAATGTGCAGTCCAAAACCAATTTAAGAGACCTTAGCTTCAAGTGCAAATGAAATAGGAAAAAAATGTTGAGACTAAAGAAATATCTCATGGCCCTCCCATAACCAAAACAACTTCAAACACATTTAAAAATCATGCCAAACATTTCCCCAACACCAGTGTTAGACAAGAAAAGAGCATGGGAACAATGCTCTGTCAATGCATGATGAAAAAGTGAAGCCAAAGACCATTGAGGCATTTCACCGAGCACTTTGAGTGCATCCAAGCAAAACCAAGTTCAAAAACTCCATGAGAGTTCCATGAACTTCCTAAATACAAGAGGGAGAGAGATTCAATCTCTACTCCCAAACCAACAAACAATCCCAAGATTTCGAAATTCATTTCGAAATCCAAAAACAACAACCCCAAACCCAAATGCACAAACCGAACTGCATGCTTATGAAAATGCATGATGGAAATGAAAAATAAACAAAATGATAAGAGACTTACTCGAGTTGATTTCGTGAAAATGAGAGCAAATGAGAGAGAGAACTTGAAGAAGAAATCGCACGGGGAAAAGGGAGAGGAAACGGAAACGGCGCAGGACCTATAGAGAGAAATAAGGAACGGTTCTGGGAAATAAAACGCACGGGCGTTTTAAACCGGTTTTCGCTCGAGCGGAATTTAATTTCGCTCGAGCGTAACTCCCAGAATTCCCTTCTTGGCAGATTTCACTATTAATGACGTCAATTTTAAAGCCCAATAAACATATCAAATGTAAAAGAGCATCATATTATCACAATTTAGCAATAAGACCAATCACACAGATAATCAACACAAAGATTTGTTCGCGGAGTGGTTTTAGATTTTGAAGAACTCTTCAAAATCTAAAACCACTCCGGGTGTATGACACCACCTCAAATCCACTATAGAAACTTTAATCGTTACAACCAATTTAGCTACACTTACAAAACCTTTGAAGTTCCTAAACTTGATCTGCAACACCACGAGTGACCCACTCGATCTCTACAAGTACGTAGTGTCGGAACTCCGACCTTTCTATAGCATCCCACGAGAACCTCTCGATCTCTGAAGTACCAGCAGCTCTGAAAACCTTCCGGCCAATAAACACATCCATTTCGGTGGACTTAAGTGAGGTTTGATCTTGTGTGTGGTGTGGTGGATATATGTTTTGTCCAAGAGAGAATCACAAGGTGGGGAAAATGTTCTCTCAATGGCTCTTAGAGGCAACTAGGGTTTTTGCTCTGTTTTTTCACACAAAGAATAGAACAAGATGTTCTATTTATAGTCCCTTTGATTCACGGCGCTTAAAACACTGATATTTGAGTTCCTGGAACATTGGCTCGAGCCAAGCGTCGAGCGCGTCTTAAAATTCACAAATTCGCTCGAGCGGAACTTCGAGCGGGAGTCGAGGGAAACACTCTGCCTGATTTCGCTCGATATTCGCTCGAGCGGATATCGAGCGAAGCACTATGCCTGATTTCGCTCGAGCGGCTAGTCGAGTGGGAGTCGAGCGGAGCTCTCTGCCTGATTTCGCTCGAGCCGCTAGTCGAGCGGGAGTCGAGCGGAGCTCTCTGCCTGATTTCGCTCGAGCGTTTAGTCGAGCGGACATCGAGCGAAGCTCTCTGCCTGATTTCGCTCGAGCGTATAGTCGAGCGGAAGTCGAGCGAAGCTCTCTGCCTGAGTTCGCTCGAGCTCTATTTGGTTCCGCTCGAGCCGTGTTGAGCACACTTCAGTTCTTTTCATGTGACAATGCATCAACACTAGCTACAACATAATTTTACATAGGTTTTCACACGAATATGCCAATCAACTAATTTTTTCTCAACAAACCCATTGTCCAGGAACAAGGGAAAAATATTTGCATTTATTCTTTCAACGATTTTATGCAAGTTGATTATTATAATTGGAGGTCATCATTATTTGTGTGTCTCATCAGTATAAATAAGGATAAAATAGTGTAAGAAATGAGAATTCTCACGGAGGTCATAATTATTATAATTGCATGTCAACTGCCCTCACTTGAATGCCACATCCAAGACATGGATGGTGTTAATAAACTACTATTTCACAATTGACACAAATTCAAGTATTGGTGCTTAACCATTGCTGAATCAAACCTGTGCATAGCCTATTAGAAGACATTACTAATCATAATCTAAGCATTACCCAGGCTAGGAATAATTAATGGGAAAAAAATAATAGCCAATTAATGAAATTGGATACATAATGTATCCAAGTTTTGGAATAATATGAGAAACTGGAAATTGTATCAAACCAAATAAAGTGGACTTCTCTTTATAAGAAAAATTGTCAATTCACATACATTTTTGGAATAAGTAGAATATAACACATCTCTAGATTGTAATACATCGAAGTAACATTGTAATAACACTGTCATAACTCTTTTTACATTCAGTAATTAAAATACATCAGCAGATGTTCATCTCTCGCGATTTCTAGCATGGCGGAAGGCATCCAAAATCAATCGGACATTAGCTGCCTTTAAGATTTGAAGATGGCTTTTATGTACAATCCAAAATATACTCCATCTGTTAGATCACCAAGCTACACCCAAAGTAAGAAATTGAGCATGCCTATATATTTTCCTGACTGACAAAAGGTCAGAGAAATAAAGAATGATCTGCATAGAAGTACACATTTCACCCCTTCCAAAATATCAATATCATACAGGGAACTCAACAATAAGATATGCATACTTGCTGCCCTTTACAGTAAAAAGTTTCAAATTGGTCTTTCATTGAGTCTTGATAAATTGAGAAGAAAGCTACAATGATCAAAGCAATAAATGATAAATACTTATATCCAGTCCACTTTGCCATCAATTCCCAACTAATAACCTGAACTTGTTAGCCCTCAGACTTGCCCAATGTGATTAACACATGAGTTTAGTACCATTCTCCAAATATCCAGCCAATCAAGGAAAAATTGGGTAAAGGAAATAGGAGTGATTGATTCAGTAGAAAAGGCATGCAACGGGTTACTCGCAAAGTTCGGATTAAGAGAAACAAAGAGTAATTTAATCATTGGGTTTTCTTCACAAGTTAATCTCAAGTCCTTTGAACTTTGAACATGCCTAACCAAATGGATGAATGAAGATTAACTTCAAGAAAGTTCAAAATCTGGAAAGAATTTCTGGGTAGCATAAATTTTGTTAATTTCCAACATAAGGATACTCACACATTGGCTCGAGTTAGGCCCATTCAAAAATCTAATTGTGAAATTTTAAAGTATAGTAGGGGGGATTAATTTTGGAAGTTCTTGTCCCATGGTCGTGTATGTGACGTAGCAAGTTTTTGCACTTCCATGGCCCTTTACATACTGGATTAGGTACCTTGGAGGGTTTCCATATTCCATCCTCTTCCTCATCCCAATGATCAAGCCATCCCAATGATCAAGCTTATAATGGAAAAGAATTGTGAGATGTTTTCATCTTCAGTAATATTAGTTCTTAATGCTTTATAAAGGCATCACGTCACAAAATATAAGCAGTCAACATAAAAAAAGATATGGAAACAAGGAGAATAAATTAAAATAAAGCAGCTATGCTAATAGCAGTGGCTTCTTAAAATATAAACTAACTTTTTTTGGCTTGTAGGTCAGGAAACTCTGCTGGAATTAACCATATCCCTGCAACAACCAAGTTAAACATTAATGGAAGCAATGGAAGCACATAATGTTTAAGTACAAATACTAATTGCATAGCCAGTAATATGGAAGAACAATTCAAATTTAATTACCTTAGGTTCCTTGATCGCATTAGGATCCTCAATATTCCCTATCATCACAGTCCGCAGGCTGAGTATTGCAAGTGACAACATATTTTCAGAAGATAAAATGAAACTTCCAAGAATTTCAATATATATCATGACAGAAAAGGTGAACCTAGAAAAACATTTGTCAATTATTGCAACATAAAACAACAATTAGTTAAAGGAAAAAAACAAATTACTCCTCTGGAAGTTCCCAATTTGGGAGCAACCAAATGGTTGAAGCACTACTGCTGGTATTTTGGATGTGGCAAAACATCAGGCCAGTCATTAGATTCGAAGAAAGAAAACTGTATAAGCATAGAACATGGGCGAAACGAAACTGAAAGATTTGAAAATGTGGGAAGAGAGAATATAAACCTGCAAATATTACCCAGACCAATTACGGTGGTGATTATCTCTTATAATTCTGACTAACCATGGTAGGGACATTGGATGCGACCCTCATTTACTGAACCCAGGTGAAGATATAATGACCTATGTGCACAGGTGTTCCGTACACATCTAGGTTTCCCAAAAAAATGACCCATTGCTCCTCAAAACAATCAATTGCAAAAGTCGAGCAGAAAAGTGAAGAGGTATGCATCAGATGACATACACATGATAATTGGTTGTGACAAAATAGAGATAGTTTGCAAGGGTGTCTGTATCAAGACACCGACGGTGAAACTGGTGGTTGGATGAAACTTTTAGAATTTTCTTTTTTGACTGGGTAATGCTGACATTAATAAGTAATACATAAAGATTGAATCAAAAAGTTATCAGGCTATAAGCTTACCATGGTATCATCCTTCAGATATGTGAATCTGTTATGATTCATGGGTCAGATATCATAGGACTAGATTTTAAGGGAAAATATTATGCATAGTCCGGATTTAAGGGTTTGCATTGAGTAGACTCCATGAAACTATAGAAACGCCACAAAACAAACTCCAACCTAAAAAGCTACTTAAACTATCCAAAAGAAACTAAAATATAATCACCTCCAACCAAAAAGGTTCATGAGAGTTAGCACTTTTGGTCTTAATGTAAGCATTTGTGGCAGCAACCCCGCAAGTCATTACGGCGATTTGCTTACCATCAAGGACAACCTACCTACTCAGTAGCAGGAAGATAGAGGAGTAACTACGGAATCTGCACATATGCCCATAAATAAGAGAGTTAATTAGAGGAAGTAAAACAACTTGCATGAATGGCAAGTTGTGGTAGTGTAAATGTATCTAAATACTTTTTGTGGTCGGTTTGATGAGAATATATACCACTTTCTTTGGTCCTACTTCAGCTTGATGAAGTTGTTTTCACTTCCCATACTACCTCAAAAAATAAATCCCATGAAAGCAAAATATATATATATTCAAAAAAAGTGAAAATATATTCCCATCAATTGGTGATTTTTATATTGTCCAAAAGATGTTGAGTGAAACGATATCCAATGGCATTAAACCTAAAATGCAAAAAATTGAAAAGTTTCCATATAGCTTAGAAAGCATTGTGCATGTGAAGGCAAATTGGGATTTATTATAATTTTTGTTTATAAATAATAAAATTTGGGTACAAAGTGGAAGCTTAGCCCTCCTCCCATTAATAATCCATGGATTCTAAGTAAAGGTGGGATTTGATCTTACATCACTATCATGATTCATGAAACTGAAACACGTTACCAAATTACCAATTAAGAACCATATGACCACATTCAAAGTCCTTAACATTATCAATTCGACACCCATAAGTTCCCATTTTATTAGACACGATTCCCCTCTTTATTTTGACAGTTACAATACTACAGGGCTGGCTTATTCATAATACAATACAATACAATACAATACAATCTCCTCGTTTGATTGATGAATGTGAGAAATTAAACGAAAGGAAAAACTCCTTAATCTTAGATTAAGAAGAATAAAAAAAAGATAAGTGAAGGCACAACAACTATCCTATATTGGGTTGCTGTGAAAATCCAAGAAAAGGAAAAACCCCATCATGAATCTAAAACTATTAACTGTTTTATGATCTGGGTATGACTAAAACAACAACATCGCATCTTCCAGTTGAGTTGAACTTTTAAGTTAATGTTCTTTTCAAGGAAAACATAAAGGGAAGCAAACATCAGAAAATTATTAATGTAGAGTATAACTTACTCGGGGAGGGCGAGGAAGCCGCACGAGAAGACTCAGGGAGAGGATGGGAGGGTCGACAGGGGGGTGCTGGGCAGAGGGGGTGGGGGTGGGGGAGAGGATGGGCGACGCGACTGGTGGGGGTGGGGGGCGAGATGGCTGGCGATGGGAGGGAGGAGAGCTGGGAGACGAGGGGTGTGGCGGCTCTGTGCAGACGGGCCTTGGTGTCGCTGGAAAGAGACGGCGTCGCCGGTGGTGGGCAGAGCACACTGGACGCGGGCAAGCGACGAGTTTTGACGCGGGCTGACTGCTGAGATCGAGAGGCAAGAACGGGAGGCAAATTCGAATTGGGGAATTACAAACCACAGTAATTACAAAACGCACGTTTTGGGTAAAAAAAAAAAAAAAAAAAAAAAACCAGTGACACGTACGGTGTGTGAAGAGTGCGATGTACAGTAGGCTGATGACTAGCAGTCCTCTATGGAAAATGCTGGTGTGTGTGTATATATATATACACACCTACATGTATGAAACTAAGCGCGCAGCTGCATGATTAGTTTCCTAGATGTGTGATTAGATTTGGCATTTATAATCGCCTTTTGTACGTGGGTTATATATATATATATGTAACGACAGAACGTAAACTCATGGTCTGGTCTAAATTGGCGACTTACGTTGAAATTCTTCTACGGGATTAATTATGACAAAGAATTTGAAGTTGTTTTTTTTTTTTTGAGGTAAGAATTTGAAGTTGTGATCGAAGAAAAACTCGAATTCCCAAAAAATAAAATACAAAATTAATGGTTTATATGTCGGTCTTTGAATTAGTCCATTTTTCAAGTACCAACACGTGAGGCATCTCAGTCGATTTAGGAATATTTTGAAGGAATGAAAATGTTTCCTATATAGTTTCTTTTTTAGTTATTTTTACGTATTTTTTATATACTTTATTAATATGATAGTCAAAATAGTTATTTTATATTAAAAAAAATTATATAACCAATCACATTAGTGGAGATCGTAAAAAGTGACTGCATATAAAATTTTTGTTATATGATCTATTTTATATGTCTATCAGTTTCTCATTTATCAAATAAAATCGGTTCAATTTCAAGTAAGATATATTTATATATATATGGTATCTAATTAGTTAAATGATCAATATACCTTATATTTGAAATTAAATGGATATGATATTATCTTTCACAATTGAAATTAAGAGGATCTTTGTCTTCACGTTGAAACCTATAAATTTTAGCAAGATATTCAAGCATTACTCTTTTTCTTTTGTTTTTGATTTTTTTTTTTTTTTATGTACAGATGCTTATTATTAAAATCATATTTATCTTAAACCTAACTCACATATAGTTTAGTGTTTTATTTAAGGCTGCGCTTGGATGTTGAACTGAGTTGAGTTGAGTTGACATGATAAAATATTATTAAAATATTATTTTTTAATAGTATTATTATTTTAAGATTTAAAAAAATTAAATTATTTATTATATTTTATATTAAAATTTAAAAAAATTATAATGATAAATTAAGATAAACTGAGAGTAGTACGGCTAAAGTTGTTTTGGTTGAATCTGGTTATACAAAGCAAGAAAGTCCGATTTTATCTAGCTAGCTCGCTCCCACTTCGTACTGACTATAAACTCCAAAATAAAAGTCAACCTAATATTTTGTTCTCAATCTGTTGGATGACTACTTACGCCACTGGCCAACGTTTATTATTATTATTATTTTCGAATTATTATATTATTAAATCAGTGTATAGATCACTCTACACATTAATCACATTATTTAAATAGTAAAATTTGATTTATAATATTTAAATTTTAAAATTTATTTTTTAAAATAAAACAATATTAGATAAAGTCATAAACTACACAAGTGTAACATAATCAATTTGAAAAAAAAATAAAATTTACTATTAAAATTTTAATATTTTTTTATGTGAATCTCATATTTATTTATTTATTTTCAAAAACTTTATGCAACACTTAGATTATGCTTAGATAGTAAGATGATAATTTTTAGTTTTAGAAAAAAAGTTTAAAATATTAATTTTTAATAATATTATTGTGTTAAGATTTGAAAAAGTTAAATTAAGATTTAAAAAGTTGAATTATTTATTATATTTTATATAAAAATTTAAAAAAATTATAATAATAAAATAAAATAAAATAAAAATTATATATCTTATCTTAATTACCAAATATAACCTTTAAATATGACGAGTATAAATATTATTTTTCCTTAAAATATCTCGCAACGAGAGATGACTTCGGAGTACGACGATCGATCATTAAACTTTTGATGATTAAATTATTAAAAGTAAATTCTGATTTTTTAATTTATTTAATAATTATTTTGTGTCACTTCAAGATATGACGAAAGGATTGACATTAAAATCAAGATGAGATTATTTTTCTTAAAAAAGTCAAATAGATTTGTACCCACGTACGTACAATTATTACCGGTTGCTGGGAATTTATTATCCGGAGCTTAGATTTTGCTTCAAAAGGAATATTGATCAAAAGATGACTACGATCGAAATCAATGGGCCGGCCAGCCTTTGCTGGGCGTACCACTAGTTTGATTTTGATTTTTTTTTTTTTGGTGATTTTTTTTGTATTTTTTTAAATATTTTTAATTAAAAAAAATATAATTTTATTAATATTTATTTTCTTAATTATTAAATAAAAAAATTTAAAAAAATTAAAATGCATGAATGGTGAGGGTACAAACTCATGAGGATCATTTAACATTTTCAATTAGTTTAATCCGTCCAAAGATATGCCAGCAAAAGTATAGAAAAAGATGATATGATTAAATTTTGTGAACGGGCCATTTTCTCCCTCGTATGGTACTATTAAATAATTTTCCCAACTTCTGATGATCAACATAAAAATCACGTGATTATCTTCTCGATCCATATGTGAGAGGATAAGCAAGAAATGGAGAATATTGCTGGAACCCTAATTCAAATACACTTAGGTTCAGTTTGGATTGCAGTATGGTCTTATTTCATCTTATCTTATCACATTTTATTTTAATATAATTCAAACACTACGTGCAAACTTAAACATTTTTCAATATCAAATTTTAACTTTTTTTTTATCTAATCGTATATAATTATTACAATTTTTTCAAACTTCTAAACAAAACATAAAAAATAATTCAACTTTTTCAAATATTTGAAAATAATATTAAAATATTATATTCTAACATTATTTTAACTTTATAATATTTTTTATTCAACTTTTTTTTTTCTCTTTTCCAAAATCTCGTAAAAATCTTAACTATGAGTAATTTTATTACTATCCACAAACTATTTCACCACTATTCTATATAAATTTTTCTTCTCATTTCATCTCAATATCCAAACTAGACCTTGATTTAAATATCTTGACCAAGCATTGGCATAACCACATAATGGCAGTTATCTAGACGACGTTGTATATTGTGGAGCTTAAGAATGGTAATATATAATATGTATTGGTCCATTCTAAAGACTTAATTCTACTATATCCAGAATATTTGTGTTATAATCGGGGAATGTAGCATCTGATCTTAGGCATATATAACAAGATTGAGACATTATATTTATTCCCTAGAAAATTAGCAGCACTTTTCGTAATATTCTTTGTTCAAAGCATGATGATATACTTTATATTCAATTGTCTTAATGTAGGTTGTAGTTACTTGTGAATAAAAGAGGTGAAATATTATAAGTTATAACTTTTGGAATATTCCATTCTTGAATGTATATCTGCATTATGATCCTAATTTGTAATGTTGTATTGATCTTCTTCATTTATTATTTCTAGTATTATTGCAAAGATCAGTAGTTGAGATAATCTTAAAATTAAAAGAATTCTATTCATTTAAATAACCTTTAATAATATGTATTAATATTCAAGTACTACTCTTTAATCAATTAGTTATTTAAAATATGATGGTCAGGTCAACTACAGGCTCAATGATGAGATCAATCTCAGTGGCTATGGTACTCTAGTTATGTGCGTTAACTTTTCATTGGTGGGCGGAGCACTAATGAAGGTCGACATCATAATTAACATAAGAAAAACTAAATATATATTTAGATAGAGAGAGAGAGAGTTTTTGGCTTTTTAATTTTGTCACCGTCCAATTAGCCAGTCTTTTAAGGCATCGTACGATTGGAACACGTCAAATTTTATAAATAATAGTAAAATAATTTTAATAAAAATATTTTATTAAAATTTAAAAATTAAGAAAAAAAATTAGAATAAAAAAATTATAAAATTATTTGAATATAAATTTTTAATATTATTTTTATTTTAAAATTTGTTATAAAAGTTGTATTAATTTTTATATTTTGTTTTAAAATTTGTAAAAATTAAATTGATTTTTGTATCTAAGTAATAATTAAGTAATGATTAAATAAAAAATAAAAAATTATTTTATATTTAAGTAATATTTAAAAATAAAATTATAGAAAATCTTAAAAATTTTAAAAATTGAAGAATTCTCGTTATGTCTAAGGTTATGCTTGGGGGTGAGATGAGAATTTTATGTTTTGTTTTAAAGTTTAAAATATTATTTTTTAATTTTGAGATTTGAAAAAGTTGAATTGGAATTTGAAAAAGTTATATTGAAATTTGAAAAATGTGAATTATTTATTATATTTTGTATGGAGATTTAAAAAAGTGTAGAGATGAGATGAGATGAAGATGAGAATTTTAAGTAAAATACTTCTTCCAAACATATCCTAAAGGTTCCCTTAATTTTTACCTTCTTTGGCGGGAATTATTACTGAACTACAGCGTCAAGCAATAATTGAATCAAATCAGCAAAGCACTGTGGAGGATTATGACGTTGAGATTTGATCAGCGCATCATCATGAGCTTTTTTTTTTCTTTTTCTTTTTTTGTTCTTATTCCTCGACCTTCTCTTCGCAGCTGTCCATCAAATCAATCCTACTCAAGAAACCAATGTTCAACTGAAGTGATCGCAATGCAACCAATGAGGCCCATGTTGAAGTTTCACTCGTGAAAACCCATGCAGCAGCTACGTCACTTTCCATTCTTCAACTTCATCAGATTCCTACTTCTGAAAGTACATATCATAAGTTTGGTTTGTTTGCTTGGATTTTACCCTACCTTTGATGGGTATGTTTCAAGATCAGATTCATTTTGCTAATATGATCAGCTAGCTATTGGAGATCAATCGCCTAATATATATATACATATATATATATATATATATATATATATATATATCAGCACATGTTCCAAACTCTCACGTGTGAAGGAATTAATTTGAAGAATAGGTTGGCTTGTTGTATTCTGAGAAAGGAATATGTTCGATGATGAAACATACATACGACTTACGAGGAAGGAACAAATTAAAGAAAAATTGTAGCACATGAACCATGTTCTTTGTGATGTGCCTTTGCAGTACTTGAAATATATATATATATATATATATATATATATATATATAGAGAGAGAGAGAGAGAGAGAGAGAGAGAGAATACTGGTTGCACGCGTTGGGGGGATTTTATCTCATTTTTCATACAGATACGCCCTGCCCCAAACCCACACAATACTGATTGGGGAAAGATCAGTGCTTTCACACCATTAATTTGGGAAAGCCCAAAAGTCTTCTCATGAGTAAAATATAGATAGCAGTAAGATTTTTTTTAATGCTTTGTTGAAAATATATATATCAAGCAGCTCTTTCGAGAAGAAACTAATAGCAATATATAATATGTATATATATATATATATATATATATATATATATATATTCTTGTAAAATCTTCCAGCTTTATATATATATATATATATATATATTCGTGGACGTCTGTCTTTCGGATCGAACCAGTTTTCATATATATATATATATATATATATATATATATATATATATATATTCGTGTGACATGTCCCTTTCATTTTAGAGAATGTGTCAGGCAGATGTCATTTATTCTTTTTCCAGTGTCTAAGAACTAATTAGAACATCTTTGCTCCACTCATCGCCCTTTTGATTCTGTTTTATCCATCGGCCTCACATGTCATCACTTTATATCACGTTCAAAATGTTAGCCCACGAGCAAATATCTCTCTTTTTCTTTATCTAGGATTCTAGCTTGTTCTTGTAACACAAAAAGAAAATGAAAGGGTTATAGGTAGGAAACAGATGGATAAATTAAAGGAAATGAATTTCAGTATGGTTAGAATATTACCATATGAATTTATGATAGAATAGATTCATAATATTCTAGTTTATTGTAACATGATTCATTATCTACCAATAATATTCTTGTTCATAATATGATTTATTATCTACCATATTTAGTTTATTATATAAATGAATTATTATTGTTGATTTATTGTATTTTCATTCTTTTTCTAGCCTCATTTACTTGTAAATAGAGATGAATGTACATGTTATGTATTTATGAATAGCACTTGAGAATAATAAATATATAGATTTCAAAAGTCTCTCTCCTCCCATCTCTCTTCTCTATCTCATTTTCTATTTTATTATATTTTCTATAAGTACCAATTTACTTTATTAAAAGAAATTAAGAATAAATGCACGTTTCATTCTCAAACTAGGAAGAATTTTACCTTTACAACTCAAACTATATTTTAAAATTTTAAAATTTTAAAACTGAGACATTTCACTCTCAATCTATAAAAACTTATAATTAATTTAGGGTGCAAAGCTTAATGGAGTGAGAAAAGTATTAGTTTTTAGTAATTTGAGAGTCCATGAAGTATTATATTATTTTTAATAATTATTTGAAGTCCATATTAATGCAAAACTCCTAACATGAGAGTATAAATTGTATTTTTCTTTATTTACAAATACTATAGAATAAGATTTGCATGAAGGTATGAATCATGTTGTGAGAGATCAGCAGGGTATGAAATTTGAAATAATCATTAATTAACAATTATGCCAATAACGCTAGCTATATATATACGCTAGCCAATGACTGCTGAATGCCACTGTTTCCTTGATCAGCAGGAACACTATACTAATAATAGGGCATTTGATTGAAAGCACTAATTTCTTACAAGAAAATTTGTTCGATCAGATTGAAAACTTCGGCCGAAAGTGACGATGAGGGAGGGCCTTTGCCTTTGGTGTGATTGGTATTGGGTGAGATCCGATATATATTCAAATCTTACGTACATGGAAGGAAAAACAAAAAATTCTCGAAAAAGTCTCCATAAAATATTATTTCCTTCATTAGCATTAACTTTACCAAAAAATATATAAAGATGATAAATAAACTTGATAAACGTGTTGTTTGTTATAATTATGTCAAAAACTATAGAGGCAATTTGATTCTTTTAACTGTTGAATTTGAAAAACGACGGTTGAGATTTGAATTATATATTAAATATTTTTAGAGATTCGTTTTCTCTGCATACATTTTAATTTATTTATTTTTTTAAATAATATTACTCTTTAGCTTTGATTTTATCATCATCAATTACTTATTTAAATAAAAATTCACTAAGAATATGATATACAAATGTTATAAGAAATAATCACCCAAAAGGTCCATTATTTGGAGCAAACCCTGGAATAATTGGTTGCTAAAACTCACCCATATTATTATTACCTTTTAGAAAATTAGAGATATACAACTCTTTTTTATAATTTTTTATATAACTCTATTTTAAATTAAAAATCCTTTTGTAAAATAATTTATAAAAATAATAATAATTTATATAAATACACACGTTTCAAAATATATAATTATACAAAGTATTGCATCATTACTCTCACCTTTTATTCAAGCTTTGAATAGGTTCATACTTCATAACTTCAGTTTAGTCATCAACAGCGGCGTACGGCTGACCCTAAAGTCATTACAATTATGCTACTGACTTGAAATGTGTGCAAAAGCTACGTCCAGACGTCTTTTCATTTCTTTGTACGGGGAAGTCTCTTATTGAACGCGGAATTTTTTATTTTGACCAGGGTAAATATAATAAATTATAATATAATATAAACATTCGTCTATCATACATTCGCCCGCGTTTCGATTTAGAAATAAATTGAGATAATTTTAAATAAAATATTATTTTTGATATTATTATTATTTAAAATTTTTTTAAAATTATATTATTTATTATATATTATGTGATAATTTAAAAAATTATAATAATTAAATGAGATGAATTGAAATAAATTTTAAATACAAACGAAATTAGTATGTTCTAAATATTTAATTATATGTTTACGTAATAAAAGAAAATTGAGAATTTTAATTAAACCTTTTAAGACGGATTTTGATTTTTGATTCTAAAATTAAAGGGAAACATGAAAAAATGTTCGAGAAGTACAAATATTGAGATGAGATATTGTTTAATTAACATTGAGATGAGATATTGTTTATTTGTGTTAATGCTTAAATTTGCATAATCGTCGGAAAGGGAGAAATGAATTATTCTCAGCCCACGATGGTAATTTATGTTTCGATACGATATTCTTCACATTCATCTATTAAATATATATAAATAATCAAATAAAAATAAATAAAGAGATACATAAATTTTCGTGGTTCGGCATAAAAGTTTACGTCTACAGATTGTTTAGGCGACAAAATTTACTATGATAGATAATTTTACAATTACTTATAACCTCACATATTGCTTAATACAAGAGAGAAATTTATTTCAGGAAGTTGAAGACCATTCCTCCCTTGAGAGAGATCTGGTAGTCGCTATGTGTAGTGAAATTTTGTATGTAGAGAACTTGTGGAATGACCGTTAGATTTGTGGAGATCTCTTCCTTATATAGATGTCTATTTTCTTAGAATAATTGAGTCAAACTTATCTTGTGAACTACATTCTTAATAGAAATTCGAGTCTTTTTGTTTTTAGAAATCCAAGTCTCTTTCCTCTTAGGAGTAAGTTAACTTATCTAATCTCTTCTTGACTTTATCCCTAGACTAAATTCTTAACTTTATCTCTTCCCTTCTCTCGGGAGGTTGAATCTGGTCAATTCTATCCCAACAATTTTTTTTTTTTGGAAACATGAAAAAATGTTCAAGAATTATTTTGTGAAATTATTTTGTTTATGTTTTTGCAAAAGTAATTTTGAATATTTCTAGACGCGGAGAAATTACTTCAAGGTCATGTGAAACATGTCTTCTGCTTCTTTTTTTTTTGTTTTTTTTTTTTTTTTTTTAAGTTGAAGAAAAATGAAGAAGTTGGCAAACATAATCCAGATTTTCCAGCACACTCAAGACTAATCATTCAATGAATAATATTTTTCACAAATACATAAAACGAAATTTCCTTTTAAATTCCACAGCTTATATAAATGACACGATCGATCGTCACGTTGAATATTGTGCAGAAAGTCTCAATCTAGGCTATGCCACGACCATAAAAGTCATGGAAGTTGTGAAAATAACAACAGCTAGCATGCAGCAGCAGCCACCTCTTCATGGTAGCCAGGAGCCTAGCAGCAGTACGTGTGATATATATATATATATATATATATATATAGCATATAATATAAGCCACAAATAAATACCATGATCAACTATCAATATAGGATCTAATTAAAAACATTTTCTGGGCAAAAACTTGATCTTTTGATTGAAGGATATTAATAATATGATCTATTACATTGCTGATCAAACATTTATCCTTGAAATCGCTGCCAAAATGCATGGCCGGCCTAGCTACATGTCTATTGCCAAAACCATATGATCAAGATCAAAGACTAGCCCCTCTCTCCTGCATGCATTAAAACTATCCAATGAGTCATGATGGGACCATAATCCTAATTCATCATTTGAGGTAGAGAAATCTGTGTTTAGAAATTTGGCAAAAAATAATGTATTTCATCGCCCTGAATTGACTGACTTAATATATTTTAATAGTGTCGATCTATTTAAGTGAAAACACCAAGCTTGACAAGAAGATCATGTCAAGTTCAAAAGAACATATGTGACCACTACTACTCATAAAGAAAAGCCAATCTCTTATCTACATACAAAGCAAAGGTTTGTAAGTCTGGTACGCAAGCCCCTCAAACCATCATCACCAGTGAGTGGAATTTTAGGAGACAGCAACTGTGAATAGAAAATGGAGACCATTATATATAAGATGGATCTAGTGGGCTGAATTAATATATAAGATCATGAGGATCGGAGCGCAACACCATGCACACTAAACCACTTATGCCTAATCGGACTTCAACATGTGGAGATCAGAGGCTTAGAGCTATTTGCCTTATATTGCCATACGTGACACGTTATTGCTAGCTGAAATGACAAGAAAATTGGCTGTAAGATGGTAATTTGAATTTCCTAGAATTCGTATTAATTAAACTAGAGATCATTGAGACTAGAGTGGGAGAGTTATATATTTATTGAGTCTTTAAATTTATTGTTGTTCGAGAAACTCATGACTTGGGCAGTTAAAGATTTTGTAAGACTCATTTTATAAGTTTATTTTTCTGATTTTAAATTTTAACACTTGGACAAGAACTCCAAAAAATCTAAATAAGAAAAAAGGAAGAGCGAAGTGATCACCCTTTTAAATTGGAGCAAGACTTAATGCAATAATATGATAGACTTGATATAATATAGCACGCATCAGTTAGTGATGCTGGTAAAATGGCACTATATTCCGGCCGGCCGGTTGCATCACTACTACTATCAAGATTAATGGCACTAGCTATAGGTTGACTTCTCTGCAGGGAAAGTAGAGCTAGCGTGCAATATGGCCATGAACGCATGGTCCTAAAGATAGGCAAATTACCTGTACCCCACCAAGAATCATGTCTTCAATTTTAGATAGTAAATGCATGCGTGTGGATGCAACATTTATATGGGTGTGGGTATATCTCCATGTGCATGCGTGTGGGTATATCTGCATGTGCACGCACGCATGCACATGAACCAATATATATAGTAGAAGTCTTAAAGCACTAGTTTTACATCTTTTGAAGAATACTTAATTTGTCAACGAGTACATGATATAGAAAACCCAAATTATTACTATATTATGTACTATATAGGATGTAATGTTTGAACAAATGTGTTGTAGATGAAGAAAGAAGATGAGTTTACTTCCACGTGTGCTACAACTTTATCAAAAAAATTAGATATTCCCACCACACTACAATAGAATTTGAATATTGAGATGAACGCAACTGTCACAAAAAATAAGCAAATCGTCACAAACTGTCACAAAAAATATGCAAACCGTCAAATTTTTTTTTTTTTTTTGTGACGGTTTGAGACCGTCACCACGACCGTCATCTAAAAGGTGTCACAGAATTTTTTTTGTGACGGTTGACTGGGCAACCATTACAAAAATTTCTTTTTTGTGACCTCTTTCATGAGATGTAACGTTCGAACGTGATAATTTTTTGTGATAGTTAAAAACCATTACAGAAAGTAAAGTTCGCATGTATAAACCGACGTTCAAATATTAACCCAAGTGATTAACATTAGCACGTAACAAAATTGACGTTCGATGTTTTTGCTTCTCACGGATGATATTTACATTCGAATGTAACAACGTTCGAACGTTAATTCAGATACATTTGAATGTAGCATTTGGATGTTAAAGGAGAAGAGTTCAAACGTAAAATTTGTAATATTCAGATGTTACTTTGTCATTTGTATGTATTTATTATAATCATTTGAATGTTTAGATTGTTTATGAGTTAAAACGTGCGAACGTAGTGACTAACATTCGAATGTTTTTGTTCAAATTCATTGGTATTTACTTCGAACATTGATTCGAACGCAAAGCCATGTTCAAACGTTTATTGTTTACATGCAAACAATATGATCAGAGGTAATAATTTGATAATATTAAAAAGCATACAAATTGTTTCATATTACACCATAAATGTAACAACTAATAATATCTTATAGATTTGTAAAAATAGATAATAAAAGTTTCTAATAATGATATATTAATCATTTTTTCTTCTTTCCTCGTCCATTGCAATCCTGCTGAATTGACATAACATGTTCTATCTGGACCGTCATTTCCCTCTGTATTTACTCTTGGACTTCAATGCGTATTCTCTCATCACGGTCTCTTTGTTGCTCCTATGAACGTATTTCTAAATCAGACTGTCGTGATAAGAGAGACTCCAACTCCTGCTGTCTCTAAGTCATTTGCTCAATTTCTTAACGTGCTGCATCTAGATTTTTAGTAAGATTGTTAACTTTTGAAATTGAGGTATTGGAGGATGAACCGACACACTTGAAAGAACGTCTCAAACCTCTTACCAAATCAAATTTAGTCCTAAGTACTTGCGTGAATATGTCTATGTCACTAGGAAATGATTCCTCAGAGGCTGATTGGATCTCAATCATTTTTTTCATATAATTACAAAAAAAAAAGACACAATAAGTAATATATTAAAAGAAACAAGGAATCAAACATAATATAAACTCGCATGTTGCATAATTTATTCACATAAAATAATGTCACTTATATTATTATCTTTAGTGACAAGATCAACCCACTCACTGTGCTTATTAATGTGAGTAGCAGCATAGACGTGAATGAGAGAGAAATTTTCAAGATCATCACGTTTCTAACAAAGTCACATTGGTAATTTTAAAAAATAATATTAGTATTTAAATAAAACAATATAAACTCAAATGAGTGATGTGGCGCCCCTTATTTCCATGTATGGACACGCACGAAAATCGAGATACCAGGATGATGACAACACGGCCACGCACCCCATCGACACGTGCCGAGTGTGTGTAATGCAACACATGTACAAAAAAATAATATGCAACGAAATGGTTAAGTCAAATAACTAAGTACCATAGTTCATACAATACAATAGTACTGAAAATCCACATGTCAATATAATACGATTTTTTTGTTTACAAATCAACATCAAATAAAATACAATAAGCATAAGCGAACAATTAACTTCAAATACAAAATAGCCAATGTTCCTACTCCTTAGGCGAAGCCACATCCTCGGGCTCAGTCTCCTCAAAACCTGCATCAAAATCTACAATATCAAAAAGATGGTACCGCAGGTAAGTAAAATCCAAAATGCTCCAAGACATAAATATATTAAAACAACCAACGCTATGCATGTACATGATGAACAAAGCGCAAAATCTGAGAAAAACACCATTTCTCTAAAATCACAATTTTTCCACATACGCAAAAAATCACCATTTGGCACAAAACTAAAATTCAGGAATAAATCTATTAATTTCAATTTTAACTGTATGCACCATGGCCTCTCCTAGGGACCATCCACATACTCTGGCTCTCTTCGTCACTCCACGGGTAACGACCGTGCGAGTGATGCACAATGAGTGATGCCCAGTTCCGCGCCCACCACGTACATAGCCAAGCATTCTCTGACCCCCGCCAACACGAGGGGCCACGGAGTCGGATTGAGAGCGCTATCATCCTGTCCAAGTCCTAGGCAACAGCCTCAGAGGACGACACTCAGTATATTCCGCTCCCGAGTGCCCAGAGGAGCTCCACCGAGATAATACCCCGTCTCGGCTTGGGAGTGATACACACGCACCCGAAAAGCCTTTTTCACATTAAACACAGTTTCCAAAACACACACCCATGCATGCGTGCACAATGCCATAAAATCAATCAATTATCAACAACCAACAATTATCATTAATTTTTCAACAACTAACACAATCAAACAAGATAACCAATCATGGTTTATAAAACAGGTTAGTGCAAAAATATACTTAAGTTTTAAAATTTTTTTTGGAGAAATACTTATAGTGCTATTAAGTAATTTTAGAAGGATCACGGAGAAGCTGGAAACGCCAAACAGCAACTCCACAGTGTAAAAACACTGTGGCCGAAATACACAGAAAACTCAAATTCAAATGGGGTCAAACGAAAGCTAGGGAACGGTAGGGTAGGGCCTATGGAAGGTGGTGAAGCTAGTGGAAGTGACGGTTGGCCGTGGGTGGAGGCCGAAACGGCGGTGGAAGGCGAAAAAGCTCAAATCGAAGATGTGTTTAGTTCGGCTTCACCGGTGACGGATCGGGGCCGAAATTGGGTGGGTTAGGACTGCAAGGAGCCGGTGATGAAGTGGTGAAAAGGTGGCGGCCAATGGTGGCTGGACGGCGGCGGAACGGGAAGAGGAAGGCCGCGGCTTCGAACGTCTCGCGGAGGCTAACGCCGGCGAGGTAGGGGCTGAGATTGGAAGGGTTAGGTCGCCGGTTGGTGGGGAGTCGAACGGTGCCGGCGGTGAGGGCCACGGACGGCCGGCGGTGGCGGGCTGGGAGAGAAGCCGAACGCATGGGGGAGAGAGAGAGAGGGTCGGGCAAGAGGTGAGAGAAACCGAGAGAAAAAGAGGAAAAGAAAGAAAGAAAAGAAAAAAGAAGAGAAAAAGAAAAGAGAAAGAAAAAGGAAGGAAAAGAAATGGGGTCCAATCTTCACAACTTTTGGGTCACAACTGATCCTCAAAATTACTATTTTTTTTAAATAGTAAATTAAATAAATCAATTTAAACTCAAAACTAGTTAAAGTAAAATATTAAACTCCAATAATAACATTTTTTAAAATAAAAAGCAATTAAATTGCAGAACATGAATTAAAATTATGAAAGCACATTAAAATAATTTTCACAACTTAAAATATTATAAAAATAATATAATGAAACCTCTAAATTTTAAAACAAGATAATAAATCTACAAATTAATTAAAATAATCCTTCATTAAAAATACACTAAAATAAGGGGTGTTACAAGTGAGAATTAATAAGTTATCAATTACCATTTTATCAGTAAGAAGTTGGAATGACCTTGAGCTGGTGCGATGGTGGATTATGAAAGTCGTTTTATTCTATACATTGATAGAACTTAAGTGCTATAGGAGAATTAACAATGTTAAATATGATATATGAAACTAATTATAATGTCAAAAAATTTCACGTTCGCGCATAAATAGCCCCTACGTTCGAATGTCCAGGGAACGTTCTAACGTTAATATGTATACGTTAGAACGTAATATAATTTCCCAGCTGCATTCAGTGACAATTTTCTTAAACCGTCACAGAAAATGCTTTTTTTTGATGGTTTGGACGTTGTCACAATTTTCAAATTGTCACAAAAACTAATTTTTGTTGTAGTGCCACAAATTATATAGAAAAGTATGGCCAAAGTAGACTTCAAGATCAACATACGTACTACAGCTCACCATAAAAAAGCATGATATATAAATGTTATATATATTCAAGGTTATGAGGTTTTTGAACCTCTTGATGCATCTAACTCAATTGGCTCTGTTGGTGCCATCGAGCTATATTGAACCAATTTGAATGTGTTGTATCCCCATGTCTATATTGATTCATGTGTCCCTAGATTTGATAACCTATTAAACTCTTGTCATTAGTTGAGACTGTGGGTTCTCTATCCATTGAACTATCATGCATACATTTATGATTGAATGTTTGAGTTCTTTATTTTTTAATTAAAATGGATAGAGTTGACATTAATACTTTCTTGTGCTCATGTGTAATGTATGTATTTATTTTTATGTGAATGTATAAGGTGTAGTTTATAAGTATATCGATTACGTGACATCCCTATTTATTTACTGTTTTCCTAAAAGATTTATAGTAGGAGTTTATTTGAAAATGTAATATTGGAAATGTAATATTATTATTGAGGCCATGTAAAAGGATGTGTTTCAAGTCTATCGATATACTTTAAGCTTACTTTAACATGATGGAAAAAAATGATTAATGAGGCTTCAGGTGGAGTTTATGCTCAATGTGTTTAGTGTAATGATTACGGACTTCTCATATTTGATGAATAGATTATATGTGCATGAGTTTTGGGTATTTTTTTAGAACTCTATAAATTTTATTCAAAATTAAATAGATATGGTATTTTGACTTATATAATGAGAGATGATTAATAGTTTTTTGTGAAATTTTCGAGCTCACCATGGTCTAATTAGATTTTGGAATAAAATTAAATGTGTGCTAATGTCAATCTTGCGCAATGAATATAATGATAATGACCAGTAAGAACGTGGTTGTTGACTTTACTAAAGGAGTAACTGGATGAGATCAATTATAACATGAGACATAGAAAAATCTAATATTTGCTTAATGAACAAGAGATCACAGAAAATCTATCCCACCTTATGATACAACTTGAGGAAGGGAATACTTCTCAACGACGTCGTGATATGTAAGCCTATCAACCTTGGGCAAAGAACGATCAATGCATATACTTTACCATACTTAACAGCATGCATAATGATCTTATTGGGGAGTTTGAGAACTGCCCAACTGCCCAAGATACACTATAAGAATTTACTTATTTGTGACCAGTTAATTAATGCGAAAATGACTATTTCTTACTAAAAGTAGTTTATTTTTGTCGTAAATAGTCATTATCTTTGCGAAAATTAGATGTGGAACTATCTAAAAATTGCCTATGGGGGCCATCAGTTACTAGGCTCCTTGCTCCCACTTTAAGATTTGAGCAATATGTTATGGATCTAAAACATACCATGACTAAGCATTTAGGGTCCATGTCTTTCTTGATTCGTGATCTAAAGGGCGCTAGCAATAATCTCACTGATGAACAGCAAGCTACCTCTGTGATACGATCTTTACCCGAGTCAACATGGGGGCAAATGAAGCTCATTTCGACACATAATGAGAATATTAAGAATTTTATTGATATATCTCATCATTTGAAGTTAGAGGTGAAACACATAAATGCGTACCATAATGCTCTTCTTGTTGTCCAAGCTGGGATGCGCAAGACATTTAGACATAAGCAGAAGTAACATGGGACATCTGCTCGAGCGGCAAATAATCTGTGGTCAAGGGATGGAAAGATAGCAAAGTGCCGTAGAGGTAGCCGTGTTGGCATAAAAAATAAAAATTGAAGTGCAATAATTGTAAAAAAGTGGGACACTTTGCTCATGAGTGCATTGAGTTAAAAAAGGTATCCATTAAACACATCTCTTTTATGACTTATGTTTGTTCACATATTTTTGTTACATACTCAATCCATGAATGGATTGTAGACACAAAAAAATCAAACATGTAACTCAAGATCGAGTTAGGTTTATAGATTATAGAAGAATACCAGCTGGCAAATAGTACATTTTATTGGGTAACGAGACTTGGGAGGAAGTACTTAAAGTTGGCACATATCAACTCAAGATGCGTTTAGGGTGCTTACTACTTCTTCATGATGTGCTTTATGCACCTAATGTTCAATATAATCTATTTTCAGTTATTTCTATGCTGAAACTTGGTTTTACTTTTCATTTTGGTGGCTCTTAACTTGACTTTTATTTAGATAGGGCTTTGTATGGACATGATTTTCTTTTGAATGGTTTCTTTATGTTGGATTTAGATAATTCAACGTTTTCTTTTATGGCTACAAATGATGATAATGTTATTTCTAATTCATTGAAATGATATGCTAAACGAGGCCACATAGGAAAAGATAGAATGACTAAACTAGTTAGAGAACGCTTATTAGGGTCTCTTGCTAATGTAAGCTTACTTGTGTGTGAGCCTTGTTTAGCTGGTAAGACCTGTAGGAAGACTTTTGGAAAGGCTCCTAAGGCATCTTTTCTTTTAGAGCTAGTACATTATGATATTTATGGACTATGAATATGAAGGCATGCCATGGAGCCTCTTATTTTCTCACATTCATAGACGACTATTCACGTTTCAGTTTTGTCTATCTAATCTCCTATCGCTTTGAAGCATTGGATTGATTCTAGCGCTTTGTGGCTAAGGTTGAGAATAAAAAAGAAAGGAATTTAAAAATTCTACGAACTAATCAAGGTTGAGAGTACTTGTCTAAAGAGTTTCAGGTACTATATGAGCAAAAGGGGATATACATGCAATTAACGATTCTTGAAACACCACAACAAAATGGTGTTGTGCAAAGGAGGAATTGTACCTTATTGGAATTTGTTCAATCAATGATGGCGTAATCTAACTTGCCAATATCATTTTGGAGGGACGCTCTTCTAGCCGTTGCTTACATTTTGAGCCGTGTGTCTTCTAAGTTCGTTCTTTCAACCCCATATGCATTATGGAATGTCGCAAAACCAATTTGGAACATCTACGGCCTTGAGATTCTATTTGTTATGTTTACATCACTTCCCATAAATATGAGAAACTTGGCTTTAGAGTAAATAAGCATGCAAATTTATGGGAAGTGGTGTGAACATAACCGTAGAACCCTAAAGCTGCAACTATTCTAAATTTGATTTTGCGTTATTCCATAATTCATATGAGTTTGAATGAACGAACTTAGAAGGCACACGGTTCAAATTGTAGGTAGCATCTTGAAGAGCATACCCCCAAATGATATTGGCAGGTTAGCTTGCATCATCATTGATCGAACCATTTTCAATAAGGTACAATTCCTTCTTTCTGTAACACCATTTTGTTGTGGTGTGTCAGGAATCGTTAATTGCCTATTTCCTTTTACTCACATAGTACCTGAAATTCTTTAGACAAGTACTCTCAAACTCAATCAGTTTGTAAAATTTTTCAATTTATTTATTTTTGATTCTCAACCTTAGCCACAAAGCACTTGAAGAAATTCAATGCCTCAAAGTAATGAGAGATTAGATATACATAAATGAAATGTTAGTAGCCCTCTACAAGGTGAGAAAATAAGAGGGCCCATAACGTGCCTTCACATTCATATGTCCACAAATATCAGAATGAACTATCTCTAAAAGATAAGATGTCGTAGGAGCATATTCAAAAGGTTTTCTATTGGCCTTACTAGCTATACAAGACTCACATACAGGTAGACTTACATTATCGAGAGACCCCCAATATACATTTTCTAGCTAGTCTAGTCATTCTATCTTTTCCTATGTCGTTTAGTCTAGCATGTCATTTCAACGAATTAGAAACAATATCATCATCATTTTTACCCGTAAAAGAAAATGAGGAATTATTTAAATCTAAAATAAAGAAATCATTCGAAAGAAGACTATGTCTAGAAAAAACCTTATCCAAATAAATGTCGAGCCGAATCAAAATGAAAAGTAAAATCAAGTTATAACATAGAAATAATTGAAAATAGATTACATTGAACACCAGTTGTATAAAGCACATCATGAAGAAATAACAAGCACCCCAGAAGCATCTTGAGTTGGTAGGTGCCAACTCCAAGTACTTCTTCTTGAGTTCCAATACACAATATAACATATTGTTTGCCAGCTGGTATTCTTCTATAATTTATAAACCCGACTTGATCTCGAGTCATATGTTTGGTTGCTTTTGTGTCTACAATCCATTTAGGGATTGAGTGAGCAACAAAAATATGTTAACAAACATAAGTAATTAGTGAGTTGTGTTTAGTGAATACTTTCTTTGCTTGTTTAATGAATACCTTCTTTGCCTTAGTGTAGTCAAGAGTAAAGTGTCTCACTTTTCCACACTTATAGCAGTTCAATTTGGAGTTGTCCTTGCTAGCACACTTTGCTATATTTTCATCCATTGGCCCAAGACTATTTGCCACTTCAGCAGATCTTCAATGTTGCTTGCGCTTAGGCTTGAATGCCTTGCACTTTCCAACTTGAACAATAAGAAGAGTATTATGATGCACATCTATGTGTTTCGCCTCTAGCCTAAAATGGCGAGATATATCAGAAAAAGTTTTAATATTCTCACTATGTGTCAAAATGAGCTTCAATTGCCCCCTGTTAACTCGGACAAAGTTCGTATCACAACGATAACTAGTTCATCAGTGAGATTATTTCCAGTAATCTTCAAATCACGAATCAAGGCAAACATCAACTTCAAATGCTCAGTCATGGTTTTATGACATACTTATCAAATCTCAAAGTGCGAGCATAAAACTTAGTAGTTGATGTCCCTCCATAGGTAATTTTTAGCTTGTTCCACATATCTTGGACAGTTGGGTTGTTCTTAAACTTCCATATAAGATCATTGTGCATGCTGCTAAATATGGTAATGTGTGTATACCGATCTTTCTTTGCCCAAGCCTAATAAGCTTCCATATCACGACGATGTTTGGAAGTATTTACTTCCTCAGGTTGTATCATAAGGTGAGACAAATTTTCTAGGACCTGTTGTTTATTAAGCAAGTATTTGATTTTCTTAAGGTACATGTCATAATTGGTCCTATCTAGTTTCTCTCATTTAGTAAGGTTAGCAACTACGTTCTTAGTAGCCATTATCATTACATTCATTGCGCGAGATTGACATTAGCATACATATAATTTTATTCTAAAATATAACTAGACCTTGAAATTCCTTTCTACATAGTGAGATCGAGAATTTTGATAGACGTGAAATACATCCCTTTACATGGCAATAATAATAAAATTATATTCTTGATATTACATTTTTAAAGAAAATCATACTACAAATCTTCTAATAAAACAATAAATAAATAGGGATGCCACGTTATCGATATATTTATAAGGTACACCTTATCCATTTACATAAAAATACATACATACATTACAGATGAGCCTAACAAATTAACAATATCATCTCTATCCATTTTAATTAAAATACCTATGAACTCAAACATTGAATCATAGTGGTATGCATGATGGTTCAATGAATAGAGAACCCACATTCTCAACTTATGAGGAGGGTTTAATAGGTTTTCAAATCTAGGGACACATATTCAATATCGACAGCTATTTAACGATAATTCAATAGATGTATCCACAATTTATCTATATAAATATTCATATAACACAAAAAAATTGGACTTGAGTAACTATTAAAAATGTCCCAAAAATAATTTTTATTATTATCAATTTTTTTAAAGCATTTTAATAAAAATTATTTTTCTGGCTCTCTGCCCCAGCAAAAATATGTATGAATGAACTTTAGACACCACTACAAGAGTACACGTGACCAAAAATGGACACTAGAAGCCACTGCACGCCCCCCATGTGCCTCCTATGCATGTGGGCTTTGTTTTTGCTCTAGAGGCTATCTTGCCTCTGCCTCATTTGCCACGATGGAGTGTGTATGTAACCTCTGTCATTCTCAGTGTTTTCCTATGTCCAAACATAAAGTTTATTCATCTTAATGTATATGTGTGTCAATAAAGTGAGCAAAAACACACCTCATGTGCAAGAGTGGATTACACTTTTCAAGACCGAGAGTGGGACTAGTAAAAATTAATGTTCATCATCTTTTTTCTCAATTTATATTTTTGGGTTTTTTCGATTTTGATTATCTATTTTTAATTGACCATAACTTACTCATATTATGTCCAAATCAAGCGTATGATATGTCAATTTAAAGCTTATGAACCCAACTTTGTAACCATATAAAATTTGTTTCCAAAAAATAAGATTTGTTTGGTTAAATGTTGGCTCAAAATCACGGTCCAAACATGAGTTTTAAAATTAGGGTTTTAGATTTCTTCTTCTACATGCAACAAAACTTCACCAAATCTAATGGACATGTTTTTGACATCAAAATGTTTGATGTAGAGAATTCCATCTTAAAGATTTCATACCGTAGCCTCCAATGAAAAATCTGAAACACAAACAATCATGACATGTCATCAATTACATGCTTTTAAACTGATTCCAAAGTATCAAACAACATGTAATCATGTTTATATGGGCGAGAACAAGCAGCATAGGCTTTGATACCAATGTTGAATATGGTTAATTCAAATTATCTCAAGGAGCAGAATTCCTACAAGCCCAGATTTTTAGTCATCTTACATCCTACGTCACTTTATTGTTTGCACATTTATGTCGCTTAGGAGGCTACTAGAGTCTTCTAAAAAGGTCCACGCTTCAAGATCAAGAGATTTAAATGGTTGCTCTAGGAAATTGTACGTTCACTTTTTTTACTGTACTTATTTTAATGTACATAAAACTCTTATTTGAAGAGTTTTCTCGTGGGTGGTTAATTAACTTTGCTGAAGTTAAGTGATAGTGGTAGGGAGTTAATTTTAGTAGTGGGGAGTTAAATAATAACTTTGCCACCCATTGGAGACAGTATGAGTTATGGGATATCCACTACCAATACGAAGTTATAATATATCCTTTTGTAATAAGCATGGGCAAAAGTTTGTAAATTTCTTTAATTCTAATATAATTTGCAACTAATTCCAAATAAAGTCCCAAAATAATAAATGTAATCTCTAACTATTTTGAAAATATTTGCAAAATTCATTCACCATTTCTAAAGTGCCCGATCTTGTCAAAATAGGAGAGTTAAAAATATAAATGAAGATATCTTGTGGACTTGAATTATCTTCATAAATTGAAAATACGTCAAAACTAATCAGGATGACATGATAAATATGCTTTGAACTAAGTACGGCCGTATATGACTAGCTAGATGTGTCTTTCATATAAATTTTCTTCTCTTTGATAAGTTTAAGAAGGCAACACCTGAATTGACCTTGTTCCTATATTCTGGTTCATGAGTGCTTTAGAGAAAAAGGCCTAATTCTCATAGAAAGTGGCACATGTAGCCCCAACATGACTCATACAAATGAACCTATTGAATTTGTTCAGTAATCAAACATTCCTTTGGTCTTACAAAAATAAAGGAAGTTGATAACTGATCAAGGTGATATTGATGATCTAGAACTTTGAATTATACAAATTCTTCATATTGTTTTCCAAAAAGCCCCGGAAATACTTCAATTTTCCCTTATTATTGTATGGATAAGCTTAGTAATATTGGTGCTAGAAAGTTAGAAATATTGCAAAATAAAAAAATTAAAAAATGTGAACTATTCAGAAAGTTAGTGCTACCACTTCAGAAAATTTGCTACACAACTCTTGGTTTATGTGTGCACTAGTACTGTTACCTTAAGATTGGGCCATATATATGGCAGTTGACGTGTTACTGAGGTGCCTTGAAGTGGGCTAGCTGGATAATTAACTGACTCGATAAATAGATAGCCAGTCTCTATGGCCATTTCTATTGCTTGTTATGTAAGTAATAGCTCGTAATTAAATAAATTTGAAAGCCAATCCTTCTTCTCATTTCCTTAAAAACAAACGCAAATAATTATTCATGAATACATCCAAGAAATTTAAAAGAAAAAACAAGTCTCAACATTGGTGCCGATGGAGAATAAGTTGAGGGCCTTACAGCCTCATACACGACGGCCTTGAGGAGCTAATTGGCTTTCTTGTTGAAAGGTTTGGATTGAGTCAGACGTTTTGAGCATCAATGTACTGCAATTTGCTCTCCGTCTTTCCAAGAAATCTAAGGACGGTAAATCACATCTAGATTTATATTCCAAAATGGCATGGCTGGAGTTCTTGGAAATCATTAGAAAGAGTAGGAATTTTTAATTTCAAGCAATATTGGATTCGTCCTAATACCATTTGTAATGTTTTAAGAGCCGGAGGCTCAAGTCACATTTGGGCCACAGTCCAATAATTTAAAGAGCAATAATTTTTCCATTTTATAAAATATGAGATCCATTTACCACCTATACTCACTCAATATGAGGTATCACAGACAATATCTTTGAACTCGACATGAGATTAAAGGGTTTAGATATTATACCATAGGATTCGAGCCAAACAAGTTGATTCGATTAGATAGTTAATAAATGGGTCGATTAAAGACAACACTCAAAACCCACAATTGACTAACATACTAACTACGGTTATAATACAAATATGAATGTGCATTTTTTTTCCTGAATTAAGAGCTAAAGAGAAATATTAATGTTCTACCATTAATTGGAAAAGCACACAAAGCGTACACAATAAAAGAAAAGAAAAGATTTTTTTTATTCTTTTTGGTCATGCTACAGTGACTATCAAATTGGATCCAAAGAACTAATTTATTATAGTAAAAAGTCATCTACTTTTGCATTTATATAATCCAATACAGCATATTTTGAAAATCGATTAGCCAACTATCCCATTGGATTTGCATGTGCATAATCCAATGAGAGTGCTGATCTTAATATATTTTGGCTAATGAGTTGAACCTGCTTCTGCATATATAGCTGAATACATATTTGAATCTAATGAAATATTGGGCTAATCCATTATTTGGTGAGTTAAGTTGTGGCGCGCCGTATCATTATATTTTTATAAAATATAAAGTTTGTATCAAAATAACTTATTTTATATATGTTACTGGAGGAGGGATGGAGAGTGGTACAGAGAAAAGTGAAGGAGTTAATTACTTCACAGAATTTTATATTTAGTTTGGTTGAAATTGTAATTGAACATTATTATGTATCCCATTATATATATGGCATGAGGTGAATGCTATTATATTGAAATCATGACTCGGAGATGTATAGTTCTGTTTACTTATAACTGTAAGAAATAATACTGATTTTTAATGGAACTTAAGGAGGATTGGAAGATTGTAATGGGCCTTTAAGATATGACAACCAATATCCCATCTTGAAAAAAAAATAAAATTATATGCTCAAGTCATTTTAGGCTTGCTAGCTAGCTACTGATGCATGACATCAATATGAACAACTTGGGAGTGTGAGTGCAACATTATTTTCAATAATTTCGTTTTATGTTGCATTATGTGGCTACGTTGGTGCTTAACATGCATAATGGCATTCTAATAATTTGCTGGTATCGTTTGCATCTCTTTGTTAGTGTCATGACAGCTTGGCTACGTCTGGATGCTGAGGTGATATCAGATGATCCGTAAATAGTAGTAAAGGAATATTGAATAATAGTAAATTGTTTGTAAATAGTAATAAATAGTAATTGATCAGTAGTCTTACCAAACATAGTCTTAAAAGGTTTGGTTTAGAACCAATTCTCTATTAGATGAGAGAAACAAGGAACACATCCTTGTATCCTTTTTGTCACCTGTTAAAATATAATATAAAAATTCTTTTAATTAATTTAGGCTCTGGTTGGATACAAGAAATATTTTATCTCACTTAAATTAACTTTCTCAAATTTCTATACAAAATATAATAAATAATTTAGTTTTTTCCAAATCTCAAAATAATAATAATATTCTAATAATATTTTATTCAATTTTTAATTTTTATCTCAACTCATCTGATATTAATTTATCTCATCTCAACTTACTATTTAAACCTCACCTTAGAGCATTGGTAATGGTCTAGCCATTGCCAAGTCCAAATCTAAATTTTGGCTTTTTTTGAATTAAAACTTCTGCATTGGACTAGCCAGATGGATATTTGTGGAACTTTGAGTTATTGTAATTTAGGGCTCCTACTCAAATTTGAAGAGTCACTGTAGAAGGATCAAATTAATATTTTAAGATTTTTCTATCCAACTATCTCTCTCTTTTAATATTAATACAAAATATTAAATATTAAATACAAGTGTGTTTACAAAATATTATTATTTTTAAATATTATTAAAATATATAATATTATATTACTATTTTAACTTTAATATGGATTAACCACACCAAAAGTTTTACCTATAGCTAAAATCTCAAATTCTAGCCAAAATTTAGAGCCATTTAGGAAATCCAATTCCAACCAAGTCCAAATTAAAATATCCTTCTGAATTTAGCTAGTCGTTGGAGGGAGCTGTCAAAGCTTCTCAGTGCTGCGCGTGGAAATCGCCAACCTCTTCTTGCTGCAGTACTACTGGGTTTGACTATCACCATTTGATGAACTGGCACAGTATCTCCAGCAAAGAATTATTGTTTATAAATGAATCAACAACTCCTCATATACACAATAATACAATATCATATGCCAGAGACAGCAACCGACTATATCAGATGCTACTGTGCCATGGTCTCTTAAAACACTTGTAAAAAATTAAGTGTTTGTTTCCAAAGCTGCAGGCATCATATGGAGCTTCATCTTTTAAATTGTACGAACTTAATATATAATTAGCTTATTGTTAGCTTAGCAGTGAAGAACTCTGCATCATGTCTCTAATCTCCAGAACACACCCATAAATGTAGGTTTTAGATTCCAATATCTCCGTTAATTGCGACTGGCTCCATCTAAAGATAATGCTGCAGAAACACATCAGTAATACGCGTATTCGGGGAAATCCCATACATATATATTCCTGGATCATGCAGATGAGATGAAACTCGTACATTTCTGTGAGAGTAAACATACATGCTCAAGTTTGTTTAGTTGAACATTGTGAGGTATGTTTTGGCATGTAGCTAACTATATATAGCTATATATACAATGCACGCTCCAGAAAGCATTTCAGAATCTATGTCTAGTGATGAGGGTTTCATTTGCTTGTGTTAAGTTTACAGACAGTATCCAGTGTTGTGATTCTTCAAGTTAACAACATGTTTTTACAATGTTCAAGAGATCATTTTTGCTAAAATTGTCGACAACATTGGGGACTAGTTTAAAAATATATGTTTGATGTAGATGACAGGGGAACCATGCATGTCATTTTGATGTAGATGACAGGGGAACCATGCATGTCACTAACTAAAAAAAAAGTTAGTTTTCCAGCCACTATTATCTTATATTTTGTTGTATATAGTCACAAATGCTAATGCAAATATTTTCAGTAGTCGTCTATTTAAATGATAAATAAATAAAATCACTCAAATTGTGTCACATCAACAGATGTGCTTAGGATGATAAAATCTAAAATAAAAATTAATGGAGATATTGGACCTATTCTATGCCTTCCATTAAAATTACCACCTTAAATAAAATGACAGAGGGATTATGTTAGTGGCAACTTCTCCATATTACTTACTCTATGATGAGATCTGTACTCCCCATGTAAGTTAGCAACTTCTGGTCACCTTCTATTCCATCAGAGATTTATGGGAACTAGGGCCTTTATTATTATTGTTATTATTATTATTATCTCCAACCTAATTGCATTACAGCTTGACAAATAAACATATTAGAGATCTTGTTCCCTTGATTGAAATCTTAGTTGTATTTCTAATATTCTAATGTCTCCACGTGTCTCTCCTCCGTTTTCCCCTGTTCCGCAGACAACTCCATTAAACCAAACTTACAAAAATTGAATAATTTATTTTTCTGGAATCAAACAAAGGGAAATTTCCATCAAACCACACGAGTACGGGATCTACTTTTAATGCAAATCGCCCTATATATATCACCCAAATCCAACACCACAGTTTCAAAGAACAGAAGCATCCATCCTCAACACTCTATTATCCTGAAAATGGCTCAATTTCTTCTTCTTTTCTTGATCTTAGCAGATGCTTTTGTTTTTCTAAGCATGGCTAGTGAGAGGGCTCAGACCATGGTCCAGACCAATGCAGCACCATCCTCAAACACACCTGCTTCTAGACCATCTAACAAGGGTGGAGATTCGTACAATGCAGAAGCGCCCATGATTAGAAAACTGGGGAAACACCAGCCTGAAGTGGCAAAGTCATACACTGCACCTGGCCTCAGCCCATCAGAGAAAATGCAGTCTTTAGAAGCAGCAAGTTCTTCGATCCAAACAGCTCCAATTGGGACAAAAAGTGAAGAGAATGGGAGTGTCCAGAGGCAGGAAATCCTCCTGAGAAAGCACTCACAGCATCATTCTGTGGATAAGTCAGTTGCTGGAGGGGGTGTAATCCTCGGTGGCTTAGCCACGACTTTCTTGGTGGCAGTTTTTTGTTACATAAGAGCTACTGGAAGACACAAGACAGGGACTGTCGTTTGAGATTGCCAGTTGTATTAATTGCATGAATACATATCGGTCTTCTTTTAATGCAACACTTTTGGCCTACAATGTAAATAAATTGTTTAATAGAATTATGGACGCAATCTTCATCAGCAGAGATTAACATTTTCGTTTTAATCTTTTAAATTAAATCTATAATTTATTGAAGCCTTATAAAAATGTGATTTCCATTGAAGGTTATGTTTTTTCCTTTATTGTTGTCTTTTGTATTGTAATAAAAGGATGGCCATAGTGGGTGCCCCTTCTCCTTCTCAGCCTGTGGTTGTGAAGCCACTTCATGGGTCTTGATGGTTGGCCTTTAAGGCCAGTTAGGTGTTATAATTAGAGGAGTTATTTATAAAACCTCTACCCCTTAGAGTGGGGCACTTCTTGAAAAGAAAAAAATCTCTCTCTTAAATATGTCTGGATACTCTCAATATTTAAGCCATGAAAAATTTGTGAGTGTTGGTATTACCACGTTACACATTCCACCATCAACAATAATATTTTTGTCAAACAACAATGATGGAAAAGTTGTGAAACAACCGCACTCGATTTGAGATTTGCAGCTTGAGGCTTTTGTTGATTTTTTGGCGCTTTTAATTCGATATTGATGAAGTGATCTATACCTAAATTAATTTAAGACTAATTGAATACAACGGTGTTAGTAAGAATTCCTAAAGGTTTAGAAGTTGGATGGTCACTTATTGACTTCGTGATATTATTTCTCAAGTAGATAGATGATATACTAAAATGTACCATGAATGCGGCATAGGATGATGGGTATCAAGTTTGAGAAATTAAAAATTTTCTTGCTAATGAGATCCATTTCTTTTTATTTAGCAGAGTCAATCAAAAAATGGAATATGAGCATTTTTCTACATTAAATTTCTATACATGCACACTAATATTTATAAGGACATCAAACAAGAAAAATTGTCCCATTATATAAATGTGATTCCAAAGAAATTTTTTAAATTTTAATAAGATTTTTTAGAAAAAATATTTTCTGATTCGCAATGGTATGATCTATGGATGAGAGCAATTATCTTGTAGTATTATGACTTGCTATAAATTGAGTTATAATTTTTTTTTACACTAAATTGAGTTATAATTGAATTATGGTGCAAATAAGCGATACATCACACTTTGGTAGATATAATATGGGGTTGTAACCATAATCCTAACATGTTGTCCTTAAATCAAATTCATTTGTCTGTTAGTAAGATTGAGTGATTATTTGTGCGAACGAGAATTCAATTGAGATGGAAATATGAGGGATTTGAGTCTAGATATTTTCTTGTTGAATCAAGAAAATTACTAATATTTTTTGCGAAGGTGAGGTATTGTGGATTTTATTAACACTTTTTTTTTTTATAGAATATTTTATCCCACATTACCTTAATATTAATTTTTAAATTTTTTTTATAAAAGATCGTCGAAACTAGTGGGAGTAATTCACCAATTAATAGGAGTATACTTTTGAATAAGGGTGTACCACTAGTGATAGTGACTCCTAGAATTTACTAGAATATAAAATCCTCATAATTAGCATGGTAGTAATATAATAATATTCTCTCGTTACTTAGAGACTAGAAGAGAAAATTTTTAACATGGCTTCACAAAAGATACATAATTCACATAGTATAAGTCCTATCATAGGATTTTAGATTCAACGTGAGAGCCATTGACTTGATTTACAAAGGAAAAGTAGAGTTAATAGATGTATAAATCCCTTTCTTAGCACGAATTGAGTTGCCGTTAGATAATCATTGATCGCAAATTTGGTAAAATTTTTTTGGAATAAGTTAAATAATTGATTATTGTAGTAGAATTAGATGGTTAGCTTTTGTAATATTTAAGGTGCAAAGTACTTTGAGTGCATGTTTGTTATTTGTACTATTTTGATACTAAAAGTGTATCAATGTTGCTGGTACAATATTCATCCTGCCTAAACCAAACATCTATTCAAAGATATCCGATGTACATAGTCATTCTAATGATCTATTGAATAAAATGGATTCTTTGAATATTATTGACAATCCTAGAGAAGTGTTTTCCTAAGAGACTTAATGCTAATGATGAACTGGTTATCTTATATTATTAATTTTTGCTTAACAAGTGATTTTACGGCGAGGTAATGGACTTAAGTTTGTAAAAAATAGTTCAGACTTTGTGTCTTGTGAAGCTGTTTATAAGAGAAATAATTTCTAGAAGCTTTTGTTGAAAAATCCATAGACAATTAATGAAGTGGAAAATACCAAATAATATATATTTCAAATTGACATGCTTATATTATTTGATGTTTCCATTATGGTTTATTTATAGAAGTTAAAAGTTGAGATTTTGTTAGAGCGTAAATATGACTTATTTGATTGAGTAAATTTGTGATGCAATTGGAACAAGTCACAGGTAGACTGTTGTAATGGTTCTAAAACTCCACTTGAGACTTGTGGTTTATTTGTTTGTATTTGACCATGTGATTGCTTTTTCTCATGGCATGAATGAGAGCATTTATTGAGCACACACATTCACTATGAATTTGAGGGTTATGGTGAAAAAGGTTTGTCAACAAGTTTAGATTCGCTAACTCACACGAGCGATCACCTCTGCACTTAGGTAACGAGTAAAGATAAAACATTATTTCTCTTTATGCTTATGTAACATATAAAAATGAATGGCATATATATATATATATATATATATATATATATATACACATGTTACCTTAACTGGGCTAAGATAAGGTATTTGTTACTTGTTAAGATCGTGCATGGATAGTCCATGATTCGTGTAAACTTGTGTTTAGTTAGATGTGAGACCATCTTTTGATAAAAAGCAAATAAAGGGACTTGAGTTAGGCGATGGGATAATGACTAGACTAAGATCTATATGGTATATTGAGGTTAGGCAAACGCTCTTTTTAGAAAGAGAACTTCACTGTAGCATGTATTTCATATATGGATGTATTTTATGACAAACTATAAATGTGAGCGAATGGATCTCTACTTCTTCACCATGTGAGTCTTATTGGTCATAATTGATGACCTTAATTTATTTATGCCCTTAGGAGACTTTTGACTATGTTGCGAGGTTGGATTTAATGTCTGTTACTTTGGTATGCTGTCTATAACCATGAATGATACTGTCTAAAGAGACATTGTTGGAAAAGCGACTGGACTAAAATTGAATGATATGAGGGGGGAAGGGAAGACTATTTGAAAATACATTAGTATTGTGTATGTACTCACTGCCAGTAAGTTGTGTTGCTTCTTGGAAATTGGGACATAACTATGGATACATCATATTTTTCTTGAGATTGAGCATTATTTTGAGTCATGTGGGCTCGAAAGGGATTAGGGATGCTTAACTTGATGTGACTAAATGAGTCGGGACATAACGAGACACTTTTAGGGATGTTGCTGTGTTGGTCTTCTCTTAGAGATATTTGGTATAATGCTTCTATTCTTCTTTTACAGGTGTGCTCGGTAGTCACACGGTCTATTTGTCATTATGAACAAGATTGAGAACATATTAAAAGATGTAGTTATGGGGTCTTGACTATTATGTGCAAGTAGGAGATGTAATAGTGGACACCCCTTGATGACTATTGAGTCATTTTATGAATTACCTTGATGGCTGGCTTTTAAGGCTAGTCATAGATTACAATTAGAGAGCTTATTTATATAGCCCATCCCCCTTAAAGTGGAACACTTCTTGAAAAGAAATGAAAATCTCTCTTCTTCTCTAAAATATGTGTTTATCTAGTCCTGATATTTAGGTTATGGAATTTGTGAGTGTGGCTCTAGTATTACCATGTAGCACACTCTACCATCAACGAAGACGATTTCAAATGAACAAGAATGAAAGAAAAGCTGGTGGAACAACTGTACTTGATTTGAACTATATCGCTTGAGATAAACACTTTATATTTATTCTAACTTAGTATTTCTAACACAGATAGATGGAAAAAGGGATATAGTCTGACTTCAAACTCACCCCTACACTAATACTATATCAGTTCACCATTTATCTGAAAAAAACATAAGCTTATAGGAATGAGTAAATATATTTATATACATTATATCATACACACAAAATTATATTTAATAACTGATCTTAAAAGGGCCCAAATAAAACGTTACAAGTTGGATCTTACTAATCAATTAGTTACATAAATCTGACTGGACCGAGAACCACAACCGTGGGTTTAATAATATTCATGGCCATGGGTTAAATAAAAATATTATGACTTGTATGTTCTCTTTGATCCTGATTTATGCTGCTTGTATATGGATTTAATATTTTGGAAGGTTTGATGGATACGATTGCGCAGGGGCTAGATGGAGGCTTGGAAACTTGCCTCCTCTTTTAACAAGTACACGAGTGGGCAGGGGTGAGGATGGGGACGGGGGGAAGGTACTACCGTGCACTCCTATTTTATGAACAATTCTGTATTATTTAAGTGAGTTTGTATTTGTTCACGATAGTTACGGTTTGGATAGTAAGATGAAATAAAATAATTTTAGATAAAAGTTAAAAGTTAAATGGAATATTGTTAGAATATTATTTTTTTAATATTATTTTTGTTTTAGAATTAAAAAAATTAAACTATTTATTATATTTTGTATAAGAATATGAGAAAATTATAATAATTTTTTGGATTTTGTAAATATCTTTATATATATTATATGGGTAGTCCTAGTGTGTATAAATGAAGATTCCACAAATCAAGCCAAGGACCAAAAATCAGCCAGCTAGCCTAAAATCATGCTTGTAACAGTCATCATATATTGGCAAATCCATTCTTTGTAATTGCTGATTTTGTTTAGCCATAACATTAGCTAGTTTCCTAGAATAGAGCTTGTAAAATCTATATTTAAAATGTATACGACTCATTGTAAACTTAGGTTGAATAGTTTGTCATTTTCATAGCAATGAAGAGATTGTTCATACTCAATTCTCATCATGGTATCAGAAGAGCCCTCCTCTCATGAGAATTCGATCCCCATTTCCTCCAATCCCACTCAGAACCCTTCATCCTCAACATATATCCCCTTGATTGCCCTCAACATTTCTGCACAAATCAATGAAAAACTTACTCCCGCAACCTTTTCCTACTTGTGTGCCCAATTTGAAGCTCTTCTCAATGGGTACAACCTCCTAGACTATGTTACTGGAGATAAGCCTAGCCCCCACCAAATAGACACCCCCATATCCTCGTTTCACAAAACCCACTGGGTAAGACAGGATAAGTTCATTCTAAGTGCTAGCCTAGCATCCACCGCCCCAACCATCACTCCTCTCATTTCGGTGGCCAAAACTTCTCAGGAAGCTTGGCACACATTAAACAACCTTTACGCTAGCAAATCTCGAACCAGGGCCATGCAACTCAAAGAATAATTAACACTGATCAAGAGGGGTAATCAAACTATTCAGGAATACCTGCATATCATGAAGTCCCTTGCAGATGAAATAGCTCTCATTAATCATCCCATTTCAGATGATGATCTCACTTTATACATCCTCAATGGTCTCAGATCCGATTATCGGGAGATTGCTGCACCGATTAGGGCTCAGGAAAAATCTCTCACTTTTGAGGAACTTCACAATCTCCTCGTGGGTCATGAAGCCTACTTGCGCCGTCTCGATGCCTCCACACAGTAGCTGTTGGCCACGGCCAACGACATGAACCGACGCCTAGGTTCGTCTTTTCCTCTGGAAGTAACAGCAATTCTTTTAGGGGCTCAAACAAATCCCAATCCTTTAAGGGGCCTTTAGGTCAATCACACCCAAACAATAGGCCACGTGATAATAAGAAGCCCAATAGCCGTAGACGTTTCCAGCCCAAATGTCAAATCTGTGACCAACTGGGTCACATTGCAAAGTAGTGTCTGCAAGTGACTTTTTTCGAAGCTAGTGCAATTGTGTTTCCACCTTTCCACAGCAGGACACTAAGTGGCTCATTGGTTCTACTGCTTCACATAATATCACTGGTGATTTGGCAAGTCTCTAAGTGCCTTCGGAATATGATGGGATAGATGAAGTTGTTATAGGTGATAGTTCAGGTTTGTGTGTCTCACACATTGGTTCCTTGGTATTTCAATCACCAACACGCACATTTCATTTAAATGATACACTTTGAGTTCCAAGTATTCATAAGAATTTAATTTCCGTTCACCACTTTACCACTAAAAATAATGTTTTTCTCGAATTTCACCTCACGTATTTTCTTGTCAAGGATAAGATCACAGGGGCGATTCTACTCAAAGGTGCATGTGAAAACGGTGTTCACAAGCTCCCGAACTCACTGGTGAACTCTCCTTAAAAAATGGTTGCAAAGGTGCATGAGCGGACATCGATTGATGGGTGGCACAAGAGGCTTAGACATCTTTCTAAAAAATTGTCCATTATCTTATCAACTCTTTTTCTCTTCCAATAAAAAAAGACCAAGTGTTTCATCTTTGTATGTCTTGTTCAATGAATAAAGCCCATCAACAACCATTTCGTTCCACTAGTTTAAAAATCAATGCACCTCTTGATCTCATCTACACCGATGTTTGGGGTTCCGTCCATACAATTGGTATCGATGGTTCCAAATATTACTTGATTTTGGTCGACCATTTTACCAAATATATGTGGTTCTACCCTCTCCCCCTTATTTATCGAAAGTCTATGCACTCCCGAGATAAATCGAGACGCTGTTATTAAACCTTCAATATCAATAAAAAAAAATACCTACAAAGATCGAGACGATGCTTTGATGCTAATAAAAAAAATTATAATTATAATGAAATCCCATGTCAAAAACAATTGTTTTGACACACGAACTTAAGTCCTAGTTTGGGTACTGGTATTCTCATAATACCTCCTTACTATTCATTAGTTTATTATTACTTTTTACTACTATTCAAGATTTTATCATTATTTTTTACTACTATTTAATATTTTATCATTACATTTTCATTATATTTTCACTACTATTCACAGAATATATTATGAACCTGAATGTAATATTTGCTATAACTATTGTAGTATGAAAATAGCAAAGATGAACACAGGAAGAAGATGAAAGGAATACTCAATGCTTAGATTAATCATGCTGGAATTCTTCGAGGGAATTTCTTCCTCCAACAGATCATCACACTCAGGTTCAAGATGCCCCATTACCTCTGTCCTTCCCTCCCTATATACCACATTCATAAGAAACTAAGACATAAGCTAAAATAACCACTATAGTAGAAATTGTAAATGCCAGTAAAAACATATAGAAACGTACCATTTGGTTTATAAACAGCAAATGTTGCGTTTTACATAAAGGTAACCGACATCAGCACTAAAACACTACAACTCCAAAAGCTTCTTCTTCAGCTACGCGTTTCATTACTCCTCAACGATGCCGTTTAGAGTTCATGCCCCTTAACTTCAACAACTCATAACTTTAGTTCCAAACTCACCTCTCACTTCGTGTCTTGTAGTTTGCCCCTTTCCATCTAGGGTTCCTAAGAATGATGCTAGATTGGCCTTACCAGTTTCTATGAAATCCCTATAGGGTTTTTTGGGCTTGATGAGGTACTACTGTAAGTTCATTAAGGGTTATGGGGTGATAGCTGCACCATTGATAAATTTATTTAAAAAAACATGCTCTTTATGTGGAATGAAGAGTCTATAAGGGCTTTTATGGAGCTGAAAAATAGTAGTGACAAACCCTCCCGTCCTTAGGCTGCCAAATTTTTCAGAACCGTTTGTTATTTAATGTGATGTGGGTGCAGTATTGATGCAATCGGGACAACCCCTTGCTTATTTGAGCAAGGCCCTTAAGGGTAAGACCCTTAGTCTCTCAACCTATAAGAAGGCATTGTTGGCTTTATTGATAACGGTAAGGAAGTGAAGACCTTATGTTTTAGGACAATCTTTTGTGGTAAAAAGGGACCAGCAGGCCTTCAAATTCTTGTTGGAACAAAGGGTGGGGATGATTGCTCAACAAAAGTGGATTAGCAAATTATTGGGGTATGACTTCATTATCTCTTACAGAAAGGAGGAAGAAAATGTCGTTGCTTATGCATTACCGAGGAAGATGGAAAAAGAGGACCTGATTGATGACTCTTTGACTATGATTTCCTTCCTAAATCCAGAGTGGATGGTTGAGTTGAAGGAAAGCTATGAAGGGTCGGCTGAAATGAAAGAAATCCTTGAGAAACTAAGAGGGGACAGACTTTCATCTGAGGAGTATCGATAAAATCAGGGGTTGCTTTTGAAGAAGGGCAGAATTGTTATTGTACCTGATTCCTTGTTTAAAACATGGTGATGCATTACATTCATAACCACCCCTTTGGAGGCCATTCGGGTTACCATAAGACCTATCAAAGGGCCAAGCGGGACTTCTATTGGCAAGGGATGAAAAGGGATATCAAGAAGCTAGTCCAGGATTGTGACACTTGCCAAGCTGTGAAGTACCAAACTACTCCTCCAGCTAGACTTCTATAGCCCTTGCCCACCCCTCAACAGGCATGGACGAACCTATCTATGGATTTCATAGAAGGTCTTTCTATGTCTCATGGCCAGAATGTTATTCTTGTTGTTATTGTCAGGTTTACTAAATTTGGCCATTACATCACTTTGTCTCATCCCTATACTGCTTCTATAATGACAAATTTATTTCTTACCAATGCTTTTAAATTACATGGCTTACCCCAAAAAATTGTCACTGACTGAGACCCTGTCTTTATAAGTTCTTTTTGGAAGTTTTGTTTTCACTACAGGAAACTACTCTCAATTATAGCTTTGCCTACTACCCTTAGTCGGATGGTCAAACAAAAACTTTGAACAAGTGCGTGGAGAGCTATTTACGGTGTTACATGGGGGTGAAGCCACAGAATTGGACTGAGTGGATACTTTTTGTCAAGTGGTGGTACAACACCTCGTATCACACAATGACTAAACTGATCCCAATTCAAGGCTTTGTATGGCTACCCCTCACTCCAGCTAATATCCTATGTCCCGAGTACCTCAGCCAACAATGCAGTTGATCAGATATTGAAAACAAGGCACCAAATTCTCAAGATATTGAAAGAAAATCTAGAGGCAGCCAAAAATAGAATGAAGATTCAAGTAGATAAATACATGACAGAGAGAAGTTTTGAAGTGGGTGAGTGGGTGTTCCTGTTCTTGCAACCTTACCGGCAACGTTCCGTTGTCCATCGTCAGAACATAAAGCTCTCTCCACAGTATTATGGCCTTTTTCAAGTTAAACAAAAAATTGGGACAATGGCATACCATCTCAAGCTACCGAAAAAATTCACCATACCTTCCACGTCTCATGCCTCAAAAGAAAGGTAGGAACTCAGACCTAGCCTTTGGCAAATCTACATCCCGTGGACACACATGGCGAGATTTCACCGTAACCCAAAGAAATCGTGGATCGACGCATAAGGAGGCAAGAGGACAAAGCTGTGACTGAGGTTCTAGTTAAGTGGGCTGAGATAACTGATGAAGATAATACATGGGAAGGTTTGTGGAAACTACAACAACGATTTCAGCACCTTGTGTGCAATGTGCTATAAAAAGGGAAGGACCTGTTAGGAACCCTAGATGGCAATGGGTAAACTGCAAGACAGGAAGTGAGAGGTGAGTTTGGAACTAAAGTTACAAGTTGTTGAAGTGAAGGGGGTGTGAACTCTAAATGGCATCATCGAGGAGTAATAAAATGCATAGCTAAAGAAGAAGCTTCTGGAGTTGTAATGTTTTAGTGTTTATGTCGGTTACCTTTAAGTAAAACGCAACGTTGGCTATTTATAAATCAAATGGTGCGTTTCTATATGTTATTATTGTCATTTACAATTTTTGTTGTAGTGGTGATTTTAGCTTATGTCTTAGTTTGTTATGAAAATAGTATATGGGGAGGGAAGGACACAGGTAATGGGGTATTTTAAACTTGAGTGTGATGATCTGTTAGAGGAAGGAATTTCCTTGAAGAATTCCAGCGTGATTAATCTATGCATGGAGTATTCATTTCATTTTATTTTTGTGTTCATCTCTATTATTTCCATACTACAATAGTTATAGTAAAGTGTTAGTCTATATACAATCTTCATTTGAGGACTGTTCATGTAAGTCTATACATTTATATTTTAAAAAAATTTAAAATTACAATAATATCATTGTTAAAATGATATTTTTTTTTTCTTTTACTCGCATTCATCAATGAGACTCAGTCCTAGTGAAGGACTGTAAATATAATTTATCTATAACAAATATTACATTGAAATTTATAACAAAATATCTTAAAAAACCGTACTGTCCAAACTCAACTCTAATATGACCACTTTTTTCACTCCAAGTGTCACCGCCATTAAGATTCGAGCGACACGTGCAAGCCTGCAAGGCAGTTTGCTTGCGACAAAAGCTACCGTATACAAAGCGGCGCAAGCGCAAAACTCTTGGAGTCGCGAAGCCTTTTTTCCCCCATTACTTTCTCGGGAAGAAGAGACTCAGCAATGGTGGACGACAAGTCGGTTATGGCGGTGGTCAGGGCGGCCAGACCGTCCTTTCGCAACATTCACGACAAGATTGCCTTTGCTGTTCACGCCTCCTTCCTAGCTTCCGGCTACGTTCTCACTGCCACCGGACCCTCCGCCTTCTCCGACACGGCTCTTTCCTCTCCCTCTACTGGTACTCTCTCTCTTTCTCTGAATTCTCTCCTTAATATATTTCTAAATTACCAATATCAATCGTTTGTAGATGAGGTCGGTATGGACCAGTGGAACGAGCTAGACGACGAGTACGCTTTCGTATACACAAACCCTGATAAGGGTTCGAAGAAGGTGCTCGTCAAGTGCCTTGCGATGGATGATAAATTGCTAGTGGATGCTCTTGCTGACGGGGCTTCCGAGCCGGTCCATCTCGAAATTAAGTAGGGATTTCCTTTTACTTTGTTCCTCTGTCCGCTTTCGATTGGGTATTTTCGGTTCGCTTAAATTGTTTTCTTCAGTTCCGTTTATAGGGTTGGGGGGTTTTTCATTGCAGTGTTGAAGACTATGCTGGAGAAAATGGGGGTGCCAATTATTCTGCGCAATATAAGAATCTGGCGGAGCTGGTGAAGAAACTGGATACTGAAGTCCTTTCTAAATTAGATGGATCCTCACTACCCAGTTCATCAAATAATGTTTCAAGGTAATTGGGCTTAACCTATTTGTAGTATCACTTTTTGTCTATTAATGGATAATTGGTGCATGGAAATGATTTCGAATAGATTAGTGCATTGCATTTGACGCTTGAACCTGTTTCGCCTACTGATTCGCACACTCTGTAGTTGCTGAATGTATTAAATCCTTTCTCCCCTCCTGTCTTCATGATCTTGTTGATTTTAGAGTAAAATAAATAAGTCGGTGATTTGAGAATTGCTTAAGGGCAGAGATTTTTTTTTTTTTTTTTTGCTACAAGCTTTAACACGCACCTGTAGGTTTTCTTAAAAAGCTTGGCAGTGAACTTTTCTTATATCATTATGTAAGCATAGAGTCGGAATTAGGTGATATAGGAATTGGAAAACATTGAAATTTTGAAGTAAATACTTGATCGAATCACTTCATTCTGTTGATCAGTTTAGCCTGGAACCATGGCTTTTCCTAGGTTGGACGTGTTCCTAGGGTGGATTTGTTCAATGTTTTATGTAGTAAAATTCCTTGGTGGTTTTGGTTTAGTCATGGGGTAGTTGAACTGGTAACCCAATGGCTTGCTGGGGACATGGTTAAAGTGCACAAACTAATTAAGAAATTTTCTTTTTGGAAAGTACTATTCTCCTTTTCCGTGTCTAATCTTTTCAATCTATGGAGGATTGGGCTTATCTTAAATTAAAATGCCTACATTTCAAATCATCACGTGAATATCTCTATATCAATCGCTACTTCTTCTCAACAATTTTGTTTGTGGTATGAAAATGTATTGGCGGAATTCGTACGCATGCCTCTGCCCCTAGTCCTAAACCCTCCTCTCTTTTTTCCTAGTCTCTATTTCTTTTTCCTTTCAGCTTCCTTTCATTTCCTATATGAGAGAAAGGAAAGGATATTAGAATATAAAGCCTTAGATTTTTCAAGACTCGATTCTTTTTCCCCCATCAAGTGAAGCTCTATGTAAAAGGTCAAGTATCCAATAATTTTATGAGGATTTATATAAATTGACTAGGAATTTACATTTTAACTTTAACTGTGAACTTTTCAATGTGAACCCTGAAACAGATGAGATTGTGCATAATGAGCACACTTCTCCCTTGATTTTTTTAATGATTGTGTTGTTTTCTGCTCTGCAAGCTTGGAGACCAGTGAAACAAGAAGAAGTGACATTAGCACTGGTGTTCCAATTGGTGGACGTTCAATCCCTGAAACTCATCCTACAGGGTCTCTCTCTTTCTCTCTCTCTCTCCCCCCTCCAGTTGCTTACATTCGTTTAATAGTTGTATGATTTCATAAAGTGCATGCTGTCCATACATAATTGCCATCGATTAATAAGTGTGAGCTTTTTTGGTAGCTGCAGTTATGTTACGAGTGGTTAAATAAATTCTTCCACTTGCTGTAGTAAATTCTTGTTGAAGTCATGTTATACTTGTATAGACACGACTTTTGTTGAAATATGTGATTTCTCTCAACTCTGACCTGGACTCTTTGGTTTATGGTCCATGCTTTGGATTCCTTGATTCCAATTTGCTCAAGGCAATCCAGTTATAGACTTCAGAAGGCTGAGCATGGCTTAGGCTGTGGCTTAGATTGTCAAGATCATAACACCAACTACGTCTTTCCACACTTTTCTCTTCATTGCACCCTATACATTTTCCAATTAGTAACGCCATGTATTTCTCACCTTCTCTGCACACTTTGTGCATCTTCAGTACAGGATATACCACATTAAGTTTTTTGTATTTTTCACGGAACAAGAATATTTGCTGTTTCAGTTTTTTTTTTTTTGCTATGTCTTTTAGCAGTTGACACTAGTTTTAGTTGTATAAAGAGAAACTGGAATAGTTCTGGTTAGCATATGGCAACTCTTGTCGGTTAACTTAAGTTAATCTAGACAAGAGCTAATACTTACAAATGTGTTTATATGCTAGATTAGCTTATGCAGAGGGGTTTTTAAATTTCCTCTGCTTTGGAGATATGCTGTACATATAGTCCTTTCCAAATCTGAGGTCCCAAAAATGGTGCAATACATATTATGTTGTTGCACTGCATCAAGTTTGAGTGCTTGTTTTGTAGCCTAAACAGTTTCCTTGATAATTGTTGTTTGGGAAAAGATAAAATTCACCTATTTTCATGTATGTTCATACATCTAAATAGATGAGGGTGCCATTTGTCAGCTTTTGACCATTGGAAGGCACAACGTATCAATGTTGGTAGTTTGGAGTCCAAAATAAAACGCATATTAGTTTCAAAATGTAAAAATGCATAAAACGCATGCTAGCTTGAGAGTGGAAAGTGTATTTCTCCTTGTTGTTTAATAGATTTTGAATTGTGAAAGGATTTCTGTATCTTCTGGGTAAGTCATCATAGAATGAGGCTCACTAAGTGTGTTTCGGTGTGCTGTTTAGAATCATATATCCCCCTATTAATCCCAGTGGTGGTAGTGATCTTTTTCCTGGGCCTGGTGCTGGAATGTACCCAACCAGGTAGTTTGCTTTCAAGGATTTTTTTGGTCCATTCCTACTTTTGAGTTGTTGCATTTTGCAAATGGCACGTTTATATATTTTTAATTGTTGTTCAGGGGTGCTTTTGGAGCTGGTGGGAGTATGCTTGTAGGTTCGTCAAATGAGACTCCTTTTTCTTCCCCCTTTGTTTTTTGGCTGAGTTTAATGCATATGTCAATTAATTAGTAATTTTATCATGTGGAAGCAGGACCTAATGATCCTCGCTGGTTTGGTGGAATTGCGGGAGACCTTGGTTTCCCTGGAGGACTGCCGTGAGTGGTTCAGATTGCTCTCTCTCTCTCTCTCTCTCTCTCATTTGATAATCATACTGGTTGGCTTGTAATTGTAATTGGTTCTTTCAACAGGAGTATTCCTCCAGGTGCTCGTTTTGATCCCTATGGCCCACCTGGCGTTCCTGGTTTTGAGCCTAATCGGTTTGCAAGGTATATCAAAAATAAAATAATTGGAGAACTTTCTATGGTTAATGAAAAAATAATGAACATGGTGTTTGATGTGTGAATGTGTTGCTTTTATTCATATTTGTGCAACTAGTTGTCCTAGCGATTGTTCAGAAAACCTTAAGATCCTTCTAATGGGCTTTAGGTGGAGCTCAAGGGATGATATGAAATACAGTGATCTGCTGGATTCTAATATGGTGGGTGGAACAGAAGATTTTCATTAGATATTTTGGTGAACTTTGGTGGGTTTAGTGCCTGGCCTAGATTAATCTCTCTCAAATGAGTAGGAAGGGAGAAAAGAGAGAGGGGTTTATTTGCATCTTGTCCCTAATTCAGATATTTTTATTTTTTATTTTTTTTTGGGGGTGGGGGGATTATAACTGGTTTACGGGGTAGCGTCCTCTTTTCTTGAAAAAAGAAGAAAGGTTCACAAGTGGAAAGTTGAATTCAATTGACATACTTTTTAAATCTTGCTTGGATAAACCTTAGAATCTTTGTTACCAAAAAAAAAAAAAAGTGATGCTTCCTTAATTGCCTAGATTGAGGAAAAGAAACTTTCATTAATTCATTTTTAAACTATTGTATTTATCCTTTTTCTCTGCTCATTTTAGGAAGTGTGGGGCTGTTGTCATGTTTTTAGTCTATTTATTCTTATACATGGAGGTGTTTGTATGACCTGGGGTGGGATTGTCTCCTACTACTATTTGCCTACATTTGTTTATTTGGAAGTAGAGGGCTCTAAACATGTGTTCCAAGTCTAATTTCCCATTACATCTGGATTTTTGAATAATCATCGAGGGTGAGATAAGTTAACTGCTTTAGTGTGCACTTGAACACACGATAATGTACTGAAGGAGTTTCTTGAGTTGATGGATTGAACTGAAGAATTCGCCGACCTGTGTGTATTATCTGTGACTGGTATGAATTTGAAAACAATGACAGAAACTTTTTAGTTTATGGTGTGGGACTTTGAACGGTGAAATGTAATTTAATATGAACTGAGCTACGATAGTTATGTTGAATTTGATGAATGTTCAGATTGATAGGTTTGAGTTTGCTATATAGATATAAGATGATTGTATCTGAATTGATTTTGGGTTCTGGTGCATGTGAATCAGGGCAATGCAGGCAGTGATTGGAACTTGTAATGGCTAAACCAAACATTTACCATTGTTTCCTTTTTGTTTCTTGCAGAGGCCCTAGAAGACCTGGGAGTGGGCCACATCCAGACCTGCAACCCTTTGGGGGGGATTCGGATTTCATTTAGCTGATGGAGCTCTGTTTCAAAAAACTTTGTTATCCTGTTCCTTTTTCCTTGAGATTTCAGCTCCCATGGAAACATGAGAAGTATGCTGACATATGGTTGTCTTTCTTTCTTTCTTTCTTTTTTGGGTGCGGGTGGGGTTCAGTTGGCTAAGAGACACTGTGTATATATGATTATTGTGTGTGGTATTTAGTATTTTGGTCATTTAAATTTAGTTTTCATGTCATGTGTTTGCAACTTTTTAAGGATGAATCCAAAGGTCAATGAGATCTTTGATCATGGTGAACTAACTGCATCTAATTTACACAGAATAATATATCGTACTAACACTATTATTTATTTTCATTGTAAACGTCGTGCGAAATTGGGAGGATGGTGAGGGTCAACTGAAAACGAGGGAGAAGGTATGACGTTGATCTTCTTGAATGTTGCTGTATGAAACGTGTCGTAAGATGCAGGTTGGAGTCCAAGTTTCTACTTGACTACTTCTAGTTGTACACGTTTTACGTATGGAAGGGAGTGGATATGGGTTAAAATAAACTATCTTGTCTCATTTAATTATTTCAATTATAGAATAGACACAGCACGATTGAGCTTTAAAAAAAAAATACAATTTTTTAGAAATTAGTGATAAATTTAATTTTATCTCTAAACTATAAGCCCAGGGTATTGAATTTTGAACTCTCAATAATTAAAAGTGATGCATTGAGCAGACTCAAAAAATTGATATTTTGGATCTTCAGGTAAAATACTGAGTGTAGTACGTACATCTTAATTCCGCCCCCCCCCCCCCCACACTACCATCACTGCCTTCAGATTATTTTCTAATCTCTCATTAATCGGTGTATTAGAAAATAAGAATCTTAAATAGTTAAATCATTAAAATTAAGAATAAATACAATTAGACAGAGAGAGAGAAGTAAATAAACAGATAGATAAAACACGTGGAACCCGGTTCTTAAAATCCTCTTCATTTCATTTTTTACTGTTCAATAGGTTATGAATTAAAGTCTAACAGCCACAACGGGGATGTAGCTCAGATGGTAGAGCGCTCGCTTAGCATGCGAGAGGTACGGGGATCGATACCCCGCATCTCCACCTTTTTTACCCTACGATTCGGTAATGATCATGATCTCCACTTCTTTCGTTTGGAGTGTTTGAGGTTCTTAATTATATATAAAAATGAATATAATTAGGGGTGTAAATTTAAACTGAAAAATCGGTCCAAACCGGATCGGACCGATTTTACCAATTTTGAACCGGTCTGGTCCAGAACCGGTTTCTAAAATGCGTAAACCGGTTGAAATCGGTCCGGTTCTGGTTTTGAGATTTTCCGGACCAGACCGGTTGATAAAATAAAAATATAAAAATTATTATTTTATATCTAAGTTTTATTAAAAATTAAAATTATACAAAATATTATATATATTAATATATAAGTTTTATATATAATTTATAATTATATGTGAAATTTTTTTATATATAATATAATTATATATCATATATGAAATAATTTCATATTATAATTTATAAATTATAACATAAAATATTAATCTTAAATATGATCATTTGTAATTTGTTTGATTATATGCTATTAATATAATTATATATAAGATAATATTATTATAAAATAAAAGTTTAATCTTAAAAATGAAAATGTAATTGATCATGTATTATATAACTATACTAATAGTCTAATTTTAATACTATTAGTCTGATATTATACTAATGTCAAATTTACATTTTAAAAAAATCAAAAAATCGGATTGGACCGGACCGGAAACCGGTAAAACTGAAAGTACCGGTTTAGGAGGGTAACCGGTGCGTAATCGGTTTTGAAAAATACAAAACCGGTCATACCGGTTAGGTCTAAGATTTTATCCAAAATCGGACCGAACCCGACCGGTGACACCCTTAAATACAATAGGTGTAAAAAAAAACCAAACCGAACCAACCGGCAACCAATGGGTTTAGTTTGGTACTGGCTTTAATTTTTTTAAAATCGGTTTGATTTTGATTTTGATTTTGATTTTGATTTTTTTAAACCGAATCAAACCAGTTCATATATATATATTATAATTTTTTTATATTATATATAATTTACATATATAATATATAATTATATATAAAATAGTTTTATATTATATGATAAATTACCAACTAATATAATATTAAATTTTAAAATCTTATATCACTTTAGTCTATAATACAATTATAATATACTATAGTATATTATCACTATAGTATTATATACTATGATATACTATTATATATATATATATATATATATATATTATAGTATATAGTATATTAAAACTGTGAAACCGGATTGAACCGGACTGGAACCAGTGCGAAGTATCTGTTTAGGGAGATAACCAGTGCGAAATTGGTTCTTGAAAATACAAAATCAATACGTACTGATTCGGTCTTAAATTTTGTTAAAAATAGAACTAAATCAGACTAGTTACACCCTTATACATCATGAGCAATGATAGCCATACCACCTATTTACAATTTTTCTATAACTTTTTAATAAAATAAGATTTTTTAAAATTTTAAACACATCAAATCAAAATCAAAACTAAAATAAATATTTTTAAAAAAATATTATTTTATTAGGAAGTTGTAGAAAAATTGTACAGAATAGTAAGGACATCATTTCTCATACATCATAAAGTAAATATATTCTAGAAAAATAATATTCTTATGTTGAGGGGTGGAAATTGTTTCAACTTTAGTATCGTGCACATGGTAAAATATGTTGACTGGGGTAGTTGGCTTTTTTTTATTTTTTATTCTTAACCTCTTGTCTTTGACCAAACTTCAACTGTGTACGTACAAATTAATCTTTCTCCAATAAAAAAATAGTGGGTTTGTAATCAATGATGTCATTATATAATTTTGATAAACAAAGACCCAAACTACAACCATATTATATTTATATATTTAGAGCAAAGACCGCGCATAGAAATAAATGCATTCAATTAACCGATCATGTTATCTCTTACCAAAAAGATATTAGTATAATATAATGAAAAGTGATACAACCATAAAGGAACTACGTACATAGAAGTAATTTTAGAAACTAACGTGACTTTTTATATATAATTCTTCAGACCAACTTTATAACAAAAATAATTTTATAATCTAATGAACTACATCAAACCGCATTAATTTTTGTGACTAGAGTATTTTCTTAATTTTTTTTTTACTAATTAATATATTTTTGCTTTTAGCTCAGCTCCACATGCAATGAATTTCTTAGCTTATAATACCAAGTTTCAGAAAACTTGCCACTACCCTACCACTAGGACTTTGGGGATAAGTAGTTGATTCCAAGGAAACAATCATGAAAAATGAGAAAATTGCTTTATTATTTCAAAGTGTGAACAGCTATCTTCATTCAACATGAGAGAAACAAATGAGAAATCGACCCAAAATTCCCATGCAAATGAACATACATTCGTCTTTGTTTTGTCTGTATTGTTGGTGCCAAAAAGGAGGTGGTGAGCATGCAGTAGGTAGGTCCCGCCTCGCGCCAGCCACTTGACTCCAAAGACTAATAATTTATGGATCGATCGAGGAATCTTCCATTGCAGGTACCTCCTGGCCTCCCAGTGGAGACGTGAGAGGATTGGAAACGTGTGGCACGGCATACGCGTCTGCTCCGTGATTTGCAAGTGTAAGCTAGCTAGTCAGTCTTTCTACATATGCTCCCAAAAAAGGCAGAAAAAGCTAGCCATGCCATCATCTCCGGCTTCTAGAATGAATTAAATTATTAATCAAATTATTAATCATTTCTGTTTTTCTCTCAGTAAGTAAAACTTATCCATCAGTGCCATGATCTTCTAGTCTTCCACTACTAACATTATATATAAAACCAATCGTGTGCTTCGGATACTTCGAAGAAAACCCAATATTGCCGCCAGGGTTTTCTTTACATGGTAGATAGATCTCTTTTGTGGGCATGAAGAACTGAACCTTTTTCTGTGATTTAGTTCGATCGGCTGCAAAAGAAAGAAATATGGGTATGCCTAAGCATCTGTTTCTTTTGCTGCTGCTTCTACTGGTTGTTTCTACGTTCCACAAACCAGGAGTACTTACAGAAGCAAGGCTACTTTCCTCATCAATACCTGAACAACAAAGTAAGCTGAATTATATATAGTTTCTCTGATATATATACACATACATATATATATATATATGAAGTGATCTTTGCTTATATTAGTGGGCATCTGTTGTATAAAATCACAGGATATTCGAAGATTTTCTCGACGCTGGGAATTGTTTGCAAGTGTTGTGATGGCGAGACGGGTGAATGCACAAGTACTCGGACGGAGTCTTGTTCCAAGCTCCAATGCTTTCCCTGGAAACTAAAATAGTTGCCACTAACTGTAGTGGTAATTTTTGTTTTCCTGGGTTGTTATCTGTACATGATTTCTGATTGATATATATATATATATAGATATAAAGTACTACTGGGAGTTTATGCAACTATATATGCAATTTCAGATTTCGTAGTTCAGTTTTACAGCTGCAGACGGTGATTAATTAATTTGAATGTTCTGTCTGTGTTAGCAAACCGAAAGGGCCATTGAATTTCGTGTTGCCGTATATGTATGGTTATAGCCAGATTATTTAGGCAATTAAATTATTTCTCCTTTTTCTGAACATACATACTTATATGTGTGTGAAGGAAAATGCTTCTGAACCGATAATTTTGACCGATAAAAATAATCGATTGATTTTTTTTATTTTTTTACTTAATAATTAAATAAGTGGTTATTAGTTAATTGGTATTTTTTTATTTTTTTTATTTTTTTTATTTTTTAAAATATTTAAATATATATAAAAATGATTGAAATAAAAGAGAAAAAAAAGTGCATTTGCACTTATCAGTCAGGTTTTATCCGTCCTTCATCGATTCCTCTAGCAGCATCCATATATGAATCGTGTCTTAATGAGTCAATCCGTTTTGGTCTCTTAATGAATTGTGTTTTAACGGGTCAATCCATTTTGACCCGTATCTATTAACATCAAACTCAAATTTGCTAATTTTGTATTATGTTCTTATTGAGTTAACAGGTCATATCACATATTATCATCCTTACAAATAACAGTATTTGTGAACATATCATTCCAAAGAGAATTTCCAATGGCTCTATCAAGTCATTCTTTAGTGAAAGTTTAACCATGCCTATTATTGTACCATGTAAACTTGTCACCCACGAATTCCAAATCACTCAAACCACACTCATCTACTACTAGTCCGACTTCCTCCATTTGTTTGTAGGATCTCACTACTCTCCCATACTTCTCACTATTATGAAGAATCTAATTGAAGTCCCCCCCACACATCCATCCCACCTCTCTCTCAGGTTTGATTGTTTTGAGAAGTAGCCAACTTTCAGGCCTTTTCACAGCGAAAGGATTTCCATAAAACCCTGTCAATATCCAGTCATTTCCCTTACAAGCATTGTGAAGTCTTAATGAGATGTGGTTTTGGTTGTAGAACTCCAGTTTAGCATCAACATCATCCTTCCACAGAAAAGTAAGACCCTCACTAAGTTCTCTGCTATCCACTACAAAATTATTCTCATAATTTAGCGATTTCTTAATTTGTTGAACATTGTTCTTCCATTTAGTTTCAATGAGAAAAATAAAACTTGGGAGCTTATTCTTCACCATAAGGTGAAGATCTCTAATTATCCAAAGGTTCCCAAGTCTCTGATAGTTCCAACTTATGCAATTCATAGCTGTTGGTAGAGCTGCATGACAACCTCCACCAACTCTTCATAATTTGAACCTCTATCAGCCATAGTCTCAACCTTTTGTTTTTTAGAACATTATCAGCAGAGTATTCTTCCCTTTTTCTAGCACCATTGTAATCTTGTATCTTGCCTATACCATTTGTAAAACTAGGCTAGTCAACCCTTCCTCCATGTAAAACTCTACAGACTTGAATCGCCCAAGAGACACTGTCACAAACAGAGAAAAAAGCACCTCACCCTTAAAAAAGCACCTCACCATTTCCCATATATAAGATAGGAATATTTTAAAATTTAGAAAGGAAAAAGAAAGAAAGAAAGAAAATAAATAAAACTATGGTGGATTCTTTTATATTATATGTAAGAAGGTATCGATCACGTCTTCTTATACCATGTGATTTTATACGACAATTGCCAATGACTTTTCAGCCTCATCTATTTAATTTCCTTTCATGCCGGAGAGATCATGTAGGAGAATCGAGTTTGATCCATACCTGAATCTCCCTGTAATTACAAAACGTGTAGAAAGTATATTGAAATATGTTCTTACAACAAAAATATAAAATTATTTAGAAAAACACACACTTTTGCACTAGGGGTAGAGTAGCAGCTCCCAAAAGGAAATGATTTCTACAGTATGGTTTGTAAATTTCGTCCATTTCTTTTTAAAAAAGTAGTCAAATTTGTGACTCTGATCAAAATAATTTTTATTAGTAAACCTCATGTTTTGAAAGGACTAGATAAAATTTATATATTCTAAAATTGCATCTAGCATTATTCAATATAAAAAATATTTCGTCTTCCGTCTTCTTGACGTTGTTCCCGGACACCTAATGCCAATGGTATCTAGTCTTCTTATCGCTAACAATATAAGTCAACAATGATTTTCGATGTGCGAAAAATCATAAATTGGTATATATACTTCAAGTCTCCTTATAAAACACCCCTTCTACTTGCAAGTCTACGCTCAAAAATCCAAGTATTTATATATGAGAAAAAGACTTAAAGTTTTTGTCCAGACTTAAGGGTCTTAATAAGCGGGGGACCGTATACACAAAGTGGATCCTACACATCTATTATTCATTTGATTTCGAAAAAATCTACTCAACCTCCTACTATTCACACCACACTCCACACTCCATCTTTTTTTTAATTTTTTTTTTAATTTTTTTTATCAAATATATTTTTATATGAATAGTGAATAAAAAATTATAAATAATTTTAAAAAAATAAATTCAAAAAAAAATTTTTAAAAATATTAAAAAATATTAAAAAGTGTGGAGTGTGAGGAGGTTGTGTAGCAAAACTCTTTGATTTCGCCCATCTCCTTGTAAAAAAGTCATCGTACTTCCAATCCCATGTGCAGGAACCTCCTCTTTAGGCCTGCTACCCACCCTATGTGGTTAGGCAGCCAACCACCCCGGCCCCCTCACCCACCTAGGCGAGAGGGAGAATTATTTGGCACCACACCATGGCATCGCCTCATCCCGCTCGTATCCATTAAATGGACGGGCATATTTTTGTCAATTTCGCTCGTAAACCATCCCTATCTAATCACAAAAATCATCAAAACATCCAGATCAACTAATACCAATGAAGATCGTCTTGCATTCAATAGAGAAACCCCCCTAACAAACAACAAAAATGACGAAGATGTTCGACCACGGTAACTCGTTACCCCAACACAACTCCAACCTACAAAGATGCTCGCCCACAAAAAACGATGAAGAAGACGAGAATGGAGAGACCAGATGTTCGATCACAAAAAAGAGGCTCTATCACGAAAATGCCATGAAAACGACGAAGAAGACAAAGAAAGAAAGAACAAAAGAAGAACAAAAAAAAAAAAAAAAGAGGAAAGATAAAGAAAGAGGAAGAAGAACAAAAGAGATGAAGAGAGAAGAAGAAATGATAGAGAGAGAGAGAGAGGTAGACGACACAAAAATGGGAAAGAAAAAGAAATAATATACTAGAGTTTGCAGGGTATAGAGTTTGCAAGCCCATCTTAAATTTGAATAATGATTTTACGCTCTTTTTCCTTAATTTTTGAGAGAAATAGTGATTTAATATATTTTAACTAATTAAGATGGGCCGATAGGTGGGTATAAAAAAGGTGGATCTTGCCCAAAATCTGTCCTTGCCCATTTCACTTAAAATTTTTAAAGGATCTGCCCGCCTTGTACCTTGTGGGACAGGTAGAAATGCAGGTAGGCCAGGTAACAGATAACCCATTACTCGACCCTACTCCTCATTACTAACATAACATAATTTAATGAAAAAATCTGCACATCAGTCTATTGTGTGTGTCAGTCAACACACACTTTACGTGTCAACCGATTTTACCGTTTGATTTTTTTTTCTCTCGTTGCAATCGAGTTTGATGTGAGAGAGAACACTTGAGGAGAGAGAGAGGTCGGAGAGAGAGAGAGCTATTTGATGAGAGAGAGCTGATGAGAGAGAAGGGTTTGATGAGAAAAAATTGATGAGAGAGCTTGAGGAGAGAGAGAGGTCGAAGAGAGAGAAAGCTTGATGAAAGAGAGAGAGCTTGAGGAGTGAGAGAGGTCAAAGAGAGTGAAAGTTTGATGAGAGAGAAATGATGAGAGAGAGCTAGAGGAGTGAGAGACGTCAAAGAGAGAGAAAGCTTGATGAGAGAGAGACGTAGAGGAGAGAGACGTAGATGAGAGAGAGCTAATGAGAGAGAAGCATTTGAAATTTAAAAGAAATAAAAAATAAAAAATGTGTGTGTGTGCATCTAAATAGTTGCAGATTTTTAGTAAAACTCTAATTTAATTTACTCTTGAAATTTAAATTTAATATTTTTTATAAATCAAACTCTACTGTCAAACTTTTGTGTAGGATACAAACTACTCGTTATGTTAGCCATACAGAAGCCTTGTACTTGATATTGACAACTTTTAAATAAAAGTTTTTAGAAAATATATGAGAAATTCTATATGAAGTCTTACACTACACATATCTACCTAATCAATATGTAATTTGTCATTTTTGTCCCATTCTATATAAACACACATATTTAAGCATTAATATAAAAGGAAGAAAATGATAAATCACATATTGGTTAAGTGAGAATGTGTGATGTAAGGCTTTCTTATAGTATTTCTCAATATATATATATATATATATAGGTTGATAAAAGGTACCTCATCTCTTCGGAGCTCAAACTCTCTTGGGCTATTGGGTTTAGATTTGTAGGTCCATGTGCCCGTCCTGCCCATGAAAATTGCATGGGTTTGAAAATTTCATAGAGGCTCGCAACGGCCCAACAGGGCTCAGTACGCATGTTTATTATTATTATTTGGGTGCCTAATGTGTGTGGCCCATTTCTAGAAAAGAGGCCGCATTTGGGGTTAAAATGTCATGTATACCAGTAATTAGTAAGAGAATTAAGAAAATAAATGAAACAAAATACCGTTACTAAATAAGATATATTAAGGGACAAGGAATTTTGACTGACAAGGCTCGTCGACCTTAGAGAATCCAAAATTAGCTACTCTTAATATTCTTGATAACTCCAATATTACAAATATGAAGCTTTAGTAAATATATTCATAACTTTTATACAAATCTTTAATAAAATTGTAAGTGGGTTTTTCCTAGCCCATAGAGTGTCATATGCCCAAGCATTAAGAGATGACTCACTAAAAAATAAAGTATGAAAGAAGGAAAGGGGACAAGAAGGGACTAAGACAGGAGGTGTCTGGAGAGAAAATGTAGGGAGATAACATAAAGTAAGGTGTAAGGTATCAAGAGAGAGAAAGAGAGGAAGTGACTTAAAGCAAAAGAGGGGCAGAAGATAAAAGGGGGAGGAAACCTACAGAGAGGGGACTTTTTTGGGCACTTTTGGACTTTGGAGATTGGCTTCTTCGACTTCTTCGGATTTGGAGACTTCATCTTCATCCAGAGAGCTCTAAAGAGAACTTATTTTTCAGTAAATTGCTATACAATTTCCATTGTACAGTGAGAAATGAGAGCCTACGAGAGACTATAAACCAGCATATTATAGTGGAATCTCCCCTCCCCAAACCCTATAAACGTAGGCCTAGTGCTGAACTACGTAAAATCTGTGCGTTCATCTCATTATTTTTTGTATTTAAATATTGCTCGTGGCCAAGAATGTGCGAGCCAACATCGTATAGTTGCACCGGACCACTGCCGAGGGCTCACACACATCGTCGATCAATGCCCATCTCTGAAGACCTGAGTTGCTGGAACCTGACTCAAGAGCATGCGAAATACGACATCAATAAAAATATTATTATTTCTCAAATTCAAACCTATAGGCGTAAGAAAAAGAAAATTTTAAAACCCGTTTATATATATAGATATGTATGTATGTATGTATGTATGTATGTATGTATGTATGTATAAGAATATGCTAAGGAGACCGAAGCATGCACTAAAGAAATGCACCCATCATTTCTGATTTTTTTTAAATTAAAAACAAAAAACACAACAAAAATGAACTAATTGGTGCATACTTCGGTCCCTGTAGAGAGACCCATATATATATATAGATAGAGATAGAGAGAGAGAGAGAGAGAGATGGTGTGTGTATAACACCCGAACCAATTCTTGGCCCAGGGTTGCCGAAGAGCCCAACCCATCTGTAGGAATGACGTTGTTTTAGTAAGTTGGTTTCTTCTCCTCTTCCCTTTTTTTCTTTCTTCTCCCCACTTCACTCCTCGTACACCCCATTCATGCCACTCCACTCAGATTCCCACCCTCCATAACTACTCCATATCCCTTTCTATCTTGAATGAAAGTTTTCTTTCTCCCACTCTCTCTCATTTTCTCTTTGCCCCAGCCATCGACATAGGGTCCTCTTCCTTATCAATTTTCTCTAGTTTCAAACATAGTCTCTCAATTTCTTCCCTTCCACTGCTGCCACCACCAGCCTCAAGCCATGGTAGGCCGAGAACCACTCCAGTACAAGTCGTGCACTGCGCATCTAGAGTCAAGCATCCCACGGTAGCAAGGCCACCGAAAGCTCCCTTTCTTGATTGAGAAATTATACTTTCAGTCACCCAGAGTAAACACCGCGTAAGCGGCTGCTAATGTGGAGAAATTTAATCGATACGCGTTGTTTTGATTCCACTCTTCCCTCCTCAATATTTTCTTCCTCATTCCCTCCCACTCTGAGTCTGCGTTTCCTCTCCTCCTCAAACTAGAACTCTCTTTCTCGATCCTTCCACGATTACAGTACTGTCGAAGATAGTGAGTCCATCCCCTCAAAGCGCCTCCGTCGAAGATGGCACATCCCAGTGAGAACAACAAGTAGGGCGAAGTTCTTGGTGAAGACTCTGAAAACAGTGACCCAGCGATGTTGCTCCGGCCTGTGAGGGAGCACTTTGCGAGCGAGGCGAAGTAGTGCGCTGTTGTTGTCATTTCCTAAGGATGTTTTCACCTACAGCTCCAAGTCCCTTGACGATCTCTCCCAGTGAAGTGAGTGGTGGCTCAGGGCCTTTCCGTTTTCAGCGGCCAAGTCGTTGCCTTCGGTGGCACCTTTGGGACTCGTTTCGGACGTGGCCGCATTGTTGACGCCGGGCAACTCAATTCTGGCAGTCTTCTTCTCAGTGGCAACCATGGTTGCCACCGAGCAGTGTGGTTCGCCATGATGGATATGGTGGAAGTCAACATTCGGTTGTCAAAACTAGAGAAATCTCAAAATCTTGTTACTTAGATGAAAGAGGGAAAAAGATGTCAAATCTTTGGGTGATTTAATGGACTCCAAAAATAATTCAGCCATTAACGAGGTAGTTCAACCAATTGGCTTCTTGGGCCTACATCTTTCTAATAAAGGAAAATTTTATTCAAAGACCCTGGTTGAAGATGTTGCTGCACTTTTTCGTTGTAAATATTCTTCTGGAGTTGATTACCTTTCTGTAGAGTATGGATTACAGAGGTGATGAAGACAGAGTTTTAGCAATCATGTTCATGGAGGATCTTGAAAAAATGGGTGTCGATGGGTTACAGATGATCGAATGCGAAGAAGAAAGCTAGATGAAATCGCTCTGTTTTGATCTTTCTTTTTTTTTATTTCATGCATTTTGTCTTTTTAATTTTTTTTATTTTTTTTTTCGACTGATGTGATGTCAGCGACTCCCCAGCGATTGTACATAGAATAATTATTCTTGATTTCTCCTCCATCTTGATCTCCTCTATGCGAAGTTGCAAGCCCCTATCTCACTGGCTGGTAAGCCTCACTGCATTTCTCTCTCTCTCTCTCTCTCTCTCTCTCTCAATCAATCTCTCTCGCAATCTCTATTTAGATCGGGGTCTCTTGTCCCTCTTTGTGTAGTCTTCATCCAGCTCCTCACCTCTAGCTTTCATGGCTAGATCACCCAACTCCACCTTAGACCACAACAAACACCCATGCCATCACTCACAAACGACCCAATTCGTTGCTAACCTCCATTGCACACAACATCCCCTATTTTCACAACAACCCAACATCATCTCCATCGTGTATGACGATTACTCGCGTTGGTCAAAATCACAGAGGTATAACTAGCACTTTATTTCTAGAAATTCATTTGTTGTGCTAACTCTGATATTTTGTGTTGAGATTGTTGCTTGTGTGGACTGTTGTAATTGGTTGTTAGGAAAATTATTTGTATTGAGGTTGTTGATTTTGTGAACGGTTGTAATTGATGGTTGGGAAATTCTTGTTGTTAGACGCTGGCCAAGTGTATGGGAGAGCCTAACAGAGTGCTGTACAATTCTGCCTCTATTTGTATGATAGAATCAATAAGTTAGGAAAATTAATGGTGGGTTGGCGTGTGGAGGTCCCCTTAATTATGATGTGGTAGATCAATGAAAGAGTGGACTTGGTAATGTGTTGTTTGATTATTCGGTATGTTGTCTTGTGGGCTATTTGGTTGACATGTTGTTGTGAATAGTAAAGCGGAATTTAGGAGGTTAGACTAAAGTATTGGTGTAGGGAGTTTGGAGGTTGTACTTGTTCCATGGTTAGAAACCGAGGCATCATTATGGATTAAGTGTGTTGAATTATAGTTAGTAATTATGGAATTTCTGTTAGTTAGATTGCTTTTGTGCTTGGGTATATTATTAACATAATAATGAATATTTTTTTATTTAGGTTGTTACACTACTAGAGTTCGGGTTTAAGGCTTAAGTAATTCTTTTTATGAAAACTTGCATGTTTTTGTTATAGAACATTAGAAACAACCTTGGTCATTTTGTTTTGCATTACTCATTGTATCTAATTAAGAAAAAAGAAAGATATTTTTGTCATAACTGTTGTAGACTTGAGTAGCTTTTTGGCATTCTGTTCTCAATTGTATAAAAAGAGTGATTATGCAAATCCAAAATTTTGTATATGATTATATGAAGATTATATGTTTCTGTTTAGTACTTTGTTATGAGATGATATTGCATTTGGAAACTTTTGGCATGACTTTCTGTTTTTGCTTCTGTCCCAACCTTACAACGGTTGTAAAACTGTGGCCTATGTTATAATGTTGCTACCAACATCTTTCTTTTTGGTGCACCAATTTTGGAAACAAATTGATTTTCTGCGTTGTCTTTTTTGTGTGCACCCTCTGGGCTCCGATAATAATAAGAGGAAGATTCACATTCTGTTTTACTCGATTTGGCCATCGGGGAAAGATTCACATTATGTTTTTGTTCGATTTGGCCATCGAGGATAGTACAACCTTACCATGGGAGTTAAACATGATTTCTGTTTTGATATGATGCCTTTGTTCTGATAAGATAATGCTCAGTATTGCTATGTCAAAAAATTTTTGTATATGAATTCTTCTGAAACGGTCTCTCTAATATTTTGATAATATGCTTTGTTTTGTATTCTGTAACTAAGATGTTTTGTTTTGCATTCTGTAATTGGCTCATATTTACACACTGATATATGTTTACTGTTTACTGAATTGTTGATAACTCACATATTATCTCCACAATATTTTCAAATTTTTGCAATATTTCAACTGAGAACCAAGAATAGAAAGCATGTGCAAGACTATGTATGCATAGTGGATTAAGTAGAAGAGGGATACTTTGGTTATTGGAGAGTTTTATTCAGTATATTTATTACTTTCTGTTGATTTGAGTATTTTGAGATATAGATACTTTTATTAAGTCTTATGGAGATTTTAATTTATCACATTTAGGTCTTTCTTTGATGTCCTTGAGAAGAACATATATATTTGGTTTGAACAAATGAATTTATGTGTTATGGAGCCTTTGGAGTATCTATTTGTGTTATGGAAGATGATTTTTAGGTGATAAGAAGTAACTCTTTGACATTTTGGGTATGGAGTGTTACACAAAGAGAGTGAGAGAGAGAGAGAGAGAAAGAGAGAGAGTCATGGCCTAAAATGAAATGGAAGAGTGTAAGGCAATGAGGGGTGAAGCGCAATGGCAGTAAGGGAAATTGCAGGTAACAGTTGAATTAGGAGGCAGAGGCATACAAAGGAGCATGTGGGAAGCATGCTCATTAATTGGGAAAATTACTTAAGTACCCTTTCATTGGAATGAAATAAAATATAATTCCGAAGTTTATAAAAGGAATGTAGAAAGCATTGAAGAAAATACTTAATGCAATTCACAATCTTGGAGGCCCTGGTTCCACGAAAATCAAAAGTGTCATTTTTTTTTTCTAAGCAAGCATCAAATTTATAACAAAAGGGAATATAAAAAGTTTGTATAGCCACGCTAGTGCTGGGGTCTTTTCCACTATAGAAGTCTAATACACATTGTGGTAATTTAATAAGGGGTATGCAGCCAAACAAGTTGTTTGTTGTGGCCCATTATGCGAAATGATGCACCCATCGGTTCTAATGCTAATGGATTTTTTGAGCAGTCTAGCTTTGGAAAGACTTCAATAAAGTTGTGATATCTGTGAGAATATTCAAAATAGACCAGCCCAGAGATGTTGAAGGGCAATTAATAGCATTGGTGACCACTTGGCTATCACCTTTAATGAGAATTTCGTAAAACTATCGGTGTGCAACTTCCTCAATTGCCAATTTAGTTGCCACGGCTTCTCCAAAATTTGGATTGAGAGAGTCTATATGCTGAGTTGTTGCAAAAATAATTTATCCAGAGTTTGATCTACAAATTGCGGCTACAGTTGATCCATTGTTTCTAACAACTACATCATAAGATAATGGGTAAGGTACTACTGGGGTTGGGATCCGTTCATGTATGGTGGATTGTGTTTTGAGTTTAGTGTCCCACATAAGTTGATGCTCTCTGAATATTTTGATCACAAAAATCGATAAGAGAGTAGGTGGTTGACAAGGATGTTTGTGTGTAACCTGATTTCTAAAAAAAAAAAAAAAAAGAATCCATGGAAATGATTGCAAATAATTGAAAATTGTTAGACAACTCTCTATTAGAGTTCAAAAGTTTGAAAGGATCTAAGATCATTTTTAGCCATTCTTGAAAGGGTAAATTTGCAAAAGATGAAATTTTTAGGGGCCAAGGTGAAAGTCTTCAAAGGATTTGGGAGTGTGTGAACCTTGAAAAAAGATAATCAGTAATTTCCTCTTTAGTATGGCATAAGGGACAAAGAGAGAGACAATAGAGGTTTTAAGCCTAGATTTTGTTGGAAGTATGTTAGAAATAACCTTCCAGAGGAACAGTTTCAGTCTATCTTGAATTTTGATTTTTTAGAGTGTTTTCTAGTCTGATTTTGAGAAAGGAAGGGTATGAACAAAATGGACATTTTGCTGTGTATTGATGTAGTCATAAACAGACTTTATAAAAAAAATACCTGAGTGATAGTTGGTCCAGATAGGTTTTTCTAACTTATAGGGATGGAAAACTTGAGCTAAATGGATTTTAAGAATTTCTCGAACATTTTCAGGATTGAATAATGCAGCAAGGAGGATTTTATTCCATCTACGAGGTTGCTCTAGCATTAAATCCGAGACAGTTAGGTGCTAGTCAATAGGAATGGAGTTGTCTCTTGGGGTTGGTCTAAAGAATTAAAATGAGGTACAAGTGTACTACCAAAATTTTGTTGTTGAGTCATTTACAATCTGGTGACAAAAGTTGGCTTCAATAAGAGGTTTGGTTTTTAGCACACATTTCCAAAACCAAGAGTCATACTTTTGGTGTCACTTCCAGGAAGGATGATGGTTTCAAATACTTTGAGGAAAAGAATTGGCGACACAAGCTTTATTTTTTTGCAATGAGATTCCAACCAATCTTGGAGATAAGGGTGTGGTTGAAGTGGGAAGTCTACCTAGTTCCTGGACCACAATTATGTTTTGGTTGGCATATGGAGTGCCAAGCTTTTGGAGTGAAGTTAGGTTTTTTGTTGGGACTAAAACGCCATAAAAAATTCTTGATTTGGAAACCTATTTTCCTTTAGACAGATTTAGGAAGACTAAGAGAGGACATGGTGTAGAAAGGGATTGAGCTTGCTATTGATTTGATCAGTGTGGTATGATCTGCTTGGGAGAGAAGTTTTGAACTCCAAACACTCAATCTAGTGTAGGTTTTCTCAATGATTTCAGTGAATATGATATTTTTTTTATCTTCCAATTGTGAGGGGGAGTCCAAGGTGTTTAAGTGGTGAATTGGTTTCTTTGAAGGGGTTTGGAGTAGGTATTGAGGCCGTTAAGAATTGACTGTGGTGATTGAGGGGTAGCTTTGCTAAAAATAATCAAGTCATAGCAAATAGCCAATGGAAAATTGTGGGGCCATCTCTACAAATCCTAATCCCTTAAAAAAGCTTAGTATTGACATCTCTGATGACAAGTCTAGATAAGACTCCACTTCCTATAATGAAAAGGAAAGGGGATTGGAGATCTCCTTACCTTAAACCTCTTGATGGTATGAAAAACCCATAAGATGATCCATTGATGAGAATGGAGTATGAGACAATGGAAATGCACTCAATTATCCATTAGACCTAAGTTCAACTAAAACCAAGGACTTTGTAGAACAGAAAGGAGGAATGGTCATTCCATTGAATTAAATGTCTTTTCAATGAAAATTTTGATAACCATGAGCCTTTTATTGCTTTTTTTCTTTTCATGTGGGAAAAAACTTCCTGGGCTATGATGGTGTTTTTTTGAATAATATGACCAAGTTCAAAGGCAGTTTAGAAGGGGGATATAATTGATGATTAGCCTTTAGCCTGTTAGCCAAATTTTTTTAAATGATTTTATAACAGACATTTGCAATACTAATAGGTCTAAATTGGTGTACCGAACTAGGGGATTGAGTCTTAGGGTTCAAGGCTATGTAAGTGTGGTTCATTTCTTTAAGGAGATGACCCTTTTGAAAGGAGTTGATTGCTTTTATCATGTCATATTGCATTATCTCCCAATAGAATTTGTAAAAGAGACCAATGAAACCATCTGGTCTAGGGGCTTTGGAAGATGGGGTGTTTTGCTCAAGAATTAAGGTTAAAAAGAAGTTTTTTGTGGGTGAGATTTTTGAAGGAAAGAGATGATCCAAGTTGTCAGGATGGATTGGGTTTGAAGTTGTAGAAATGCTCCTGAAATGTTCAATAAAAAAATTACGGATGGTAGGGTATCAAAGGACCACATACATTGAGCAATTTTTAAACAGTCAATAACATTACTCCTCCTCTTGATGGTAGTTGACAGGTGGAATAATTTGGTGTTAAGGTCAGTAGTAGTAAGCCAAGTGAGACAAGATTTTTGCCTCCAAAGTTGCTCTTCTCTTTTAAGGAGTTCATTGAGATTTTCTTGGAGGTGTTTTTCTAAGTTTCTATCAAGAATTCCTGAAGAAGAGGATTGAACTCTTATGAGAGCCTTATTGAGAATGAGGATGCTAGATTGGATGTGTGCCAAATGATTGTTTGTTCTTGTGCCAGAAGGAGGATGACTCTCAATTTCTTGTAAAGAATAAAGGCAGGGATGCCTGTATTTTGTTGAAACCATGTTATTTTGACGACTTCAATTATGGATGGGTCTCTGGTCCAAAACTCTTCATATTTGAGGGTTTTTTTTTTCTAATTATTAAAACCCGTTGTTGAGAGGGGGACGAGAGAGTGATTTGAGAAGACCATGAGAGGTTTGATAAGTTGGCATTAGGGAAAAACATTCTCTATAGATTTTTGGCATTGCCTCTATCTAGTCTACCAAGCCATCAGGGAAAAACATTCTCCATAGATGTTAGCAAGGCCGCTACTTCTGTTAGACCATGTGAATTGAGGGCCAGAAGCCCCAAGTCTACCAAGTCATTTTGTTCCATTAGAGAGAGGAGTCTAGAGGGGTTTGAGGAACAAGCAAATGCGCAACCTCCTTTCTTCTCAAATTGACTAACAATGCTATTAAAATCTCATAATCCTAGCCAAGGTACTGAGAATGAGTTGATGATTGTAGTAAGCATATTCTAGAATTTTTGTTTGCTTTTATGTTAAGCAGGGCAGTACACTAATGTAAGTAGCCAAGTATAATGCACTAGATCCAAGTACACCAATAGAGCAATAATATTACTAGAAATATTTACAATCTCCACTTCTAGACCCAGTTTCCATATAAATAACAAACCACCCCATTTATCAGAGGGGGGAACATGTATATAGAAAGGAAATCCTAGTCTATTTATACCATCTTTAGTATTTGCATTAGTCAAAAGTGTCTCTGCTAGGAAGACTCCATCATGGTGATGAGCCCTAATGTTGTCCCTCAAATTTTGCATAGCACGGGTTCAAACAATACTCCTATAGTTCCAAGATAGTATCTTCATTGCTTGGGGGTGGTAGTTTTGGGCCTACCACTTTAACCTCAAGAGCGGTGGGGAGAAATTTGATAGTTGGGATTGAGGGATTACAGTCAAATGAAGGATTGCCATGCTTAGGGTAGGGATTGTATCTCGGCTTCTTAGAGGAGGGTCGAGATTTGTTACTTTTTTTTTTCCTTTTAGAAGAAATAAAATCAGACAGTGAGATTTTCTCTAGGCTAATCAGCTATGCTAGGTTTGTGAGGGAGTATGGATCCTTGCTACAGCTTTCCTTCTGCATTTAGGTTGATGAGCTCTAATAGTGAACTGCAGTGAATGGGGCAGTCTTCAGTAGTGGTTACAAAATTTCTTTTGCAGGGGGTGAGGGTTAGGGTGGGATTTGTCGGAGTGATGTGAAGATTAGTGGTGTTGATGAAAGTGAGGATGAGAAGTGAGCAATGGCAGTGATCGAAGGTTTAGGAGAGTGCATTACAGGGGTTGGTTTCGATGGAGGTCAAGGGGTGATGATGGATTGAGATGTTGGGTTAGGTTGAGTGAGTTGAGTTGGGTCTAGGTCGATTGGGCTAAGTGAGAGGATAGCTTTTCCAGATGGGCTAACCAATAAGGAGATCTTATGATTTGGGTGGGGGATATTTGATGGGCCAAGAATATGGTTAAATTGAGATATTATGGATTTGAAAGAGGTCCCAGTGGTTGATTGGTTCAGGTGTGAAGTAATGGGGTTAGGAAGACTGAAGGAGGTGATTGTCATTAATTGGGTTGCAGGAGATTGATTCAGAGAGGAGATTTGGGGGCTAAGGGGGATCTTGTGGGGATTTGGGTTATCCAGGCCGATGGTTGGATTTGGGAGGGTTAGTTTGTTGGGGGATAAAATATGGATATTCCATTGTGGGCTTGATCGAGGGATAGAGGTGGGACAAGGGGGAACAAACTGGTGGGTAATAAATGCGAGTGCTCTTGTAGCTGCTCCTGACTTCATTGCGTCACGTGGATTCCAATATTTTTTTGAATTAATCTCTTGCATGCATGCTTGGTTGGTAAAGGGAGCTACAATGTTCATACAGTCACTAAGATAAAGACTTGGCTCTCATCCATGGACCAAAGGTAAATACCTCAAATGACTACTGAAAATGTACACTGATGGTGGGTATGGGCGAGGCGTTTACATGAGTAGCAGAAGTCTGAGAGGCGTTCATATTTGAAGTAGATTTCAACATGGGATAGAATAGGCCAAGGGAGGTGAAAACCTTCTTGTAGGGGGTCTGATGCTTTAAGCCTGATTTGGAGTTTGAGGAATTTTTTTTTTTTTTTTAAATAAGCACGATGAGTAGTCTACACAGGTTGTGTAATCGATTTCAAGGGTGGTGCCTAGGACCCTTCCTATTTTTGAGGCATTTTCTGAAATCATCAGTTGTAGAGAGACCATGAATTTGTAGCCAGAAGGTAGTGTGGTCTAAGTCTATTTCAAAGAGGCTTTACCCCATGTGCCAGTGTTGTAAGATTATATGAAAGCCATGGAAATTCCAAGGACAGTGGGAAAGTATATGGTTTTTATCTTTGGCTAAAGGAAGGTAACAAGAAAAGTATTACTTTCTAAGTCCTCTTGGTTAAGCCTGCTACAAAGCTCCAGATTGCTTGATGGTGGAATGAAAAGTGTATCTATTGAGAGGACGAGAGGAGATGAGTTGACTTACTAGAGTGTGGCTTGAAGTGCATGCTACAACTTTTGTTGCAGGATCAAGTTGCAAATCATTCCAGGAGAGAGCCTATGTGATAGATATAAGTTTATCATATCGGAAGGGGGAGTCCATGGGGGAAAGGTGGTTGAAAGTAAATTTATCGAGGGTCCAAAGTGAGTATTTAGGGATTTTCTCAAAGAAGTTGGGAGAGCTCACAAAAGAGCTTGGGGACACAAACACGTGACTTTGAAGTGTCTTCTTCTTGAATTCTCATTTTCTTTCTTTATTTACATTATTTCTTTATTCTTTCACAATTTTGATTAATTCTCTGTTGAAGAAGCAGCAGGCACACGGGTTCATAACACACACATACACAGAGATGGTGATTCTTTGTCTTTATTTATTTATTGATGCTTGTCCCTCTTTTACTACGTACCAAAAGAGTAATGTTACTTACAGTCGTAAAGTGTATAAACACTGCATAATCATTTTAAAAAAATATGAGATCTATTATTAAAAAATTAATTTTTTTTTTCATGTAGTCCCAATATTAACTCACTTTTTTCAAAGGACTTATGTGGCGTTTGCACATTCAATGACTACAAATATTATTTTTCTATTTGATATAATAAAATAGGTTTTAAGTATGCACTTTTAATTTAAAAAATTATTAATTTTAAGAATCCTAAAAGATATTGATACAACAATTAGAACATATATATCGTGTTTTGATCAACCGGCAATCTATTGAAGTACTGAATTTGAGATGATCACGTAAACAACTAGTTTAGTACCTCTATTTGAATTCTTTATTTATTTTTAAATGGATTTGATTTTAATTTTAAATTAAGTATAAACAAGTTTTAAACTCAATAAGTTTTAATTTTAAAAAATATTATTTTTAAATACATTTCAAAAAATATTATTTTTAAATACATTTCTTAAAGTGGATGAACTTTGAAGTTTAGGGCGTGACAACCGTGAAATTCCCTTTTTGAAATTTCAACCCTTTTCAGCTGCATGCATTCAATACCTCTGTATTCTGCAGTTGTGATTAAACACGTCTCTGTGAAAGATTAAATAATTGCAAGCAACTGATCAGAACGAGTGCATAAAGTTTGATTTATCCTTTTCAAATAAAAACGAACTCAATATTGTGATAATAAATTTATTAATAAATGCTGTAAGATTTTTTTTTTAGGTATTTATATATATACTAGAGAACGATTTCGGATACGTTAGTTTTGAAGTGCATTTGATATAATAATTTAAATAAAAAAAAAAGTCAATAACTTATTTATCTGAAAAAAAAATATAAGATTAAAGAAAAATAAAAAATCTAAATTAAAATAAAATCTAAATTTCAACAAAATATGAGTATTGGTCTACATCTATATTAAATTATCTATTTATTCTTTATATAATAAAAAAATATTATTAATTTAATATTAAAAATCTTTTGGTAAAATATGATATTTCATTAAATTCTACAAGGAAGTTACATGACAAATGGTTAAGGGTCTTAATGACATTTTGGTAAAACAGAATCTTTCATTAAATTCTACAAAAGAGCTACATGTCAAATGGTTAAAGGATTTAAGAGCCTTTTGATAAAACAAGATTTAACGAAAAAATAAGAAAAGTTAAAAGAAAAATAATAAAAGTTACTATTTCCAGTTAGATACTCACTTATTATAATAGAATAGAATATATTATATATTTTATATTATTTAGAGTCCTTATATTCGGGCAAAATTTTGAAAACATGACATTTATTCTCTTTATCTGGCTCTTTTATATCATTATATGGTTTCATATATGGCTTGTTTTAGATCTTATTTGGATAGTGAGATGAAATGAGATGATTTTAAATGAAAATTTAAAATTGAATAAAATATTATTTTTTAATATTATTATTATTTTAAAATTTAAAAAATTTATTATATTTTATATAAATATTTAAGAAAATTATAATGATAAAATAAAATAAAATAAAACCGTTTCTATATACAAATTGGACTTGATGTAAGTATAACGAAAAAGAAAGATTTATTCATTGTCTTTTACTATTTTTTTTTATGATTTTTGATGTGACACCAGATAATTAATAAATAATTTTTCAATGTTATATCAAGGACAGTGAAGATACTATATATGATTAAAAAGATGATAACCATAACTACATTATCGAAATGCTATTTAGTAAAACTCTCATGTTATTATTATTAAAATTTGTTGATGTAAGATTACTCATAACTCTTAGATCAATTTTTATTTAAATAAAATAAAAAATTAGCAAATAATACCACACAAACATATTGGGAGGCCGAGAGAAATAACTCGTTATCTAATCTTAGTTATTGTTATTAAATGTCCTTTATTCTAATTTAAAGACTATAAGTCTATAATCGTAGTTACTTTATTTATATTCAAATAAAATAAAATAAAAAATGCTAAGTACATTGATATTATTTTCTTTTTTCATAAACTGATACAGCCTACCACATTTCACATGCATCAAATATCGAAAAACTCTGGCCTTCAACATCATAATTTCAAAGTTGACCATCAGACATGGCAAACCACGTGGCATGTCACGTAAATATGTAAACAACCTAAGTGAATAGTATTTAATATTGCTGTTTAATCCCCAATTTAGATTGAAATAATTTATCTCAATTAATCTTATCATTATAATTTTTTTAAAATTTTCAAATAAAATATAATAAATAATTTAATTTTTTAAATTTTTAAATTTTTAAATAATAATAATATTAAAAAATAATATTTTAATAATATTTTATTTAACTTATCAAAATTCATTTCAATTCATCCGACTTGTATTTAAATCAGACCTAAAATAATAAAAACAACAACAGTAGTGGTTATCGAGTCGGATTGATCTTCTTCCACAGGTGACTTGACGTGCTCGGATGAAACTTAACTTTTTATGATCAAGTTGAAACCGTCAAACAGTCGATTTAAGCCACAAGAGAGAGAGCCAAGTGTTTCCTTTTTTTAGTTTTCTTCGTCGACAGTATTACTTGAGAACGCATCTAAAGTAGATCACCAATTCATGGTCATCATCTTGGTTTCTCAGGATCTCTCAAATATTCATCTGGACCCTTTTAGTTGCATATGTGCGTGCGTGCATGCATGCATGTGAGATTCAAATTCAATGAATGTTCATGTTAGGTATGATGCCATCATGTTATCTATCCATAACGAGTAGTAGTAGTATCAATTATTGATTTGATTGTTTTAAAGATAGTAGGTTGGCTTACCTAATTTACTTTAATAGATTAAGCCTCTGTTTGGACAGTGAAAATATTTCATCTCATCTTATTATTATAATTTTTTTAAAATTTCATACAAAATATAATAAATAATTTAATTTTTTTAAATTTTAAAATAATAATAATATTAAAAAATAATATTATAATAATATTTTATTTAATTTTTATTGAAGACCATCTCATTTGATCTCACTATTTAAACCTCAACTAATTTGGCCATTTCCATAATTTTTCTTTAGTAATGTCAAGTAGACTAGCCAAAAGTGCAATTTTATTTAATGAAGTCACTTTATATAATTCAATATTACCAACTATGTTGGCAATGTTAAGACATGAGCACTCATACAACACCAATTACGTCCATCTCATTTAATATAAGATTTACTTAAAAACATGATTATTACATGTCTAGATTTTGTACAACACACCTGCCACGAAACCTCTTGTTGTTTTTGGCTTGCTGTCTGCATATATTTAGGCTGTGTTTGGATGTTAAACTGAGTTGAGTTGAATAATAAAATATTATTAGAATATTATTTTTTAATATTATTATTATTTTAAAATTTGAAAAAGTTGTATTGTTTATTATATTTTGTATTGAGATTTAAAAAAATTGTAATGATGAGTTAAGTTGAGTTGAGTTGTATTGAAGATCCAAACGTAGCCTTAGAATTATGCTATTTCTAAGCATGATGTATAATACATCATTTATAGTAATGGGATCTGTTGTATTCATAAAAAAATTTAGATTCAGGGATGAGTTGAGATGATTTTAGATGAGTTAAATAAAATATTATTTTTTAGTATTATTATTATTTTGGCTAATAATAATAATATTTTGTATAAAAATTTTATAAAATTGTAATTATGAGATAAGATGAGTTTTCAATCAAAACCGGAGCTAAAAGTATCAATATATTTTAAAAAAATGTTATACACAATACTACCATCTTATTATATAAGATGTATTACATTTATTATCATTGGATAATTTTTTATTAGATAATTTTTTATTATTTAATAATAATAAAATATCATATTTTATATAATAAGATAAAAATAAGATAAAAATATAATATATAACATTACTCGTAAATTTTATGCAGGAGGTAGCAGTGCGTTTAGAGTGTCAATAAAGAGGGTTGGAAATAGATTTTTTGTTTTCTTTAACCTAGCTAGTCGCTACCGGCTGTTTCCCTTAAGTCGATACAGTATCCCCGGTTCGTCCAGTAATGGAGAATTAATACGATGAAATAATCATTTGATGTTAGCCATACAAATAACATCAAATGGTTATCAAGAAGATTGTTCAACTGTACTTAGTGTTCAGTGTCTTTAGGACTCGTTTGTTTTTAATGAGATAAAATGAGTTAAAAGATTAAAATTAAAAGTTAAATAAAATATTATTAGAATATTTTTTTAATATTTTTTTATTTAAAAATTTAAAAAAATTAAATTATTTATTTTATTTTATATAAAAATTTAAAAAAATTATAATTATGAAATGAGATAAATGGAGAGAAATTTTAAAAATGAACGTGACCTAGTATTCGACTGAACACAAACCAATCATAATGAGAAAAAAGGCAAAACTTCGAGCAAAAGCACCTCTATATCCAATTAGGGAAATGCCTTTTTCATATAAGGTTATCAATGGTGGCTACCGATTAAATTTTTTATTTTTATTTCTTTTTTATTTAATTATTAAGTAAGGATTTAAAAATAAATTTTTGATTTTTATTTTTTTAAAAAAATATTTAATATTTTAAAAAAATATTAAAAAAATAAAAAAATGATAATTTTTCTTTGTCTCTTCTGTGGCTGTTTCCTCTCTATCAAAGTAGCACCATTCTTGTTATAGCGGATGTTGTAATAGAGCCGTGCTACATCCTCCGAGGATGTAGCCGGAGAAGCTCCCCAAAAGAATAATTCTTTATTTCTTTATTTATTTTATACTTTAAAACATTTTAAAAAAAAAATTTATTGCATCACAAAAAACACTTATTTAATCATTATGTAAAAAAAAAAAAAATACGGGTCCCAATCAGGAGCCAATCAGTACCCATTTTTCGGTGAAAATAACATTTCTGATTGTACTAAGATTGAGTTAGTGTTTCGCGTATCTTATGACAAGATCGAAAAGAAAGCATTGGACGGATGACAAGTTCGAGTGACGACAAAGAGTGAAATACTTGTCAAAGATAATAAGCCACATGGATATGCTGTCTGTGATCCATGATCTCCAATTGCATGGAAAACCATATCCAAACTCAGTAAATAGACTATACTTAATTGAAAGTTTAGCACTTTACACGAGAAAGGATGACCATCTTCTAAGCCCAAGAATTCCTCAATGATGTACAAGTTTTATAATCACAAAGGGTAAAAAAAACACTAAAAGTTCATGTTAACGTCGTATTTTGTATACCTTTAAATTAAGTTCTAGCAATTCAGATCTTTAGAAATGGGTCTGCAAAAGACGATGAAGAGTGCAATTAGGGAAGGGCGGCCTTGGAACAATAGAATTTCTTATGCCAAAGTTAATAAGTATTCTGGAAGTTTGTAAATAAGTGAGAGAGTTTAGGGATCGGAGTTCTTTTTCATACTTGGAGCTTGCTATTTATATCATGGATTGAGGGGTGCAAATCATCTTTACCTCTACAAAGTTCAAGTCTCTCCTGCTATTTCTGCTGTCAGAGTCATTTAATACGGCGTGGCTTTACGATAGTACTACAAATGTGGCGTGTAGCTTGGTAGTAGTCCTATTAATGCGGCATGGTTTCCTACCTTTCTGTCTATTCCTTGTGAACTGTAGATTGTCTAATGTCGATAGATTGAGAGTCGTTTGCATTTCCCGCCGTGCTCTGTACATGTTTCTGGGCTCTAGACGCGACCGTAGGCTATCAGGCTGACCTGTCTTATTGACTACTCGACTCCCTTTCCTGGTAGACGTTTTGCCTGCTACGTGGGCTTAGAGGCCTTTGAGCTGGGTGTTGGGTCGAGGCCTAGTGAGTTTTGTGAAGTCAAAAAAATCCCCTTACAGTTCCATCATCACAGGAATATCATTATAATCGCAAGCTTTTTTATGACTTGTATGTACTATATAGATGAGTCTTGAAAGGAAATTGATTCGACAAGATAAAATGATAATGTCATAAGGTCACGCCTTTATTGTTTTTGTTTTTCGGACACAGCCTACACCGTCCCAAACAGAGTCGAATGAAGCTGAGTATGGAAAAGTGAAAGAGATATGAGAAAAGAAATGCTAGTATGCTATCGAAGTTTGTCCCCTCACTTTAACCGCTCATATATTTTATTTTATTTTACTTAATGATTAAGAAAGTTACTTTTAGTGTATTGGTGTATTTTTTTATTTTTTAAAAATATTTAAAAATGTTAAAAAATATAAAAAGAAAAGTAAAATAAAAATAAAAACACAAATTTGTGCTAGGTGGCATACCTGGCGGTCATTGCTGAACGGCAGCCTAGCATTACTCATATGAGAAATGGACAGTCCTCTACAGCTCCTAACCCCAAACTCTCCCGGAAATAAAAAGTTGACAAACATTTTCTGAAATAATGTTCCCTTTTAGTTTAGATTTTATCAATGCCATCTCAAATGATCACATTATACATTTTAGGTAACTTTATTAGTCAAAAAAGTCATTCAATGTACATGTGACAAATAAATTGATATAATTAGGATAATAAATTTTAAGAGGAACAATAATATTTCTCTTTAGAAGAAGTTTCTCTCTCTCTCTCCTCCATATTTCTCCACGCTCTCTTATTAGAAGGCAAATCTGTTGCCGTTCGTCCACCATTACATTATATTCTACATACCCTGTAACCCTACCATAGGATTCCCATTAATCGCTCTATCTAACACAACCCACCACTCCCTAATCCCATTAGTGTGTGAGATCTATATATGTATGTATCACCTTAGGCGCACGTGAGACTAATACATATTCCTTTAGATGATCTACCTCCATTCATTCCCTATTTGAGGGCCCAATCACAACCCCACGCTTCTCTTCACAAAAGTGAGTTTAGTTTTATATTTTGTCGAATGCGGGCTTTTGCTCAGCCTATCTTTTAAGGGAGTGAAAATCTCTATCGATTGCTTCAACTTGTCTTTTCCTACTATTGGAAACTATAGCAAATGATTAAAAGCAACCCATTTCACTTTTGAGTACTGATATATCAAGTGAAAAAGATAAACATATAAAATTCATTATAATTATTACTAAGGGGTGGGGGTTGGGTACCCACACTCGGCCTGCCTAGGCCCTACTTGGGGCGGCCGGACAGGCTACTTGCATCAGGCCGATGAAGCCCTCTTAAGAAAAGCGGGGGTAGTTGCTGGATGGAGCATTGCTCTCGCTTGGATTTCACTCGTCCACCTAGATTTCATATATATATATATATATAAAAAAATTAAATTAAATGATTTCATTTTGTACAAGGTAAAACATTCTTTGCCTCTTCCCTTCCAAATCCATTCTTATCGCCTCTTTATCTTGCCTCTCGATCTCCTCTCTATCTCACTCTCTCAGCTCTTACCCTCTCATCATCATCGCTATTGACTCTCTCTTGCCTCTCGATCTCTCGCCAACACTAACTCTTTCTTGCCTATCGGTCTCCTCTCTTTCTCACACTCTCTCGATCTCTTGTCCAAGGGTGGCAAGACTTGCGTGGGCCGATTCGCCCTCCTGTCTAATTAGCTGGGCCACCTGCCCACACATAGCGGGGTCGAGTGGCGGGGCCTAAAGTTTGGCCCCTATCCAAGTGGGTGTGGGGGTCGAAAGGGTAAACTACCCATGCATATAGGGTAGCAACCCTATTTATTGTTACATAGTCATACATTATTTAATATTTCAGGCAGAAGTAAGTGTGGAATGAATATTTTATGGCTTCTTTTATGTCTATCTCCTATACTTGATACTCTTCCATTCGGATAAGAACTTAAAAAAATCTTAGTCCGTATAAGGGATAAATATAAAATAATATTTATTACTATCCGAATAAATGCTTAATCTAAGATTGCATTAAGAATTGTTTATAAGTGTAGGAGATCTAAATGTAGACCTCTATATTGCATCTATTTACCTAAACTAAAGCAAATTTGATTAGGGATATTTAGGAAAAAAATAAAAAGTCAGAAATGAGATTTCAAAGGAAAGCACTCTCCGTATCGAAGGGCAAAGGTCAAGGGTCCTTTTTATCCATAGGATACTCAGCCAGAGTGGGACATGTTTCAGATGGAGGACCGATAGTCCACGTGGCGCAAAACTATAACTCCATCACATTAATTTGAATAATAACAGAAGAAAACCAAAGGCTGAGAAACAAGAAAGAAAGAAGAAAAAAAAGGAAAAGACGGTTTTGCTTATACAGAAATGCAATGTGCATTTAAGAAGAATTTATAATACTAAAAATTATAAAAAAATTGATAAAATGAGTCGTATAATTAAAAATATAAATAAAAATGTAAATACGTGTATTAATCTTGCTTATATTTTTTTTTATCCAAAAAAAATTCGCTTATATTTTTTTTATACAAAAAAAAAAAAAAATTAATAATAATAATTGACCAGGAGTGCCGACTTTTTTTGGGGCTTATAAATAGGTGTGAGCGACGGTTTCGTATTTTACTGCCATCTATCTTTCGCATTCTTTTTGTTCTGTTCGCTTCGTCTCATTTCTTTACCTTTTCTTTTCCCTGTTTGGCTACCGGGAAATTGTTTTTGCCGTTTCTCTTATTTTCCAGTTTTTTCTCTCGGTTGATGGTTTGTTGAATCTATATTTGTTTAACATACACTACATATATATTGCATTTAAACACCGACTATTTGTTGAGAATTTTCACAGAGGTTTTCGAGAGAATGGAAGGGAGGAAGCAAGTGTCGTCGTCGTCGTCGTCTTATTCTTCTTCTTCCTCCTTGACCTCTGAGCTTTTCGGGTCCAAAGAGTCGTCGTTGTCATCCACAGGGATTTTTGGATCCCTATTTGAGCCTCCGTCCAAGGTATTGCCCGCCTCTGTTCTCGGTCGTTTCTTTGTGCTGTTTTATTTTTCCGAGAATTTCGTACAACATTTGTGATGTATTTCATTCGGTTGTTCAATTCATTTTGGACTTCTCTATTCTTGTTACGCATATTAGTATTCTGCATTTTACTTGTGTCGATGCGAATTGGAAGGAATTCAAAAGGTGTGGTTTATTCGAGGGAAAACAGGGTGTCGCATGAACTTTGGCTGAATAGCTAAATTCTGTATTTTCTGTGTGTTATTTCACTTTTTTTCTTATAAGTTTTTCCAAGTTGTAGAGATGAATTTTTACTCAATGAATCCTGGATGAAAAGAAAAAAAATAAAAGAATTTTTTAACATTCATCTTCTTGGCCTTGATCAGGTCCTAGGCAGGGAATCTCTGCACTCTGAGGTGACTGAGAGGAAGCACGATTCAAAGAATGAGTCATGGCAGGCAAAGCCTGGAGCAGGTCAATATAAAATTGTGCCTATATAAGTTTCCTGGATTTTGTTTTTGTTTACTATCAGATTGATACTTAAAAGTAATAGGCTTTTTTTTGGTTCCTTTTTTTATGAAAATAATATAAATGAAAATCTGTGTATACTTGAGATAAATATGCAGATGCTTGACACGACCTTCGATTCCAGTTCCTTTCATTTAAAAGATATCTGTTTATATTATTCTTTTCACAAATATATGTAAACATAAAACTTACTACTCTTCTCTGCTTTATTCACAAAGAAACATCAAGCTTAAAAAAAACACAAAGAAACATTATTTATATGACAAAAATGTTTTCTCCCAAGCTGCTGATTTCTCATTTATTTTGCAGTAGCTTTGATTATATTAATTGGTTAAGACAAGAAAAATTAAAATTGTTTTGCAGATTCTCCCTGATTTTATATTTTTCTGTCACTGCAGATGATACCTCGAAAAGCAGTGACAGCGAAAGCCAGTGCATGCCAAATAGAGACATGAGTTCCATTTATCAGGAGCAAAGAGTACAGCCTTGTCATCTCAGCTCATCAATCTATTATGGTGGCCAAGACATCTATCCTCATCCCCAGAGTACCCAGAGCTCTTTGGTGAGTGTACATCTTATGTGCTTGGAAAAGAAAAGTGTACATTTTACTCTTTGAGCACGTTTCTTGAAGAGATATCCACAGACTTAAAGCTATTATAAAAGCATGAGTAATTTTGTGAACATTTTATATTGGACTTGCACGAAGGTTGCCCATGAATATGAAGGATCTTTATAATAATCTTAGTTTCATTTTTGCGTAGAGGTGTTTGGTCCATTGAGTTGATAGGCTATGCCCCACTTTGGAGTTTGGAAATTGTCGACTTCATCTGTTTTCCTCTTCACGCAGCATGTTCTGTCCCTCAGCTTTGTAGGCCACAGACGAAGCTTTAATGCTTCATTAATATTTTTTCAGCCTGATCATTTATTTTTCTGAAATATGTTAATATTTGTGAATTTTTAGTATAAGAAAGATGGGGGAGAAGATGATTCAGGGAGTGCTTCAAGAGGAAACTGGTGGCAAGGTATGACATTATGTATCCATACAGCAGCATTTGCTAGGCATTAATGGTTTAAACTGGACTAACATTCCGTTTTTGCCTTTAAATACTCTATCTGCAGGGTCTCTCTATTATTAAGAGCCAACTTGCCTATGCATATATTCACCAAGGTATTTTTATTTGGTGCACCTTTGTATTTAATATTTAAAACATGTCTGAAATGTGAGTCTGCCCTATCTTTACAGGCATGTCTGCTCTATCTTTACAGGCATTTTTATAGCTTTCACCTTTGGACTTTATAGACTCTGAATATAAGAGATCGTTTGTCTGATAAAAAATTTTTAGTTGCCCTCATGGATGTTCTCAAGGGTTTATTCCAACAGTTTTGCTGGTTGTTGGCCGAGAAAAAAAAACCAAAAGAAACGCTGCTTGTTTTGCTGGTTGTGTTTTTTTGTATTAAGAAGAATTTGGCAGAAATTAGTTGCACTGGAAATGTCCTTTGGACTTCTGCTGGTTTGTTCGAAGTTACAAACCTATAATGACTGGCTGGTCGAACATATCCCAAATGAAGTTGTAAAAAGTTAAAAACACATTGTGCATGCTCTTTGGATTGTTTTATATATTTTGTTCTCACGTCTTTTGATTTCTCATTCACTTGGGATATTGAATTTGTTCCCTGATCCACCAACCCGTGCCCAACCAAACAAATACAATTAATGAAACATTTTGAAGATGTGGAAGCATACTACATGTATCTATGGCCGAATATTTCTTCCCGAGAAATTTCTAATTTTCCTGTTCCAATTAGACTAGGTTGCCAATAAATTTTGTGCGTCCTACATTTTCCACTAATCTGAAACTGATTTGTTCGAATTGTTTCTTTGACCATATACTTTGCAGGTATTAGGTACGTGGGGTAGCAGCTTAAACCTACCTTTTCTTATATGGAAGATAGACGATACCATTCAGATCGTTGCCACCGCTGGTTATTGCTTCTTCCAGCTAAACAACAGAATCGTTTTATGAACCTACAGGTGGATGCAACTTATATTTTATTTATTGGACAAAAGAAAAAAAAATGGAATTGGTCTTTCTAATATAAAGGATATCTGCTTTTGGAAGACTTCATTTTCTCAGGTACTTTACTATGGTTGAAACTTTGAAGATGTAGTGTCAGTTATCTTTAATATATGGCTGAACTTCTTTCTTGGTTCTTTCTGGCTTTATTTTGGTACTTTTTAAGTGGAAGGATTGTCTCTGCGGTCGAGATTTAACCAGTTCAGATGATAGGGTTCATCTCATCTGTTGACACTTATTCCCAAAGCATCTTGAAAATTTAGAAGGGATGTTTTCATAAATCTCTATGTTTTCTTTTCCAGAACATATACCATTTTCACCCCTCCAGTGCCCTACTTCTTGGACTGGTAGGATGGTGATGTTTCGACACCAGCCTTCTGATCAGATGCTACTTTTCATCTTGAGTTTTCACCTTTCATATGGTTTTTCATTTAAGTGGTTGACTTATAAACCACTTACAATGTGCTATATCACCTACAGAGATAATGACCAAATCATCTATGCAACTACTTTTTCATCCTCAGTTTTCTATTTCGTTACCACGCACTGCTAAATGTTAAATCACCCTCCAATGGTGTGGCCCGTGAGCACAATCATCTCTCAATCTGTTCAATAGTTTTGTCTCTGGACTGTCGTTTTTTCTTCCTTATCTGAGCCTTAAGGCCTTTTGGATTCGAGGTTATTCCCTATCCAGCATCTGACCCACCCATATTAATTAAAGCAGTCCTTATCATCCATCTGACGGTGGACTGTGCTCTTCGGTGGTCGTTACGTTCTGTTGGTTGAAGAGATTTTAGTTTGCAACCACACTTTTGGCAAAGTTGGAAGTGATTTTGATGTTATGATCAATCTTTGTCTGCAATGGGCCTTACTGTAATGTTATTTCAATTTCAGCCACTGGATCTTTGTACACAGGGCATAGGTCCACCAAAGTTTATTTCTAGCTACTTTTTCAGTTGGTAATTTCAAACTTAGAACTGAGCGAGAGCATTCTAAAAGCAATAAACAGGAGATAATCATTTGAAACTCCAACGTCTCTCAAACGAACATACGTACAAGATTAGAGCATTGGCAATGGTCTAGCCATTGTCAAGTCTAAAATTTAGCTAAAATTTCAAGTTTTGGCTATAGAGTTAAACTTTGGCTAGGTGAATCCACATTGGACTAGTCATATTAAAGTCAAAATAATAATATAATATTATATATTTTAATAATATTTTACAATTTTTTTTATATTTTACAAATACACTCCTTATATTAATTAATAAATATAATACATATGAATCAAAACCAAAAGGAAAAAAAAAACGTATAATAATTATCTCCTTAAAATTAAACAAAAAGAAATTTTAACAAAATATGAGAGAAAGAGAGGAAAGAGGGAGGAATAATAAAATATTCATTTGATCCTTGAATAGTATATCTCCAAACATGGATAGGAGGAGAAATTTACTGTAACTCAAAGTTAAGAAATATGGATTTGGCTAGTTCAATGTAGGAATTTTAATTCAACAAAAGGCAAAATTTGGACTTGAATTTGGCAATGGCTAGGCCATTGCCAATGCTCTTATTGGATTTCGAGGCATGTACAAGGTGCTAGTTTTCTTTTATGAGCAGTGCTATTCTGCCGAAGCAGTGCTACTCTCGCTGCGAGTAACTGCTACTTCAAAATCATTTTTTTTCAATTTTTTTTATTTATATTTTATTTATCATTTTAAAATATTTAAAAAAATAGAAAAAAATATCAATACATTAATAGTCACTTCCTTAACAACTAAGTAAAGAAAAAAAATTAAAATATATAAGATGTCAAAATGAGAGAACAAATTGAGTGGGCAAAGTAACATTAATCTTCTTTTATTGCCTAAATATATAAAGCCAGAGAAACAGCTACCAGTTTTTTCAGTACCCTTGTGCCCCAATTCATGGTTTTGGGCGCCTTATGTTCCATCGATCAATGGAGTGTGTAAGCTGCATTAAAGTTAGCAACAATGATTTTTGGAAGTAACAGGATTTTTTTTTAAAAAAAAAAGAAGAGAGAAAAGTAATGCTCGGGCATGCATATATTATACCCACGTCCACACTTATATCCCACTGGACGATTAGCGAGGTTGCAGTACTTGGGGATGGCGATGGTAATCTCAGGCTTGATTTCTCAGCTTTTGGCAGTGTCGGGAAGCATGACAGTACATAGACAACTTGAGTTTTGGCCTGTTCTCCACCTTGAGGCAGCAACTGTAGTGACAGCTGCTCTCTCGTCTTGTGCCGCTCGCTGTTGCACAAGGAACAAGCTTGAATGCCTCATTGTCTGGACTAGATTTCCCACATGCGCCTGCCCCCATCAATCCTTTCAACCCCAGCTAGGCTAACAATCACAAGCAATCCTAAAAGGCATTTATAATCTTGATCATTAATGTTTGAGTTTCCATTCCTGTATCTCAGATTGCAGAAACCTTTCCCTCAAGACAGGTTTTATTCTGCAACTGGACCAAAAAAACAGTGTTCCTTCCATTACCCACTTAAGTCCTAATGGAGCTTGCACTAAAACAAAGATATTGCACCAAATCCCTCAAAATCTACTGGTGAGGTGCCCCTGCTCGGATGTTGGGGGCAGATTGGCCCCCATGCGTTCGTCAACCCGTGGGCCTCAATGGGCACACCGGGCTCAGAAATGGTTTCTAGACTATTTTTTTTTTTTTTTAAACTCGGAATATGTTTTTTAAGCTAATTTTGGCCCAAAACTTATTTTCACTTCAATTTTGGCGCAAAACATATTTTTGCTTCAATTGAAATTAAATTTATAAAATATAAAATTAAATGTTAACTCTAAATATAAATAAATCTAATACAGTTGCTAACTAATAATTCTAACCTATTAACAGTAGTATAAATTATTTCATATTAATCTAAAACTATTACAAAGTTAATTTAAAAATATTACAAATCATCAAATAGCCTGAAATTGAAATACATCTAAAAAAAAGAACTAAAGGTAACAACACGTAGCCACGAGCAAGCATTTCCCAACTCTAACATCATAAGACCTAAAAAAAAAAATGAGGATATGAATAATAGGATGTCTCAAAAAGAAAAAGAACATCAATTAAGAAAAAATAACAACACATGTACAAACGACAAGAAATTAATTAACAAAGTAGCTAACAAACCAATGGTGTATCAAAGTCAAATCACGATCGATGTAAATTGAGATGGAGCCTCTTTTCTTGAAACTGCTCCAACAATTGAATTTGAAATTAAGTTTGTCAAATAAATTAAACATAATCTATTATAACTAAAATCAAAGTAATGAATTAAGAGTGATCACTCTTAATTCATGATTACCGCTTCTAAGGTGATCAACATCATCCTCCCCGTAGCTCTCTACAAATTATACCACCTCCAGAACTTGAATTGGTTTCTATTTGATCCAATTTTGAGTACAAATCAAAGTCTCCATATTGCTAGGAGACAATGAACTCCGAAACAGTTCTAATATGCGTCTTTGGTGCTAAATGTGAACTCTGAGGCTACGGTAGAAATAATGATGATCAAAATATTGCGGGCTATCTCTCTAAGGACTACTTGAGGGTATTTACGTTCTGAGTTCCACAAGATAAGATATCAAATTCCTTTACATATGGGTGTAATTCTATTGACAAGTATATTTTTAAGTCTGATTTCCCGTCTAAATTCTTCCGAAACTTGTGAGTATCGCCAAATTTCATACCCCACATATGCTTTTTCAGCCTATCAGCTTCTTAGGAGGTAGAGTGGTGGATGGTGGAACCTCTGAAACAACCCCCCTCAATGCGACGAATTCATCATTCAACCTATTATGAGTGCCCTTAACCCTTAGCACAAGTTGATCCACACATCCTTTCTGGCTAGTGCTTTCCAACCCATACACAATTCCATCAATTTTGTACCGTGGGTCAAGAACAATAGTGATGTATAGCAAAACGTTGATCCTACACAAATCTCCCAAATATTTCGTATTAGGGCTAAGCAAAAATTTGAAAATCCAACTCCGCTCCTGCTCCGACAAGTCAGAGTTTTTTTTCTCTTAGGAAGTTGGAGTCGGAGTTAGAGGTGGAGTTGAACCGACTCTGACTCTACTCCGATTCCGATACTCCAACTCTGACTTTGCCCTGCGACTCCGACACCAATATTGTACATATTTTATAAATATTTATATATGTTTTTATATATATTAATCATAAAAATTTCATATAACTATATGTTATGTAGTTAGTTAAACCCAATACTATACTAGCATGAGCTGAGTATTATAAAATAATAGTTTAGTATGTGTAAACATCATACTATTACAATATTACTACCATGTAACACTAATTTGCTAATGTATAAATATAATAACATGTAATACTAATGGATATATAAACACTAATATATAAATTTATAATAACGTGTAATACTAATGTATAATAACTAAAGTATAATAACATGAAAATTTTATATAACTATATCTTATATAGTCAGTTAAATTCAATAATATACAAGCATAAGCTAATTATTATAAAATAATATATTTATACTATAAAATGTATAGACTAAATTGACTAATAATAGTTTAGCATATAATGAAATATATATGCTAAACTAGCATAAGCTAATTAAATATAGAATACTAAATCTAGTATATAATTAAGTTAGAAACTAATATAAGAATATGTAATACTTTAGTAGATCAAAAACATGTAATTAAATACTATTGTACCTTAACCTATTTATACAAGAGAAGCTGAAAGTAACTAAGTAACTAACTAAGCTTCTCTACTGCCGTTAGTGCAGTTTTCTTTGTTTAGTTCGGGCATCCCGTGATTAAGAGTTTAATGGCGGAAAGTCTAGATGATTTGTACAAACGTATTTCGTTGACAGAACGTGAGGAGGATGAGGTCGTGGTAGAAACGGAGAAGCTAGAAGACGCCATCCTCAGTGGGGGAAAGTGTTTGATTGTTAAACTGTTAACAGATAAGTATTATAACAGGGACGTTTTTAAAGCTACGATGAGGAGAGCATGGAGGTCTGACCAGAGAGTTCGATTCCGAGATTTGAATGCCGAGTTATTTCTAGTTATTTTCGATGATCGCAGAGATAAAGATCGAGTGATTAGAGAGGGTCCATGGAACTTTGATAAGCAACTCGTCTTGGTGAAAGAGGTAGATGGCTGTCAACAGGTCCAACATATACAAATAACAGAGGCTCTATTTTGGATCCGAATACACGATCTTCCTCTAATGGCAAGAAACGAATATGTGGGGCGAATAGTGGGCAGTAAAATTGGTGAAGTTGTGGAGGTGGATCTGGACGAGGGTGAAATGGCCTGGGGTGAGTATATGCGAGTTAGAGTTGCTGTCAACATTGAAGAACCCCTGTTACGTGGTACTAAAATATCCATTGGTGTTGGCAAACCGTGTTGGGTCAGATTCTCTTATGAGAAACTTCCCAACTTTTGCTATGGATGTGGTTGTATTGGTCATGCAGAGAAGGAGTGTATCTCTTGGAGCCAACTGGAAGTGAAAGCAAAAGATGGTGGTTTCCCGTATGGTTCATGGTTGCGAGCTACTGGTTATGGAGACTACCGAAGAGGTTGGAAGACGAAGGAGACTGATTTCGTGCAACCAAAAAGGCCTTCAGCAACTGTCCAAGCAGATGGGACGCCGACGAGAAGCGATGTTAATTCTCCGGAAGCAGCAGCTGAAGAACCCAGGAGCATAGCTGATACAGGGGTGCAATGGGGGGACCACGATCAAACGGAACAGTGTCTGGAAAAAGAAAGGAGGGCCCCAGGTATAGTGGAGACAGATGGTGAGCTTTGGGAGAATAGAAAAGCAGTGCAAGTGGGGGACAACATTGATGTAGAAGAATCATTACTAGAGCAAGCAAACATCCAGGAAAACGGAGTGGGAAACCAGATGGAATGTGCTGTCGAGAAGGAACCCGAAGTGGATAAAGAGAGCATAACAAGGCTGGACATGGATCTGTGTTCTTTTCAAAACGTAACCAAAACGCCAGCGTTTGATACGGGTTCAGCTAATAGTAATGGTAAGCAAGGCACATGGGCATATGATGTCAAGCTGGGCCGAGGAAAACAATCAAGGCCTGATGGATTTACAAGTAAATCTTGGAAACGCATGGCCCTAATAGTAACGAAAAATGAGATGGGGGGTTCTATGCAGAATGCAGAAAATAACAACTGTAAGAAAAGAAAAGGGGCAATTAGAGAAGGAGATGAGGAGGATCGACGCGTCAAGAGAAGTGCCCCAACAAAGGAAGGAGATGACTCGAAAACTCCAACAAAAAATGATAGATCGGTGGAGGCTGTTGTTCAGCCCCGCCGGAAGAAATGAAAATCGTCAGTTGGAATGTTCGTGGGCTTGGGAACCCACGAGGCATTCGGACACTTCGCAATTTAATTGTGAAGGAAGGACCCGATATTCTGCTCCTGCAAGAAACCAGATTAAGAACTCGAGCAGTAGAAATTTGTAAGTATAAATTTGGTTTTTCTAATTGCCTAGCTGTTGATTGTGTGGGGAAAAGTGGTGGTGTTGCTATGTTTTGGAATAAGGAAATTGATCTAGAAATTCAGAATTACTCTGCAAATCATATTGATGCTCTGATTAAAAATGTTGGGGTTCATAAAAAAACTTTTCACCTTACTGGAGTGTATGGTCACCCAAAGGCCCATTTGCGCTACAAAATGTGGGATCTTATTCGTAGATTATATAGCAGTAGACGAGGGGCATGGATGCTGGTGGGGGATTTTAATGAGATTCTTAGCCAGGATGAAAAATGGGGGGGAAATATGAGACCTGAAAAACAAATTACTGATTTCAGAGATGTGTTAAATGATTGCTCTCTGAGAGATCTGGGTTTTAGTGGACCTATGTATACTTGGTGTAATGGGAGAGAAGGGATACAGTGTATTAGTGCGAGACTTGACAGGTGTCTTGCAAATGCCCTGTGGTGCGCTGATTTCCAAAATATCAAAGTAAGCCACGGATCTGCAGCTTATTCGGATCATTTGCCAATGTGTATTGAGATTGAAGATGAGATTTGTAAACAAAAAAAGCCAAAGTTGTTTAGATTTGAGGCAATGTGGGCAAGAGAGAAGGGCTGTGAAGATATTGTGAAAGAATCTTGGAAGGATGTTGGGGTCAGAAATGATATGGGTTCAGTCATGAGGAAAATTTCAGAATGTGGTCATAGACTCCAGAAGTGGAATCAGTCCCATTTTGGAATAGTTAAGCAACAACTGAGAAGAGCCCAAAACAAACTACAGGAATTAGAAGGATGTGATCCACGAAGCACTACAAAGGAACTCCTTACTGCGGCTAGAAATGAGGTCCACTTATGGTTGGAACGGGATGAAATGATGTGGAGGCAGAGGTCCAAAGCTTTGTGGTTAAAAGAAGGTGATCAAAATTCTAAGTTTTTCCATGCAAAAGCTACTAATAGGAAAAGAAAGAATTGTATTCAGAAGATCCAAAATGATAATGGGATGTGGATGAGTGGTGGGGACAGGGATAAAGTTATTCAGGATTATTTTAAAAAGCTGTTTACAACTGCTGATCAAAGAGGGTCTATGGAGTTCTTGGAAAGCTTGAACGGAAGAGTTACAAGTCAGATGAATGAGGGGCTAGTTGCAAGCTTTTCAGAGAAGGAAGTGCTACAAGCATTGCACCAGATGCACCCCTTGAAGGCTCCAGGCCCCGATGGCATGGCCCCATTGTTTTTTCAAAAATTCTGGCCTGAAGTTGGTGGAGCAGTAACTACACCTGTCGTGCAGGCTCTGAACACAGGTGAATTTCCTTCAGAACTAAACCATACTTTTATAACACTGATCCCAAAGAAAAAATACCCTACAAAGGTGGCTGATTTTCGCCCTATCAGCCTCTGCAATGTAGTGTATAAAATACTATCTAAAGTTCTTGCTAATAGGCTGAAGCATGTCCTCCCTAGCATTATATCTGAATCCCAGAGTGCTTTTGTTCCTGGTCGCCTGATTACAGACAATGTGCTCATTGCTTATGAGCTAATTCATTTTTTGAAGCATAAAAGAGTAGGAAAAAAAAGGCTATATGTCGCTTAAATTAGATATGAGCAAAGCATATGACCGGGTTGAATGGGATTTCCTCGAAGCTGTTATGATGAAGCTGGGATTTGAGAGAAAGTTTGTGAAATTGATTATGAAATGCATATCCACAGTTTCATATTCAGTGTTGATTAATGGCATTCCTAATGGCCCTATTATTCCTTCTAGAGGATTGAGACAAGGGGATCCCTTATCCCCTTATCTCTTCCTCCTGTGCACAGAGGGTTTAACTTCCTTATTGTTTAAGGCTGGGAATGCGAAAAAAATTTCTGGTGTTAAGGTGTGTAGAGGTGCTCCCCGGGTCAATAATCTATTGTTTGCTGATGATAGTCTCATTTTTTGCCAAGCTAGTGTGGAGGAGAATAGAGAGATGCAAGATTTGTTGAATATTTATGAAAAAGCTTCTGGACAAAAAATTAATAGGGAGAAAACCTCCATGGTTTTTAGCTCCAATGTGAATAATGCTGTGAAAACTGAGATAATGAATTTGTGGGGTACAGCGAGTGAACAACAATATGACAAATATTTGGGCCTGCCTCCTGCCGTGGGTAGATCTAAAACTAAGGCTTTCTCTGAGATAAAGCAGAAAGTATGGCAAAAACTACAAAACTGGAAAGAAAAGTTACTTTCTCAAGGGGGTAAGGAGGTTTTAATTAAAGCGGTTGCGTTATCTATTCCTACTTTTTCTATGAGCTGCTTCATGTTGCCATTCACACTGTGTGCAGAGTTAGAGGCTATGATGGCTAGATTTTGGTGGGGCCAGAAAAATGAAGAGAGAAAGATCCATTGGGTTAGCTGGGGAAAGATGTGTGAACCAAAAGCAAAAGGGGGATTGGGTTTTAAAGATTTGAAGTCTTTCAATCTAGCACTACTTGCTAAACAGGGATGGCGAATCCTTAATGCTCAGAGTTCCCTCCTATACAAGATTTATAAGGCAAAATATTTCCCCAAAAGTAGCTTTTTGGAGGCTAAATTGGGGGGAAATCCTTCGTATGCTTGGAAAGGAATATGGACAGCAAAACCTTGGTTGCTCAAGGGGTGTCGATGGAGGATTGGGGATGAGATGACTGCTAAAGTGTGGAAGGAACCTTGGATCCCTGGATATATTGATGCTTCTTTGGTGGTGACACATGGGAATGCACTAAATAAGGAGGATACAGTGAGCACCTTACTGGATAGAGAAAGTACTTGGTGGGATGTTGCAAAGGTAAGAAGGCTATTCAATCCAGATATCTCATCTGAAATTTTAAAAATCATTATTTGCCCTGGTACTCAGCCTGACAAATGGATGTGGTCTCTTGAGAAGAGTGGTATTTTCAGTGTGAGAAGTGCCTATAGAATTATTAGGCAGGGGAACACCAATGTGGGGAAATTAAGGGGTGAATGTTCTAATGCGCGACAACAACAAGATTTGTGGAAGGCAATTTGGAAAATGCAAGTCCCTAATAAAATTAAAATCTTTGCTTGGAGGGCTTGTATAGATGGACTTCCTACTCAATCCAACTTGAAAAAGAGGAAAATCATTAATGAGGAGGAATGCTGTTTTTGTACTGGAAAATGTGAAAATTTAGTGCATGTCTTGATAAGTTGTCCCTCCATATGCAGTCTATGGAATCGCTTCTTGCCTATTATGCAGAATGTAGCTACGGGGTCTATTTATCAGGTGGCTTTAAATCTAAATACCATAGGAAACACGGATGCGTTGACTACTTTCTTCTCAATAGCATGGGGTTTCTGGTATAGGCGAAATAAAAAATTGTATGACCAAGTGGTAATTGACCCAAAGCAGGTGGTGGAACATGCCCTTTCACTTCAAGAGTTGTTCGCCAGGGCTAAACAGTGCTCAAATACAGATGTTAAAAGGATTTGCAGATGGACTTTGCCTCCGGCAAGATTCATGAAATTAAATGTTGATGGAGCAATGTTTCGCGACCAACAAAAAGCAGGGGTTGGAGCCATACTACGAGATGAAAATGGGATAGTCATAATGGCAGCTAGTAAAGTTGAGCTAGAAGTTGCTGAGCCAGAAGATATTGAGTTACTTGCTGTGTTCCGGGGTCTACAATTGTGTATCCCTATGGGAATTAAAAAGATAGTGGTCGAGAGTGACTGCTTATTGATGGTGCGGGAACTTCAAGATCCAGCAGAGTCCTCTTCCAGATTGGGTGTTTTAATGCTACAAATTAAAAAATTGATGTCTTTCTTTGATGACATTCGGATTCAACATGTAAGTAGGGTGGGTAATGAAGCTGCTCATGGCTTAGCCCGACATGCTTGGGTTGTTGAGTCTATTGAGATGTGGTATTCTAGTTTTCCAGAGTTTATTTCTCAAGCCATTTGGCTTGATAATTGTCTGTAAAACTCTATATTATTAATGTGATTTCTCCTTATCAAAAAAAAAAAAAAAAAAAACTATTGTACCTTATCTCGTGTTGTATATTTATATATATATATATATATATATATATATTGATATTTATTATGTGCCTTATCTCGTGTTGTATGTCCACTAAGTTCCCAGACCACCTTGTAACAATGACAGCTTGAGACAGTAAACCCACACGCGTTCCACTGATCTGTATTGTTTATATGCAAACAGTGAAATCCGATCATCGCCTTGATTCAGGGGTTGCTAATTAAGAGAGAGAATTATCAGATTTTAAAGGTACATTAACGTAAACAAAGATGATCGTAAGCCATAATTTCTTGATCCACAATCTCCATCTGGGTTGAGAGAAGTTGTGAAAAGGCAATTAGCCAGTCCACATCTGGGTGCTCCCCAGTCCCCACACAATTAGCCAGTTGTGAGAAGGCAAGTCAAGCACCTGCGGTTTCTTCTACATGCAGGAAACGAATTGTCCAATAAATGACAAACTAAAACAAAAGGGAGAGACAAGTGAACCAGATTAACATGGCGAGTTTGAGGTGGAACTTCTGTTTCTTGGTTCTATATGCAACCCTTCTTACCCACTCCCATGGTCGCCGATGCCTGCCAGAAAAACATGTTGCCTTATTCGTCTTGGGGGATTCACTATTCGATGCCGGAAACAATAACTACATCAACGTCACTGCTGAATCCAGGGCAAACTTTGAGCCCTAGGGGATGACCACCTTTAAGTACCCCAACGGAAGATTTTCTGACGGCCGGATTGCCCCAGATTACATAGGTAACAGGAATTGCAATATATGACGTTGTTTCTTTATTATCTTGATTTTGTTGCAGGAATTGCAATATATGAAGGAGCCAGGAAATTATTGGAGAGAGCAGTTTACTTAATAAGCATTGGGGCCAACGATTATCCTGGCTCTTCAATATCGAAATATTCCAGGAGACGTCCTTCCCCCTCCTCTCAAGAATACGTGGACATGGTGATCGGCAACTTGACATTTGTGCTCAGAGTAATAAAACAAAATTAACATTCACTGCAATATTTTAAACGAATTAACTTTATCTACTTGAATTCTTGTTACAGCTTGGTTTTATGGTTTTTTCTTGATCATGTGCTAGGGAATATATGAGCAAGGAGGAAGGAAATTTGCGTTTCCAAGCGTGCCGCCAATACTTTTGCTACGAATCAGGAGAGCAGGAACGGTGGCAAACAAAGACGACAAAATCTTAAAGAAAATTGCAGAACTCATAATACTGCACGATAAAACACTTTCTAGGGTCCTCCAGAAGCTAGAGAGACAGCTCCATGGATTTAGAAATTCAAAAGCCACTCTCTTCACTTTTCTTAGTGAAAGAATAAACAATCCTTCAAAATATGGTATGTCGTGGCTCTGCATGCACAGAGAGTACATTTTATTAGTATCATAATTCGATTCTCATTTCTATCATAGACTGACAGAAATCTGTGTCGTGATTAATTACGTTTTGTGAAGGGTTCAAGGAAGGGAAGATGGCATGTTGCGGAACCGGTCCTTACAGAGGACTCTGGAGTTGTGGAGGAAAGAGACCAGTGAAAGAGTACAAAGTGTGTGGGAACCCCAGTGACTATGTGTTCTTTGACTCTGCTCATCCGTCTGAAAAGACCCACCAACAACTTGCCGAGCTAATGTGGAGTGGACCCCCCAATCTGATCGGACCTTACAATCTCAAAGCTCTGTTTGAACTCTGAGATAGATGTAGCTATGATATGATGAGAAACAAGCAACTCGTATATGCTATCATCGACCAATAAAATGAAAATTGCAGTTTCCTTAAAATATTGCTGAATATTAATTAGTCTTACAACCATAAAAGTCGTAATTTATTACATTACTTTGGTTGTTTGTGACATGATATCTGGAACGCATGCGATTAGCTTGGCCCAAAACATATTTTTGCTTCAATCGAAATTAAATGTATAAAATATAAAATTAAATGTTAACTCTTAATATAAATAAACCTAATAAAGTTGCTAACTAATAATTCTAACCTATTAACAGTAGTATAAATTATTACATATTAATCTAAAACTATTACAAAATTAATTTAAAAATATTACAAATCATCAAATAGCGTGAAATTGAAATACATCGAAAAAAAGAAAGAAAATAGGTAACAACACGTAGCCACTAGCAAGCATTTGCCAACTCTAACATCATAAGACCTAAAAAAAAAGGCAAAAAAAAAAAGGAAAAAAAAGAAAAAGAAAATAAAGGAGGATATGAATCATAGGATGTCTCAAAAAGAAAGAGAACGTCAATTAAGTAAAACTAACAACACATGTACAAACCACAAGAAATTAATTAACAAAGTAACTAACAAACCAATGATGTATCAAAGTTAAATCACGACCGATGTAAATTGAGATGGAGCCTCTTTTCTCTAAGCTGCTCCAATAATTGAATTTGAAATTAAGTTTGTTAGATAAATTAAACACAATATATTATAAGCAAAATCAAAGTAATGAATTAAGAGTGATTACCGCTTTTAAGGTGATCAACATCCTCATCGTCGTAGCTCTCTACAAATTATACCACCTCCAGAACCTGAATTGGCTTCCATTTGATTTAATTTTGAGTGTAAATCAAAGTCACCATATTGTTAGGAGACAATGAACTCCGAAATGGTTCTAATATGCGCCCTTGGTGCTAAATGTGAACTCTGAGGCTACAGTAGAAATAAGGATGATCAAAACACTGTGGATTATCTCTCTAAGGACTACTTGAGGGTATTTACCTTTCGACTTCCACCAAGATAAGATATCAAATTCCTTTACATATGGATGTAATTCTATTGACAAGTATGTTTTCAAGTCTAATTTCCGGTCTAAATTCTTCCGAAACTCATGATTATCGCCAAATCTCATACCCCACTTATGCTTTTTCAGCCTATCAACTTCAGAAGGAGGTAGAGTGGTGGATGGTGGAACCTCTAAAACAACCCCCTCTGAATGCAATGAATTTATCATTCAACCTATTATGAGTGCCCTCAACTCTTATCCCAAGTTGATCCACTCATCCTTTCTTGCTAGTGCTTTGCAACCCATACATAATTCTATCAATTTTATACCGTGGGTCAAGAACAATAGCAATGTATAGCAAAACGTTGATCATACTCAAATCTCCCAAATATTTTTCATTAGGGCTAAGCAAAAATCTGAAAATCCGACTCCAACTTCGCTCCGGCTCCACTCCGACTCTGACAAGTCAGAGTTTTTTCCCCTAGGAAGTCAGAGTCGGAGTTAGAGGTGGAGTTGAACCGACTCTGATTCTACTCCGACTCCGACTTTGCCCTCAAACTCCCACACCGATATTGTACATATTTTATAAATATATATGTATTTATATATATATATATTAATCATATAAATTTCATATAACTATATCTTATGTAGTTAGTTAAACCCAATACTATACTAGCATGAGCTGAGTATTATAAAACAATAGTTTAATATGTGTAAACATCATACTATTACAATATTACTACCATGTAACACTAATTTGCTAATGTATAAATATAATAACATGTAATACTAATGGATAAACACTAATATATAAATTTATAATAAAGTGTAATACTAATGTATAATAACTAAAATATAATAACATGAAAATTTTATATAACTATATCTTATATAGTTAGTTAAATTCAATAAAATACTAGCATGAGCTAATTATTATAAAATAATATATTTATACTATAATATATATAGACTAAATTGACTAATAATAGTTTAGTATATATAAACATCATACTCTTACAATATTACTACCATGTAACACTAAATTACTAATGTATAACTATCATAACATGTAATACTAATGTATAACACTAAAATGCATAATAACACGTGATACTAATGGATAAACACTAATATATAAATTTATAATAACATGTAATACTAATGTATAATAACTAAAATATAATAACATGTATAATAGCTTAAGTATAATAATATGTAATAGTAATGTATAATAACTAAAATATAATAACATGCAATATTAATGTATAATAACATATAATAGTAATGTATAATAATCAATGGTCCAATATGAAATACAATGTAATACTAATATATAATAACTAATGTATAATAATATGTATACTAATGTATAATCACTAGTATAATTACATTAAATATAGAATACTAAATCTAGTATATAATTAAGTTAGAAACTAATATAATAATATGTAATACTTTAGTAGATCAAAAACATGTATTCAAATAAAAGATTGCGAGTGCACACTTATAGCCGGCAATCACACCCGTAAATTGGAATAACAATACAGAACATAGCGCAGAAAAAGACAATCAGTTTTAAGTTAAAAAGAGAACGAGGGATCCCCAAAGTTCTATAAAATTTAGCAAGAATAGCAGAAAACCACTTGTGAAGGCCAACGAAAAAAACAGTTATTATAAACGAACAATTTTAAAATATAAAACGTCGCCGTTGCCGGGATCGAACCCGGGTCACCGGGGAATACTTACCACTACACTACAACGACTTTGTGTAGGAACGAGGTACGCTTTCTATCTAGTTTGAAGTAACGCTTGAACTCATTTGCTATGAGCATGGTTTTGGGCTAGATGTTCTTATAGGCCTCGAAAGATGGACTGCAATTGACCCAAGAAAATTAGAATAATCCCCTGCTAACTTTGATATAAGGCTTTTTATCATGGTATATTATAATATGAGAAATCTTGAAAATCTAGCAGATGCTGCTGGGCTCCGCGATCTGGTTTAGAATTCCAATACGTGATATTTCAAAGAAAAAGATTAAAGAAAACATTGTCACCCAGAAGGTTAGAAACGACAAGAGAATATGGATAATTTGATCAAAGCCTGCATCAATATGTGTCATTAATATTCTTTATATTCTGCATCAATTAAATGGATCATTATGATTAAGATTCCAAATAAACAGATGCTGATCTCTCATGTACGAATATTTCCGGCTGCCATGCATCGATCTCTGGTTTGTATGACCATTTCCGATCGAAATGCATCCTGCAGTTTCATTTTGCAGACATCAGTAAAAACTGGAAAATGGAAAGATATATAAACCCCCAAGATATAACAGATCATTATGGAATTAATCCATCGATCGATGAAATATTCTCAGTATCTGATGTCAGTATCTGAAAAGATGAATTTCATGCAGATTAAGTAGATGGAGCCTCATTTCACGTGCGGACTAAGCTTCTTCTGGCTCAATTATTATATTCTTATTAATTGTTTCAAGACTTACCTTAAATATTAACACCACTCAATTTCATATCTATTTCTAATCGAAAACTTAAAAGAACGTAATTGAACATGGTCAGGATCTGGGAATCGGCGATCATTAATATTGACGGCAACCTTTAGGAGGACTTCGATATATATTTGGATTTTCATGACTTGTGGCCGTAGTTTAACAAGCAATAAAGGAAATAGGAAAAATATTAAGAGAGAAGGAACAAAGAACCAAAAAGAAATATACAACTCTTTAATAATGTTTAGATGTACGTACGTAGGATATGTAGAATAGGGGGGGTATTTGGGCCTTCTTTCTTCTATTATTATTTGGAAGTTGTGGCAACGCAGGTGTTAGATAAGGATGGAAGATAAATGTATCTTGGCTGAAGAGATTTGGAGGTCTATTTGTGTGTGGATAGCCTAGGCATGGAAGATTTAAATTAAATATTGATGGTTGTAGCCTCGGTAACCCGGGGAGCTTAGGTGCATGCAGGGGGGGTAATTCGAAATTTGAGTGGTGATATGGTGCTTTCCTTTTCATGTTATCTTGGGGTGGGTTCTAATAATCCTGCTGAGTTGAAGGCCTTGCTAATAGGGTTGAAATATTGCTGTTCTTTGGGGCTACAACAGGTGGACATTGAGTCTGATTCATGGGTTTGTGTATCTTGGGTTCAGAAGAATGTATATCTTGACTTCAGAAGAAGCGTTGTGGAGTGTGGTATTTAGAAGACTTTTGGGAGGAGGCTATGAGATTGTTTGAAGGTGTGGACTTTGTTATAAATCCTATATATTAATCCTGAAGGAAATGCGCCGACTGATTATTTAGCTAAAATGGGAGCTTAGGATTTGACCTATGTTTGGAGATCTTTATTGCATGTTCCAAAACACCTTAAAGGATTGATTCGGATGGATAAATTGTCCTTGCCTTATTTGAGAGGTCATTGAGTATTTTTTCTGGTTGTTGGTTATATATTGGTGAGGTTGGTTTTTTTTTTTTTTTTCAAGGATGTTGCATGTTGTTTAAATATTTATTATGCTTGAAATGTAATCAAGGTATTACTCTGCCATAAGTGAGGGTTGTTTCTTAATAAATCTGAGAATGAGTCACTTTTGAACATGTGGCCCTAACTCTTTAATAAAAAAGAAAATGTAGAATAGGGGGTAAAAATTCATATAAACTCAGAAAAGAAAAACGCTTAAAAAGTGTTCCTTTTCCCTTAGATTTATTAATCATGCACGTTTATTTTGCATAATTCTATAAACATACTTATATATGATTCACAATTCAAATTGTACATGATGATTTCAGGTCATGAAATGCATTAGGCCTGAAAGACGTGAATTAATTAGATCATATATATATATATATATTTATATTATGCTTTAAGGTACCTATGTCAATCATATATAAGCATATTTTAAGATCATGAACCGGATAAGATGAACTTTTCCCTTCATGTTGTACTCAAAGGTCGCATGAACTTATCGTATTCTATAGTTGAAGTTACGTACTAGTTAAAATTGAATTAGGTACCTTAGTTTATTGAATTCTTGATTTCTTGCGACTCAAATGATCATCTCTGCAAGTTATCGCTAGTACCCGAAATTGACCTTGCTATTCGTCGTTGATTTCTTCGATCGCCACCTTTTGAGAAACCAAGATTTTTCGCATTTAAACGTAATTGGAATTCCCTCTAGTTCTTGAATTGTGATGTCTATATCATTTGTACACATGATAGATGGGGAATTTATAATTAGTTACTTTAGTTGTGGATCATATATAGCTGATCCCCGTACCCCATGCTAGAAGACCTAACTAGCCCCACGTTGGCTTTATTGTATTCACCTATCATTCTCACCAAATTCTCTCAAGTCACACCTACAATTCTCACATACGTTAAGTACTGTATAATGCATGATGTCTCCTTGTCCATAACCAGTAAATGGGACCATCTTTATGCTAAGGCATACAAGTTTGAATTGTATGGGTTTTTCAAATGTTGACAACTAACTTGGTCCATGACTCAGGAATTGCATATCGTTGGTGCGTGGTCTAATATGAACAAGTACGCGCGTCATATCCAAGAAAGCACAAATTACGAGATCAAGTTGAAGAATGTTTATGATCTGGTGACTTTTTCAAGGTCGTGATCCCTGACACGTACTACGCATTGTTGGAATTTGGAATCATGAGCCTATAAATACCTTACAATTCTTGTTAAAATGATATCAAGATCGCAAAATCCTAATTTCAAAGGCTCTCAAGATCTCTCTCTCTCTCTCTCTCTCTCTCTCGCTCGCTCGAGCTCTCTGATACCTGAACCTTAATTATTCTCCATGGAAACAACAACTGTAGCCCTGCAACCTTCAACTTTTGGAAAACTGATCACCGTTCTCAGCATTGATGGTGGTGGAATTAGAGGAGTTATCCCAGGAACTATCCTTAGCTTTTTAGAATCTGAGCTGCAGGTCGACTATATTACTCTAGCAACATGCATGTTAATATGATCAAGAGCATATTTCACGTTCAGAATATCACGCATTCCATTTTTATTTTTAGTCGACTCATGCTGATCATACTGCACCATATATATGCATGATAAACACCCACACATTAATTAGTATAGAAACACCAAAACATATATAGATGATTATTTAGATTATATCTTAATTTGTTTGGTTATGGTGCAGAAACTGGACGGTGAAGATGCAAGAATCGCAGATTACTTTGATGTGATTGCAGGGACAAGCACAGGCGGTCTTGTGACTGCCATGCTGACAAGCTAAATTAAAAGAACCGACCCTTGTTTGCCGCCAAGGATATCAAGGACTTCTACCCAAACCAATGCCCTAAAATATCCCACAAAGCAGGTGAACTCTATTTATTTATTTATTTTTATTGTATTTAATTCCACAACTCGTTTTACAGTCATTAACAGGAACTCGATCATGATGTATTTGAATTCCAGTTTTTCATGGTTCCCTCATATTACAAAGATAATGAAAGCTTTATCCGGACCAAAATACGATGGCAAGTATCTACACAGCCTTGTCAAGGAAAAACTTGGAAGCACAAGGTTGCACCAGACATTGACCAATATTGTCATCCCAACATTTGACATCAAGCGGCTCCAGCCAACTGTCTTCTCCAGCTTCGAGGTACGTAGAACTACTATTTAAAATCACGTTTCCATATTTTCCATTCACAAGCGAAATGAGCGATGTTCTTGATGACCATTGAGGTAGCTAGAAAGTTATAACCTTCCATTTAATGGAGCTGAGTTCTAATTATAACTTCCAATTTTAATCTGATTTTTCCATGCACCAGGTGAAGAGAAACCCAAGCTTAGATGCCTTACTCTCGGACGTATGCATCGCAACCTCCGCAGCACCAACTTATCTTCCCGCTCATTACTTTCAAACAAAAGACCCCGCAGGAAAAGTTCGAGACTTTAACCTAGTAGACGGTGGCGTTGCTGCAAATAATCCGGTACGTACGTGCATATCATATGACATCATATATCCTACACATGCAAACAAATCTAAATTCCCATTTCCTTTTTCTTTAGAAGATTAATTTACTAAATTTGTGCATAAATAATATTCTAGGCTTTGCTTGCCATCGGTGAAGTAACGAAGGAGGTCACTAAAGGAAATCCAGACGTCCTTCCCATGAAACCGATGGAGTACGAAAAGTTTCTGGTAATATCATTAGGAACTGGATCTTCAAAAGTTGCGAATAAATTTAATGCGCATGAGGCAGCTAAGTGGGGTATTTTGAGCTGGCTAACGAATGGTGGTTCCACACCTATTGTTGATATATTTACCCAGGCAAGTGCGGATCTGGTCGACTTGCACCTTTCTGTTGTTTTCCAAGCCCTTCAGTCAGAGCAAAGTTATCTCCGGATTCAGGTATATATTATTATTATTATTATTAATGACCGCCAATATTTCTCCATAAACGGATGCATGCACGCATGCCAATATATATAAAGAAATTCAGAAGCCTTTTATCAATTCAACCTTTCTAATTCATGACTACCTGTCCTGTATTTACAGCACGATAAGTTGACTGGGGATGTCTCTTCTGTGGATATAGCCACAAAGAAGAATTTGGATGATCTTGTGAAAGTCGGTGAAGAATTGCTAAAAGAGCCAGTTTCTAGGGTTAATTTGGAAACTGGACTTTTCGAGCGTTCTGGCCATGAGACTAATGAAGAGGCTCTCAGAAGGTATCAAGCTATATATAACTCTATATAATTAATAAACTTTGACAATTGCTTAATTTGATGAATTCTATTAATTAGTTAATTATCACGTTTATAAACTCGATGTTAGTCAAATGGAATATTTATCAAATTCGAATTTTTCTTGCAGGTTTGCGAAAATACTATCCGATGAGAGACAGCTTCGCCATGCTAAGTCCCCTAATGGACACGCCGCAAATTTCAAATGATGTTACAGTACTTTATGCGATCAAAGAAATTGTTTGTGTCATGAATAGATATTTGATTAATTCTTTTATTTGTTGTAAGGTTGAGGTGGGGGCACATAATAATCCACCATTTGACCCAGTCATTTCATTTGATGTAATTTAATTTTCTGTTTTTCTTCGATTTTTTTTATTGCGTGATCAATAAAAATAAGGCAATTACCTGCCAACTATGTTTTTTACAGCATTTTCTCTCAATCAAATTGCAACTTTCTTGGAACTATTGTTCATGCATGAAATCATACATTGATATATATATATATATATATATATATATATATATATATATATATTGTATCATGAGTTCGATCCCCGTCCTAATTATTATAAGTTTCACTCTCACTACCCGTCAGTATTTCTGCATGATCTTTGCCTCAGATTCACCTACATGACAAATGCCACGCAGATATCTTATATGCAGATTCACTGTCCTCTAGCTAGCTAGGGATCGAATGGCCGGTTTTAAGTAATAATGTATACTTCCTAATTAGTCTGAATGAGTACACTAGTAATGTATAAAATAAGCATGCATGTAATACGTCACCTTCCCATGTAGTTTCAAGAAAAAGCAACAATATGGCCTGATCATTTGGTTACACATGATGAAGCAAGGAAAGTAATGCAGGAGAGCGGCTTGAGAAAAATCCAAAGAGAATATCTGTGTCAACCTCCGTATATTTCCATATGTCAAAACCTCATTACAGTGCACAATATATAGGCAAGTTTCTTAACAGAATTCTACAACAGAACCAATCAAAGCATGACACCTAGCTAGAGCATACATTCTTTTTATTACAAGAAGATATTCCAAAATGTTCTTTGGAATGGGAAAATACTGCTGCCTTAACAACACAGATCATAAAATGAGATGAGATGAGATGAAATGAAAAATCTGTGAATAGTAGTGAAATAGTTTGAGTTAAGATATATTATGAGGTTTTGGGGAATGTGAGAGAACAAGTTGAGTAAAAATATTATAAAATTAAAATATTGTTAGAACATATTTTTAATATTAATTTTGTTTTGAGATTTAAAAACGTTGAATTGTATTTTATGTTTTATTTAGAAATTTGAAAAAGTTCAGATAATGATTAGATGAAAAAGTTAAAAATTTCAAATTAAAATGTGTTTGTATTTGAATGGTTCTATTTGGATGGTGAGATGAGATTAGATGAGTTGTAACTATTTATAAAACCAAACTAGGCTATGCAATTTCATATATTTACCGCTGATATTTTGATGTCCAAGTTTATGAATATACTTAAGCGCGCGCTGTGCAGATCACTGATCACCATATATATTAGAAATCTCGTTGCACGTACGTGTTGCTTGGATTCGACGTAAGTTGAACGCTCGATCGCTTTCATCAACTGCATGCAATTAAAGACTTACACAATATAATTCAAAAGCTCCCTCGTCTCTCTCGCTCTCTCGCCCAGACCCTCTCTCAAGAAACTCTCTCCCCCGATCTTAGTTGGGGGGGAGGGGAAGCTTCGGCTTCCTCTTCCCCTTTCCTCTCCTCACTCTCTACCGTCATTTACGATGATTTCTATGGTTTTTTTTGGTGTTTTGCAGGTTCGGCCGAATAAGCGGGAGGAGTCGATCCGAGCTCCGCTGGTGGAGTTTTTCCTACACGCGTACCACCGGAGGATCTCTTGCCCACCGATCTAGCAGCCTTCCGCTTTGGGTGCCATTTGGAGCGGCGCGCCGCTCCCACGCGCGGATTACAGAAAACGCGTGGCATGCTCGAGCCACCGCGTATCACACCTCGTTGGAGCCGTGTGCGGCAGCTCAGGGCCCAGTTCACCGGCACTGTCTCGACCGGCTGTTTGTCTCCTCCCCAGCGTGGCGCGTGTCTTTCACGCGCTACACCAATCCTGTTTTCGTGGCTTTGTTTGGTTGCTGTTTGTAGTGTTTGTTTGGTTGGGTTGTGTTGTGTTGTAGGTAGTTGTAATTCTGACTTTTTGTCGGTATGTTTTTGTTGGTATTTTTTAGTTTTTTGGCTTTTTTTGTTGGTTGTTGGACTTATGTCCATAGCTTTTGGTGGCTACTTCTTCTCCTTTGGAGGATGGAGTTAGGTGGGTTACTTCTCCTCCTTTGGGAGGATGAAGTTTGGTTGGAAGATGGAGTGGATACTCTCTTTGAGAGTTTTCTGATTTAGACAAGGCCGTCGTATAGATTTGCGTACGGGAAGCTTTGAATAGTATTTAGTTTGACTTGTAATTGTTGAGTCACAGATGTAACTTCTTATGGAATGAATGAATGATGTCTATTTCTTATCAAAAAAAAAAAAGACTTATATTATGTATGTAACTAAGACAGGTACTGATCTTTTATTAATTGTCGAGATCATGCCCACAAACTTTAATGAATATGCTACTTGTCATTTCATTTTTTACCATTCTCTCATTATCTCATGATGTGATATTAGATAATTAAAAATTATTTATTATATTTACTTGTAAATCTATTATTTAATGTCACATCATGAGATGATATAAATGATGATAAAATGATGATGAATAGATTTTTTCAACTTTAATTAGGTTTGTAGAAAACAGAGAACACACAAGGTTACAAAAGTGTCGTACATATATGTTTATAAATAGTGTTTTATTGGACTTCATGGTTAGGGGTGGGTGGCGGGCCACCGCATTTGGTTTGTCCGTCCCTAGCCCCCTCGTGTATATCTCCCTCTTTTCTCTATCCTCTCTCAGCCTCCCTTCCTCAGGTCCTCTATTATACCCTGTGGTCACCATCACCGTCACCACCAGCTCCATCTAGTCGTCATTTGTTGCATCACTCTCTACCTCTCGTCGTCGCCTTAAGTATCTATCTTTGGAAGCTTTCTTTCTCTCGGCTCGCCCGACATCTGAATGGGGGCACCCACCCATAGTGACGACTCTCGCCCCCCTTTCTGTGCCCATGCGGGGGTGGTTTTGGTTGCCAACCTTTGAGAGGGTGCGGGTAGCACCCCTATTCGTGATGACATTTGTATGAATATAGCTACAAACTAGCCGAGTAATTAATTAATTGATTAAGTTAGTACTCCCGATTGAGTACCTCAATTGTGATAGGTGCTAGGATTTTTTTGTGTATAATAGGTGACTAGACTTTGGTTGAAAATTCAGAACAAAAGACTAAAACCACACGAGAAATTAATTTTAAGCTGTCTAATTCTAATGTATGGAAATTACAAAGTGAATGCATGAATGCCTAGCTATGTACGTGACAAGCCAAATTTACATTGAAATGGCAACATGCTAGCTAGATAGCTAATTAATTAAAGAATAATGAAATGTACAAATATCAAATGTCACTACAAGAAAAACAGTATTTTCTAATGCCAAAAATAGCCAGAAATAAGCCATAATATTGCCGGATTTGATCTTTTTATGCGAGTTTTACTGCGCCAAAAGTTCGTCGTAATTGTTTACTCAGTTATAAGTTAAACCAACGAATTGTAAAAATCGCCGCAAATAGTTACTTTTTTCGGCAATTCTTTTTTTTCCATAAACTAAAAAGAAACACTGTAAATATCCATTCGGTTTGCCTATTAAATCTCTGAGAAAACTTTCGTATTTAGCGATGGCACCTACGCAAGAAGTTTCGTCACAAATTAGTATTTATTTCTTACAAGTCCAAGTCATGATGTGACATTAATTAGAAGGAAAAAATCCATTCTAATACCCCTTCAAATGAAGCAATCTGATTTTAGTTGGCTTGAATTAAATGAACCTTAATTGACACAATTTCAGCCAGATTCAGTTTAATTATATATAAATTAGGCTCGTAATCAACCAAATTTACACGATAAGTTTGATTTGACGCATCTCAAGTACTCATTAAAGCTCTTTGAATGAGTTGTTTGCTACATATAATATTCAATGTCAAAGGTACTACTTCTCTTGATCCATGATAGATGTCATGATCGATCGGTATGTGCTAATATATATATATATATATACATATTGATTGTAATGGTGAATCTAGGAATATTTTTTAGGGGTAAGTACTATATGTATTAAATAATTATCTTCGTATATCTTAATTTTCATAATGTATAAAAATTTAAGATCACAAAAAACGAAAGTTTAAAAATCATGTGTATACTATTTAATTAAATGAGTTATATATAATAACATGTATAGATCATGAAATGGATGTTGAATAGTCAAAATCGTTGGACTTAAGTTTCCCTTGTTATACGTAGGGTGAGTTTGAATTTTCTTCTCTTGGCTTAATTTGCGTGTAAAACATTTTGTTTTTTGTTTTTGTGTTTTCCACTTAATATGCAGTATATGTTGGCAAAGAAAACGACTTGCCTGTCATTGTAATACTACACTGATCGATGACATGTTGTTGTCGCTAAATTTGTTGCATTATCATCAACAAACAACAAGGTTCAACCTTCTACTTTGTGCTTGCGCGTCATCGGCGTCCAATGTTCAAAAATCAATTAGAAGGGGCATTATGTTGTTTCGTGTGCCACTGCATATCCCGATCTCCAAGCACCATGCATATATGCAATATGATTAAATTTTCTTAGACTCTTGATGTTTTAGATCTAGTATGTACGTGTGATTATTATAAGAAAAATGAGTTGTTATGACGAGCCAGATCACACTTGATCAATAATTGAGCCTGTGAGCCTACTTGCCAACACCGTTGCTCACGAGTGTTCCAATTTTGTTAAGCCCGCCATGTATCAATCTAGGTCTTCTGATCCTAAATTATAACGAGCTGGAAGAGGATGCGAAGATCTCCATCAACAATATTGGAAAAGCCAAGATATTGCAGTGTCCCTCACCTAGGCCGGTCGAGAGCATCCATCCGCACAAGGTCAGTGTGCGGGCGAACACGCGAAGCTAGCCCCATTTGATTTTGGGAGTGGAGAGATGGGGTCAGGTTAAGCCCAAACCAGGCTCAAATATAACTCTCCAAAAAGACGTCGTTTTACCACGTGTTTTATTTTCAAAATAGCCTTCCCCGGCCCCTTCGTGTATATATTGTTAAAGTATATACTGAAGATAAACATGATGAACAACCCAAGTCCTTATCTCAATAACAGAACCTATCTCTTATCACTTAGTTGTTTGTATTTATCTTTATCACTTAATTGTTATACGTATTTATCCATTGTATTTTGAATTTATAAGGTTGTTAGTTGCATAATCTTATCTGTATATGATGTACTCTATTTAAATCACAATACAATACAAGGTTTGGTATCTTGCCAACCATTACTTCCTGCTCTTTGTTTTATGGTATCAGAGTAGCAAAAGGCCTACGCCTACATCTGATCCTTTTTCTTCCTTTCTCATGGCTGCCTCAAATCCAGTTGTTCCCCATCCTTCCGCCCTCAACAATTTTTCTCTTCCTCATCTACCACAACCCATCACCCTGAAACTCGATGATAACAATTATCTTATGTGGTTATCTCTCTTTTTACCTATTCTGAGGAGTCATGATCTGTTGGGTATCATTGATAGTACTGAACCGTGCCAACAAAAAATTCTGCATCCTCTCGAAGGAGAGCCATCACTTAATCCTGATTATACTATCTGGATTAAGAAAGATCAGTTTTTATTAAGTTGGATTAATGCCACCCTCTCTGAAAGTGTTTTGTCCATTATCTATGGACTCAACACATCAAAGGATGTTTGGCATGCTTTGGAAACATGTTTTGCTTCCAACTCTCGGTCTCGTGTCACTTATTTGCATAGGCAATTAAACACGATGCACCAAGGTTCTCAATCCTACCTTGCATATCTTAATCAAGCCAAATCTTGGTCAGACCAATTAGCTGCTGTTGGAAAGCCACTCAATGATGAAGATCTTATCTCCTTTCTTGTTAGTGGTCTTAACCCTTCCTTCAACTCCTTTGTCACCTCCTTTTCCTTTGCCACCCGTGAGACATCTCTCTCTTTTAATGTATTTCGAGATGAATTGTTGAATCATGAACATTTACTGAACCAGAAACAATCATTGAGTGCAGATCCCTCTACTTTTGCTCTTTACAGTAAAAAGCCTTTCCACCCTTCCAAATCTAATCAGTCTTTCCACAAACAGAAACCACCCTCAAACTATCGTGGCTCATCCTATCCCAAGCCTACCCCCTCCCCTTTCACTCCCATTGTCCCTACTTCCACTACCTCACCTACAAATCTTTCCACCTTTCCTTCAAGAAATCGTGTACCCTGTCAAATCTGTGGCAAAACTAGTCACCAGGCCTTGGACTGCTACCACAGGATGGATTAGTCATATCAAGGCAGGCATCCACCTACTCAACTTGCAACAATGGATAGTGGATAGTGGTGCTAATGCTCATATTACTAATGAGCTTGCAAATCTTTAGATTCAACAACCCTTTGAGAACAACACCACGGTGGCTGTAGGGAATGGAGCAGGCCTTGCTATTGAGAACACTGGTTCAGCATTTCTAACTTCTTCTCAATCTACTTCATCTAAACCTTTCTTTCTTAATAAAGTCTTACATTGTCCCCAAGTGTCTTCCAACTTATTATCTATTCATCAGTTTTGTATCGATAATCATTGCTACTTTATCCTAACCTCTAATTACTTTTGTGTAAGGACCTTCGGACCAAGGCAACTCTGCTGGAAGGCAAACCTGAGAATGATCTTTATCCTATTTGGCTGCAAGAGAGTTAGAGAGAGAGAGAGAGAGAGAGAGAGAGAGAGAGAGAGATATTTGAGCATTTTTTTTTTGCAGGGGAGATTTTACAGGAGCTTCATCTTCCTCTTTAATGGGGAGATTTTGCGGGAGAAATTTGTGGTTTTGGTAGGAGCTTCGTCTTCCTTTTTAATGGGGAAGAAAATGACTTTCTGGTTCATAACATCTAAGACAAGGGAGGGGTAAATAGAAAAGAAGAAAAGGGTGAACAGGAACTCTCATTAATGATTAAATCCAGCCCCATTCCACATCATCGTAGATGCGCATGGGTGCACGATTTCGCCTGCAACAAGAATTTCCCTTGTCGAGGCCCACAAACTTTAATTAGGTTTGGAGAAAATAGAGAACATGTGAGGTTAACGTACGTACGTGTTTAATAATATTTTCTTGGACTTCATGGGTGGGCAGCGGGCTACCACATTCAGTCCGTCCGTCCCCTCACTTGGGCCGATCGAGGGCACCCATCAGCACAAGGCCAGCGTGCAGGCAAAGCTAGTTCTGTTAGTTTTTGGAAGCCGAGGGTTGGGGTCAATCTAAGCCCAAACCCGGCTCAAATATAATTCTCTAAAACCACGTTGTTTTACTATGTATTTTATTTTGAAAACAGCCTTCCCTAGCCCTCTCACATATATCTCCCTCTTTTGTCTTTCCTATCTCTATCCTCTTTCAGTCTCCCTTCCTCAAGTCCTTTGTTATACCTCGTGTTCACCATCATTGTCACCCATAGCTCCATCTAATCTCCATTTGTCACATTCTCTCTCTACCTCTTGTCGTCACCCTAAGTATCTCTCTTTAGAAGCTCTCTCTCTTAGCTCACCCGACATCCAAATGGGGGCACCCACCCACGGTTGCGATTCTCGCCCCCGCCCCCCTCCGTGCCCATGCGGGGGCGAGACTGGATGCCAACCTTTTAAAGGGTGCAGACAACACCCCTATTCATGATGCATGACATACGTATGAATATAACTATGAACTAGCCGAGTAATTAATTGATTAAGTTAGTACTCCCAATCGAGTACCTCAATTGCGATGGGTGCTAGGATTTTAGTATGTATAATAGACTGAAAGACTAAAACCACACGGGAAATTCATTTTAAACTATGTAATTCTGATGTACGGAAATTACAAAGTCAATGCATGTGCGCGTGCCTAGCTATATATGTGGAAAGCCAAATTTACATTGAAATGGCAACATGCTAGCTAGACAGCTAATTAATTAAAGAATATTAATGAAATGTACAAATATCAAATGTACCAGCCTCGTTATATAAAAATAAAATATTTAATTATACAAATATTGTACTATGAGATGGTTATAAATTTATAAGTTATCCAAACTATTTTGAAAGAGGAGTAGTACCTCTAAAGTATACCTCTTCTTCAATTCACGGCCTTGCTTTATATATAAAACATATATAATAGAAGAGAAAATTTTCATGACTAAAATGCTATTTTAACGGTGAGAATTTCATCTAGTTGCTAATTATGGTGAAAAACCCATGCACCGACGTTTTTAATTAGAAAATCATATAAAATTTATTTATTTATTGCTTGATATTTGTGATCTTCAAAACATGACATGTTTTTGTTCAATCTTAGATCAAACGTACGAAAATGAAATGTGTTGACATTTTTCTTTTATTCAATTTTTTGAAGAAAAAGTATCTGATAGACAATCATGTATTTAGCGATGGCACCTACACAAGAAGTTTCGTCACAAATTAGTTTTTATTTCTTACAAGTCTAAGTCATGATGTGATTTTAGTTGGCTCGAATTAAAAGAACCTTGACGCATAAATTCAGCCAGATTCAGCTTAATTATCTATAAATTAGGCTAGTAATTAACCAAATTTACGTTTTAAGACGTCTGATTTGACGCAATATCTCAAGTATATTCAAGCTCTTTGAATGAGTTGTATGATGCGTTTGGATATTAAAGTGAGTTGAGTTGATATGATAAAATATTATTAAAATATTATTATTATTTTAAAATTTGAAAAAGTTGAATTGTTTATTATATTTTGTGTTAAAATTTAAAAAAATTGTAATGATGAATTTGATAACCAAACGACGGTACTACTCTTGATCAATTGATAGATGTCATGATCGAACGATCGGTATGTGCATATATATATTATATTAGTAATGGCAATATGTGCTGTACATATGACCAGTTGATAAATATAAAGAAAAAAATAAAAAAAGTACAAAATAGTAAATGAGAAGGTGAAAAAAGAAATTTAAACAAAAATTGAACAAAACATATAAAGTAAAAAAAGAAGTATAGACTTTATATACAATTTAGTGTCTTAATTATTTAAGTATATAATTACAACAGTGAGAAGTTTAAGACGAAAATATTTTGAGTGTTAATGATGTAGTTTGATTTATGAGATGGACAGATAATACGTTGAGTTTATTATAGCGAAATTCTCCATGTTGATTTATTTCTACGCGCAAGTACATAATTCATTTATTTTCTAAAACTGTAGTTGCAATATTTGCTAAATATGGTAGGCGCTCATGTAATAAAAAAAAAAATATAAAGACATAATGCATTAAACATTCTACCGTTATACATCTAGCATCTTCCTCGCCTTTTCCTCCCTCTCCTCACCGGCCCTTCGTCTCTGGTGTATTTTACTCTTCGTTATAGTTTTTTTGATTTTTTTCTCAGTTTCTTCAGGTTACATTCGAGAGGAGCTCCGTTCGGGTCTTTCCAGCCACCGGATCGTTACACGCGCCACACAAGGAGGACGCCTAGGCGCCGATCTTCAAGACCCCAAAATCCGGCGTCCATCGGAGTGGCGCGTTGCTCGCATGCGGGGGACGAAACTTGCGGACCCCGACGGCGAGTGTCCACCACGCGCTACCGAGGAGGCCTCTGGCGACACCACGATCGGCTTCTCTGGGCTCCCTGACTTCTGGGCTTCCAAGTTTGACCATCGGCTCTCCTCTCCGAGCAACAGTGCCCTGCACGAGTCACTGCCGAATCCTTCGTGCACTGTTCATCCGTGTTTTTTGTTGTTTTATTTTTCCGTTATGTAATTTTCAGTATTTTGGAGTTGTTTTATGTTTTTATGTTTTATTGTTAATTTTGTTGACCCGAGTGTGGTGTTGGACCTTTGGATTGGACGTACTTCGTGGCAAGAGCTATTCGAGAGTGTTGGGCGATGCTACGCTGGTGGTTGTACGGCCAGACTTTGTGGTCTGTGCGCGAGCTGGATGCCCGTCCAATCCAGATTCGAGGTGCCGATGCTTGCGATGGGCGTGACGTCCGGGATCGCACCAATGCTTAGGGTCCTTTCGTTGTTTTGTTTTTGTATTGTATTTAGGTGTAGGTTTGTTATTAGTTAGTAATAAAATAGAAATAGGGTATTGGATTTGATGTCCATAGAGTCCCGTACTCATTCCTCTAGGAATGTCCAAAGGGACAGTTTAGTTCTGTTTTTACAGAGCGCTTTCTCTGTTTATGAGAAAGTTTCTAGAAGTTAAGACATTGTCCGCCACAGAGCAGTTTGTGAGTGGAGAAGCCCCAGAGCTGATGCGTAGTTGACTTATAGTCTGATTCTTCCATGTATTGATAAGTCACATTTGTAACTTCGGTTCATTAATGAAATGAGTCTATTCTCTTCAAAAAAAAAAAATGATGAGATAAAATGATTTACTATGGCTATGAGATGCTCATGTTTTTGCAATTATAGCACACAAATTTTTCGTTGTAGTCATATCCAGTTGCTTTATTACAATTTGCATGGGACATGTAGTGGAACATCATGGTAAAGGAGATGTTGCCGACCTGGGCTGTGGGAGGCCTTCGAAGTCCCTTGAGATTGACTGCATGCATCGGTGGCTTATTGTGTATCGTAAATTTCAGATGCGGGTGGTCCTGTGAGTTATCTCTTTTATATCAAAGTTTCACTCCCTCCTGAATCCTACATACTTGATTTGTTTATTTACTTACACAAGTGAATTTATCAATTGTCACTATTCTGCTTACTACTTAAAAAAAATTATCGCTATCACTTGAAAATCAGAGAATTCAATAAAGAAATGAATTGCTACTATTTTTCGTGCCTTCCTCTCTCTTCAATGTTTGCTTGCTGAAAAATTAGAAATAACATTTCACTATTTCTACATACTTTAATCAGATATTTTAATTTGTCAAATTTATTTTAGATTATTTATTCTATTATTTGGTATTTTCTTTTGCAATAAATAATTACTTAAAGTAAGTGGGATTATGCTGTAGAAATCATAGCTCTTGAGAAGTAGGACAACCACACAGAAATTTTTTTAAAAATAAATTTATATAATAAGTTAAATTTATTACTTTAAAAAAAATATATATTTATAAATCATTTGGAAATACTTTCCCTCAGCTTGTTAGGATGTTATTTAAATTAACTGTTTCGTCACTTGGTGGGGTTCTATACTTCTATTGCATGAAATTATGAATCATCGAATACAATTAAAAGATATCTATATTCCATTTTTTTCTTTTTTCTTTTTAAAAATCACAATAGTTTCTAATATGCGTTGACATGATTAAGTGCAGGAAATAATTAATGTGAGCATGCATCGTTTACGTTGAATTAAAATCAAAGTGAAGAATATAAGATTTGGAGCAGATATTTCTTCTTTTTTAAAAAATAAAAAATAACAAACGAAGATGATTCCAATAGCTCTAGGCCTTGGACTCACCATTTAATAAAATGGGGGAACCAAAAAAATGAATCCAATAAAGTAAGAGTAGTGGTACATCCTCGAGGGATGTAGCTCGAGAACCCACCGAGAAAGGTAGAAAAAAGTTTTTTAATTTTTTTAATTCATTTTTTTATATTCTTAAATAATTTTTTGAAAATAAAAAATTCACAACATTACAAAATAACACTTCTTTAATCACTAAGTAAAAAAAAAAAAAAAAAAAATTGAATCGGAACATAAATTTGAGACCCACATTCGATGAGTTTAGCATTTTTCATAAAGTTATAGATAGGGTATAGTTTAGCACTTCTCTGTAATAGAATTTTTAAAAATATAGAGATTCTTTCAAATGTAACTTTTTTTTTTTTATATAGATATTTGATTCCTTATTTTGTATTTTGTTGCATGAATTATGGAGAGGAAATTTTTCATTATTATAAACCTTTTAAATTAATTTCTCTCTTATGTTATTGATTTTTTATTAAAAAATATAATATTTAAATGATATGAAGAAAAAATAGATAAATTAATATATAGTATATTGTAAAAGTTAATATATAAAATAAATAAATAAATTTTGATAATATATCTTAAAAGATAGAAAAAATCCATTAAAACTCAAGATCAAGGTATCCGTGCATTGTCCAAAGTGTCCAAAGTAAATGAGGTAGGTTGTTGGCATTGGGAGAAGAGAAAGATATATGCATGCACATAGTTAAAGTTGAGAGAAAATATCTCTTTGCTTTCTATACTTATCGTGGACAAAATATATATCCACAATAAAATAATGATCATGTGATATATCTTTGTTTTATTTCCTTATTCTTTAAAGTTGAGTAATGTTATGAAATTGCATGTACCCCTTTTTCTCCAATGCAACAACCCACCTCATTTACTTTGAACGATGCATGATGGATGCTTATCTGTTTGCAAATAAAATAATTGGAGTTTATCAAGATGTCGGTTTTTTTTAATATAAAATCATTGTATATACTTTAAAACAATTTTTAACAAAACCATTAAGCTTCCAAAATCATTAACTATATACAATAATGAAAAAACAGTGAATAAAAGAGAATCAAACATTTGCTTGTGCAAAACTAAAGCTATTCTTGTTATTACAACTAAACACCATAGAAACTCGAAAGTCCAACTTTTTTTTTTTCCACTCCTGGCAGCAAATAGAGTCCAAGCATGGCCAAGATTCTAATCTTTGCGAAAGCCAAAGCTCAAGTCCTAGCCCTAGGAGCACCAAAACCAAACAGAAACCTCCTCTACCTTAATAAAAACGATAGCTCTATCTCCTACCTTAAGACCCCAAGTCTCATCATCTTACAACAGAATCGAATGAGAAGGAGAGAAGTTTTGTTCTTTATTTCCTTTCCCACACTCTCTTCTACCCAGCAACCAAACAAAGAAAAACCATACGGTTACAATAAAAGATCAAGAAAAATAATTCAGATGTTGTCAAATGACGAGGCTTGGGACACACCACCAAACATCCGTCATCCTCATCCTCACCTCCTCCTTGCAGTCGGCTATGGCATCCTTCTCAACCAAATATCTAAGATCTGCACCAACCACGTCTGCAAATATATCAAATGTCTAAGATTCATCATCATGCAGGCTCAAGATCTTTCCATCGCCTTTATCTGAAATTGGTAATGTACTCTTTTTTTTTATTTCATAGTGTTTTTATATTAAATTTATATCTTAACAATGTATCTTGTAGAAAAAGTCAGACACCAAGTATGATCTGACAAAATTATATGATGTATCACATACTAACAGTAATAGAGAGTAGACTCATCCCGATGCTTGTGAGAATTATGTCAGTATTATAATTTTTTTAATTAAACATATTTAAATTATTGTGTCAATATTAATTTTATATGTTGTGTGTAGGATAAAATGGTTGCCCTCTGTGCTGAAGCTGCATCAGATCAAAATTCATCAATAAGTGATGTTGAAATTTTTACATAAGTTCTGGGTCAATGTTCAGGATATTTGAGGGGTTTGGGTCGCTGTGTAAAACCTTTAGGCTCTTCATGAACGTCAAGTACTACTATTATTGCATTAGACAATGCGAATTCTAGGATAAAAAAACTGATTGCAAAATAGCATGAGTTAAAGGCTCAATTGACGAAACATGTAACATGTAATTGTAATGTATAATAGCTAAAGTATAATAATATGTAATAATAGTTAAACCCAATACTATACTAGCATGACCTGAGTATTATAAAAAAATAATTTAGCATGTGTAAACATCATACTATTACAATATTACTACCATTTAACACTAATTTGCTAATGTATAAATATAAAAACATGTAAAACTAATGGATAAACACTAGTATATAAATTTATACTAACGTCTAATACTAATGTATAATAACTAAAGTATAATAACATGAAAATTTTATATAACTATATCTTATATAGTTAGTGAAATTCAATAATATACTAGCATGAGCTAATTATTATAAAATAATATATTTATACTATAATATATATAGACTAAATTGACTAATAATAGTTTAGTATATGTAAACATCATACTCTTACAATATTACTACCATGTAACACTAAATTACTAATGTATAACTATCATAATATGTAATACTAATGTATAACACTAAAATGCTTAATAATATGTAATACTAATGGATAAACACTAATATATATATATTTATAATAACATGTAATACTAATATATAATAACTAAAGTATAATAACATGTAATTGTAATATATAATAGCTAAAGTATAATAATATGTAATCGTAATGTATAATAACTGAAATATAATCACATGCAATATTAATGTATAATAACATATAATGGTAATGTATAATAACCAATGGTCCAATATATAATAACCAATGGCCCAATATATAATAAAATGTAATACTAATATATAATAACTAATGTCTAATAATATGTATACTAATGTATAATCACTAGTATAATTACACTAAATATAGAATACTAAATCTAGGATATAATTAAGTTAGAAACTAATATAATAATATGTAATACTTTAGTAGATCAAAAACATGTAATTAAATACTATTGTACCTTATCTCGTGTTGTATATATATATATGATATTTTTTATGTGCCTTATCTCGTTTTGTATGGCCACTAAGTTCCCAGACCACCTTGTAACAAGACAGCTTGAGACAGTAAACCCACACGCGTTCCACTGATCTGTATTGTTTATAAGCAAACAGTGAAATCCGATCATCACCTTGATTAAGGGGTTGCTAATTAAGCGAGAGAATTATCAGTTTTTAAAGGTACATTAACGTAAACAAAGATAATCGTAAGCAATAATTGCTTGATCCACAATCTCGGGTTGAGAGAAGTTGTGAAAAGGCAATTAGCCAGTCCACATCTGGGTGCTCCCCAGTCCCCACACAATTAGCCAGTTGCACCTGCCGTTTCTTCTACATGCAGGAAACGAATTGTCCTATAAATGACAAACTAAAACAAAAGGGAGAGACAAGTGAACCAGATTAACATGGCGAGTTTGAGGTGGAACTTCTGTTTCTTGGTTCTTTATGCAACCCTTCTTACCCACTACCATGGTCGCCGATGCCTGCCAGAAAAACATGTTGCCTTATTCGTCTTGGGGGATTCACTATTCGATGCCGGAAACAATAACTACATCAACGTCACTGCTGAATCCAGGGCAAACGTGGAGCCCAACGGGATGACCACCTTTAAGTACCCCACCGGAAGATTTTCTGACGACCGGATTGGCCCAGATTACAATGGAAACAGAAATTGCAATATATGACGTTGTTTCTGTAGTATCTTGATTTTGTTGCCAAATTTGACTGTTGAAGCTTTAATTGTTTCAGCTGAGTACGCAAAGTTGCCATATATTGCCCCATATCTGCATCCTGGTTATCAACTATTTGTTAATGGGGCAAACTTTGCATCAGCAGGAGCTAGTGCCCTTGGTGAAACGCATCAAGGATCGGTATGTAGTCTTTCAAATTAGCAGATGGAGTGAGACGTTGTTCTTGCAACATTCTACCCAAATTCCAAATCTTTGTATATGTATGTCCAAATATGTTACGTCATTTTCTGAAATAAATATGATGCCGGTGTTGTTTTTAATGACCCCAGGCGATACACCTAAAAACTCAACTGGGTTATTTCAAGATCTTGGCGAGGCAGTTTAGACGAAAACTTGGTGATGCAGGAGCCAGGAAATTATTGGAGAGAGCAGTTTACTTAATAAGCATTGGGGCCAACGATTATCCTGGCTCTTCAATATCGAAATATTCCAGGAGACCTTCCCCCTCCTCTCAAGAATACGTGGACATGGTGATCGGCAACTTGATATTTGTGCTCAGAGTAATAAAACAAAATTAACATTCACTGCAATATTTTAAACGAATTAACTTTATCTACTTGAATTCTTGTTACAGCTTGGTTTTATGGTTTTTTCTTGATCATGTGCTAGGGAATATATGAGCAAGGAGGAAGGAAATTTGCGTTTCCAAGCGTGCCGCCAATACTTTTGCTACGAATCAGGAGAGCAGGAACGGTGGCAAAAAAAGACGACAAAATCAAAGAGAAAATTGCAGAGCTCGTAAAACTGCACGATAAAACACTTTCTAGGGTCCTCCAGAAGCTAGAGAGACAGCTCCATGGATTTAGATATTCAAAAGCCACTCTCTTCACCTTTCTTAGTGAAAGAATAAAGAGTCCTTCAAAATATGGTATGTCGTGGCTCTGCATGCACACAGAGTACATTTTATTAGTATCAAAATTCGATTCTCATTTCTATCATAGACTGACAGAAATCTGTGTCGTGATTAATTACGTTTTGTGAAGGGTTCAAGGGAGGGAAGATGGCTGTTGCGGAACCGGTCCTTACAGAGGACTTTGGAGTTGTGGAGGAAAGAGACCAGTGAAGAGAACAGAGTGTGTGGGAACCCCAGGGAATATGTGTTTTTTGGCTAAAATTTAGATAATATGTACTAGAAACACTCTACATTGGATTGGTCAAGTCTAAAATAAAATGGACTTTTGCTATAGTGATTGGCCAAAGATGGAGAATCACTATTGATTCACCAAACATTAAAATATTAATTTCTCACTTCAAGAAAATATTAAAATATTAATTTCCCACTTCAATAAAATACTATTTGGTTTGTAATTAAGAAATTTAGATAGAAATTTAGGTGAGTTTAATTAATATTTTTTATTATTAACATTAAATGACTTTTAAAAATATAATTTTTTTAATATTAATTTAATTATAATATAATTATTATTAATATTCAATTGGTAGAATTATAAAATATGATACAAATAAATTAAATAAATAAATTATTAATTTAATAATATTTTATTATTATATAGAGGGCAAATGACTAATCTAATGTGGAGATTGAATGTAAATAGAATAGGCAAATGTAAAAAGGAGTGATATTGGCTAAAGTTTGAAGATGCATTTGACCAAGTCAATGCTAGTGCTCTTACAATCTCAAAGCTCTGTTTGAACTCTGAGATCGATGAAACTTTGATATGATGAGAAACAAGGAACTCGTATATGCTATCATCAACCAATATAATGAAAATTGCAGTTTCCTTAAAATATTCCTGAATATTAATTAGTCTTACAACCATAAAAGTCGTAATTTATTGCATTACTTTGGTTGTCTGTGACATGGTATCTTGAACGCTTGCGATTAGCTTGGCCCAAAACATATTTTTGCTTCAATTGAAATTAAATGTATATAATATAGAATTAAATGTTAACTCTAAATATAAATAAACCTAATAAAGTTGCTAACTAATAATTCTAACCTATTAACAGTAGTATAAATTATTACATATTAATCTAAAACTATTACAAAGTTAATTTAAAAATATTCCAAATCATCAAATAGCCTGAAATTGAGATACATCTAAAAAAAAAAGAAAAGAGGTAACAACACGTAGCCACTAGCAAGCATTTGCCAACTCTGATCATAAGACCTAACAAAAAAAGCAAAAAAAGAAAAAAAAGAAAAAAAAAGGAGGATATGAATGATAGGATGTCTAAAAAGAAAAAGAACGTCAATTAAGAAAAACTAACAACACATCTACAAATTATAAGAAATTAATTAACAAAGTAACTAACAAACCAATGGTGTATCAAAGTCAAATCACGATCGATGTAAATTGAGATGGAGCCTCTTTCCTCTAAGCTGCTCCAATAATTGAATTTGAAATTAAGTTTATCAGATAAATTAAACACAATCTATTATAAGCAAAATCAAATTAATGAATTAAGAGTGATTACCGCTTCTAAGGTGATCAACATCCTCCTCGTCGTAGCTTTTTACAAATTATTCAACCTCCAGAACTTGAATTGGCTTCCATTTGATCTAATTTTGAGTGCAAATCAAAGTCTCCATATTACTAGGAAATAATGAACTCCGAAATGGTTCTAATATGCGCCTTCGGTGCTAAATGTGAATTCTAAGGCTACAGTAGAAATAAGAATAATCAAAATATTGTGGGCTATCTCTATAAGGACTACTTGAGGGTATTTACCTTTCAACTTCCACCAAGATAAGATATCAAATTCCTTTTACATATAGGTGTAATTCTATTGACAAGTATGTTTTCAACTCTAATTTTCCGTCTAAATTCTTCTGAAACTCATGGTTATCGCCAAATCTCATACCCCACTTATGCTTTTTCAGGCTATCAACTTCAGGAGGAGGCAGAGTGGTGGATGGTGGAACCTCTAAAACAACCCCCCCTGAATGCGATGAATTCATCATTCAACTTATTATGAGTGCGCTTAACCCTTAGCACAAATTGATCCACTCATCCTTTCTTACTAGTGCTTTCCAACCCATACACAATTCTATCAATTTTATACCATGGGTCAAAAACAATAGCGATGTATAGCAAAACGTTGATCCTACACAAATCTCCCAAATATTTCTCATTAGAGCTAAACAAAAATCTGAAAATCGGACTCCACTCTGGCTCCACTACAATTCCGACATGTCAGAGGTTTTTTCCCGTAAGAAGTCAGAGTCGGAGTAGAAGTGGAGTTGAACTGACTCTGCCTCTACTCCTACTCCGACTTTGGCCTTCGACTCCGACACCGATATTGTACATATTTATAAATATCTATATGTGTTTTTATATATATTAATCATATAAATTTCATATAACTATATCTTATGTAGTTAGTTAAACCCAATACTATACTAGCATGAGCTGAGTATTATAAAATAATAGTTTAGTATGTGTAAACATCATACTATTACAATATTACTACCATGTAACACTAATTTGCTAATGTATAAATATAATAACATGTAATACTAATGGATAAACACTAATATATAAATTTATAATAACGTGTAATACTAATGTATAATAACTAAAGTATAATAACATGAAAATTTTATATAACTATATCTTATATAGTTAGTTAAATTCAATAATATACTAGCATGAGCTAATTATTATAAAATAATACATTTATACTATAATATATATAGACTAAATTGACTAATAATAGTTTAGTATATGTAAACATCATACTCTTACAATATTACTACCATGTAACACTAAATTACTAATGTATAACTATCATAACATGTAATACTAATGTATAACACTAAAATGCATAATAACATGTAATACTAAGGCTACGGTAGAAGTAAGGATGACCAAAATACTGCGGGCTATCTGTAACGCCCCGTCCTCGTGGGTGTGGAGAGTTAACTCTTGTCACTTAAAAGTCATTTTTCAACCACCTAGTACATACTCCAGTTTTTCTTTTTCGAACAAAATACTCATTAATCCACATCAATTACTCCAGTATAATTACTCCAGTATAATTATTCTAAGACAATACAAAGTCTTAATATAAATATCAACCTCATAACAAATCACATCATCTGAACACAACAGGCTTAATGATTAAAAATCTTCAATACTCGTATAAACCTTCTATGCTAATCCATTATTCTTAACTCATCTCATCCATGCTCCATATTCTTGATCCTCAGCTGAAATATCCAAAATCATCTGAATATATTGTGAGGATAAAGGGGGTGAGTTATCAACAACTCAGTAAGCAGAGAACATATACTAGTATGTAAACATGAGCATTTTCAGAAAGTTCAATATGTAGAAACAAAACATTTCATTTTCATATACACATCTCAAAATGTATTATTAGAAAATCAAAGCGACTTTTCAATCTTTTCATATTTATAAACTATTTTCATATTAAAAAATGCTTTGGCATAACATAACTGAACATCTTATCATATCATATCATGTCATATCATATACCATGTTTAACTCCCATGGTGGGGTTGTGCTATCCCCGGTGGCCAAATCAGGTAGTATCATATTGTGAAAATTTTCCTTTTACAATCTCGGATCCCCGAGTGTGCATACAGAAAAGAACACATAAAAGATCACTTTGTTTCCAAAGTGGGTGCACTCATATCATATCATATCATGTTGGTACCAACTATATCACGTGAACCAGTATCATCATATCAGAACCATATTTAGAATCAGAATCAAACAGATAAGTATGCCAAAAGTTTTTCATATCCATATCATATCAAAATACATTCTAATCATATTCATATCATTTCCATTTTATCAAAAACATATTCAAATCATTTCATATCACATGTATAAAAATCTCATTGATATCATATTCGCACTTTTTCATATTTTAAAAATATGTCAAATATTGCTCATGTCTACACTTTTCATGTCAAAAACATTTTTTTTCTCTTTTATACATATCTCATGAATGTATGCAAAACATATACTGAGATTGTTTTTCACTTTTTTTTTAAAACAAAATGCACATTTTTACAAACCAATATCAATTCATTTCTTTTTATGCAAATCTAGCATAAGAACCCCACTTACCTGGATTTCTTAGCTTTTCAAATATTTCCTCAACAATGCCGAACAAAATTAATCGTCACCTATAAGATAATCTCGTAAATTTCCATCTATTTCCAATCAATCTCGTATTTCGATATTCACGCCTAAACTTCTAAAATAATCTATTTTTAATTCCCCAAAAATCCAAAATTCTCATTATTCCTAAAATACCAACATCACTTCCTAAACTCATTAGTATCCAACTTAATAACTCTGACTAAAACCTTAAGTTCTAACTTATGTACGGTTGGGATCTTACAATAATTTATAAAATTAAAATAACACAACTATATCGAAATCATTATAAGTAGAAAATCATACTCAAAATCATCTCTCACATGAAAGCCCAGTTTTCAACAATACACATGAACATGTATGCAATCATGCGAAAACCCAGTTTTCATTTACAAATGTGAATATGCGTGCAAACATGCAATATACAAGATACGACATCAATATCCAACCAAAAAATCTCAATATAACTCAATCATACAAATAACTCCATCTTCCAATCCAACCAACCCCCCTTACTCCTCGGACTCAGTCCGGCACAACCAACCAATTTACAGTAAATGAGTTTTAGTGCAAAAATATATTTAAATCTCAAAATTTATTTGAAAAAATACTAACAGCGTTATAATATAATTTTCGAATGAGATGCAAGAGGTGGCGACACAGTAAAGGAACAGTGCAAAATGCACTAGGCCGTGGGTCTCAAAAACTCACTTTTGAACGGGAACAAACTAGGACTCGAGATTAATAGGGAATAGTTTAGGGATGTCGGTGAAACTAATAATGGTGGTGGTTGGCCGTGGGTGGCGGTTTGAGGACAAAAAGCTCAAATCGAAAATCACAATAAGGGAGTTTCACCGATGGTAGAACAGAGCCAAGGATGGGAGGTTTAGGTTGCTAGGAGGTCGAGAATGATGTGGTGAAGAGCTGGTGACTGGAGATGGCGCGACGGCGGTGCAGGAGCACCAAAGTCGTGTGGCTTGAAGCTGCACGTGGGGGAGTGTGGCGGCGCTGGAGGGGCTGAAAACATAAGGGGGTGGTCGCCGGCTGGAGGGGAAGAGAGGGAGAGAGGCGGTGTCGGTAGAGGGCGGCGCACGGTGGCACACTAGCCGGATGAAAAAAACGCACGGGAAGGGGGAGAGAGAGTTGTCGAGTGGGAGAAGAGAACCATAGGGGAAACAAGGAGAAAAAGAAAAAAAAAAAAGGAAAGAAAAAGGAAGGAGAAAGGAAAAAGGAAAAAGGAAAAAGAGAAAGAAATGAGATCCAATCCTCACAACTTGGGTCACAAAGATGATCCAATGAAAATGATTTCAAAACAGTAAATTTAAATAAAATAACTCAAACGCAATGATTAAGCAAAAGAAAATAATAAAATCTAACAATAAACTAATTTAAATTAAAGAGCAATTTAAATAATAAAAAATATTTAATAACAAAAAAAGACACATTAAAATAATTTCACAATTTAAAATATTATAAAATAGTATAACAAAACTCATATAAATTTTAAAACAAGAGGACCAATTATAAAAATAAATGAAGTAACTATTTAATTAAAATACACCTAAATATGAGGTGTCACACTATCTCTCTAAGGACTACTTGAGGGGATTTACCTTCCGACTTCCACTAAGATAAGATATGAAATTTTTTTATATATGGGTGTAATTCTACTAACAAGTATGTTTCCAAGTTTGATTTCCCGCCTAAATTCTTCCGAAACTCTTGGGTATCGCAAAATCTCATACCCCACTTACGCTTTTTCAGCTTATCACCTTCAGGAGAGTTGATCCACTTATCCTTTCTTGCTAGTGCTTTCCAACCCGTACACAATTCTATCAATTTTGTGCAATAGCGATGTATAGCAAAATGTTGATCCTACTCAAATCCCCAAAATATTTCTCATTAGGGCTAAGCAAAAATCTTAAAATCTGTCTTCAACTCCGCTTCGGCTCCACTTCGACTCTGAGAAGTCGGAGTCAGAGGTGGAGTTGACCTGACTCTGACTCTACTCCAGCTCCGATACTGATATTGTACATATTTATAAATATATATATATATATATTTATATGTGTTTATATATATATATTAATCATATAAATTTCATATAACTATATCTTATGTAGTTAGTTAAACACAATACTATACTAGCATGAGCTGAGCATTATAAAATAATAGTTTAGCATTTGTAAACATCATACTATTACAATATTACTACCATGTAACACTAATTTGCTAATGTATAAATATAATAACATGTAATACTAATGGATAAATACTAATATATAAATTTATAATAACGTGTAATACTAATGTATAATATTTAAAGCATAATAACATGAAAATTTTATATAACTATATCTTATATAATTAGTTAAATTCAATAATATACTAGCATGAGCTAATTATTATAAAATAGGTAGTTAGTGATCATTGATTCTTTATCTTGCTTCATTAATGAAATTTTCTACTCGAGATCTTTTATATCATCTATATGTATTTGTAATTCAAGTCTTAGATTATAATCCATACACTTTAAATCATACAGATCTCGATAACCAGAACTATGAGCAAAATAATATTCCATAAAATTAAATGTAAAATAAAATGACAGTAAAATAACAATAATAACAATAACAATATATAAAATAACAATAACAATATAATATAATTGACAATGACTCTGATACCAAAGACGTAAATCCCAAGTAATATAAGATATGATAATATAATTAAGATAATATAGAAATATAGAAAGCTTGTAATAAAAGCAGTAACAATAAGCGGTATAACCAACTATATGCATGAGAACAATTAAAGCAGGCGGTATAACCGACCATATGCATGATAACAGATAAAAGAGATATACAAAATCAACTTTATTAAAGACATAATACTTACAAGGAGACTAATTCTCAGAAGAGTTGAAGACAGAAGACATGAAGAAGGAAATGAGAGCTGGTTTACAAAAGGTAAGCTTGGGAGAGTTAGGAGAGAATTGGACGAGAGAGGAAAAAGCTTCAGATGAGAGATTTTTCGAATGCCTTTCCTTTGTTATAAACTTCTATATATATAGACACTAAAACAGTACAACACAGTACGACACAGTAACTCTAATAATATATGAACAATACTATCACGTGAAAATCAATTTATACAAACAGTAACTTAAACAATAACTCTAATAATACATGAATAGTACCAACTTGTGAATAATATGTACAAAGTCTTTTGTCATTTTCTTGGATAATAGTCTTGAGCAGCGACAATAATCTGACTTGAACAGAGGAATTTTCAGTAACAATAATCTGACTTGAACAGAGGAAAGTAGTAATATTTTGGAATCACATAATCTGAGGGTCATAATTTGCCAATTCCAGTTCAAACGGATTTTGGGAATCCATCAAAGGTACTGGATGATAAAGCGAGTAATCTTGAGAATGAGAGGTGCCTGAGTGAGAGGCCTGTTGAGAAGGAGAGGCCTGAAGGTTACTGTAATGGAGATAATCTAGTTGGATGTTGTGCATCTTCTTTATCATCACTATCTGAAACTTGTGACATTGCTTCAGCTAATTTTTTCAAAGCTTTCTTGCTGGCAATGGATGCTAATTGTGCCTGAAATCTACTCCGTTGGATAAGTACTTATGGAGCTTTGGTCATTTTTTAAAACATTTTTAAGACATGATCATAATTGTATTTTTCCACTATTTGATAGAAATTTGGCGGGTCAAGAACATAATGGTTTTGAGAGAGGGATGAGGTTTGATAACATATTCCCATTTCATAATCCAATCTAATTTTGTTTTGAGAAAGAAAAGAAAAAGTAGTGAACAATGGCCCAATGCTGGTGGACTGTCAACTTGTGAAGTAAAAATTCAAAGACTTTCCCGAAGGGGGAGAGGAAGGAGAAGAGGTTCGGGTCTATAATGATCCCACCAAAGTGAAAACCATTTAGGAAGTGTCTTAATTTCTTGTAATTTGTCAAAATGAAAGAACCACGAATGACGCAAATTTTTGTTTTGTTTTAAAAACATTTTTGTCCATGCCTGCTGATAATCATAATAATCATAATAAGGTGGATCATAAGACTGAGAAAAATTTCTTGTCAAATAGGGATTTTTTCTCCATTGTTCCAAAGTGAGAACCTATTTAATGGTAACCTTATGAAAAGCAATAATTGAAGATGTAGGTGGAGATGGTTGAGTTTGAAGGGAACAAGAGATCTCAGAGAGAATAATTAAGTCGGAGTCTACTAATATGAATTCATAAAAATTTTGGGTTTTCTTAATGTTTTGCAGGATATAATGCCAATCTGGTAAAAGAAAAACATCAAGTAATTTTTGGGGATCAGACTTGTGTTGAATTTCAGGTTCGATGGGGATGACAGGGTGCTAGTGAGATTTAATGATAATAGGAGATGTAGAAAGCTGAGATAGTAATGGTGGACTAATAATCTGAGAAGGAGAATAGGAAGGGGAAACAACTTTGGAGTATGTGGGTAATTTTGGAGAAGATAATGGTGAGAATGGATTATATGATGGTCTAATATTTTGTGGTAATGACCCCAGAACCGTATATAGTCTTGGAGTTGCAGAAGGACAAGGTGAATGATAGGGAGGAGATGGTGGCAATACATAAGAAGATTTAGTCTTTACTTTGTACTTTGAGGAAGACATAATTTTCATTGTAAAAATTTTCGGGATAGAAAATCAGGAAGAGAATTAGATTCTCCTTTAATATGTTCGATATCAAAATAAAAAATACATAATATAGCTTGCCATCTAGCAAATATTTATTTAGCAACCAGGTTTTTCACATTTTTAATCAAAACTTCATTGGCTAATTTACAATCTATCCTAAGCAAAAACTTTTGATTTAACAAATCATCTTGAAATTTAGAAATATATAATACAATAGATAAAATCTCTTTTTTAATGGTACTATAATTCTTTTGGGCAGGATTCCAACATCCTAAATGGAATCAAACAATCTGTTCAGAATTATCTGATAATCTTTGTTTCATAATTCCTCCATAACCAAGATCAGAGGCATTTGTTTCAAAATTTTTTAAAGTATGAGGGAATGAGAGTCCCGAACATGGTAATTTCTTAACATGTGTTTTAATCTGTTTATAATATTTATATGCTTTTTTATCCATGGTGGTGGATTCTTTTTTAATCTCTTAAATAATGGTTTGCATAATGGCCTGAGAGATTGATAAAAATCTGCAACATAATTGAGACTTTCCAGGAATCTTTGTAATTGTTGTTTATCTTTTATTTCATCTGAAAATTTATCAGCAAACTCTATTGCTCTACTGATTGGAGTAATAATTCCTTTATAAATATCATGTCCAATAAACTTAATTTTGTTTTGAAATAGTTTTATTTTTTATGATGAAACAACTAATCCATTCTGTTTAATAATTTGGACAAAAGTATTTAAGTGCTTGTAGTGTTGTTCAATAGATGAGGAGAATATTAATACATCATCTATATAGACTATTGAAAAATGAGTAAAATGGATAAATATTTCGTTCATAATATTTTGAAATTCACTATGAGCGTTTTTTAATCCAAATGGCATAACGTTCTATTCATAATATCCAAATGGGACTGTAAAAGTTGTTTTATATCGATCTTTTTCAGAGATTTGAATTTGCCAGAACCCACTTTTCATATCAAATTTTGAAAATATTGTAGCATAATAAAGTCTAGATAATAAATTTTTCTTATTAGGGATTGTATATCTAATCCATTGTAATACTTAATTTAAATGTTTATAATTAATAACTAACCGAGGAACTCCTCTTTCTAATTTTGTCTGTTTTTTAACATAAAAGGCAGCACAACTCCAAGGTGATTTACTTTTCCTAATTAATCCTTTTGTTAATAATTTATTAATTTCCTTTTTGCAAAATTCTAATAATTCATTATTCATTTGAAATGGTTTGCATTTACTTAGAATATTTTTCTCAGAAAAGTCTTTCTCATAAGGTAATTCAACTATATGTTGTTTTCTATTCCAAAAAGCATTAGGTAAGTTAGAGCATACTTCTTTTTCAATTACAGTCTTAAAATTATCAATTTTTTGAGTTAATAATGGATTTTTTAATTGTTTTTCAATTCTTTTATATTTTAATTCTTATTTAAAAAAACTTATCTGTTTTTTTTTAATTCTATTTTTTTGTTAAAACATTAATCTCTTTGGTTAATGAAACTTCTTTTAAAGAGTTAATTTCCTTTGATACAGGAGAAAATATAAATTTAAATTGAATTTCTTGTCTAAATATTTTAGTGGAAATTCCTTCCTCTGTTACAAAGAAATGGTAAAGTAATGCAAGAAACAGATTTCCTAATATTACTTTGGTGTTAATATTTTTTACCAGAATAAATGTTGTTTTAAAACAAATTCCATTATTACAAATATGTGCATTAGATAATTTATAATTTATATTTAATTTTGTTTCATTAGCTTGAGATAATGTTTCTTTTGTTTTTTCAAAATATTTAGAAGGTATTAGTCATTCTTGTATACAATTGAAGTCTGCTCATGTGTCTAATAGAGTAATTGTAGTAAAAGAAAATTCTTGATTAATTGAAACCGTTACTTCCGTATACCATTTTTGAAAATTTATCTTATTAAGGATATTAATGAAGTTGTCTGTTTCATCTTTAATAACAATTGTTGAACAATCTCCTTATTCTTTATTTTGAGAATTATTTAAGTTGTTTTAATCTATTTTAAATAATATAATTTCTTGTAGTAATTGTTCATTTGAAACTTCTAGTTTAAGATTGGATGTTTTTAAAATTTTAATTTCTTGTTTTATCTCATTAATTTCTTGTTGTAGGTCTTGTAATGTGATTTTTTATTTTTTTGTTTTAAATCTCCCTACTATCTCTGAGAAATTATAGGGAGTTGAAGAGGTTACTGAAATGATTTGATTATTAAAAGTATCTTTTAGCTTTTCTAAATAATCTTTTATTTCCTGTTGATCTTTGATTTTATCTATTAATTCTAATATAATATGTTCTTGTCTTGAAAGTACATTAATAGTTTTATTACAAAAACAATTATTTTTATCTAAACAATTACAAACTTGTATCTCATCTTCTTCGGATTCGCTTTGAGAAAATTGTTCCGAAAGATTTGATTCTTTTAATTGATAGATTTCTTCTTCTTCAGAAGAGCTTTCCACTTCTTCACTTGAATGTATTATAAAAATATTTAATAATTTTTCTTTTAATGTTTTAGGTACATCTAATTCATTAATCTGTTGTTTAACCTTGCAATTTGATTTATAATGCCCAACTTTTACACATTTATAGCAAACAATCTGTTTTTTCTTTTTATTAGTATTTTTTTGGAGGTTTTATTGGTTTGTTATATATCTGTTTATCTTTTATTCTTTTATAAAGTTTTTTATATTTTTGTTTTTTGTTAGAATAATTCTTCTAAATTCTTTTTCCCTTTTTGTGTCTTCTTGAAGGAGCTAATAATGGAGTATAACCAAATTGTTCACAAAAGGTAGCTAATTCTTTTCTAGCAAATTTCTTTTCTTTATCCATTTGCTTTTTTAATCTTAAATCATTACACATAGTTAAACCAGTTATATTAATAATAGTTATTATATCAGCATATGTAAGACTATGAAAATCAATAGTACCATTTGACCTTACTAATGATTCTCGTACCTTTTGGGCAGAGTAATATGGAAGTCCAGCTATGAACTTTTCCTTCCAGTATGGTTGTTGGCAGTCATTTCTGATTATAACCTTAGTTAGAAATACATCTTTATACCAACGGAAATCAGATAATTGAGGACATTTTAAATTAATCAATAAATCACTGGTTCTTTCTTTGAATTTGACAGGATCACCAACAAAGTGTTTGGTTAATACATATATTAATATATTTACAGCATCTTCTAATGGTAATCAATTTTTTGTTTTAATAACTTGCATATTTTCATAATGTTTGTAAGCAGTTAATATTTGTGTTTTTTGATCATTTGAAAGGTAATGATCCCACCAGCCTTTTAGTTGGCTAGTAAACCCTGTGACAATAATATGTGCTACTTGGTGGTCAGTTTTTCTATTACTTTTATAGAAATTAGCTACCATAATCATTTCTTGGAAATGGTTTAATATTTCATACTCAGATAATCTATATATATTCGATTCATACAATACATTTGGTGCAAAAGCAAATCTTACTATATGTTCTCGTTTCTCGAATTGCATATCTGGAGAGGTAGGCCTCGGATACCAATTACGAGTAATAGAGGCATGCTCTTTAGAATCTTTGGTTGAATAAGTATTAGCATGGTCTCCTCTAATCTTATTTATTTGTAAGTCTAAATTTTTAAATTGATTTTCAATATTGCTTATTTCAAAATCAGATATTTCGGGAGAATCTGTTTTATTTAATACATTAATATGGGGTTGTTTTGAAGTAGATGCAGTATTACTAATAGTTAATTTCTCTAATTTGTTAGAGATTTGTTCTAATAGATCGTTTTTATTTTTAGAAAAAATGGTTTTTAAATGAGATGAGATCTCATGGAGAATGAATAAAGGGGTTTCTTTTGCTTCTTTAATAGTAGGATTAACAGGAGATATTCGGACTTCAATTCTTTTTAATTGTTTGTTCATGGTTTTTAAATATAAATTGGTGTAATTATTTTGTTGGATTATGTTATCAGTGTTTTTAACTTCTACTGAACTATTATGTTTTTTTTATTGGTGAGGCAAGTATTTGGGTATCTTTGATTGAATTCAATAGCTTCAAATGGAGGATATTTTTTATAAACAATTTGATTGTTTTCTTCTTTAATCCATTGGTTAGTAGTTCTGTTTATGGTTGATAATTTGTTTGATTTATAAATTTCAAACCATGTAAAGAAATGTATATTAATTTTTATTTCTTCCAAATACTGGTAATATTTTTCTTGAATATAATCTCTTTCTATTTTTGTAAAAGTCGAGAAAAATATTAATTTTTTATGACTATTTTATTCTTTCATATAATTTTGTTTGAGATTTCCTTATTAATTTTAAATTCTTCTTTATTCAAGGTGTATATTTGGGCATCATCTCCAATCACTTGAGAATATGTTGGAGAAAAAGGTTCATTTTCAAGATTATGAGAGGTGGATGCCCCATTTGGATGACTAGCAGGATGACTAACAGTGTGACGCCCCGACTCCCACGTACAAAACAACACAGGAGTCATGACGTCAGGATGGTGACAACACGGGTTACACATCCCAATGATAAGTGCTCAAGTATGTGCAACGTGCAACCAGAGCACCAAAGAGTCGCAGCAGTAAAAATAAATAAGTCTACTAAGTACCAGAATTTTGTTTAATACAAAATTATCCAAAATAAATATCCGAAAATACAGCAAAAGCCAAAAACATACGTGAGCGGAAAATAAATTTCATAATCCAAATTGATAATAACCACATGTCACCTCTTCCAGGGAGTCGATCCCACAAGCTCCACAACCTCACCTGTAACAAAATCTACAGTACCATAAAATGGTACCGCATGTAAGTAATAATCCAAACAATCCCCAAGATCAAAATACATTAATGCTACCAACCATGTATGCATATGATGAAATATGCACCAAATCCAAAATATCATTTTCCTCAAAAATAGATATTTTTTAAACACACGCCAAAATCTCATTTTTGGCCCAAAAACATAATCCGTCATTTTCCCAGAAAATGATTTACACAAAAATATTTATCGGACACTGTAGGCGAGAATCACAGGCGGGACTCTACCACCATCCCTGCTTACCACCATCCCTACCGCGTGCACCATAGGCAGGAATCACAGACTGGACAACACCACCATCCCTACTTACCACCATCCCTACGCATACACCGTAGGCGGAAATCTCAGGCGGGACTATACCACCATCCCTACAGTCTTTTTCCCTTTTCTCACAAAAATCCAGTTTTCCAATGAACACATGAACATGAATGTAATTACACGAAAACCCAGTTTTCAATTTACAAATATGAACATGCGTGCAATATGTAATGTACCAAACCAACAACAATAGATAACCAACCCATTCCAATAACTAAACACAGAAATAACTCCGTCCTCAATCCATCCGACCCCCATAACTCCTCGAGCTCAGTCCGGCACAACCAACCAATCACAATAATAATAAATGAGTTAGCGCAAAAATATATTAAAATCTCAAAAGATGTTTGGAAAAATACTTACAGCGCTATAATATAATTTTCGGAGGATTACAGATTAGCTGGAAGCACCAAAACAGCAACTCCACAGTGTAAAATACACTGTGGCCGTGGATTTTAAAAACCCACTTTTGAACGGGGTCAAATCAAGACTTGAAATTGATAGGGTAGAGCCTAGGGAGGTCGGTGAAGCTAATGGTGGTGGCCTTTGGCCGTGGGTGGCGGCATAAGGGGTGGTTTAAGGCCAAAAAGGGTCAAATCGAAGTTGTGGTTAATGCGGCTTCACTGGTGACGGATCGGGGTCGGGATTGGGTCCATTGGGTTGCTGGGAGGTAGAGGAAGATGTGGTGAAGAAATGGTGGCCGGACGGCGGCACAGCGACGCAAGGAACGCCGCGGCTTTGAACGGTGCGTGCGGGCAAACGACGGCGTTAGCCGGCCTGAGATCGGAGGGGTAGGGTTGCCGGTCGGTGGGGAGTTGAATGGGCTGGGTAGTGAGGTACACGGCGGCGGGCGGTGGCATCGACTGGGTGAGAGGTGTTCGGCTGAAGGAGAGAAAGGAGAGAGAGAAGGGGTAGGCCACGCAGGAGGGAAGAGAAATGGGGGAAAAAGAAAAAAAGGAAGAAAAGAAAAAGAGAGAGAAAGAAAATGGAAAAGAAAAATGAAGGAAAAAAATGAGGTCCAATCCCCACATCTTGGGTCACAAAATGATCCAACGAAAATTATTTTAAAACAATTAATTAAATAAAATAATTTAAACGCAGTGAAAGACTTAAATAAAACAATAATAACTTTAAAATCCATAAACAAACCAATTTAAATTAAAGATCAGTTTAAATGCCAAAATAGTAATTAATAATAAGAAAACAAATTAAAAATAATTTTTTCAACTTAAAAATATTATAAAATAATATTCTAAAACTTCCATAATTTTAAAACAAGAGAACCAATTTCTAAATTAATTAAAATAATCATTCAATAAAAATATACTAAAATACGGGGTGTTACAAACAGTGTAGACTGGTGTATCAATAATATTTTCGGGAATAATTTTCCTAATTTGTGTATCTATACTCTAGGATCTATTGTCAAAATTTTGAAATTTTGATGTAAGAACAGATCGAGGTGTACTATAACTAGAAGGTGTTGGAGAAGAATAATGTGAAAAAGATCTTCTAAAAGCTAGTAATAAAACTATTATGATAATATAAGCTAGTAATATAATTAAACAGAATGGATTAGTTGTTTCATCACCAAAAATAAAACTATTTCAAAACAAAATTAGGTTTCTTGGACATGACATTTATCAAGGAACTATTACTCTAATTAGTAGAGCAATAGAGTTTGCTGATAAATTTTCAGATGAAATAAAAGATAAACAACAATTACAAAGATTTCTGGGAAGTCTCAATTATGTTGCAGATTTTTATCAATCTCTCAGGCCATTATGCAAACTATTATTTAAGAGATTAAAAAAGAATCCACCACCATGGACAGAAAAGTATACAAATATTATAAAACAGATTAAAACACATGTTAAGAAATTACCATGTTTGGGACTCTCATCCCCTCATACTTTAAAAATTGTTGAAACAGATGCCTCTAATCTTGGTTATGGAGGAATTATGAAACAAATATTATCAGATAATTCTGAACAGATTGTTCGATTCCATTCAGGATGTTGGAATCCTGCCAAAAAGAATTATAGCACCATTAAAAAAGTGATTTTAGCTATTGTATTATGTATTTCTAAATTTCAAGATGATTTGTTATATCAAAAGTTTTTGCTCAGGATAGATTATAAATCAGCCAAGGAAGTTTTGATTAAAAATGTGAAAAACCTGGCTGCTAAACAAATATTTGCTAGATGACAAGCTATATTAAATATTTTTTATTTTGATATCGAACATATTGAAGGAGAATCTAATTCTCTTCCTAATTTTCTATCTTGAGAATTTTTACAGGAAAAATTATGTCTTCCTCAAAGTACAAAGTATAGACTAAATCTTCTTATGCATTGCCACCATCTCTTCCCTATCATTCACCTTGTCCTTCTGCAACTCCAAGACCATATACGGTTCTGGGGTCATTACCACAAAATATTAGACCATCATATAATCCATTCTCACCATTATTTTCTCCAAAATTACCCACATACTCCAAAGCTGTTTCCCCTTCCTCTTCTCCTTCTCAGATTATTAGCCCTCCATTACTATTTCAGCCTTCTACATCTCCTATTATCATTAAATCTCACTGGCACCCTGTCTTCTCCATCGAGCCTGAAATTCAACACCTGTCTGACTCCCAAAAATTACTTGATACTTTTCTTTTACCAGATTGACATTATATCCCGTAAAACAGTAAGAAGACCCAAAATTTTTATGAATTCATATTAGTAGACTCCGACTCAATTATTCTCTCTGAGATCCCTTGTTCCCTTCAAACTCAACTATCTCCACTTGCATCTCCAATTATTGCTTTTCATAAAGTTACTATTAAATAGGTTCTCACTTTGGAACAATGGGGAAAAAATCCCTATTTGACAAGAAAGTTTTCTCAACCTTATGACCCGCCTTATTATGATTATTATGATTATCAGCAGATTATTGTCGCAGCTCAAGACTATTATCCAAGAAAACGACAAAAGACTTTGTACATATTATTCACGAGTTGGTACTATTCATGTATTATTAGGGTTACTGTTTGTACAAATTGATTTTCATGTGATAGTACTGTTCTTGTATTATTAGAGTTACTGTGTTGTACTGTGTTGCACTATTTTAGTGTCTATATATATAGGAGTTTGTAACAAAGGAAAGGTATTTGGAAAATCTCTCATCTGAAGCTTTTTCCTCTCTTGTCCAATTCTCTCCTAGCTCTCCCAAGCCTACCTTTTGTAAATCAACTCTCCTTTCCTTCTTCATGTTTTCTGTCTTCAACTCTTCTGAGAATTAGCCTCCTTGTAAGTATCATTTTTTAATAAAGTTGATTTTGTATATTTCTTTTATCTTTTATCATGCATCTGGTAACACTTTATAATTAAGTTAGAAACTAATATAATAATATGTAATACTTTAGTAGATAAAAAACATGTAATTAAATACTATTGTACCTTATGTCGTGTTGTATATCTATATATATATATTGATATTATTATGTGCCTTATCTCCAGTTGTATGTCCACTAAGTTCCCAGACCACCTAGTAATAATGACAGCTTGAGACAGTAAACCCACATGCGTTCCACTGATCTGTATTGTTTATAAGCAAACAGTGAAATCCGATCATTACCTTGATTAAGGGGTTGCTAATTAAGAGAGAGAGAATTTTTAGATTTTAAAGGTACATTAACATAAACAAAGATGATCGTAAGCAATAATTTCTTGATCCACAATCTCTATTTGGGTTGAGAGAAGTTGTGAAAAGGCAATTAGCCAGTCCACATCTGGGTGCTCCCCAGTCCCCACACAATTAGCCAGTTGTGAGAAGGCAAGTCAAGCACCTACCGTTTCTTCTACATTGTAACAAAGGAATGCAAAATAGAGGAAGATGATATTGCAGAGAGAAAGTTTCCTCGGATATTGAATGATGCCAATGATACAAATATATACAACAGTAACCAAATAATATTCTAACTAACTTATTCTATACAATGACAATATTGCCCTTTATATACAGCTCATTACAGAAGTGACAAATAACAAATAAGCAGAGTAACGGAATTCAGGTACGCTTGCCATCTTCCTCTTCATTTACGTGGTGCTGTGATGATTTATCCTCTAATACCCCCCCGCAAGATGGAGCGTAAAGATTTACGACTCCCATCTTGGATAAATGAAAACTGAGAACCGTAGAGGATAAAGCCTTTGTCATGATGTTGGCAAGTTGATTGGAGCTTGAGACATATCGAGTACATATGTGGCCTGCCTGAATTTGATCTCGTATTAGATGGCAGTCGAGCTCAATATGTTTAGTTCTTTCGTGAAAGACGGAATTTGCCGCAATATGGATAGCGGCTTGGTTGTCACAGTGTAGTAAAACAGGCTGAGGATGATGGACGTGGAGTGCAAACAGAATGTATCTCAGCCAGGTTAATTCAGTGCATGTGACAGCCATTGAACAGTATTCAGCTTCTGCTAATGACTTAGATGCAACAGATTGTTTCTTGGATTTCCAAGAGATCAAGGAAGATCCAAGAAAAATGCAGTAACCACTAACAGAACGTCTCGTGTCAAGGCAAGCTGCCCAATCGGAATCGCAATAAGCCTCAAGATGTAAAGCTGAAGAACTAGGGAACAGACGTCCCTGACCTCGTGCAGCTTTAAGGTATTGAAGGACTTTATGGGCTGCATGTAAATGAGCATCAGTAGGATTTGCCATGAATTGACTCAAATTGTTGACACTAAAACAAATATCAGGCCAAGAGACTGTAAGGTATAGGAGCCTTCCAATAAGACGTCGATAAACACTTGGATCAGGTAATGGAGTGCCAGTTGCTTGAGTAAGATTGAGGTTTTGTTGCATTGGACCCTTAGCAGGTGTGCTACCTAAGGTGCCAGAATCTGCAAGAATATCTAGTGTGTACTTCCGCTGGCATAGATGGATGCCTCTTGATGATCTAGCAACCTCTATGCTGAGAAAGTAGCGTAATGTTCCAAGGTCCTTAATCTGAAAATGCCTGTGAAAGAGAGACTTCAACTCATGCACAGCAACAATGTCACTACTGGCAACCAAGATATCGTCGACAAATACAAGGATGACAACAAATGTGCCATTAAAGTCACGGGTGAAAAGGCTATAGTCAGCCTTGGATTGAGAGAAACCTGCAGCCAGAAGGACATTGGAAAATTTGGAATACCATTGCCTCGATGCTTGTTTGAGGCCATACAAGCTTTTTAGTAATTTACATACTTGAGTGGGGGACCTGTGTAGCCGGGTGGCTTATTCATATAAATATCTTCATTCAAATCCCCATGCAAGAAGGCATTATTTACATCGAATTGATGAAAATGCCAATTTTTAACTGATGCAATAGCTAAGAGACACCGTGCAGTAACCAACTTAGCCACGGGAGAAAAAGTCTCTTGATAGTCCACTCCCTCAAGTTGGGTAAAACCACGAGCCACTAGTCTTGCCTTGAGTCGTTCAACACTCCCATCAGAGTTATATTTAATTTTATAGATGTATTTGCAATCAATGGGAACTTTGCCAGGAGGCAAATCGTAAGTTGCCAAGTCTGATTCGCCTCCAAGGCTGCTAATTCAGTATCCATGGCTTTACACCATCCGGGGTCTTTAAGGGCTTGCTTATATGTTTTTGGTTCAATGTGAGTGGAAATAGTAGTTGAAAAAGCTTTATAAAATGGAGAAAAATGCTGGTAAGAAATGGAGTTATGTAGAGCTGAAGATGTACCTAATGGTGAACAGAGCAGCGTGTTCAACGTCGAGATGTGATGAGTTAGAGTAGTTTGATGGCAATGGTAATCCTACAGGTACTCAGGAGCACACCTGGTTCTAGTTGTCTTGCGAAGAGGCATTGGTAAAAGTGAAGGTTGATGGGAAGTAGCAGGAGTTAATGGTGATGGATAAATGGAAGGCTGTGTTGGGGATGAAGTAGGAGGGGAAGAACAGGGAGCTAAAACTGTGGGAGGGGGAGAATTATTTTCTGGAATGATAGGTGCAGGTGAGGGAGTAATGAAGTGGGAGGAAGGATCAGATTGTGGTGGGGGCAGGAATAGAAACTGAATGAGGTAGTGAAGAAATTAAAGGAGAATTGATAGAGGTGGAAGGTGGATCAGAAGGTGAAATGATAAATTGAAATGGAAAAATTGTTTCATGGAAATGGACATCTCGGGATAAAAAAATCTGATGTGTTTGGAGATCAAGTAATTTATATGCTTTAACTCCAAAAGGGTAGCCTAAAAACACATATGCTCATCCTCTAGGATCAAAATTTTTGCGCCCATGTGATAGGGTAGAAGCATATGCAAGGCAACCAAAAACTCTCAAGTGTTTGTATTGGGGAGGGGTTTGGAAGAGGGATTCATAGGGTGTTTTGTTATGAAGAAGAGGGGTAGGGGTACGGTTAATAAGGTAGACTGCTGTGAGAACACAGTCAATCCAATATTGGGGTGGAAGGTGGGATTGAAACATTAAGACTCGGGCAATATTCATTATATGTTGATGCTTTCTTTCGACTCTTCCATTTTTTTGGGGTGTTTCTACACAACTCCTTTGGTGGATAATGCCTTTAGCTTGAAAAAACTCATTCATTCGAAACTCGGCTCCATTATCACTTCGAATGGTTTTGATTTTGGTTTGGAATTGGGTTTCAATTAAGCTGTAAAAAGCCATAAGGCAAGACCTGGTATCAGATTTATTTTTAAGCATATAAACCCATGTTGTCCGAGAATGGTCATCAACAATTGTGAAAAAGAAGCGTGATCCATCTACTGCAACAATGGAGTTGGGACCCCATATATCACAGTGGATAAGGTCAAAATTATTTAAAGCAGAATGTGCAGAAATTGGGAAAGAAACATGTCGTTGCTTAGCCAGAGGACAAATTGAACATGGTATTTGATTGTGAAAAGTTTGATTGTGTATCACAATAGGATCAGTAATTAAAGCTAGTCTTGAAAAAGAAATGTGGCCTAAACGATAATGTCATAAATCACATGAGGAAATATTGTGAGTAGTGGAAGCAGAAAGAAGTGAGGTTGAGTGATGAAAGTAAGGCAGTGCTTCAACTAGAGCAGATGGTGACACCCGAGACCTGAGAAGGTGATACAAACCGCCTCTAACTTCACCCATCCCAATCGTTGTCCATGATGCTAAGTCCTGGAAAAAACAAGCATTGGATAAAAAAATTAGACAGCAAGAATGATGTTGAGTAAGTTTCTTGGCAGATAGCAAATTGAATTTGAACGAAGGCACACACAAGACGTGAGTTAAGACTAGATGCTCAAATAATCTTACGACACCAATGTGGGTAACAGGAACATCTTGGCCATTTGGGAGTTTGACTTGATAGGAAACTGTGGCTGTGATAGATGTAAAAAGGGAGGTACAACAGATCATATGATCTGTTGCACCAGTATCAATAATCCAAGGTGAGACGTGTGTGTGATGAAATGAGATTACTTGAAAGTCGTAATTTATTACATTACTTTGGTTGTTTGTGACATGATATCTTGAATGCATGCAATTAGCTTGGCCCAAAACATATTTTTGCTTCAATTGAAATTAAATCTATAAAATATAAAATTAAATGATAACTCTAAATATAAATAAACCTAATAAAGTTGCTAACTAATAATTCTAACCTATTAACAGTAGTATAAATTATTACATATTAATCTAAAACTATTAAAAAATTAATTTAAAAATATTACAAATCATCAAATAGCCTGAAATTGAGATACATCTAAAAAGAAGAAGAAAGAGGTAACAACACGTAGCCACTAGCAAGCATTTGCCAACTCTAACATCATAAGACCTAAAACAAAAAGCAAAAAAAAAAAAAAAAAAGAAAAGAAAGAGGAGGATATGAATGATAGGATGTCTCAAAAAGAAAAATAACGTCAATTAAGAAAAACTAACAACACATGTACAAACTACAAAAAATTAATTAACAAAGTAACTAACAAACCAATGGTGTATCAAAGTCAAATCACGATTGATGTAAATTGAGATGGAGCCTCTTTTCCTAAGCTGCTCCAATAATTGAATTTGAAATTAAGTTTGTCAGATAAATTAAACACAATCTATTGTAAGCAAAATCAAAGTAATGAATTAAGAGTGATTACCGCTTCTAAGGTGATCAACATCCTCCTCGTCGTAGCTCTCAACAAATTATACCACCTCTAGAATTGGCTTCCATTTGATCTAATTTTGAGTGCAAATCAAAGTCTCCATATTGCTAGGAGACAATGAACTCCGAAATAGTTCTAATATGCGCCCTTGGTGCTAAATGTGAACTCTGAGGCTACGGTATAAGTAAGGATAATCAAAATACTGTGGGCTATCTCTCTAAGGACTACTTGAGGGTATTTACCTTCCGATTTCCACCAAGATAAGATATCAAATTCCTTTACATATGGGTGTAATTCGATTGACAAGTATGTTTTCAAGTCTAATTTCCCGTCTAAATTCTTCTGAAACTCATGGTTATCGCCAAATCTCATACCTTACTTATGCTTTTTCAACCTATCAACTTCAGGAGGAGGCAGAGTGGTGGATGGTAGAACCTCTAAAACAACCGCCCTGAATGCGATGAATTCATCATTCAACCTATTATGAGTGCCCTTAACCCTTAGCACAAGTTGATCAACTCATCCTTTCTTGCTAGTGCTTTCCAATCCATACACAATTCTATCAATTTTATACCGTGGGTCAAAAAGAATAGCGATGTATAGCGAAAAGTTGATCATACTCAAATCTCCCAAATATTTCTCATTAGGGTTAAGCAAAAATCTGAAAATCCAACTCCGACTCCGCTCCGGTTCCACTCTGATTTCGACAAGTCAGAGTTTTTTTTCCCTAGGAAGTCGGAGTCGAAGTCAGAGGTGGAGCTGAACCGACTCTGATTCTACTCCGACTCCGACTTTGCCCTCAAACTCCCACACCGATATTATACATATTTTATAAATATATATGTGTTTATATATATATTAATCATATAAATTTATATAACTATATCTTATGTAGTTAGTTAAACCCAATACTATACTGGCATGAGCTGAGTATTATAAAATAATAGTTTAGTATGTGTAAACATCATACTATTACAATATTACTATCATGTAACACTAATTTGCTAATGTATAAATATAATAACATGCAATACTAATGGATAAACACTAATATATAAATTTATAATAACGTGTAATACTAATGTATAATAACTAAAGTATAATAACATGAAAGTTTTATATAACTATATCTTATATTGTTAGTTAAATTCAATAATATAGTAGCATGAGCTAATTATTATAAAATAATATATTTATACTATAATATATATAGACTAAATTGACTAATAATAGTTTAGTATATGTAAACATCATACTCTTACAAAATTACTACCATGTAACACCAAATTACTAATGTATAACTATCATAATATGTAATACTAATGTATAACACAAAAATGCATAATAACACGTGATACTAATGGATAAACACTAATATATAAATTTATAATAACATGTATAATAGCTAAAGTATAATAATATGTAATAGTAATGTTTAATAACTAAAATATAATAACATGCAATATTAATGTATAATAACATATAATAGTAATGTATAATAATCAATGGTCCAATATGTAATTCAATGTAATACTAATATATAATAACTAATGTATAATAATATGTATACTAATGTATAATCACTAGTATAATTACATTAAAAATAGAATACTAAATCTTTATATAATTAAGTTAGAAACTAATATAATAATATGTAATACTTTAGTAATCAACAACATGTATTCAAATAAAAGATTACGAGTGCAAGCTTATAGCCGGCAATCACACCCGTTGCGCAGAACATTGCGCAGAAAAAGACAGTCAATTTTAAGTTAAAAGAGAACTAGGGATCCCCGAAGTTCTATAAAATTTAGCAAGAATAGCAGAAAACTACCTGTGCAGGCCAACGAAAAAAACAGTTATTATACAGGGCTTACAAACGAACAATTTTAAAATATAAACGCCGCCGTTGTCGGAGATCGAATCCGGGTCACCCTGGTGACAGGCGGGAATACTTACCACTATACTACTACGACTTTGTGTAGGAACGAGGTATGCGTTCTATATAGTTTGAAGTAACACTTGAACTCATTTGCCATGACCATGGTTTAATTTGGGCTAGATGTTCTTATAGGCCTCGAAAGATGGGCTGCAATTGACCCAAGAAAATTATTAGAATAATTCCCTGCTAACTTTGATATGAGGCTTTTTATTATGGTATATTATAATATGAGAAATCTGGAAAATCTAGCAGATGCTGTTGGGCTCCTCGATCTGATTTAGAATTCCAATACGTGATATTTTAAAGAAAAAGATTAAAGAAAACATTGTTACACAGAAGGTTAGAAACGACTAGAGAATATAGATCATTTGATCAAAGCCTGCATCAATTATGATTAAGATTCTAAATAAACAGATGCTTCTAAATATTGATCTCTCATGTACGAATATTTCCGGCTGCCATGCATCGATCTCTGGTTAGTATGACCATTTCCGATCGAAATGCATGCTGCAGTTTCATTTTGCAGACATCAGTAAAAACTGGAAAATGGAAAGATATATAACCCCCCAAGATATATTCTCAGTATCTGAAAAGATGAAGTTCATGCAGATTAAGTAGATGGAGCCTCATTTCACGTGCGGACTAAGCTTCTTCTGGCTCAATTATTATATCCATATTAATTGTTTCAAGATTTACCTTAAATATTAACACCACTCAATTTCATATCTATTTCATATCTGGGAATCGGCGATCATTAATATTGACGGCAACCTTTAGGGGGACTTCGATATATTTTTGGATTTTCATGACTTGTGGCCGTAGTTTAACAAGCAATAAAGGAAATAGGAAAAATATAAAGAGAGAAGGAACAAAGTACCAAAAAGAAATTTACAACTCTTTTTAATAATGTTTAGATATACGTACGTACGTAGGATATGTAGAATAGGGGGTAAAAATTCATATAAACTCAGAAAAGAAAAACGCTCAAAATGTGTTCCTTTTCCCTTGGATTTATTAATCATGCACGTTTATTTTGCATAATTCTATAAACATACTTATATATGATTCACAATTCAAATTGTACTTGATGTTTTCAGATCAAGAAATGCATTAGGCCCTGAAAGACGTGAATTAATTAGATCATATATAAATATATATATATATATATATATATATATATATATATTTATATATGCTTTAAGCTGGTACCTAAGTCAATCATATATAAGCATATTTTGTGATCATGAACTGGATAAGATGAACTTTTCCCTTGTTGTACTCAAATGTCGCATGAACTTATCATATTCATGTATAGTACTTGAAGCTACCTACAAGTTAAAATTGAATTAGGCACCTTAGTTTATTGAATTCTTGATTTCTTGCGACTCAAATGATCATCTCTGCAAGTTATCGTTAGTACCCGAAATTGACCTTGCTATTCGTCGTTGATTTCTTCGACCGCCGCCTTTTGAGAAATGAATATTTTTCGCATTTAAATGTAATTGGAATTCTCTCTAGTTCAAGAATTGTAATGTCTATATATATCATTTGTACACATGATATATTGGGAATTTATAATTAGTTACTTTAGTTGGGGATCATATATAGCTGATCCCCGTATCCAATGCTAGAAGACCTAACTAGGCCCACGTTGGCTTTATTGTATTCACCTATCATTCTCACCAAATTCTCTCAAGTCACACCTACAATTCTCACATACGTTAAGTACTGTATAATGCATGATGTCTCATTGTCCATAACCAGTAAATGGGACCATTTTTATGCTAAGGCGTACAAATTTGAATTCTATGGGTTTTTCAAATGTTGACAATTAACTTGGTCCATGACTCATGAATTGCATGTCGTTGGTGCGAGGTCTCATATGAACAAGTACCTGCGTCATATCCAAGAAAGCACAAACAGATCAAGTTGAAGAATGTTTATGATCTGGTGACTTTTCCAAGGTCGTGATCCCAGCTGACACGTACTACGCATTGTTGGAATTTGGAATCATGAGCCTATAAATACCTTCCAATTCTTGTTAAAATGATATCAAGATCGCAAAATCCTAATTTCAAAGGCTCTTAAGATCTCTCTCACTCTCTCTCTCTCTCTCTGAGTACTCTCTCTCTCTCTCTCGCTCGAGCTCTCTCATACCTGAACCTTAATTATTCTCCATGGAAACAACAACTGTAGCCCTGCAGCCTTCAACTTTTGGAAAACTGATCACCGTTCTCAGCATTGATGGTGGAGGAATTAGAGGAGTTATCCCAGGAACTATCCTCAGCTTTTTAGAATCTGAACTGCAGGTCGACTATATTACTCTATAGCAACATGCATGTTAATATGATCAAGAGCATATTTCACGTTCAGAATATCACGCATTCCATTTTTATTTTTAGTCGACTCATGCTGATCATACTGCACCATATATATGCATGGATTAACACCCACACATTAATTAGTATAGAAACACCAAAACATATATACATTATTATTTAGATTATATCTTAATTTGTTTGGTAATGGTGCAGAAACTGGACGGTGAAGATGCAAGAATCGCAGATTACTTTGATGTGATTGCGGGGACAAGCACAGGCGGTCTTGTGACTGCCATGCTGACAAGCCCAAATGAAAAGAACCGACCCTTGTTTGCCGCCAAGGATATCAAGGACTTCTACCTAAACCAATGCCCTAAAATATTCCCACAAAACAGGTGAACTCTATTTATTTATTTATTTTTATTGTATTTAATTCCACAACTCGTTTTACAGTCATTAACAGGAACTCGATCATGATATATTTGAATTCCAGTTGTTCATGGTTCCCTCATGTTACAAAGATAATGAAAGCTTTATCCGGACCAAAATACGATGGCAAGTATCTACACAGCCTTGTCAAGGAAAAACTTGGAAGCACAAGGTTGCACCAGACATTGACCAATATTGTCATCCCAACATTTGACATCAAGCGGCTCCAGCCAACTGTCTTCTCCAGCTTCGAGGTTCGTAGAACTACTATTTAAAATCACGTTTCCATATTTTCCATTCACAAGCGATATGAGCGATGTTCTTGATGACCATTGAGTTAGCTAGAAAGTTATAACCTTCCATTTAATGGAGCTGAGTTCTAATTATAACTTCCAATTTTAATCTGATTTTTCCATGCACCAGGTGAAGAGAGACCCAAGCTTAGATGCCTTACTCTCGGACGTATGCATCGCAACCTCCGCAGCACCAAGTTATCTTCCCGCTCATTACTTTCAAACAAAAGACCCCGCAGGAAAAGTTCGAGAGTTTAACCTAGTAGACGGTGGCGTTGCTGCAAATAATCCTGTACGTACGTACATATCATATGACATCATATATCCTACACATGCAAACAAATCTAAATTCCCATTTCCTTTTTCTTTAGAAGATTAATTTACTAAATTTGTGCATAAATAATATTCTAGGCTTTGATTGCCATCGGTGAAGTAACGAAGGAGGTCACTAAAGGAAATCCAGACGTCCTTCCCCTGAAACCGATGGAGTACGAAAAGTTTCTGGTAATATCATTAGGAACTGGATCTTCAAAAGTTGCGAATAAATTTAATGCGCATGAGGCAGCTAAGTGGGGCATTTTGAACTGGCTAACCAATGGTGGTTCCACACCTATTGTTGATATATTTACACAAGCAAGTGCGGATATGGTCGACTTGCACCTTTCTGTTGTTTTCCAAGCCCTTCAGTCAGAGCAAAGCTATCTACGGATTCAGGTATATATTTTTATTATTATTATTCATGGCCGCCAATATTTCTCCATAAACGGATGCATGCACGCATGCCAATATATATAATGAAATTCAGAAGCCTTTGATCAATTCAACCTTTCTAATTCATGACTACCTGCCCTGTATTTACAGGACGACAAGTTGACTGGGGATGTCTCTTCTGTGGATATAGCCACAAAGAAGAATTTGGATGATCTTGTGAAAGTTGGTGAAGAGTTGCTAAAAGAGCCAGTTTCTAGGGTGAATTTGGAAACTGGACTTTTCGAGCGTTCTGGCCATGAGACTAATGAAGAGGCTCTCAGAAGGTATCAAGCTATATATAACTCTATATAATTAATTAAATTTGACAATTGCTTAATTTGATGAATTCTATTAATTAGTTAATTATCACGTTTATAAACTCGATGTCAGTCAAATGGAATATTTATCAAACTCGATTTTTTCTTGCAGGTTTGCGAAAATACTATCCGAAGAGAGACAGCTTCGCCATGCTAAGTCCCCTAATGGACACGCCGCAAATTTCAGATGATGTTACAGTGCTTTATGTGCGATCAAAGAAATTGTTTGTGTCATGAATAGATATTTGATTAATTCTTTTATTTGTTGAAAGTTGTGGACAATTATTGTAAGGTTGAGGTGGGGGCACATAATAATCCACCATTTGACCCAGTCATTTCATTTGATGTAATTTAATTTTCTGTTTTTCTTCGATTTTTTTATTGTTTGATCAATAAAAATAAGGCAATTACCTGCCAACTATGGTTTTTAGAGCATTTTCTCTCAATCAAATTGCAACTTTCTTGGAACTATTGTTCTTGCATGAAACTATACATTGATATATATATTGTATCATGAGTTCGATCCCTGTCCTAATTATAAGTTTCACTCTCACTACCCGTCAGTATTTCTGCATGATCTTTGCCTCAGATTCACCTACATGACAAATGCCATGCACGCAGATATCTTATATGCAGATTCACTGTCCTCTAGCTAGCTAGGGATCGAATGGCCGGTTTTAAGTAATAATGTATACTTCCTAATTAGTCTGAATGAGTACACTAATAATGTATAAAATAAGCAACAATATGTAATACGTCACCTTCCCATGTAGTTTCTAGAAAAAGCAACAATATGTTCTGATCATTTGGTTACACAGATCATAAGATGAGATGAGATAAAAAATCTGTGAATATTAATGAGATAATTTGTCAATAGCAATAAGATAGTTTTTGAATAGTAGTGAAATAGTTTGCGTTAAGATGTTTTATGAGGTTTTAGAGAATGTGAGAGAAAAAGTTGAATAAAAATATTATAAAATTAAAATATTGTTAGAATATATTTTTAATATTAATTTTGTTTTGAAATTTGAGAAAGTTGAATTGTATTTTGTTTAGAAATTTGAAAAAGTTCATGTAATGATTAGATGAAAAAGTTAAAAATTTCAAAATTTGAAATTAAAATGTGTTTGTATTTGAATGGTTTTATTTAGATGGTGAGATGAGATTAGATGGATTGTGACTATTTGTAAAACCAAACTAGGCTATGCAATTTCATATATTTACAGCTGATAATTCGATGTCCAAGTTTATGAATATACTTAAGCACGCGCTGTGCAGACCGCTGATCACCATATATATTAGAGAGAGTTTTGTTACACAATCTCTACCATACTCCACACTCCATATTTTTTTAAAATTTTTTTTGAGTCTATTTTTTTAAACTATATCAAATTTTCTATTTACTATTCATATAATAAATATTTCATAAAAAAAAAGATAAAAAAAATTAAAAATAAAATATGGTGTGTGAAGTATGGATGAATAGTAAGAGATTGTAAATATATTTTGTATTAAAAATCTCGTTGCACGTACGTGTTGCTTGGATTCGACGTAAGTTGAACGCTCGATCGCTTTCATCAACTGCATGCAATTAAAGACTTACACAATAGTATATAATATATATAGCTTTGACTAAGCCAAATGTTTGACTGTATTGATTCCTGATTGTGTGACTGAGGACCCGGCGCCACATCCAGGTCAGATTTCTACACTACGGTCGATATTACGTATGTAAACAAGACGGGTACTGATCTTTTATTAATTGTCGAGATCATGACCACAAACTTTAATGAGTATGCTACTTATTATTCATTTTTATCATTCTCTCATCATCTCATAATGTGACATTAGATAATTAGAAATTATTTATTATATTTTACTTGTGAACCTATTATCTAATATTACATCATGAAATGATGAGAGGATGATAAAATGATGATGAATAAATTTTTTCGACTTTAATTAGGTTTGTAGAAAACAGAGAACACACAAGGTTACAAGAGTGTCGTACGTACATGTTTATAAATAGTGTTTTATTGGACTTCATGGTTAGGGGTGGGCAGTGGGCCACCGCATTCGGTCTGTCCGTCCCCAGCCCCCTCGTGTATTTCCCCCTCTTTTCTCTAATATTCTCTCTCAGTCTCCCTTCCTCGAGTCTTGTATTATACCCTATGGTCACCATCACCGTCACCACCAGCTCCATCCAATCGCCATTTGTTGCATTCCCTCTCTACCTCTCGCCGTCGCCCTAAGTATCTTTCTTTGGAAGCTCTCTTTCTCTCGGCTTGCCCGACATCTAAATGGGGGCACCCACCCATGGTGACGACTCTCGTCCCCGCTTCCGTGCCCATGCAGGGGTGGTGTTGGTTGCCAACCTTTGAGAGGGTGCGGGTAGCACCCTTATTCGTGATGACATTTGTATGAATATAGCTACAAACTAAATGAGTAATTAATTAATTGATTAAGTTAGGACTCCTGATCGAGTACCTCAATTGTGATAGGTGCTAGGATTTTCGTGTGTATAATAGGTGACTAAACTTTGGTTGAAAATTTAGACCAAAAGATTAAAACCACAAGAGAAATTAATTTTAAGCTGTCTAATTCTCATGTATGGAAATTACAAAGTGAATGCATGCATGCCTAGCTATATACGTGGAAAGCCAAATTTACATTGAAATGGCAACATGCTAGCTAGACAGCTAATTAATTAAAGAATGATGAAATGTACAAATATCATATGTCACAATTAAAAAAACAGTCTTTTTTAGTGCCAGAAATAAGTCAAAATATTGCCGAATTTGATCTTTCTCAGCAATTTTTATTGCACCGAAAGTTCGTCACAATTGTTTACTCAGTTATAAGTTAAACCAATGAACTGTAAAAATTGCAGCAAATAGTTACTTTTTCCAGCGATTTTTTTTGCCATAAATTAAAAAAAACGCTGTAAATACCCATTCAGTTTGCCTAATAAATCGTTGGAAAAACTTTCATATTTAGCGATGGCACCTACACAAGAAGTTTTGTCACAAATTAGTTTTTATTTCTTACAAGTCCAAGTCATGATGTGACATTAATCAGAAGGAAAAAATCCATTCTAATACCCCTTCAAATGAAGCAATCTGATTTTAGTTGGCATGAATTAAATGAACCTTAATTGACACAAATTCAGCCAGATTCAGTTTAATTATATATAAATTAGGCTCGTAATTAACCAAATTTACACGATAATTTTGATTTGACGCATCTAAAGTACTCATTAAAGCTCTTTGAATGAGTTGTTTTCTACATATAATATTCAAAGTCAAAGGTACTACTTCTCTTGATCGATGATAGATGTCATGATCGATCGGTATGTGCTAATATATATATATATATATATATACATATTGATTGTAATGGTGAATCTAGGAATATTTTTTAGGGGTAAGTACTATATGTATTAAATAATTATCTTCGTATATCTTAATTTTCATATTGTAAAAAAATTTAACATCACAAAAAACGAAAGTTTAAAAATCATGTGTGTACTATTTAATTAAATGAGTTAGATATAATAACATGTATAGATCATGGAATGGATGTTGAATAGTCTAAATCGTTGGACTTAAGTTTCCCTTGTTATACGTAGGGTGAGTTTGAATTTTCTTCTCTTGGCTTAATTTGCATGGAAAACTTTTTGTTTTTTGTTTTTTTCCACTTAATATGCAGTGTATGTTGGCAAAGAAAACGACTTGCTTGTCATTGTAATACTACACTGATCAACGACATGTTGTTGTCGCTAAATCTGTTTCATTATCATCAACAAACAACAAGGTTCAACCTTCTACTTTGTGCTTGCGCGTCATCGGCGGCCAATGTTCAAAAATCAATTAGAAGGGGCATTATGTCATTTCATGTGCCACTGCATATACTGATCTCCAAGCACCATGCATATATGCAACATGATTAAATTTCTTAGACTCTAGAAGTTTTAGATCTAGTATGTACGTGTGATTATAAGAAAAACGAGTTGTTATGACGAGCCAGATCACACTTGATTAGTAATTGAGCCTACTTATGAACATTGTTGCACGCGAGTGTTCCAATTCTGTTGAGCCCGCCACGGATCAATCTAGGTCTTCTGATCCTAAATTATAACGACCTGGAAGAGGATGCGAAGATCTCCATCAACAATATTGGAAAAGCTAAGATATTGCAATGTCCCTCACCTAGGCTGGCCGAGAGCATCCATCCGCATTAGGTCAGTGTGCGGGCGAACACGTGAAGCTAGCGCCATTCGATTTTGGGAGCTAAGAGATGGGGTCAGGCTAAGCCCAAACCAGGCTCAAATATAACTCTCCAAAAAGACGTAGTTTTACCACGTGTTTTATTTTCAAAATAGCCTTCCACAGCCCCTTCGTGTATACATCCCTCTTTTCTCTTTCCTTTCTCTATCCTCTCTTAGTCTCCCTTCCTTAGGTCCTCTATTATACCCTGACATCACCATCACCATCACCACTAGCTCCATCCAGTTGCTATTTGTTGCATGCCCTCTTTACCTCTCGTCGTCGCCCTAAGTATCTCTCTTTGGAAGCTCTCTTTCTCTCGACTTGCCCGACATCTAAATGGAGGCACCCACCCACAGTACTAACTCTCGCCCCCCTTTCCATGCCCATGCGTGGGTGGGGCTGGTTGCCAACCTTTCAGAGGGTGCAGGTAGCCGAGTAATTAATTAATTGATTAAGTTAGTACTCCCGATGAAGTACCTCAATTGCGATAGGTGCTAGGATTTTCGTGTGTATAATAGGTGACTAGACTTTGGTTGAAAATTCATACCGAAAGACTAAAACCACACAAAAAATTAATTTTAAGCTGTCTAATTCTGATGTATGGAAATTACAAAGTGAATGCATGCATGCCTAGCTATATACGTGGAAAGCCAAATTTACATTGAAATGGCAACATGCTAGCTAGATAGCTAATTATTTAAAGAATAATGAAATGTACAAATATCAAATGTCACTAGGAGAAAAATAGTCTTTTCTATTGCCAAAAATAGCCAGAAATAAGCCATAATATCGCCAGATTTTATCTTTCTCAGCGACTTATACTGCATCGAAAGTTTGTCGCAATTGTTTACTTAGTTATAAGTTAAACCAACAAACTGTAAAAATGGTTGTGAATAGTTACTTTTTTCGACGATTTTTTTCACTGTTAATTAAAAAAAAATGTTGCAAATACTCATTCGGTTTACCTATTAAATTGCTAGAAAATCTTTTTGTGGCGTATTGTAGTCATCGTAAATATTTAATAAATCACCGTGAATGAGGAGATATATTCCAATGGCCTAATTAAATCGCTGTGAAAACTTTTGTGGCGAATTATAGTCATCGCAAGTACTATAAAAATTGTCGGTAAAAAGTATTTCCACCGATATGTGATTATTGCCAATAAGTTTAATATATGAAAAAAATATTTTTGGCGAGTAAAAGTCACCGGAAAAGGTATTTCACAAAATAAAATAAAAAATCCACAAAATTCCTGTTGAACTATACCCAAGCTATACTTCGTATTAGAGAGCTTTATATATATATATATATATATATATATATAACTATAAAAAAAATATATATATAACTGTAAGATATAATTAATATATGTTTAAAACCGTGCACCATAGTATCTGGACATAAATTTCTTTTACATCTAAGGCAATAATTAGAAAAAGGAATAAAATTGAACCTAAACCTCCATATATTCACAAGCCTTCTACATTTCCACAGTTCTCATATAGTGCAAAAAACTGAAAGCATAAGTGGACTACATATCAGGGCATGTCTATATGCAGGTGATTCCAAGTTCAAGAGAATGTGTGATCTAGCTTTTGGCTTTTGCAAAAGAGATAGCATCTCAAAGTAATCATTGCAAAAGACATTTGGTGCTCACAATCATCTCACCAACGTCTCGGTTGAGATCCCCCACACACGACATTGAAATCAAGAGAGAGATAATTAGGGTGAAATAGAGAGTGGGAGAAATGGACGGAAAGAGATAAAAGAGAGGGAGAGAGAGACACAAAGATGAAGATTGAGAAAGAAATAGATGGCGGATTGAGAGACTCACCTCCTTGGCAAGGTGGCGATGGCATGGCAGCAGGTACAGCTTGGGAAGGGTAGCAGCAAACTCATAGAGAATAGAGAGGGAGTAATGGGAGAAAAGAAAAAAAGGGAGAAGGAAAAGGGAAAAAGGTGGAAAAAGAAAGAAGCGGGAATCCACGTAGGATTTTATTAGTTTTTTCCGGCGATTTTTATTCGCCGCTAATAAACATTAGGCGAAATATGACTTTTACGGCGACAATATTCGTTGCAAAAAGTGTCTATTGTTGTGGTTTTCAAATTCGACAGAAATAAATTGCCACTACAGTTATAATATTTTGTTGTGATGACAAAAATCACCGCAATAAGCATAAAAGTCATCGTAAAAAATGAACAGGATTTTACGGTGATGTAATGTCGCCATAAATAATGAGAATGACAATCTTTTACTTCTTTTAGTGATTTTTAAAGTTAAACATTTGCTAAAAAAGGCCACTTTCTCAATTCCATGGAACAAAGAACCATCGCAACATGTTTTTTAAAATTGTGGTGAGTTTTTCCTCTCACAAAATGTAAGAAATCGCTGCAAAAGACCAGTTTATTATTTACGGCAAATTTGGTTGCCGCAAAAAGTAAAAAAAAAATACCGCAAAAGGCCATTTTCAAACTTGATGTAAAAAGACCATGACGATGTAAAACATCGCTGCAAATAAAGGCTTTTTACGACGATTTTATTTCTAACTGACAAAAAATTGCCGCAAAATGCCTTATTTCTTGTAGTGTGTACCAGCCTCGTATAAAAATAAAATATTTAATTATACAAATACTGTATGAGATGGTTATAAATTTATAAGTTATCTAAACTATTTTGAAGGAGGAGTAATACCTCTCATGCATGCCTCTTCTTCAATTCACGACCTTGCTTTATATATAAAACACATATAATAAAAGGGAAATATTTCATGACTAAAATGTTATTTTAACGATGAGAATTTCATCTAGTTGCTAATGGCGAAAAACCCATGCAACTTTTAATTAGACTCAGGGAGTAATCCCCTGAGTCTGGGCTGGGTTGAAGCAGACTGGCCCGGGTCCCCTAGGGGCCATGGGCCAGCCACTTGTGGGGATTGGTTAGGAGTGGTGTACTACTCCTGACCACCCATGATCCAAATGTTAGGATCAGATCAAGATTTCAGGAGGGACACTGACACCCAAGAACAAAAGGTAGCACAGACAAAGTCCCCTATGCTCGGATACTGATGGTGAGCTCACCTGACATGGCCATGCTGCATTAATGGGATGAAGATGGGAACGCCAAGACAGGGAGGCACTCCTCATTTAATTCATCCCGGGGCTTGGCATGCCACGGCGTGCTTCCTGGGGTGTCAGTGAGGATCGCAAACAAGTTTGACGAGTCTGTATCGCGGCAGGGAAATGGCAGGGGCACCCGACCCCTGTACGAAACTACACACCCATGATCTCCACTTCAAGGACCAACCCAGCTACGTATAAATACCCTCTCTCACAGCCAGGGGAGGGGTTCACTCTCTTCAATACTCCAACTCTTATTCTCCTTAACTAAATATCTCTCTTTCTCTTCTTCCCAAATCACTAATTTAAACATTGGAGCTACCACGACCTCCAAGCATCCCTCTCTCCATTTCAACAGGAACCTGACCAAGCTCAATTGCGTGGAGTTGCTCACATTACAAAACACGACATCAACAGTGACGCTGTCTGTGAGATCTTTTTATTTCTTATAGTAGCATGTCCGTCGTTTGCCAACAACAATGTGCTCCTAAGCCTCACATTGTGAAGAAGAACAACCCAAAGCAATGGAAGCAAGGTGACTGAGATGGTCAAACAAGTAGGCACGACGTCCATGGTGGACCAGATGCTCACCTACGCGGAGCTACCATATAGTACTAGAGTTATGGCATTCCCTCTTCCCCCAGGATTTAAAGTCCCACAGATGGACGCATATGACGGTTCCAGGGATCCCTTGGAACATCTATAAACGTTCAAGACCCATATGACCCTACACAGGTTCCCAGGAAAGGTCGCGTGCAGGGTGTTTCCTCCCACTCTAGAGGGGATGACGAGAGCATGGTTCGGCTCCCTTTTGCTTGAGACCATCGACATCTTCGCCAATGGACCCTTCTTGACACAGTTCATGGCAAGCAGGAAAAGGAGGCGACCTGCTGCCTATCTCTTGACAGTGAACCAATGAGAAGATGAAAGTCTGAAGTCTTACCTCTCTCGGTTCAACAAGGCGTGCATGACTACAGACAACCAATATGAAAAGATCACCCTAGCTGCCCTACTGGGAAGGGTCTAGCCTCGTAACCCCTTCATGACCGAAATCGCGTGGAAGACCCTAACTTCGTTGAGGGAGTTCATGGACCGAGTTGACAGTTTCATCAACGTCAAAGATAAGCTTCAAGCACTGATTGTCCCTCGGAAGACCAAGTTGGAAAGGGCAGACAAGAAAGCAGCCGTCCAGAGTGGCTGAGTGAGCTGGGAAGGTGGCAAGAAGAAGGCACGCGAGACAAAAGGCATGGAGGAGCAACCCACCCGTGGACGAGTTAGACCACGCACCTACTCTAGCATGGCTATGGAGGCTGAAAGAAACCTAAGCCCACTGGGTGAACAGTGAGAGGGCTCGATCCGCTCTAAGTATTGCACCTACCACAAAACTAATAGCCACTAAAAGGAAGATTGCTTCGCTAGAAAATGGAAGATGGAAAAGTTGGAAGCTCTATTAGACCAGCAGGGTGACAAGCAGCACGGTTAAAGACTCGATGGCATTGCACGACCATGGAGAAGTGAAAGTCCAGCACGATGAAGGGATGGAGGAGATGACCCAGTGGGCAAAGGGTACGTAGGAGCTGGAACCACCTCCTTAACAAGGAGGGCCCATGCCAGAAAGGCCAGGTACGCGAAGTGTTCACCACCACCAGGGCAATCCCGAGCACCAGGAGTAGCTTAGGGGGGACTGTCGTAACGTTCAGTAAAAAGGATGAGCAGGGTATTCTGCACCTTCACTACGATGCCTTAGTTTTGACCGTGCAGATCGCCAACTACTTGACGCGAAGGGTCTTGATCGACAATGGTAGTTCTACCGACATTCTATTCTTGGAAGCCTTTATCCAGATGGGAATCACACCCAATTGGTTGCGGGGACGCCTCTCAAAGGCTTCACTAGGGACCTAGTCTAGCCTATTAGAGTTATCACCTTGTCCATCCTGGTGGGGAAGGCCCTGAGAATAGCAACTACCATGGTGGATTTCCTTATGGTAAAGGCCCCATCCTCCTATAACGCAATCCTGGGGCGACCAACCCTGAACGACCTGAGGGTGCTGACCTCCACATTCCACCTGCAGATGAAATTCCCAACTCCCATAGGGGTGGGTGAGGTTTGTGGCGAACAGGTCCTGACATGCGAATGCTACATTCTGGAACTGAAGCCTAAGGCTAAGGACGTTTGAGCTCTTAAAGGAGTGAGAGAGGATGCCGGCCCACCATTACCTCCAACCTTGACGGAGCTGGACGAGGAAGTAAAGGATGAGCAGACTCTATGGCAAGCAGGAGGCCCGATTCTTATCGTCTAAAGAACCAAGAAGGCCATGATCTGCCTCACTCGTGGAATGTTGAGCATTTGAGAAAGTACTTTTTCTAAGGGCAACAATTTCGTCCGACAATGTAACCAACGGATTATGAAAGAAAAGGCACTTATGAACTCATTTACATTCGCCTTTGTCTGAAAGCTTCAATCAAATAAGCCCAGTCTCTGGACTGGCCGTGATGCTTTGGCTAAGGGTCAGAGCCTCCCGAGCTTTGCCCGCCCATAACCAATCAGTTACAAGTCCATTGACTTGCCGCTTCGTGCTACAAGCTCAGTGTCTAAACTGGCTACAATGCATTGGCTAAGAGCCAGAGCCTTCTGAGCTTTGCCCCAGGCACAGCCAGTCGGGCATAAGACCCTTGACTTCCCAATCTTCATGCTACGAGCCTGGTTTTTGGACTGGCAGTGATGTATTGGTTAAAGGCAAGAATGTGACGCCCCAACTCCCACGTGTAAAACAACGCAGGAATCGTGACGTCAGGATGATGACAACACGGTCACGCATCCCAATAACAAGTGTTAAAGTGTGTACAACAAATAAATAGTGCATAACAAATCGCAGCGGAATATTAATAATATCAGTCTACTAAGTACCAGAATTTTAATTTAATACACATATCTGAAAAATACAGTAAAAAGCCAAATACATACACGAGAGATAAATAATTTTCCATAATCCAAACAGCAGCAACCACATGCCACTTATCCACGGAGCCGAACCTGAGGCTCAACGTCCTCATCTACATCTGCACCAAAAATCTACAGTACCAAAAAGGGTACCGCAGGTAAGTAATAATCCAAACGATCCCAAAGGTAAAAATACATTTAAGCAACCAACAAGCATGCATATGAGAAAATATGCTCCAACCCCAAAAGTATTAATTGGACACTGTAGGCGGGAATCACAGGCGGGACTCTACCACCATCCCTGCTTACCACCATCCCTACCGCGTGTACCGTAGGCAGGAATCGCAGGTGGGACAACACTACCATCCCTGCTTACCACCATTCCTACACGTACACCGTAGGCGGGAATCGCAGGCTGGACTATACCACCGTCCCTGCTTACCACCATCCCTACAGTTCCTTTCCACACAACACCAAAAACCCAATGGAGCATTGTAGGCGGGAATCACAGGCGGGACTACACCACCATCCCTGCTTACCACCATCCCTACAGTCTCCTTTCCTTTTCCCCACATATGAAAACCCAGTTTTCATTAACACAAAATATGCGTGCACATGCAATGTACAAATCCAACAATAAATTCCAATAACCAACACGACAGTAAATTCCACAATCCAACCAGATCACAACACAACCAATCACAGACATCATAAACCAGTCAGTGCAAAAATATATTAAAACCTTAAAAGATGTTCGGGAAAATACTTACAGCGCTTTAATATAATTTTCGGAGGATCACGAGAGAGCTGGAAGCGCCAAATCAGCAACACCATAGTGTAAAAATACAGTGTGGCCGAAATACACAGTGAAACCCAAAAATCACCCAGGACCAAACGAAAACTTGGGAACGATAGGGTAGGACTTATAAGAGGTGGGGAATCTAATGGTGGTGATAGTTGGCCGTGGGTGGCGGCCGAAACGGCGGTGGAAGGTCAAGAAGGTCGAATCAGATAGGGTGCTCGATGGGACGGCTCCGGCAACGGATCGGAGCCGGGGTTGGGTCCAAATGATTGCTTGAGGGCCGGTGGTGGTGTGGTAGAGAGGTGGTGGCCGGAGGTGGCCGGATGGCGGCAGAATGGGTGAAGGAACGCCGCGGCTTCGCACGACTTCCGGAGGCTAACGGCGGCGCGGCGTCGGCTGGAATTTGGAGGGGTGGCTCGTCGGCGCACGGGGAAGCCGGTGGTACCGGCGGTGTCGACCACCGCCGGCCGGCAGCGGCTCAGGAACGGTGAACCCAATTTGAGCAAGGGAGAGGAGAGAGAGAGAAGGGGCTGGGTCGGGGGAATCCGAAGGAGAAGAAGAAAAGAAAAAGAAAAAGAGAAAAAGAAAAAGAGAAGGAAGAAAAAAGAGATCCAGCCTTTTTCAACTTAGGTTTCGAAAGTGATCCAACGAAAACGATTTTAAAACCACTAAATAAATAAAATAATTCAAACTCAATGAAAAGCTCAATTAAAACAGTAAAAATATTAAAATCAAAAACAAACCAATTTAAATTAAAGATCAATTTTAAATCCAAAACATTAAATAATATTAAGAAAATCCATTAAAATGATTTTCACAACTTAAAAATATAATAAAAATAATATTTAAAACCCCCATAAATTCAAAACAAGAGAATAAATTTTTAAACAAATTAAAATAATCATTCTTTAAAAATATACTAAAATCTGGGATGTTACAAAGAACCTCCCAAGCTCTACCCTGCCCACAACTAGTCTGGCACAAGTCCCTTAACTTGCCAACTTTTATGCTACAAATTGAGTCCCTTAACTTACCATGATGTATTGGCTAAGGGTCAAAGCCTCTCAAGCTCTGCCCCATCAACAGCCAATCGTACACAAGTCCTTTGACTTGCCGACCTTTGTGCTACAAGCCCAGTCTCTAGACGAGCTGCAATACATTGGCTAAGAGCCAAAGCCTCCCAAGCTCTGCCCCACAAACAGCTAGTTGGATACAAGTCCCTTGACTTGCCGACTTTCATCCTACAAACCTAGTCTCTGGACTGGCCATGATGCATTGGCTAAGGGTCAGAGCCTCCTGAGCTCTACTTAGCCAACAGCCAGTCGAACATAAGTTTCTTGACCTGGCGACCTTCGTGCTACAAGCCTAGTCTCTGGACTGGCCGCAATGTATTGGCTAAAGGTCGGAGCCTCTCGAGCTCTACCACGCCCACAGATAGTCCGTCACAAGTCCCTTGACTTGCCAACCTTCATGCTACAAGCTCAATCTCTGGACTGGCCGCAATGCATTGGTGAAGAGCCAAAGCCTCCTGAGCTTTGCTCTACCCACATCCAGTCGGTCACAAGTTCCTTGACTTTTCGACCTTTGTGCTACAAGCACAGTCTCTAGACTGGCCGTGATGTATTGGCTAAAGGCAAGAGCCTCCTGAGCTCTGCCCCACCCACAACCAGTTAGGCACAAGTCCCTTGACTTGCCAACCTTCGTACTACAAATCCAGTTTCTGGACTGGCTGCGATGCATTGGCTAAAGGCAAGAGCCTCTCGAGCTCTACCCCGCCCACAGCCAGTAGGGCACAAGTCTCTTGACTTGCCGACCTTTGTGCTTCAAGCCAACTCCCTAAACTTGCCATGATGCATTGGCTAAGGGCCAGAGCCTCCCGAGCTCTGCCCCATCAACAACTAGTCGTACACAAGTCCATTGACTTGCCGACCTTCATGATATAAGCTCAGTTTCTAGATTGGATGCAATACATTGGCTAAGGACCAGAGCCTCCCGAGCTCTAGCCCACCAACAACTAGTTGGACACAAGTCCCTTGACTTGCCGACCTTCATGGTGGTTGCTTTATGATTGATGGAAATTTATGAAGAAGGTGTAGCATGATTTGAGGAATGGACAACATCTCTAGGGCTTGAAGAAATTTGTTATGCATGAAGGAGATCAACGTATAGGTCTAAATCTATATATATATATATATATATATAGCTGTAAATCCTAGATTGTGGTGAGGAAGATCATCTTATAGGATATGGTCCATAATTATAGGAACTGAGTGCTTTAGTCGTGGAACAGGTTTATGAATTTAAATGTGAATGGTACTCTAAAATTGTAATCCTATAATGCTTGAAATTCGACATGCTCATGGGCTTGGAGTTACTAACTAAATTGAGCTATAGTCCTCATGTCCAAAATAAATCCATCAACCAATAATATCTTCGGGCTATTAGGAGAATTTCTTAGGCCAAATTCTAATTATTTAGGTCCATAAATTATTTTAACCTAATTATCAAGCCTAATAAAATTCATACTCTGTCAACATAAATTTTTAGGCCCGTAGCTTGTTCTAAAATTACTTGTTACTCTCAAGTGGCTTTTCATACATATTATTCCCAATAAAAAATTTTGAATGCGGCTTGGTGCTAGACCCGGGTGTTACAATTTGGGAGGATAGATGATGGATGACGGATGGGCTGAATGGATGGTAGATGATGGATGTTGTTGGCTTTGTTTGGTTTTGTTTGTTGATGGAATTTAAATTGTGTTGTTGGTTGTAGTTGGGAACATCTAATAATATTTATTGGCTTGTAAGATTTTAGTTTTGGCTTGTAAGTTTGTAACTTCTTGTTGTAGTAAATTAGTACTTATTAGTTCTAGATTTGGTTATATTTTTTAACTTGTAGTGAGTGAATGATTTTTTTTTTTTTGTTAACTTGTAGTATTCTTGTGAAAGACTTAGCTTCGTAATTTTGGTTATGTATTTATTTGTATGAATGATTTATTTTTACAATTTTGGTTATGTTTAAATAAAATTGAAAATTGAAAAATATTTTTAAAAAAAGATTGAAATATGAAAGCCCAAATTCGAATCCGCTTAAAACAAGTCGAATCAAATGCTATAAGAATTAGAGTTGGAGTCGTAGTTGGAGGTAACGCACTCCAACTCTGAAGCTGTCTTTGCTCAGCCCTATTTCTCATACTTGAGCCTTAAGCTCAATGTCGTACTCCTTAAAGTATGATTAACACTTTAGCACACTTCATCCAATTGCTTTTTAATCCAACAAACTTGTTGAAAATATTCATTATATGTTACATAAAGATCCAGAAATAGTGCATGCCACCTCATAGAAAAGCCTAAAATATTATACCAAAATTTGAATATTTTACCAATCAAAATTGTTGGGTTACCTCGATCTCCCTTCGTCCTCATCAAAGTGGTGAACATATTGTATATCCTCATCACCCATGGCATCAAAGTCCTTTCTATACTATTCAGTCATTTTCAACATCAAGAAGTTTGAGCTCCATCTTGTAGGAACATCAAGACACAACATCTTCTTACATAGTATACTCACAACACGAATAAAGATCTTGAGTTTCTTAAGCCTAACAGGTAAAGATCTCACAAACCTCAACGCATTTCTTACTTTTGCAACCAACTTATGAACATCTTTCAAACTGTCAGTCACAATATGTCCATAATATCAAACATGTCGAAATTCACCGCCCAATATAGTGATCATATTTTCCTCTCTAACCTTATTCTTCAGATACTCAAATGCGGCGTGCTTGTTATTGTCACTGCCCGCTCCAAACCCCACTTCTTCATTCCGGATTCCACTGCCTTTCCAATGATATCACCTCTATGATTGGCGATTAAACAAAAATTAAGAATCTTTTTGTGTAACCTCTAATCACTATCTATAAAATGAGCTGTCAAACACATGTAGTTCAAGTTTTGGACCAATGTCCATATATCAATGGTGAGGCAAACTCTTTGATCATTCAATAAAAGTTTTAACAAGTCTTTCTCCAGGCTGTATAATTTAAGAATATCTTTCACCACCGTGTGACAGGAATTACTACTAAACCTAGCTTCCAAGTTCTTAGTGTAGGCTTGGAATCCTTCACCCTCTACAAACTGAAAGGGTTGCTTGTTTATTCCAATCATACAAGGTAAACTCATCCTACATGTCTCCAAGTCAGACTTCACAAACCCCTTCAACATACACCTACACTAGTCCCATTTGTCATCTTGTCAAATCTAATGTCTAATCTAGTCTCTAACTCTTTCAAGTAATGTATGTCTTATCGAACTCTTCTTACACTATTCTTCTAAATAATTTGTCAATAGGGAAGTATCATGTTGTTTATAGTGACATCCATAAACAACACCACAATGCTTACACTTTGCTTGTGGGTTATTGGGGTCACCACCCTCTAACTTGGTAAAATGCTCCCATACGATAGAAACAAAATTTTTTTTTTATGGGTTTAGGGGTAGAGTTAGGTGTAGGGATAGGTATAAGGGAGATAACACTAGTGTTAGTGTTCGGACTTGATACACAATCACCACTGCCCATGGATCATACAATCACTCAAACACTTGAAATGATGCAAAAGTTACAAAATTTAAAATCATAATCATACAATCTAGGGTTTCGATTTAAGACCGCAAACTAGATTGGAGTTTCAAAAATAAAACTCAAAGCAGTACGACGTTTCAAAATTGAAACCACAAAGTAATTTACGGATTGAAACCCCAATTTTTTTTTCTAAAACTGTATGTTCAAACATCAAAATTCAAACACCCAAAGATCAAACTCCACAACATCAAAAACACAACCAATCCTCCATTGAAACAATCTCTGTAATACCCAGCCCAAGTCATTAAGTTAAAGGAGTGGTGCACGTTTAGATGAGGTCTCAAGGCATGGTTTTATTGCCCCAAGCCCAACGCCAATTCTTATGCCCATGTTAAGAAAAAGAAATAGTGGTTATTGTACCTAAGTGAAACAATTACGGTTAAGGTTCTTTTCTTTGAATGAAAATAGCAGAAGTGTTTCTTCTTCCTCCTTTGTTTTCTTCACTGCACATTATAATCACCCTTGCTCATTCCAGCAGTGCTGCCCATGTTTCTCCCTTTTTAAATCTCATAGTGTTGACAAGCTCTAGAAGATTCGAACGCCATCAACCCTTCAGATTTTGTACGTTGCTGCCATTCGTAACATAACTCCTTGTTAATTTCCAGCCATCGGTTTCCTCTCTAAATAAATGGCATTCTCCCTTATAAATACCCCCAACCATGAAGGTTTCCAATGCACCCAACTTACTTTCAAGTTTTATCATCTCTCTTCACTGAAGATCTTCCTCCTATTTTTTTTTGCAATCAGAATAGTTTTGGTAAGGAGCTTTTCTTTAGTTTATCTTGTTTTATATTTCTCAATTGTGTGATGATTATTTCTATTAAAATCACTACAATGTTGTATAAGGTTTTAGAAATAGTTTTGCTGATATATATGTTTATAAAAATACATATACAGATATATAGGAGGTTGAGATTTACGTACATAGCATTTTTAATTGAGAAAATATTGTCTGCTAGGTGTACCTGCAAAGTTGCATATTTTTATTGCTTCAACATGTGGTTTTTGTTGTTTGGTTCTTTAGCTTTTGGTTAGTGGTCACGTTCTATAGTTCTGGTTAATGTGAAAATAACATATTTTGATATTTAATATCTGATTTCACGTTGGACACATGAAGATTTATGCAATGGATAGAGAACCATGTGCCAATTAATTGCTTATGTACCACTAGTCCTTAGGGAAATTAGAGGGAAGTCTTGATTAAAATGTCATTTTTGTAACTTTTCCGTAAGCCTAAATGCTCGTACAATAGGATAGATTTTTAAGTGTTATTACATTTATGCCTTTAGTTTATAAGTCATGGTCGAATGTGTTTTGAATTTGGTTTTACGTTCAGTTAGTATTATTTTGGGTCTGTTTGTACGTTCTGTTGATGTTACATTGGGTTTGATTTGCGGTGGGTTTGTGTTTATGTTGGGATTACATCATTTACTTAGGTTCTAAGTGATACTGTCGTCGTTATCAAGCAGTAATTCGTGTAACAAGATAAGTTTAATTAGTCTAACATTCTCATGAAAAGTTTATGAGCACTTTATTTTTCTTAAGCATCTATGAAGTGTTATTGCTCAAAAAATTATTGTTGCATTGCATGATGTTAGAACATCTGAAAGTAAATTTTTATATCATGAAATGTGTGACTTGAGCCTAAACTTGTATGTAAGTAGTCATGACATATTTATAGATGATTATATTTGAAACTTAATGTGAATTATAGTAGGGTTACGTGAAATGATATATGAATTTTATGATAAAACGATACCAGTACTAAATTATGTTTGGGAGAATAATTGCACCAAACAATTTTGAAAGCTGTAGACCCGTTCAATGAGAAAAGTATGGAGATGACACTACATTAAATGACATTGAAAAAGTGTAGGTCCTAAATGGAAAACTCAACAGGAATGATAACTACACTGAAAGACATTGAGAAGGTGTAGATCTCAATGAGGAGTTATGGGAAGGATAGATACCCTTGAAGGGGTAGTTCCCCATGGAAGAGTTTTTGGAATTATTTTATTTATATGCTACAAGACTTTTATTTTATGTTAGTAGCATGATTTCAATTATCGTTTTTTTTTTTTTTTAATAAACGAGGCTTATATGTTATACCTAGCTTGATCAATCCTACTTACCGAGCTGTGTAACCTATAAAATTTCTTATTTTACAGATATTAAACCATAGACTTACCATCCACTTGTAAAAATTTCTTATTTTATAGATATTAAAGAAGAGCATGCCAAAAAGGAGGCTTAGAGGACACATGGGAGGATTAGAATTATGAGAGCGATGAAATTAATATCTTCTATGGAATAACTCAGATTTTTATGAACGAACAGTTTGAGTTGGTTTCATGTTTAGAACTCAATTTATATATGAAGGTTTTTGTGTCATTTTCTCTTATTATTATTTAAGTTACCATTGTAATGTCAATAGAATCACTCCAATATTTAAAAAATTTAGGGCATGACAATCTCATCCTCCATCGCAAATAATAAAACAATGAACTTACGGTTTTGAGTTTGAGATACTTACAACTATAGGGTGAGATGGAGAGAAAAAGGGTTTCGACGATGGCGACGGTGTGGGTTGCGACGACGAGGACATTAATGTCTAGTTGTGATGATAGCGAGAGAGAGAGTCAAGATAGGGGGAGGGATTAGGTGTCATTAAACTCTTTTAATGAAACGAATTCGTTTTGAAAATATCCAACCAATTTCATTACAAAACTTATTTTTTAAAATATATATGTATATATATTAGGCCGAATGGACGGGTGAAGAGTCGGACGAGACGAGACCCAAACTTGGCATCTCCTTAAGGTGGGCATCTGTTCGTTTGCCCGTCATGTGTGGGCGGATAACCCTACCCACACCAAGCGGAGGCCAGGTAGGCTGGGTGCAATTAGTCAGCCCCCTGGCTTACATTAAACTCATAGTTCTAATAAGTTAATATAGGCTAGTATAAACTTGACTTCAATAAAATATATGGAGTGGCTATAGTATTTCCCATATATATTGATATTAATTATGTGCCTGATCTCGTGTTGTATGTCCACTAAGTTCCCCGACCACCTTTTAACAATGACAGCTAACAATGACAGCTTGAGACGGTAAACCCACACACGTTCCACTGATTTGTATTGTTCATAAGCAAACAGTGAAATCCGATCATCACCTTGATTAAGGGGTTTCTAATTAAGCGAGAGAATTATCAGATTTTAAAAGTACATTAACGTAACCAAAGATGATCGTAAGCAATAATTTCTTGATCCACAATCTCCATCCCTCAAATAAAAGATTATGAGTGCAAGCTTATAGCCTAAAATCACACTCATAAATTGGAATAGCAATACATAACATAGTGCATAAAAAGATAATCAACAAGAATAGCAAAAAACCTCCTGTGCCGGCCAACAAAAAAAGCAGTTACTATAAAAGGGCTTACGAACAAACAATTTAAAAATAGAAAAATTCGCCATTGCGGGGTATCGAACCCAGGTCACCCGCGTGACAGGCGAGAATACTTACCACTATACTACAACGATTCTGAGTAGGAACGAGGTACTTTTTCTTTATAGTTTTAAGTAACACTTGAACTCATTTGTTATGAGTATGGTTTTGGGCTAGATGTTCTTATTGGCTTTGTAAGATGGGCTGTAATTGGCCCAAGAAAATTAGAATAATCCCCTTCTAACCTCTTTTTTTTTTTTTGAGCAAGATTCATTCATAGCGTAAATACAAAGTCTTGAAATACAAAAGATTCTAGGAAAATTAGACAAATAAGGAGGGAGGGTCCTTTCCACTATGAAAGCTTAATAGTTATTGAGGGATAGTAATAAGGGGTATACTTCCATAGAGATGATTGGAAGCAGCCCATTGCGTACATCGATTTTGGGACCGATGTATTTTTACCATTTGCCAGTCTTCAAATCTGCTCAGTAGGTGTTTAATGTCTCTGATGATGGATTGCATTTTCTAGTCTGAATGTTTCTTTACATTGGTAGTCGCTTGCACTACTTGCTTGGAGTATCCTTGAATGTAAATCCTTTCCAGGCGTCTATTGTGAGCTTCTTGAATAGCTAGCAAGGCTAATGTGGCTTTTCTCACATTTGGATTAGTGTTGTGTAGGAATATTGTGCTGACAAAGACAGGGGCTCCAGCTTCAATCTGACAGATTGCTGCTGCGACACTACCATGGCTCTAACTGCAACATCAAAGGATAACAAATGGAAACCATCGGGAAGACGTTCATGTAGAGAGAATGCCTCTTCCTATTGTTGTTCAAAGTCCAAACTTGACTGTGTTCCTTACAAGTGTTGAAAACTTTTGAAATATACTAATCAATGGTTGGGGTAAGAGAATTGTGAATGACTTGATTCCTGGTGAACGAGAGGATGTCCATGGCTAAGATGGCAAAGAGTTGGAATTCTTGTACTTCATTTTCAAGGAGGGCTAGTTCTATCTCTGGATTGGGGATGATTTTGATCTAACTAGAGATTGAAAGGGGTGCAATCTGGGCAATGCTTATGTGCCATTTTGAGTGTCTTCGAAGGATCCTAGAGAAAGGACAACTTAGAAAAAGATGAGAGAGGCTTCCTCACCTGCATTGCACAGAGGCCAGAGAAGTTGCTCTCCTTACAGAGAAAGAATTCTTTTTAGAAGAGATCTGGTTGGCAAGATGTTGTTGTGAATTTTTCAAAGAAGAAGTTTAGTCTATCTTGCACTTTTAACTTCCAAAGTTTTTTCCAGATTTCGGTGGGTTGTGGAATGAGATCATTATGTTAAGTATTTATCAAAGTTGCATAAGCTGATTTGACCAAGAACTTCCCAGATGAATGATGGACCCATTTGATTTTGTCCTCTGTAGTTGAGTAGTTGTACAGAGAAAGAGGACTTTTATGGATTTCATTGACAATTTCTATTGAAAAAAGAGCTTGGAGAAGTATGGTGTACCATCTTCCTGGCTCTTCCAACATAACTCTGAAACTTTTAGAGTGGAGTCCATTGGAGGGATGTTTAGGCTCGGTTGGGGTTAGAAATTGTGCAAAGATGGGATCCACGGATCAAGCTAGGCTCTAACGACGGTACCATTAATGATTTGAAAGCAACTGCTTGATTTGATGAAATCTCTTTTCTTCAGGAGGCCTTTCCAAAACCAAGAGTTAGTAGGTTTAGGATTCACTTTGAAGAAAGAAGTATTTCTTAGATATTTTTTTGTCAAAAGATTTTTCTAGAGACCACTTGTGTTGTTTATTAGATTCCAAGCAAATTTTTTGATCAGGGCTCTGTTGAAGAAAGGACTTCTTTTAAGGTGAAGTCCACCTAAAGATTTGGGCTGACAGATGGATTTCCAAGATTTGGGCCTGAATGCTTTTGTGTTTTCGGTTCCCCACCAGAATCTTCAAAAGGAAGTACCCATTTTTTTGGTGATAGATTTTGGTATCCACATAGTAGACATGAAGTAGGAAGGAATAGTGCTGGCAACTGTTCTAATGAGTGTTGTTTAACCAGCTTGTAATAGAATCTTTGTTTTTCAACCTTGCAGCCTATTTTGGATTTTTTCTTGTATATCTTTGAAAAACGCTTCTTTTGAGGCTTGGATGAAAAGGGGGAGGCCAAGGTATCGCAGCTTTGGTGGTGAAGATTTAAAGCTGAGGATTTCTTTAATCTCTCATTTGATCCTGTTGTGAGTGTTGTTACTGAAATGTATGGATGATTTCCCAAAGTTGATTTTTGGACCGGACCAAGATGAGTAGATTTAAAGATAGCTAGCAAACACTTGGGAAGTTTTAACAGTAGCAGTACCAAAGAGAATGAGGTCATCAGAGAAGAGAAGATGGGAGAGAGTGGGACCCCTTCTTGAGATACTGATCCCTTTCAAGTTTTGCCTGATTTCTTCTCTAAGGATCAATCTCGAGGGCACCTCACTACCTAAAATAAACAGGAAATGAGATAAGGGATCTCCTTGCCTAAGACCTCTATCAAAATGGAATAGACCAGTTGGGTGCTATTGATGGTGATGGAATAAAAGACAATAGTGATACACTCCTTAATCCACGTGATCCATGTTTAACTAAAGCCAAGAGATTTAAGGATAGAGAGTATGAAAGACCACTCTATAAAGTCAAAGGCTTTTTTCATATATCCATATAAATTTTTATAGCCATATTGCCCATTTTGCGTCTCTTTCTTTCTTTCTTCTTCTTCTTCTTCTTTTTATTTTTTCAAATGGTGGAATATTTCTTGGGCTAGTATGGTATTCTCATGTATGAGCCAACCTGGGACAAAAGCTGCTTGGTAAGGAGGAATTTGGCTTGGAAGAATGTTCTTTAGTCTACTTGCCAATATTTTTGCAATGATCTTGTAGCAAACATTAGAAAGACTGATAGGTCGAAAGTGATGAATTGCATTCAGCTTTTCCGATTTGGGAATAAGGGCAATGTTTGTATGGTTCATTTCCTTTAGAATTTTTCCATGAATGAATAAGCTCTTAATGGCATCTTGAAGATATCCTTTATAATGGACCAATAATGCTTATAGAAGAGACCAATAAATCTATCAAGACTAGGAACCTTTGTGGAAGGAATTTGCTTGATTGTGGTTAGAATTTCCTTCTTAGTTGGAATTTTGCAAAGAAACGCGTTTTTTGATTCAGTGATTTTGTTGGAAAATAGCATTTCAAGATCATCATAGATATCCGGATTTGTGGAACTGTAAATTCCTTTGAAGTGACTTTGGAACTTTTCCTTGATTTCAGAGGGGTCCAAGGACCATTATCTGTCTTCTATTTTAAGAAAGTTAATATTATTCTTCCTTTGCCTTATGGTAGTGGAGTTGTGAAAATATTTGGTGTTGCGGTTAGTAGTTGTTAACCATGTATTTCTCGATTTTTGGCACCAAAGGGATTCTTCTCTTCTGAGCTGCTCATTAAGATTCTCTTTGATATTTTCTTCCAAGATGATAGTATCAGGAGTTGGTAGTACATTTTGAAGATCATTGAGCTTGACGATGAGACTCTTAATGGCAGTTTGTGTGAGCAAGGGTTCTAACCACATGTGTGAGCCAAGTTGTCATGACCACGTCAAAACTGGAATGGTCTCTAATCCAAAATTCTTCAAATTTTAAAGACGTTTTTCCTTGATGGCAGTTTGATGTGTCTAGTAAGATTAGGGAGTGATCCAAGTAAATCCTAGGGAGAATTTTGATGTTGGCATCAGGGAGAAGATTATTCCAATGGAGATTTACAACTTCACAATCTAATCTTTCTCTAATGTTATTATGGCCATGTATGTTGTTTGTCCAAGTGTAAAGGGGGCCTGTGTGTCCTAAATCTACCAAACCTTACTGTTCCATGTAAAGAGTCAAATCATTAGGAGAGGAAGAGGTTGCAAAATACCTACCACCAGTTTTTTCAGATTGTTTGAGAATTGAATTAAAATCTCCAATGGAAAGTAGAGGTCCAGGATAGTTATCAGAGAGTACTTTTAAAATGTTCCAGAAGCTTGGTTTCTGCTTTTTTTGAGTTGGGCAGTAAACTAAAGTAGGCAACCATGGGGTATGAGTAGGGTCTGAGTAGACTAACATAGATATTACATTGCTAGAAATAAAGACAGTTTCTACATCAACACCGTTACACCACATAAACAAAAGCCTGCCCCATTTCCCAGTTGGGGGGTTATAAACAAAAAGGGAAAATCCTAATCTATTAGCAACAGCAGCAGTATTTACATCATGCAAAAGTGTTTCAGAAAGAAAGATAGCATCAGGATATTGGGTCCTGATATTGGCCTTGAGATTTCTAATTGAACGGAGTCGACCAATACCCTAGCAATTCCAAGTCAAAATCTTCATGGTTGATCTAAGGGCAGTTCAGATCCTCCCACTTCTGTAACATCCCGGATTTTAGTGTATTTTTAATGAATGATTTATTTAATTTATTTAGTGATTGATTATCTTGTTTTAAAATTATGGGAGTTTTAAATATTATTTTATAATATTTTAAGTTGTAAAAATTAATTTTATGGTGTTTTCTTGATGTTATTTACTGTTTTGCATTTAAAGTGATATTTAATTTAAATTGGTTTGTTTTTGGGTTTTAAAATAATTATTGTTTTATTTCAATCTTTCACTGCGTTTGATTAATTTTATTTAGCTTTCAGTTTTAAAATCCTCTTCGTTGGATCATTTCGAGACCCCAAGATGAAAAGACTGGATCTCTCTTCTTTCCTTCTCTTTTTCTTTTCTCTTTCCTTTTTCTTTCCTTTTTCTCCTTTCTTTCCCTCGGATTCTCTCTCCCCAGCCTGATACCCTCTCTCTCTCTCCCCCCACGCCGTTCGGACCTCTCCTCCCCGTCGCCATTGCCGGTCACCATGGTCAACACCACCGGTGCCATTCGACTCCCCGTACGCCGGCGACCCTACCTCTCCATTTTTAGGCCGGCTAAAGCCGCCGTGAGCCGTGCGAAGCCGCAAGCTTCCCTTCACCATTCCGCCGCCGTCTGGCCACCATTTCTTCACCACCTCATCACCAGCCCTCTAGCAACCTTTCAGACCCAATCCCAGCCCCGATCCGTTGCCGGAGCTGCCTCCACGAACTTAAAATCCGATTTAAGCTTTTCGGCCTTAAACTGCCGTTTCGGCCGCCACCCACGGCCAAAGTCCACCACCACTAATTTCACCACCTCCCATAGGCCCTACCCTACCGTTCCCAAGTCTTCGTTTGACCCCGTGTGAAATTTAGGTTTCACTGTGTTTCGGCCACAGTGTTTTTACATTGTGAATTTGCTGTTTTGGTGATTCCAGTGTTCGGTGATCCTCCTAAAAATATTTTATAGCGCTGTAAGTATTTTCTAAACAATCTTTTGAGATTTAAATATATTTTTGTACTAATTGATTATACTGTGTTCTGGTTGGTTCCGGACTGAGTCCGAGGAGTTCGGGGGTGTTGTTGTATTGATTATATTGTGATTGGGTTGTTGGAAATTGTTATTGTGATGTGGATTTGGTTATTGGGTATTATGGTTGTGGTTTGGTACATTGCATATTGCACGCATGTCATGTTTGTAAATTAAAAACTGGGTTTTCATATAATTGCATTCATGATCATGTGGTTGTTTTGAAAACTAGGTTTACATGTGCATTGGACTTTTGGGTGCGTGTGTATCATGACCCAAAGCTGAGATGGGGCATTATCTCGGTGGAGCTCCTCTGGTCACTCGGGAGCGGAATATACTGAGTGACGTCCCCTGGGTTGTCGTTGGGCGACAACGGGATCGGATGTGTTACGTGCCGACTCCGTGGCCCTTCTGTTGGCGGGGGCTAGAGGATGATCTGGCCACGAACGCACTGGGTGCGGAACTGGGTATCACTCGTTATGCAGCTAGGACGTGCGGATAGTCCATAGGGGAGACCATGGTGCATATGGATTAATGGATAATGGAAAATGGCTGTTTTCTGAGAAAATAGCGTGAGTTGGATTTTTTGTGTCATTTTCTTGAAAAATGATGGATATTGATTTTTGGGCCATTTTCTGGGAAAATGGTAGAAATGTTTTATCGGAAATATTTTTGGGCCAGATGTGATTTTTGGCGTGTGTTGGATTTATTGCATATTGCATCATATGCATGCATGGTTAGTTGTTTAAATGTGTTTTATCTCAGGATTTGGTTAGGTTATAACTTACATGTGGTACCATTTAACGGTACTGCAGACTATGTTGATGATGCAGATGCTGAGCCTGAAGATTTGGCTCCGTCGGAGGAGTGATCTGTGATCACTCGTGCTATGTTTTATTTTCAGACTTGTATTATTATTTATGGAACCTTGGCTTTGTTTTTATGAAGTTCGTATTTTGGATATTGTATTAAACTAAAATTCTGGTACTAGTTGACTTAATTATTATTCGTTGTGTATTTTATTTGTGCACTGTTTGATTGTTGCACACACTTGACACTTGTCGTTGGGATGCGTGACCGTGTTGTCATCATGCTGACGTCACGATTCCAGATGCTTTTTGTACGTGGGAGTCGGGGCATCACAGTTGGTATCAGAACAGTTCGTCTCTGGGTAAAGCCACATGTCCCTTAGGTGAAGTACCAGAAATTTTTTTAAGTTGTGATTTAAAATTATTTTGGTTTGAAGTATGTTATTTTTAATGGTTTCAATTTATTATTTGTTGTTATCTTTGATTGGTTTTATTCTATCTTATTTTATTTTATGTTGTTTTATTTTATTATATTTGGGTGTTGCTTTTGCTCTTATTTGAAATTTTGTCCGGAGACTTAAGTGGGGTTGAGGGTTATACTTTGGCAGGAAAATGGTTAGACCAAGGAGGCCGACTGATATGCCCGAGGATGAGTCGCCTCGTGGTGACGGAAATTATGCCATAGCCAGGGCATTGAACAGAATGACGGAATTTCTCCAACACAACTACCAGCCGCCCCATGGAGATTTGAATAGAGCAGTGCAAGCTGGGTGCACTTATGAGCGCTTCCTAGTGCATAGAACATCTCCTTTTACTGGTGAAGAGGAGCCAATGCGGGCTAGGAGGTGGATAGAGGACTTGGAAATGACATTTGAAATTTGTGGTTGTACTGAAGCTCAACAAGTCTTGTATGCAAGTTATATGCTACAAGGTAATGCAGCTGATTGGTGGAGGACTAAGCGAGAGTTGTTAGTGATGGAGTTGGGATCCTTTGCTGCTGTGTCTTGGCAACGGTTCAAGAAGGAGTTTGATGACCGTTTCTTTCCTGTTTCTATGAGACGGCAAAAGGCACGGGAATTTGGTAATTTGGTGCAAGGGAATATGTCAGTGGAAGAGTATGCCCGAAGATTTATGGAGCTTGGGCGATTTGCTACTCACTTGATTGCTACTGAGGAGATGTGAGCTGAGCATTTCCAGGAGGGTCTGCGACCTGAAATACGCAGACAAGTGGCTTGCCATCAAATTTTAAATTTTCAGCAATTGATTGACATGGCCACCATCGCAGAGTATGAGAATAATTTTGTAGTGGGTTCCCCTCTAGGTCAGAAAATGCTGAATTTTGCTGGTGAAGGCAGTAGTTCTACGTCACCTCAAAAGTTTGTGTAAAGAACTGGGGCCCATCCGCAAGCATATTCTGGGGTGCGTATTGGGGGTCAAACCCCAGTTTGCACCAGGTGTAATAGAGCCCACGAGGGCAAGTGTCGTCAGAGTGGGACCACCCATTGTTATAGATGTGGTCAGTCGGGGCACTTTGCTCGCGAGTGTCCTAATCAAGCACAAGCAAGTCGCGGAGGTCACCGTGGTGGAAGGAATAATCAGAAGCAAGTAGTGCCAGCTTGGGTGTATGCTGTGACTCCCGGAGACATCGATTATGAGATGCCTGAGACCCAGGATGCTGGAGTGATCACTGGTAGAGTCCGTTTGTATGATTTTTATGTTTGTACATTGTTTGACTCTGGAGCATCCCAATCTTTTGTGTCTGCCACTTTTGCACGGATGTGCAACTTAGTCACAGAGCCCTTATCTCAACCTTTGGTAGTGAGTCTTCCCAATGGCGAGATGGTGTGGTGTTCTAAAGTCGCGATGGGGTGTCCTTTGGATTTTGGTGGAAGGACACTTAATGCGGATTTAATTATATTCAAGTTGCTCGGGTTTGATATTATTCTGGGTATGGACTGGTTGTACCGGTATTCGGCGTGCATTAATTGTAGAAGTCGGATTATTGGTTTCCAGCTTTCGGAAGGAGATTATTTGGAATATGTGGGAAGTAAGTTGAAGGCGAAGTCGACAATTATATCTGCAGTGCATGAGATTCGGAGTTTCTTGGGACTTGCCCGGTATTATTGGAGATTTGTTGAAGGTTTTTCTAGATTATCTGGACCTCTCACCGCTTTGACTAGAAAGAATGTTGAATTTGTTTGTTTAGATCGATGCAAGAGAAGTTTCCAAGAATTGAAGAAAAGATTGACAACAGCTCCTATATTGGCACTTCTGGAGCCACATAAGCCATTTGTGGTTTTTAGCGATGCATCTAAGTTTGGGTTGGGCTGTGTCCTTATGCAGGAATGACGAGTTGTTGCCTATGGATCTCGTCAGTTGAAAGTGCATGAGAGGAATTATCCTACCCATGATTTGGAATTGGCAGCTGTGGTGTTTGCTCTCAAGATCTGGCGACATTATCTGTATGGAGAAGTTTGTGAAGTCTTCACCGACCACAAGAGCTTGAAGCATTTGTTCTCTCAAAAGAATCTTAACATGAGACAGAAGCGTTGGTTAGAGCTGATTAGTGACTATCAATGTGAGATCAAGTATCATCCAGGGAAAGCTAATCTAGTTGTTGATACCTTGAGTAAGAAGTCTCAGTTAGTGGATGAGGCAGAGTCGTCAGGAGTGGACTCTCTCCTTTGTGGAATGAGGAGACTGCTTATTGAGAGTTCGCAGTAGGAAGAATTACTTTCTTCAGTTTTGGATGTTCGAGTCGTTGATTTTGAAGAATTGAAGACTCTCTAAAGAAGGGATCCTAAGTTGTTAAATATCAAGAAGAGAGTCAGGAAGTCTAAAGGACCCATGCACTACAGTTTGGACAAAGATGGTGTTCTTCGTTTTCGGGATCGAAGAGTGATTCCTCGAGATTCTAAATTTAAAGAGCGAATCTTGGCAGAAGCTCATACAGCTCCTTATTCAGTTCATCCTGGAAGTACAAAAATGTATCGGGACTTAAAGAGGAATTTTTGGTGGGAAGGCATGAAGACTGATATTGCCATGTTTATTAAGAAGTGTAACACATGCCGCCAAGTTAAAGCTGAGCATCAGAGACCTGCTGGTAAGTTTCAACCTCTCCCTATTCCTGAGTGGAAGTGGGATGACATCTCTATGGATTTTGTAGTAGGTCTTCTAAGGACTCCTAGTGGGAAGAATTTAGTTTGGGTGATTGTGGATCGGTTGACCAAGAGTGCTCATTTCTTACCTGTAAATAATGTCGACTCTTTGGGTAAATTAGCGCGGTTGTATGTTAAAGAGATTGTGAGGTTGCATGGAGTACCCAAGAGTATTGTGTCGAACAGGGACCCGTGGTTCACGTCGCATTTTTGGAAGAGTTTGCAGGAAACGCTAGGCACTAATTTGAAGTTCAATACTACTTATCACCCTCAGACTGATGGTCAATCTGAGCGTACAATTCAGACCTTGGAGGATATGCTGAGAGCGTGTGTTATGGAATTTCAGGGAAGCTGGGAAAATCATCTGCCGCTTATAGAGTTCTCTTATAATAACAGCTTCCATGCTTCCATCCAGATGTCTCCATATGAAGCGTTGTATGGGAGGAAGTGTAGGTCGCCCCTGTGTTGGGATGAAGTCGGCGAGAGGAAAGTAATTGGGCCTGAATTAATTCAAGAAATGCAAGAGCAGGTCCGAGTTATAAGAGCTAAAATGGCAGAAGCGCAAAGTCGTCAGAAAAGTTATGCTGACACGAGGAGAAGAGACTTATCTTTTGAGGAAGGTGATTTGGTTTATCTTAAAGTCTCTCCAATGAAAGGCGTTAAGTGCTTTGGTAAGAAGGGAAAGTTTAGCCCGAGGTATGTTGGTCCTTTTCAGATCGTGGAAAAGGTTGGGCTTGTTGCTTATAGAGTTGCATTGCCGGATTATTTCGGGGATGTTCATGATGTGTTCCATGTGTCGTCGTTGAAGAGGAATTTTGGTCAACAGGAGCCGCGTTTTGTTGACCCAGAACGCATTCAACTTCAGCCTAACCTTACCTATGAAGTTGTTCCGACTCAGATTGTGGATTGGAAAGTGCAAAAGTTAAGATCCAGGATGATACCTTTGGTGAAGGTGTCATGGGGTGATCCATTGGCTCAAGATTTCTCTTGAGAGCAAGAAGCCGATATGAGGGAGCAATATCCGTATTTGTTTGGTTAACCTTGCTGGTATGTTCCTTAAGTCTACTCTTAGTTGAACCTTATCCTTTTCTTAGTCTTAATGTTTGACCTTATCAATTTCGAGGACGAAATTTTATTTAAGGGGGGAGATTGTAACATCCCAGATTTTAGTGTATTTTTAATGAAAGATTTATTTAATTTATTTAGTGATTGATTATCTTGTTTTAAAATTATGGGAGTTTTAAATATTATTTTCTAATATTTTAAGTTGTAAAAATTAATTTTATGGTGTTTTCTTGATGTTATTTACTATTTTGCATTTAAAGTGATATTTAATTTAAATTGGTTTGTTTTTGGGTTTTAAAATAATTATTGTTTTATTTAAAATTTTCACTGCGTTTGATTAATTTTATTTAGCTTTCAGTTTTAAAATCCTCTTCGTTGGATCATTTCGAGACCCCAAGATGAAAAGACTGGATCTCTTTTTTTTCCTTCTCTTTTTTCTTTTTTCTTTCCTTTTTCTCCTTTCCTTCCCTCGGATTCTCTCTCCCCAGCCCGATACCCTCTCTCTCTGTCCCCCCAGGATGTTCGATCCTCTCCTCCCCGTCGCCATTGCCGGTCGTCGTGGTCGACACCGCCGGTGCCATTCGACTCCCCGTGCGCCGGCGACCCTATCCCTCCATTTTCAGGCCGGCTAACGCCGCCGTGCAAAGCCGCAAGCTTACCTTCGTCGTTCCGCCGCCGTCTGGCCACCATTTCTTCACCACCTTATCATCGGTCCACTAGCAACCTTTTAGACCCAATCCCAGCCCCGATCCATCGCCGGAGCTGCCTCCACGAACTTAAAATCCGATTTAAGTTTTTCGGCCTTAAACCGCCTTTGCGGCCACCACCCACGGCTAAAGGCCACCACCACTAGCTTCACCACCTCCCATTGGCCCTACCCTACCGTTCCCAAGTCTTCGTTTGACCCCGTGTGAAATTTGGGTTTCACTGTGTTTCGACCACAATGTCTTTACACTGTGAATTTGCTGTTTTGGTGATTCCAAGTGTTCAGTGAACCTCCTAAAAATATTTTATAGCGCTGTAAGTATTTTCTAAACAATCTTTTGAGATTTAAATATATTTTTGCACTAATTGATTATACTGTGTTCTGGTTGGTTCCGGACTGAGTCTGAGGAGTTCGGGGTTGGATGGATTGAGGACGGAGTATTTGTTGTGTTGATTATATTGTGATTGGGTTGTTGGAAATTATTATTGTGATGGGGATTTGGTTATTGGGTGTTATGGTTGTGGTTTGGTACATTGCATATTGCACGCATGTCATGTTTGTAAATTAAAAACTGAGTTTTCATGTAATTGCATTCATGATCATGTGGTTGTTTTGAAAACTGGGTTTTCATGTGGATTGGACTTTTGGGTGCGTGTGTATCACGACCCCAAGCCGAGATGGGGCATTATCTCGATGGAGCTCCTCTGGTCACTCGGGAGTGGAATATACTGAGTGACGTCCCCTGGGTTGTCGCTGGGCGACAATGGGATCGAACGTGTTACGTGCCGACTCCGTGGCCCTTCTGCTGGCGGGGCCTAGAGGATGACCTGGCCACGAACACACTGGGTGCGGAACTGGGCATGGCTCGTTATGCAACCAGGACGTGCGGATGGTCCATAGGGGAGACCATGGTGCATATGGATTAATAGAAAATAGAAAATGGCTGTTTTCTGAGAAAATAGCGTGAGTTAGATTTTGTGTGTCATTTTTTGGGAAAATGATGGATATTGATTTTTGGGCCATTTTCTGGAAAAATGGTGAAAATGTTTTATCGAAAATATTTTTGGGCCAAATGTGATTTTTGGTGTGTGTTGGATTTATTGCATATTGCATCATATGCATGCATGGTTAGTTGCTTAAACGTGTTTTATCTCAGGATTTGGTTAGATTGTAACTTACCTGTGGTGCCATTTAATGGTACTGCAGACTATGTTGATGATGCAGATGCTGAGCCTGAGGATTTGGCACCGCTGGAGGAGTGATCTGGGATAACTTGTGCTATGTTTTATTTTCAGACTTGTATTATTATTTATGGGACCTTGGCTTTGTTTTTATGAGATTTGTATTTTGGATATTGTATTAAACTAAAATTCTGGTACTAGTTGACTTAATTATTATCCACTGTGTATTTTATTTGTGCACTGTTTAATTGTTGCACACACTTGACACTTGTCGTTGGGATGCGTGACCGTATTGTCATCATCCTAACGTCACGATTCCCAATGCTTTTTGTACGTGGGAGTCCGGGCATCACAACTTCTGTCGTTGGATTTAAAGGGTAGAGATTCATGATTGGAGAGTTGTAGAAGTCACCCTGCTGGTCCACATCTTCTTGCTTGCAGGGAGAGAATCTGTGTGTTTCTTTGAGGCCCTTCGAGATACCCACTTCTTTGTGCCAGTTGTGTTGCCAAATTGGACCAAGGAGGCTTCCGCTGAGAAAGGTTGGACTGTTGCTTGGTGTTTCTTCTTCTTCGACTGAATTTGCATGGATCTTTGGTTGAAAGCTGCATCGTTTGGGGGGGGGGGTAATGGTTGTGCTCTGATACTCGATGGGGTTTTTCTTCCTCTTCTTTGGAGCTTTTGTCTCGGTGAGGTGAGGGACCAAGGAGGCTTCAATGGTGTCGCCCAGTAGTTGATTTTCTATGTTGAGAAAGGTTGGACTATTGCTTGATGTTTCATCTTCTTCGACTGAATTTGCGCGGATGTTTGGTTGAAAGATGCATTGTTTATGGGGAAATGGTCGTGCTCTGCTACCCGATGGAGTTTTCTTCCTCTTCTTTGGAAGTTTTGTCTCGGTGAGGTGAGGATTTGCATGTGTTTCGTCAGTTGGGAGCTATGTGATGCAATGCTGGGTCATATGGGCTACGCTGGCATCACTAACTCCACTTGGCCATTGCAGGTCTATTTGATCGGATGCTGGGCCATTAGGGTGAAGGGCTGGGTGTTTGTGAAGTTATTGGTTTGTTTGAGGGCTTGGGTTGAGAAGGGGAGTGGATCAACTTGGTGTGGGCTGAAGATGAGATAGACTCGACTTGAAGGACTAACCAATAGTGAAAGTTTTGGGCTTTAGGCCTTAGTTGTGTGTAGGCTATGTGAATTTTGGAATTGTGCAATTAGTTGCTGGAAGACTGATGGTTCTGGGTTTGTGTTTGGTCTTTAGGAATGTACTTTGGTTTAGAAAGTCAATGGGGTGAAATAAAGGCTGGGTTGCCTTTTCTGTATTTGCCGGCGAGTTGACTGTGTGTTGAGGTTCTATGTGTGAAGCAGTTGGGGCCATTTGGTTGGAGAAATTTATGGATTCCTCTGGGAAAAGCCAATTGAGGTGATTGGACTGTAGGGTGACAGATTGGCTAGTAGCTGATGGGAATTGTGTCTGTCCTTAATTCCATAGCATTCTTTAATTCCATTTGAATGTTCTGTTTGCTGGTCTGGGATGGCACCATGTGTCGAGGAGATTTTGCTTGGACTTGCTAGATCATTGTACTGTTGGCTCAGAGGTAGGACAAGAATAGTGCCAAATTCAGAAAAGGCATTGCTATTGCCCTTGAAAATCATTCTCTGGTGGAGTTTTGAGTTTTTGGTTGCTTCTCCCTTGCTTTCCAAGGTCTGCTGCCTTTTCCTTTAAACACAGGCTAATGCTGAAATTGCTTAATGATAGGTTGGTTGTTGACAAAAATGTTGATGCTGCTCATGGGCTCTTTGATTCTGAAAGGTGGTAGAGGCATGATGGGAGTTTGGAGTTTTGGAGGGAGAGCTTCATTCACTGGTTCATTGACCTTGGAAGTTCTTTTTTGATCTTGTTGTTCGCCTACAGTCTTGTCCCATATTGAAGCTCATTGTTTCTCCCATGGTCTTGAGGGCATGCTTGGTACACATGACCAAGTTGACCACAAATGTAGCAAAACTCGGAAAGTCACTCGCATTTGAAAGTAACTTTTCCCTATTTCGATTAATTCTTGGTAGGGAGAAACCTTCTAGGAGATGCTTTGACATATCAATTTCAACCCTAATTCTAAGAAATCTTCTAACCGAGATGGCAAGGTGGTCGAATTCCAGAAAATTGCCCAGGATATTATAGCACATTAGAATCTGCATGATTCTAGCACATCCAGTACATCAGAATCTCCATGATTCTAGCACATCCCACCAGTTTTGCCACCCAATATTTGATTTCCTTGTATAGCAGTTGTTTGATATTATTTCCATGTAAAGCATCACTCGTTAATAGATATATATTTGTAAACAATTTCAATGAATAATAGTGTGATTTATTCAGCCAAACTATTGCTTAACATGGTATCAGGCCAAAACAGGTCCTGACTTACCTCTTTCCCTGCTGATGGCTTCTCCAACAAACCCTTCTCCATATCCTCCTCCACCCCTCTAATTCTCCTAGCCTAGTTCTTGTTTTCGGTCTCCTCATCGGTGACAATTTTTCCAAATGGCAGCGTGTTATTCACCGTGCACTCAAGGCTAAACACAAGCTCTCTTTTGTCGATGGCACTCTCAACGCCCCAGCTAAAACCTCCCCTGATTACGCCCAATGGAGCCGGACCAAAGATATGGTCCTAACTTGGATTCTCAACACAATCACCCCTTCCCTAGCCAATTCCTTGGACTATCACAATGATCCTTGAGATGTTTGGCTTGATCTCGAATCTTGTTTTAGCCATAGAAATAATGCTCGTTCCAACCTTCATCAAAAGCAACTTTCCATACCAGACTACTACTATAGTATCAAACAAATCTGGGATGAGTTGGGAAATCTCCAACCCCTCACCGATGCTAGTACCTTGGAAAAAAGGCTTGGAGATGAACGTGTCTTTTAGTTTCTTCTTGGCTTTAATGATTCATATGCTACTTTTCAGTCCCAAATCCTTGCCATCGACCCTCTTCCATCTCCAAACAAATTTTTCTCCATCCTTTTTCAAGAGGAACAACAGTGGCTCCTTCAAGTGTCCCGCATCCACCCAGAAAATCTTGCTCTTGTTGCTCGAAGTTCTTCCCATGAACGACCACCTCTCAAATGCACCAAATGCAGTAAGGATGGCCACCTGCAAAATTGTTGCTGGAGTGTTATCAACTATCCCCCTGGTCGTGAACCTTGCAACCACCATAGGCCATCTTTGCTCGAGAAACCCCCTTCTGCCATCATCCATATTGTTGCTTCTTCCTTCAGCCTGGTTCCAGCTAGTTCTTCCTCCAGGCAGGTTCCAGGACTCTCCGCCAAGAACTATCAATAGCTCATGAATCTCTTACAAAATCCCTCACGCACAGAAAATTTTATTGGTAACTCTTTCTCAAACCCTTCATTTTTTGATCCCTATACTGATTGGCTAATTGACAGTGGCGCTAGTGATCATATGAGCCACTGTCGATCATCATTTTTGAGTCTTCAACAGCTTCCTTTTAGCCATGAGATTCGGCTACCCACGGGTGATATGATTCCCGTTGCAGGTGTTGGTACCATTCAACTCTCCGAAAATCTCATCCTCTCCAATGTCCTTTATGTCCCTCTCTTTCATTATAATCTGCTCTCTATCCCTCAACTCACTAGTAATTTACCATGTGTTTCCCTTTTCTCATCTTCTACAGTTTTTTTTTCAGGACCTTTAGTTGAAGAGGCTGATTGGAGTGGGTTAAGCTAGTAATGGACTTTACATATTTCGGCCACAAAAAGACACTGCCTTCTCTGTTCACACCCTTGACAATAAGACCCTATGGCATTAACGTCTAGGTCACCCTTCCAGTTTTGTTATTCCTAATGTTTTTTATCATCAATGTACTCTTTCTTATTGCGATGTTCGTGCTCATTCTAAACATACTCGTTTACCTTTTCCAACTCATGCTACTAAAAGTACGATTCTTTTTAATCGACTTTATTGTGATATTTGAGGTGGATATTATATTGCTTCTATTTGTGGCACACATTATTTCTCGACTATTATTATTGATTTTTCACGCACCACCTGGATTTATTTAATGCGTTTTAAATTAGAAATATTTAGTCATTTAATACATTTTTTTGCCCTTGTCAAAAACCAATTTAATTCAATCATTAAACATATTCACACTGACAATGGCCAAGAATTTCTCTCTCAAAATCTACAAACCTATTTCCATGATCATGACATCATTCATAAGCGTACTTGTATTGAAACTCCTCAATAGAATAGTGTTATGAAGAGTAAACATCGACATCTCCTGAATGTTGCTTGAAGTCTTCGTTTTCAGGCACATTTACCCCTCAAATTTTGGGGCAAATGTGTCCTTAACGCTGCCTATCTCATCAATAGAATCCCTACTCGCTCTCTTGAAAATCGAACTCCTTTTCAAATTCTTCTCAACACTCCACCCACCTACACTCTACTCCGGATGTTTGGTTGTCTTTGCTATGCTCAAACTCTTACTGCTCATCGCGATAAATTTTCACCCCATGCATCTCGTTGTGTCTTCCTTGGTTATCTAAGCAACAACAAAGCTTATAAGTTATGCAATATGGACACACATGCCATTTTCTACTCTCGTGATGTTACCTTCCATGAAAATCAATTTCCCTTCCAAACTCCTGTGTCTCCACCTACGTCTACTTCCATCATTCTCCCTTTACCCATACTCGAAAATTCCACTTCTCCTAACAATTCTCCTCTGACCATACCTGCCGACCCTACCCCTCTAGCTTCTCACCTATGCCATACCATCACCTAACTTGCATATCTTCTTGATTATGTTAGAACCATACCCACGGAGTTCATTGCTACTTTGACTGCTGCATAGTCCTCAGGTACTTCTCATACTCTCGTTTTTCTCCTGCTCATTATTCATTCTTAACTACCTTTACTGCATCTATTGAACCCACCTCTTATTCAGAAGCTACTCGCCACTCTCATTGGCGTGAAGCTATGTCCTCTGAACTCTGTGCTTTTGAAGAAACCTCTCCCTCCTGGTAAGAAACCCATTGGTTGCAAGTGAGTCTTTAAGATCAAATTATGAGCAGATGGTAGTGTTAGGCATCACAAAGCTTGCCTCATGGCCAAAGGCTACACTCAAGTTGAATGCATTAACTATCATGAAACCTTTACTCCAGTCGCCAAAATGACGACAGTCCGCTGTGTTCTCGCTGTTGCCGCTGCCAAAAACTGGATTATTCACCAAATGGATGTCAACAATGCATTTCTTCATCACACTTGATTCTAGTCCTATTTCTTGGCGTACTAAGAAACAAACTACAGTTGCTGGCTCCTCCATGGAAGCTGAATATCATCGATGGCCATCACTACATGTGAACTCGTCTAGATTCAGTAGCTACTTCATGATCTTGGCATCTCTCACAAAGATCCCATGACTCTCTATTGTGACAATCAGTCTGCCTTCTACATTGCTCAAAATCTAGTTTTTCACAAGCGCACCAAACATATTGAAATTGATTGACACATTGTTTGTGACAAACTTTGTTCTTGTCTCTTTACCACCGCTCATCTTCCTTCTTTCGAGCAGATTGCCAACATCTTCACCAAAGCCTTGGGTTCTGATCTTTTTCATACCTTATCTCACAAGTTGGGCATTATAGATCTTCATACGCCAACTTGAGAGGGAGTATTATAGCATATCAGAATCTCCATGATTCTAGCACATCCCACCAATTTTGCTGCCCAATATTTGATTTCCTTGTATAGCAATTGTTTGATCCTATTTCCATCTAAAGCATCACTCGTACCACTACAACACAATTGCTTTTTAGTGACGGTTGTAAATTTGAAACAATCCCCAAACAGTCACTAAAAAGCCTTTTATGTGACGGTTTCTGGAAACCGTCACTAATGGCGGATGAGATTTTTTTTACGTTCCAACGTATGGGGAAAATGTGTCCGAACGTCACATATACGTTTGAACATGTGGCTACTTACATTCGAACTTGAAATGTCTTAGCGCAAATGTTCGAACATTAGTAATTAACATTCGAACATTAATTGTAAATTTAAATTAAATATGACTCTAATTTAAAACTTATGTGGTTTTTATAATGCATAATTTGTATACTAGTCTAAAAAAGTTGACTTGTATATATTTATTTATACACAATTTGTAAAATATAATTATATATTTATATATATATATTTATGTTTATATATATAAATATATATATTTATGTATATTTGAAGTGCAATGATTTAGTATTAAAGTTAGAAAATATAACATTAAAGAAGATTGAAAATTGAAATTAAAAAACCATAGATATATTAAATAATATTGTTTCCTACAAATATTAAAAGTAAAATACAAAATATGATAAAAGTATGTAAACAACACTCACATGATAGCATTGTCCGAAAAATTCGTAGCCCGGATTTCCTCAGTCAAGGTATCAACCTTGTCATTGAGGATACCTACACAGTGGGTTATCTCGGCGACAGACGCCTTTACAGCCCCGAGCGATTGGTCAATCTTACTATCGATATGCTCAGTCAGCTGTGAAATCATCGCATCAACCCAAGCAGGCAGCACATCTCCCATAGATGTACTCATCGGTTGCTGACCACTACTCCCCACACCGGGTTCAAGCTACGTCGGAGGAACTAGATCCTATACAGGGGGTGGCTGACGTCCCCTCGCCTGTCCAATGCTACTTCGATGCATAGTCATGTCGAGGGCACTCATTTGATCTTTGACCTGCTCCTCCGGTTGGGTTGGCACTCCCCGAGCAAGTAATAGCCGACTAATCAGGACATCGTATGGGAGGTTGTCCGTGGAGATGCTGCTAGCCTCATAACGGATTCTCTCAAATATGTGCTGTGGAAAATCTATGGGATCTCCACATGCCAGTCATATTAAAAATTGTGCCTGAAACTGACTAAATGTGGTCTTATGTGCCACAGGATTTACGTTTGTTGCAACAATAATATGCAACAAGTGGAAAAGCGATAGCAGATGGTTTTGGTGGAAGGCGTTTGGCCTCTCGATCTACATGCGGTCTCTCCCAGTGAGGATGTAGAAATCTTCATCTCGGTCATCATCCCTAGCCGAAGGGCTAGCACCCTCGGCCTCTGACCGGTCTGTATCTCTGGCTGATGATGGATTAAATGGACTAGTAGATGATGCAGAAGTGCCTACATCTGCATCGAGTCTGTCGTGAGCAGATGTAGATGTGCGAAGCAAGGCTAGAGAGTCAGCCTTAATCGATGTCTAAACTCCTCGATGAATCCCAAGGTGCTCGGCGATGACATCGGGTGAAATCTCAAACGTTACACCGCGTATGGTCACGGTGTGAGAGGATGAGTCCTGAGGCATGTTACACATCCCCATATAGAACTCCTGAACCATAGAGGGGGTATACCTTCCCCCTCAATGTGCAGATATTTCCTTAGCCTCTACTGAGGAATACATCTCTTAGGTTTGTCTGCTCCCATTTGAGCTCTTCGAACTCGTTGATCAGGGTCTCTCACTCTACCATAACAGTACGAGGCCCAATCCGAGCAGTGTCTTGAGTGGCTCCTTCCCTCCCTCGTTTCCTAGTATGCAAAGGATGAGCCATATCCTGAAAATAAAAAAAATAAATAAATTATGAGTACTATTGATGCATCTTTTGTTATAATTTTAAACTACTCTGCATAAACATTCGTACATAGAGAAACATACGTTCGAACGTTACGATAAGATGTTAGGACATATATATTTTACATTTGCACGTAAAAACATTTATGCTTCTCCCGAGCGCGAAATAGAGAGAGAGAGTGAGAGAGAGTGTGTGTGTATGTCATTGTGAGAGGGTTAGAGAGAGAGAGAGAGCTCGAGTGAGAGAGAGTAGGAGTGAGAGAGAGTGTTATTGTGAGAGAGAGTGATTATTGAGGGCTAGGATTTTGGAACTATTTTGGTAAGGAAAATCATTTTTTTATTAATTAAGTTTTTATGATATTTCTCTTGTGTTTTTTATATATATATATATATATATATATATCTCTAACAAATTAGTATTGTTGTTTTTTTTAAGGAGGTGATTGTTTTGGCAAATTGAAAGCTTATCATTTTGTAAGAGGATATTAAAAATGTTAGGTATATTTTTAAACTTTAGTTATAAATGTTTATGAATTTTGTGAATATTTTGTGAGTTTATGGTGTTTAATGAAGAATTAATATGTTTAGAAATATTATTGTGGAAATATTGTTATGTTTAAATAATTTTGTTATGGGAATATTGTAAAAATGTTGTGATATGTTGTTGAAATAACTAAGTTTATTGTTTATTAAGTATATTTGTATTTTGTGAGTTTATGGTGTTTATTGATGAATTAATATGTTTAGAAATATTGTTATATGAATATTGTTATATTTAGATAATTTTTTTTGTGAGAATATTGTGAAAATGTTATGATATGGATTTGAAATATTTTGATTATTGTTTATTAAGTATATTTATATTTGGTGAGTTTATGGTGTTTATTGATAAATTAATTAAAACTTTGGAAATATTGTTGTGAGAATATTGTTATGTTTAGATAACTTTGTTGTGGGAATATGGTGAAAATGTTGTGATATGTTGTTGAAATAACTAAATTTATTGTTTATGAATTTTGTGAATATTTTGAGTTTATGGTATTTATTGAAGAATTAATAAGTTTCGAAACATTGTTATGAGAATACTAAGTATAACAACTTAAAATGATAATTATAAGTATAATAACAAATTAAAATAAATCAACTTAATAAATAAATAAGTATAAATTAATTGGAATAAATTGTATGATAACAATTTAAAATGATATGTTTAAGTATAATAACAAATTAAAATAAATCAACTTAATAAATAAATAAGTATCAATTAGTTGGAATAAATTGTATAATAACAAATTAAAATGATATGTTTAAGTACAATAACAAATTAAAATAAATCAACTTAAGAAATAAATAAGTATCAATTAGTTGAAATAAATTGTATGAGAACAACTTAAAATGATATGTTTAAGTGTAATAACAACTTAAAATAAATTGGACTTATTTAACTAACTACGTATCAATTAGTTGGAATAAATTGTATGAGAACAACTTAAAATGATAATTATAAGTATAATAACAAATTAAAATTATATAACGAGGGAAAATGATCTCGAAGAAATGTCTGTCAAATTACTTGGCTGTCGTAGTCTTTCTGGCCTTGACAACTCTGGCCTTGAGAGTTGTCAAGGCCAGAGAGACTTGACAGTCAAGCAATTTAACTAACATTTAGACTTTTTTTTAAAATCATTCTCCATTGTTGTGTATGATAGGAAAGTTGTCAACATATTCTTCCATCTCTATCTAGTTCAACAATATAACACCATTATGTCTTGAACATTGTTAATTCAAGACATTTTGAGCTTATATTATTTCATGTGTTTTTTTTTAGATATTGTGTGACATTGCATATCTAACCCTAGACTTTTTTAGAAATTAGTGTACATTTAGGTGTCCACTAATTCCTGAATTGTCCAGTATAGACAGTTTGAGATTATATCATATATATTATACATTCTTGTTACTCCTACTGAACACATTTAGTATGAAGTTTCGGTGTCTTCCTCTATTGTTCTTCGGGTATACTGCTCGTAGGGTCACAATCCCTCTAAATGAACATGTATACTTGGAGAACTATGGGAGATGCTGTCGAAATTTTTACTGACGTGGAAAGTAGTAACGTGACGGGATATGTGCAATATGGATAAAATTTGTGTGCGATATCATTGGCTAAAGCTAAAAGTCATATATTTGTGAATAGTATGGATCTGGGGTATACTCGATGGGTACTGCATGGTGAGTCGTATGCACAGTCAGCAAATGCATTGCTCGGTCAAAATGATAATTTGCGAGACATGGATGATGATTATGAGCGGGATGAGATGGAGGAGATGTTGGGTGACATTGGAGTTGGGATGTTTATGGATGACGTAAACGACAATGCCTCAAGTAGTCGAGGGACTGATTCTGAAAATTTTGCTGCAATGTGGGAAGATGCAAAGAGTGAGCTTTATCTAGGCTATATACAACATTCCAAAATGTCGTTTATTGTGTGGTTGTTTCGCATTAAGTCATTGTGTGGGATGTTGACGAAAGTAATAAATATGGTATTGGACTTATCTAACGAGGTGCTTCCTGGTGGGATGTAGGTGGTGGTCGACGTTCGATACATAGGGATAATCACTTTACGAGTGTCAATACTGCATCTAAATGGTATGAAGATGATCCATTCATATTGGCTTGTCAAGCTACCCAATGCTATTACTTGATTGATCCAATGAAAAGTGCTGATGGAGATAGTGGAGAGACAACTTGGCGAGTAGTACAAAATTTGTCCCTCAAAATATATATGAAGCAGGAACGAGTGCGGAGTACGAGAATAGTGGAGATGAAGATGACATTCTGATAGGAGAGGCCTACCAAGAAGATGAAAAGAGTATTAACTTATTTGTTGACTTCGGTACACTCGAGTTGCTCCCTTTATATAGAGATGACGTCCCACCCGTCATTCTCGACCCGTCCGTATTAAATGATCATTCAATTCAAGCGAGTGAGGAAGAAGAAGAAGAAGACAAAGAAGAATCTAGTGACGAAGTGGATAAGGAGGACAAAGAAGAGGTTAATGATGACAACGAAGATGTTATTGAGGGAGATTCTGAAACAAGCATGGAAAATACATCCGAAGAAGAAGAATAAAAGTACTAAATATAGAAATTATATAGGTGACTATAGAATATTTTACTTTTCATAATTTCTTCTAATTAATTTTCTCTATCATTTTAATCATGCCTCAAGGATGCCGCCAAAATGACAACGAAGAAATTTGCCTCCTCCGCCAAATCCAAGTCCCAAACCTATTGAGGACTCCCCACCCGAGTGTTTCCCTCTTGAAGATCAAGTGCAGACGCAAGAAAACGACAGCCAGTCAACACCTACTAGTAAGAAAATATTGTTGATAGTTAAAAGAATATCAATACTTTTATCTCAATAACTATATAACCATAATTATATTATTATCTAATAGTTGATGCATCTGCTCGTCGCGATTATGGTTATACACATGGCATTTCTCTTGAGAAATGTCAAAGGCAGGAAAAACTGAACGTCACAATTCCTGATAATTCCACTAGAGCAGTGGATGATAATGCAGCAACAAGTCGTGTGCTGGTGAGTTTACGTTGAGAATACATTTTTTGTATACTAGATTAGTATATTATATTTTTGATGTAATTCACTTATTAGGATGAATTCGACCTCGACTTTGGCCGCAGCGAGGATTTGAGAACTGTGAATGGGTTGATGGCTACACTATTCTGGCGTCACAAGGGACGATGTCATGATCACTTCAAGAAATTTGAGACGTTCGAAGAAGTTGCACAATCCCCTTTCCAGCAGATGAAGTTAGATGATTGGAAAAAGTGTTGTGATCTTTTCGCAAGTTCAAATTATCAGGTATTTTAGATTTATATTCTAATGATTATTTACATTTATATTTGGGCTATATATTATATGCATATATATTATAATTAACATTCTTAATTAATTTTGTAGCACTTAAGTTCTACGAATGCACATAATAGATCTGCTTTAGCTGTCCACCATCGTGCTGGTTCAAGATCATTCCACCGTCTTACTGATAAAATGGTAATTAATAAATTATAGAATTCATTTATTTTTCTAATATTCTTTTATTTAAGTACTAACATTATCTTTTTAAAATTGCTAATGTCGCTTTGTTAGAAACAAGATGATCCTGAAAACTTTTTTCTTATTCATGTATATGCTGCTGCTCACACTAATGAGCATAGTGAGTGGATAGATCCTGCCATTGTAGATAAATGTGTAAGTATTGTTACTTTTGTTAAATAAATTATACAACAGGTGAATAATTTATTTTTTATTTGTATTTCTTTTAATACATTACTTATTGTGTATTTTCTTTGACATTGCCGAAAAAAATGATGGAGATGCAGTCAGGTTCTGGGGAATCCTCTCTGAGTGATATAGACATATTCACGCAAGTGCTCGGGCCCAACTTTAGTATGACAAGAGGTTTGGGATGAGCTTTTAAGCATTCTGGTTCATCCTCCTTGTCCTCTTCAGCTTCACTACTTAATAATATTACTAAAGATTTAGAAGCTGCACGGCGCGAAAATGAGTATATGAGGTCGAGACAGCAAGAGTTAGAGTCCCTCTTAGAGCGATAGTATCATTTAGAGACTCGTTTGCAGAACCAACAGAAAGACCAGGAGGAAAGAATTCGCAGTGAAATTCAAGAGCAAGTGCAATGGGAAACGATGGTGCAAATGGAGCGTATTATGTCATTTCAACAACAACAGGGTGGGCGAGGAAAAGAGAAATGAAATTCTCTCAATTTTATTATTGTATATAACTTTTAGTATCTAATTTTAAAAGTTTATAAAATATTGTTAGTTGTAGAATATTTATGGTATGTAATATGATAAAATTGGTATATTTTTTAATTTTATGAAATTAGTATTTATGATCTGTACTTTCGAATGTAAACCAAAAACATTCAAACATTATTTCAGGTTCGAACGTTTACACGTTTGAACGTAATCCCCCAAACGAACAAACGAACAAAGCGTTTGAAAGTTTAGACACATTTTCTTTAACATTCGAACAAACGTTCGAACGTTATACTTGTTACGTTCAAGCATTGTTCCTTTAACGTTCGAATGAAAATTCAAACATTTAATGCAGTTAACATCCCGACGTATAAACGTCCGAACGTAAATATGATACTTTCGAACAATAATCAACGAACGTCAACTTCTGTCATTCGAATGTCAATTGCTCGGGTTGACGTTCGGAAGTAGAAATTTACGTCCGAATGTTTTCTGTGACAGTTTTTAACCGTCACAAAAAATGGAACGTTCGAATGTTCCTCCGAACGGAACACCTCCAATCATCACTGAAAATATTTTTAATGATGGTTCAATAGTACGTCATGAAATATTTTCTGTAACGCACATTTGGTGACGGTCGTGGTGACGTTTTGGTTATTTTTTGTGACAGTTTCTTCTATCACGAAAGGCTATTTGTGTTGTAGTGTACATAGATATATATTTGTAAACAATTTGAATGAATAATAGTGTGATTTATTCAACAAACCTATTGTTAATTAACACTGGATTCTTCCAATTTTTTTAGCATTTTCTTGGGTCATCAGTTCTAAGGGGAGTCCTTGAATTTGGATCCAAAAGGCTGAGAAACGTAGATCAACCTCCACTTTGACATGGCAACCATTCCTTTAGTACCATGTGATACCCTTTAAAATTCCATGGTCTATGATTGAAGATTTTGTTTTTTTCCTGTGAGGTAGGAAAAGTAAAGAGAAAGGTATTTTGCTCGAGATCATCCTCTATACCGAGTCCTAAGATAAAACTCCATATAGCTTTTATGGTGGTTTGGAAAGTGTATTTGTTTAAGGGTTTGGAGAGATAAGCTTGCCCACCAAGGTATGATTTGTAATGTCTTCAGCTGCCTCCATTTCTGGTTCGAGAATTATATCATCCCAGGATAAAGCTCCAGCTTGTGTGATAAGGCAGTCAATGTTGGGAGTTGGTTCTTTCATGTTCGAAGGGTTGGTATGGTTGGGTAAGTGTGAGCTATGTCGCATGGAAATCAAAGTAAGGTAAGGTTCTGGGTACTGTTGTGGGGTATGGTGGGGTAGTTGTAAGCTTTGGTGGGTGCATTCAGTGTCTGGGTGTTAAAGGGTAAGGTGGTAGGGTTAGAGTTTTGAAGGACTCTGTTTCAGTGAGGGTTGGTAACGAAAGCTACTCAGGGGGAGGGAGGAAACTCATCTGGAGAGAGTAATGACTTACCAAATGACCTTATCCCCTTCTAACTTTGATCTAAGGCTTTTTATTATGGTATATTATAATAAGAGAAATCTGGAAAATCTAGGAGATGCTGCTGGGCTCCTCGATCTGGTTTAGAATTCCAATACGTGATAATATTTCCAAGAAAAAGAGATTAAAGAAAACATTGTCACACAGAAAGTTAGAAACGACTAGAGAATGAGGATCATTTGATCAAAGCCTGCATTGACTCATTCGAAAATGAGCAGCCCAAAGGCTATCCCAAGTGCAGGAGCGTGTCGCGTAGTAATTAGGAATAAATTCCTAAATCGTCTCCACAGGGAAAGTGCTAAAAATAAACTCGTGTAAAATGGTGGAAATATTTACAATGAGAAGATAAAAATAAAAGTGATGATATGTACAATGAATGCAGAAGTGCAATGAAAAAGAAAATTTACTGGTCGTGAACCAGATTCATTTTTGTTGGATTTGAGTGTTTGAAATGCAATGATGAAAAGTAAAGAAATTAAAGTGCAAGACAGTAAATTGAAATTGCTAAAAATTAAATGATTGGAATTTAAATTAGCAAGAAAATTAAATGACATAAAAATAAATTGCAGAAAATAAAAGTGCGGAAAAATAAATGACAGTAATTTAAATGCTGAAATTAAAAGTGTAGGAAAAGTAAATGACATAAATTTAAATGACATAAATTAAAAGTGCAGGAAAAATAAATTGCGGTAATTTAAATGAACTGAAATTTAAAGTGCAGGAAAAATAAATGACAGTAATTTAAATGAACTGAAATTTAAAGTGCATGAAAAATAAATGACAATAATTTAAATGAACTGAAATTGAACTAATCGTCGCAATAATTTTTTTTTTTTTTATAAACTTCAAACTGAAATAAAATAAAAATAAAACTGAAAATGAAGGCTACGGGTGAAGGAGGAAAGCTCGGTAACAACAGTTGGTCCGCTCTCAACTGCGTTATCAGACTCACTCTCTTCACCCGAGCTTTATTAAAAATAAAAAATAAAAACACAAAAATCTATCTATTCTACTCTACTTTAATTTCCTACTTAACACTAACATGTACCTAACATCTAACGAGTTTTTCCAGTCCGCTTACAAGCTCTGATATAGGCTTCAAAGCCTTTACATACATCTGTACTTAGCTTGTTTCATCCGTGATGCCAGCTTCATGTTTTGCATATTGTCTCCCACTATATTGCTTTTGCCGTGCGTCCAGACTGTGAGAAGGAAACAAACTATATTTTTTTTCTTTGCTTTTCGTTTGTTGCCTTTCAGTTTCAGTCGCCCATGTGCATGCATTTTATTTTATTTTTCTTTTCATTCCCTCGTTCCTTTCCTTCTCTCTCTTTTTTTTTTTTTTTTTCATTTTCAGCCCAGTGTTTCGTCCGTTTCTTCATTTCCTCGTCTTTCTTGTTTACTGCTATCTTCATGTGCAGGAGAATGTTGAGTGGCTTTGGAGGAGACTGGGCAGTCGAGGAGGAGCTGTCGTGGCTGCAGAAGTAGGATAGAAGTGTTGCAATGGATGGATGCAGTGCAGCGTGGAGTTGGGTGGCAGTAGCTGTGGGATGCTGCGTTCGGAGCAGTGCTGCTGAACGAGAATGGGCGGTGGAGACCTTGTCTCCGGCGTCGTCTGTTGCTGCTGGAAGTGGAGGTGCAGCCGTGGAGTGGTGCTACCGTGAGTTGTGCTGCGCAGGAGGCAGGGAGCGTGGTTGCATGTGAGCTGCAGCAGTGAATGGGCAACGCAGTGGTTGATGGCCGTGGTGCAGAGGTGGATGGTGGCTTCGGAAGTTGGCTGGCGTCGACTAGTGTATGCCTGGACGTGTTGAGGATTAGCTTGGTTTTGGACGGTGTAAATGGACGTGGGCTGAAGTGATGCACTGTGCAGGTGGTCGAAGGTTGAAGATGACGCGAACGGCATATCGTTTCTGTCTATTGACAAAACGACATGTCTTTTAGGCGATTTACGTTTTGTCTTCCTGTGGAAAACGACAAGTCGTTTTTCGGTGGAGGAAAAACGACATGTCGTTTTAGAGAACCTGAAAAATGAAAAAATAAATAAATAAAATAAAGTAAAATAAAACTTAGACAAGAAAAAATAAATAATAATCAAAGAAACAAAAAAATAAAACTAGACAAAGAAAATAAAATAAAATTAGACAAAAGATGGAAAATAAAATATTAAAAGTGTTATGCAAATGAATAAATATTGCCCAATTAAATCACAAGCTATAAAATTAAGCATAAATTATACTTTTAATCAATTTAAATCATAACTTGGATTTATGCCTCTTAATCAATTTTTTCATCTAAAACCAATAATAAAATAATAAAACAATTAAAAATATGTTGGTTTTCAATGTATAAAATATACAATAATGCATCTCAATCACATCCCCCAACTAGCATTTTGCTAGTCTCTGAGCAAAATAGTGAAAATTAATTGAGATGAATATTGCATTAAGCTCGAAATCCAAACAAAAACAATCAAACATAATAATGAATTCTCACAAAATGCAACACATGACTATCAACCCCCGGGAGCTATATTCACCAAAACTGTCTCAACAATCTTTCATTAAGAATTGGGGAAAAAATCTCAAAACAGATGTGTGTGTAGCTAAATTGTTCTTCATTACTAGCCATTATTCGTCATAGGATTTTTCAACCTTAAGATTAATCATTTCTGATTCTAACTACCTCAAAACCTAAGGGACTAGTAGTTTTCACGCAAACTCTGTTTAAAGGTTGAACACTCAACCCCCAAAGTTTGGGTAACTGTTTCTATCCCTTTACTTAGGAAAGCTCACCGCTTCATCCTTTATTTTTGTTTTGTTTTGTTTTGTTTTGTTTTTTTCAAACGGATTCAACCAGTGGGGAATCAAATCCAGGACCGTGTAACCCACACATTCCCAAGTTTGCCCTTACCACTGAGGCAGATCCCTTTTTTTTTTTTTGGCAAAAAGGCTCGGTAGTCCTGTAGTTTACTTCTCCTATGTTAAATCAATGAACAGTAATGAAGAACACTACGAGTGTAAGCATGTGCAGAATGTCATTAAAGATTTTCCCTTCATTATATATAAATCATGCCAAGTCTATCTCAATAAATATAGCATCCTGGTGTTTGAAGTCATACATCAAGCAAAATATGATGCATCAGGAATTATGTTCTATGCTCAGCACGAGTGATCCCAGATCACTCCTCTGGCGGAGCCAAATCCTAAGGCTCGGCATCTGCATCATCATCAACATAGTCTGCAGTACTATTAAATGGTACCACAGGTAAGTTATAACCTAACCAAATCCTGAGGTAAAAACATATTTAAGCAACTAACCATGCATGCATATGATGCGCTATGCAATAAATCCAACACACGCCAAAAATCACATTTGGCTCAAAAATATTTCCAATAAAACATTTCCACCATTTTCCTAGAAAATGGCCCAAAAATTAATATCCATCATTTTTCCAGAAAATGACACACAAAATCCAACTCACGCTATTTTCCCAGAAAACAGCCATTTTTTCATTATCCATTAATCCATATGCACATGGTTCTCTCCTATGGACCATCCGTACGTCCTGGCTGCATAACGAGCGATGCCCAGTTTCGCACCCAGTGCGTTCGTGGTCAGATCATCCTCTAGCCCTTGCCAGCAGAAGGGCCATGGAGTCGACACGTAACACATCCGATCCCGTTGTCACCAAGCGACAACCCAGGGGACGTCACTCAGTATATTTCGTTTCTGAGTGACCAGAGGAGCTCCATCGAGATAATGCCCCATCTCGGCTTGGGGTTGTGATACACACACACCCAAAAGTTCAATCCACATGAAAACCCAGTTTTCAAAATAACCACATGATTATGAATGTAATATACGAAAACTCAGTTTTCAATTTACAAACATGACATGCGTGCAATATGCAGTGTACCAAACCACAACCATAATACCCAATAACCAAATCCACATCACAGTATAACCAATAACCAACAATAACCCAATCACAATAACCAACACAACAAATACTCCGTCCTCAATCCATCCACCCATGAACTCCTCAGACTCAGTCTGGAACCAACCAGAATACAGTATAATCAACTAGTGCAAAAATATATTTAAATCTCAAAAGATTATTTAGGAAATACTTACAGCGCTATAAAAATATTTTTGGAGGATCACGGAGGAGTGGGAAGCACCAAAACAGAAACTTTCATAGTGTAAAAACACTGTGGCCGAAACACAGTGAAACCCAAATTTCACACGGGGTCAAATGAAAACTTGGGAACGGTAGGGTAGGGCTTATGGGAGGTGGTGAAGCTAGTGGTGGTGGCCTTTGACCGTGAGTGGCTGCCGAAACAACGGTTTAAGGCTGAAAGTTCAAATCGGATTTTGAGTTCGTGGAGGTGGCTCCGGAGACGGATCGAGGCCAGGATTGGGTCTAAAAGATTGCTAGAGGGCCGGTGAAGAGGTGGTGAAGAAATGGTGGCTAATGGTGGCCGGACGGCGACGGTGGGACGAAATGAAGCTCGTGGCTTCGCACGGCTCAAGGCGGCGTTAGCCGGCCTAAGATTTGGTGGGCTGACTCGCCGGCAGCTGGGGAGTCCGGTGGTGCCGGCGGTGAAGGCCACGGACGGCCGGAGGCGATGGGGAGGAGAGGGCCGAATCGACGTGGGGGAGAGGAGAGAGAGTATCGGGCTAAGGAGAGACAATCCGAGGGAAAGAAAGGAGAAAAAGGAAAGAGAAAAGAAAAAGAGAAAGAAAAAAAAGAGATCCAGTCTTTTCATTTTGGAGTCTTGAAATGATCCAACGAAGAGGATTTTAAAACTGACAGCCAAATAATTTAAATGAAACGCAGTGAAAGATTTAAATAAAACAATAATTATTTTAAAACCCATAAACCAACCAATTTAAATTAAAAATCACTTTAAATGCAAAACAGTAAATAACATCAAGAAAACACCATAAAAATTAATTTTCACAACTTAAAATATAATAAAATAATATTTAAAACTCCCAAAATTTTAAAACAAGATAATCAATCACTAAATAAATTAAATAAATCTTTCATTAAAAATACACTAAAATTCAGGATGTTACATTAAACAAAGGATTTAGATCTAAAATAAAGGCAACCAGACTTATCCAGACAAAAATTTCCTCTCAACGAAGAAGGAATACTAGAGCAATTATTCCAAGTTTTATTAATACCCGTGGTGTAACGCCCCGTACTCAGAGGGGGTCGGAGAATTACTACCTGTCACTTACAACCCTGTCTCTCAAAGCTTCTAAAACTCCAAGACTTTCATAATTAGTACACAATCTCATATTTTCCAAATAACCATAATACAAACTCCATATGTCATCATTACCAAATAACATAAACCAAGGGGGTGTCCACAATCTCCCAATAATTTCAACAAAATAATACGATATATCTTTAGGTTTCCATAGATCCAAATAACATAAAGTACTTCATATACTCAAGTTAAGCCCTTCTACTAACGAAGGTACCCTTAGGTACTCGACCTTCTATCCATATCTAGTTAAGCTCCAATTTCTATTCCTGACCCCCAGTTGGGTCATCAATATCATCTGAAAAATATTGAAGATAAGGGGTGAGTTATCAACAACTCAGTAAGCAGAGAACATATACTAGTATGTAAATATGAGTATTTTCAGAAAGTTCAGTATGCAGAAACAAAACATTTCATTTTTGTATGCACATCTCAAAATGTATTTTAAAAAAATCAGAGCGACTTTTCAATCTTTTCATATTCATAAGCTATTTTCATATTAAAAAACGCTTTGGCATGACATAACTGAACATCTTCATCTTATCATATCATATCATATCATATACCATGTTTAACCTCCGTGGTAGGGTTGTGCTATCCCCGGTGGCCAAACCAGGCAGTATCATATTGTGAAACTTTCCTTTTTCAATTTCGGAACCCCGAGTGTGCACACAGGAAATAACACATAAAAGATCACTTTGTTTCCAAAGTGGGTACACTCATATCATATCATATCATGTTGGTACCAACCATATCACGTGAACCAGTATCATCATATCAAAACCATATTCAGAATTAGAATCAAATAGATAAGTATGCCAAAGGTTTTTCATATCCATATCATATCAAACCACGTGCCGAATACATTCATATCATTTTCAGATGATCAATAACAGATCCAAAACATTTCATATCGCATATATAAAAATCTCAATTTTCATATTCGCTCTTTTGCACATTTTAGAAACATGTCTAATATTGCTCATGTCTACACTTTTCATGTCAAAAAGCATTTTCCTCTTTCACATAAATTTCATGAGTGGATGCAAAACACATAACTAAGGTTGTTTTCCACATTTTCCTTTTAAAAACATAACATGCACATTTTACAAGCCAACCTCAGTTCATTTTTTCATTTTTATGCAAATCTAGTATAGGAACCCCGCTTACCTGGATTTTATAGCTTTTTGAAAATTTCCTCAACAATGCTGAACAAAATTAATCGTCACCTATAAGATAATCACATAAATTTCAATCAATTTCTAATCAATCTCGTATTTCGATATTCAAGCCTAAACTTCTAAAATAATCTATTTTTAATTCTTTAAAAAACCCAAAATTCTCATTATTCCTAAAATACCAACATCACTTTCTAAACTCATCAATATCCAACTTAATAAATCCGACTAAAACATTAAATTCTAATTTATTTACTATTGAAGTGTAACTATAAAATATAACACAAGATAATATAATTATAAAGTAAATTTGAGCCCAAATACACTCATATATATAACAGTGAAAACTTAGCTTGATAAAAATCTCAGCCCAAAAATTACTAAAACAGTTTATCCAACATAATAAAATCAAGACTAATAAAAAAAAAATACACAAGTTTATAAACAATGATGTATGTCTTAATAATCTCAAACGCAACCCACTAGAAAGAATACCTCACTAGATTAAACACCAAACAGTTAAAACCAAGTCCATAAATATAAGTCTTGTAGTCCATAAAAAAAAAAAACGACTTTCCAAAAAAATTAAAGCTTTTTTTTTTAAATAAGAAGGGTAGAAAGGTAAAACAAAAACAAAACACACTCTTCTTCTACTGGATTAACCAATATATATAAAAGTTTCCCTTTTTAGTAAACTATAGCTGAGATAAGAGAAGACTAAAACCTGCGCAGCGGCAGGGGTTTACTCACGGAGAAACCACGTAGCAATATGCGACAGCTGGACAAGGTAGGCAGTGGTGGTGCGGCTGGAGTGCAGGCGTGCGGCGGTGAAGCTGCCTATGCCAGGTGGCAAGAGTGAGAGAGATGCGAGAGAACAAAGGGTGCGCAAGCCGAAAAAGGGAGATACGGTGAGGGAGTGTTGGTGGCTTTCTGAGAGGCTGAGATGGTGAGCGGCAAATGCGGGGGAAAGGGACGATAACTGGCGGTGTGGGTTGGTAGATTGGCTCACGGTGGAGGAAACACTCCTCTGTTTCCTGGTGTAAAAACAGGGGTGGTAGTTCACTAGATGCAAACAAAGACTTCGGGTTTGGTGTTAGCCATGGTTCACAGATGAGAGTGGATGTTCAGAGGTGTTAGGATGGCTGAGGCGTGAAAAGAGGGTAGCGGCAATGGCTTTAGGGTTGAGAAAAGCTTAACATATATATAGGCTATAAATGGAAAACAGAACAAACCTAAAACAAAGGGAAGGGGAACATGCACGAAAAGGGAAAGATGGCGTGAACTTGTGTGACGGATTCTGGAAACGTTTCTCACGTGCATGGGTCTGGCCGTGAGTTGGGTGTTACATGTGGCACCTAGTTGTGCAAAACTATCAGCCAAAGAATTAATCTCCCTATAGACATGACATAAATTGTAGTTAAGACCATCAAGAAGCTTCATCAATTCTTCCCAATGGTCTTCCAAGTACCAAAGACCACATCCCTTCTTCTTCATCGAATCAATCACAATCATCGAATCCATTTCTATTTCAATATTATGTAGGCCTAGAAATCTTGCTATCTGAACGCCTTGAAGTAAACTCAAAAACACGGCAACATTGTTAGACTGCGTACTTATGCTAATAGCAAAACCAGAAATGAAATCTCCATTGGAGTGACAGACAACTCCTCCTGCACCCGACGGCCCGGATTCCCCCTGGAACTTCCATCCACGTTGAGTTTAAACCACCCATCTTTCGGCTTCATCCATTTCAGCAACAAAACAAAAGATGATTTTTACTTAACAGGAATATTAAACAAGTGCAAAATTTCTTCGTCTCTCTTAGACAAATTTATAGATGCTTTCAACTTTTCTCCTACAATAGCCACCCAATACTTTATGGAGTTTCACACCGATTGAACCGATTCCATCTTCAATTGCATTCTAGCAGTGCACCTCCGGCTCCATAATCTCCAAGTAATTATGCTCGGCAAAAGACCAAATAATTGCCCACTTTGGGTTGTGTTTTTTGCACGTCGAAACCAGCTCTCAATTCTTTCTCTCGAGGTGTGGCCACCCAAGATAGGGACAACAAGTTTACTATTCGTCGTTGATTTCTTCTATCGCCGCCTTTTGAGAAACCAAGTTTTTATGCGTTTAAAAGTAGTTGGAGTTCTCTCTAGTTCTTGAATTGTAATTTCTATATCATTTGTACACATGATATATAGGGAATTTATAATTAATGACTTTATATAGTTGGGGATCATATATAGCTGATCCCCGTACCCCATGCTAGCAGGACTAACTAGCCCCACGTTGGCTTTATTGTATTCACCTATCATTCTTACCAAAGTCTCTCAAGTCACACCTACAATTCTCACATACGTTAAATACTGTATAATGCATGATGTCTCATTGTCCATAACCAGTAAATGGGACCATTTTTATGGCAAGGCATACGAGTTAGAATTGTCTGAGTTTTTCAATTGTTGACAATTAACTTGGCCTCCATATATGACTCATGAATTGTACGTTGGTGCGTGGTCTAATATGAAAAAGTACGCGCGCAATTTCCAAGAAAGCACAAACAAGATCAAGTTGAAGAATGTTTATGATCTGGTGACTTTTTCAAGGTCGTGATCCCGGACACATAGTACGCATTGTTGGAATTTGGAATCATGAGCCTATAAATACCTTACAATTCTTGTTAAAATGATATCAAGATCGCAAAATCCAAATTTCAAAGGCCCTTAAGATCTCTCTCTCTCTCTCTCTCTCTCGCTCTCTGATACCTGAACCTAATTATTCTCCATGGAAACAACAACTGTAGCCCTGCAGCCTTCAACTTTTGGAAAACTGATCACTGTTCTCAGCATTGATGGTGGTGGAATTAGAGGAGTTATCCCAGGAACTATCCTTAGCTTTTTGGAATCTGAGCTGCAGGTCGACTATATTACTCTAGCAGCATGCATGTTAAAATGATCAAGAGCATATTCCACGTTCAGAATATCACGCATTCCATTTTTATTTTTAGTCGACTCATGCTGATCATACACCATATAAATATGCATGCACACGCATGCATAAACACCCACACATTAATTAGTATAGAAACACCAAAACATATGTACATTATTTAGATTATATCTTAATTTGTTTGGTTATGGTGCAGAAACTGGACGGTGAAGATGCAAGAATCGCAGATTACTTTGATGTGATTGCAGGGACAAGCACAGGCGGTCTTGTGACTGCCATGCTAACAAGCCCAAATGAAAACAACCGACCCTTGTTTGCCGCCAAGGATATCAAGGACTTCTACCTAAACCAATGCCCTAAAATATTCCCACAAAACAGGTGAACTCTTTATATATTTATTTTTCTTGTATTAAATTCCACAACTCGTTTTACAGTCACTCGATCATGATATATTTGAATTCCAGTTGTCCATGGTTCCCTCATATTACAAAGATAATGAAAGCTTTATCCGGACCAAAATACGATGGCAAGTATCTACACAGCCTTGTCGAGGAAAAACTTGGAAGCACAAGGTTGCACCAGACATTGACCAATATTGTCATCCCAACATTTGACATCAAACAGCTCCAGCCAACTGTCTTCTCCAGCTTCGAGGTACGTAGAAATACTATTTAAAATCCAGTTTCCATATTTTCCATTCACAAGCGAAATGACGGATTACAATGTTCTTGATAATGACCATTGGGTTAGCTAGAAAGTTGTAACCTTCAATTTAATGGAGCTGAGTTCTAATTATAACTTCCAATTTTAATCTAATTTTTCCATGCACCAGGTGAAGAGAAACCCAAGCTTAGATGCCTTACTCTCGGACGTATGCATCGCAACCTCAGCAGCACCAACTTATCTTCCCGCTCATAACTTTCAAACCACAGACCCCGCTGGAAAAGTTCGAGACTTTAACCTAGTAGACGGTGGCGTTGCTGCAAATAATCCGGTACGTACGTACAGATCATATATATGATATCATATATCCTACACGTGCAAACAAATCTAAATTCCCATTTCCTTTTTCTTTAGAAGATTAATTTACTACGTTTGTGCATTAAATAATATTCTAGGCTTTGCTTGCCATCGGTGAAGTAACAAAGGAGGTCACTAAAGGAAATCCAGACCTCCTTCCCATGAAACCGATGGAGTACGAAAAGTTTCTGGTAATATCATTAGGAACTGGATCTTCAAAAGTTGCGAAGAAATTTAATGCGCATGAGGCAGCTAAGTGGGGCATTTTGAGCTGGCTAACCAATGGTGGTTCCACACCTATTGTTGATATATTTACCCAAGCAAGCGCGGATCTGGTCGACTTGCACCTTTCTGTTGTTTTCCAAGCCCTTCAGTCAGAGCAAAGTTATCTCCGGATTCAGGTATATATTTTTATTATTATTATTCATGGCCGCCAATATTTCTCCATAAACGGATGCATGCACGCATGCCAATATATATAATGAATATATGAAATTCAGAAGCCTTTTATCAATTCAACCTTTCTAATTCATGACTACCTCATGTCCTGTATTTACAGGACGACAAGTTGACTGGGGATATCTCTTCTGTGGATATAGCCACAAAGAAGAATTTGGATGATCTTGTGAAAGTTGGTGAAGAACTGCTAAAAGAGCCAGTTTCTAGGGTGAATTTGGAAACTGGACTTTTCGAGCGTTCTGGCCATGAGACTAATGAAGAGGCTCTCAGAAGGTACCAAGCTATATATAACTCTATATAATTAATTAAACTTTGACAATTGCTTAATTTGATGAATTCTATTAATTAGTTAATTAAAATCGATGTTAGTCAAATGGAATATTTATCAAACTGAATTTTTTCTTGCAGGTTTGCGAAAATACTATCCGAAGAGAGACAGCTCCGCCATGCTAAGTCCCCTAATGGACACGCCGCGAATTTCAAATGATGTTACAGTGCTTTAAGCGATCAATCAAAGAAATTGTTTGTGTCATGAATAGATATTTGATTAATTCTATTGTTGGAAGTTGTGGGAAATTTTTGTAAGGTTGAGGTGGGGGCACATAATAATCCACCATTTGACCCAGTCATTCCAAATTATGTAATTTAATTTTCTGTTTTTTCTTCGATTTTTAATATTTAGGCCTATATATGCCTATCTAGGCTTTTATAAGATAAGATGGGTTAAGACTATCTAGGCCTATATATGCAATTTCATATATTTACCGCTGATATTTTGATGTCCAAGTTTATGAATATACGAAAGCGCGCCTGTGCAGATCACTGATCACCATATATATAATTAGAAGTCTCGTTGCACGTACGTGATGCTTGGATTCGACGTAAGTTGAACGATTCGATTGCTTTCATCAACTGCATGCAATTAAAGACTTACACAATATTATATAATATATATAGCTCTGACTAAGCCAAATGTTTGACTGTATTGATTCCTGATTGCGTGACTGAGGACCCGGCGCCACAACTAGGTCAGATTTCTACACTAGTACGGTCGATATCGCGTATGTAACTACGACAGGTACTGATCTTTTATTAATTGTCGAGAGGCCCACAAACTTTAATTAGGTTTGGAGAAAATAGAGAACATGCGAGGTTACCGTACGTACGTGTTTAATAGTATTTTCTTGGACTTCATGGGTGGGCAGGGGGCTACCACATTCAGTCCGTCCATCCCCTCACTTGGGCCGATCGAGGGTACCCATCCGCACAAGGCCGGCGTGCTGGCAAAGCTAGTTCCGTTCGTTTTTGGAAGCCGAGGGTTGGGGTCAGTCTAAGCCCAAACCCGGCTCAAATATAACTCTCTAAAACGACGTTATTTTCACTATAAGAAATTAGGTATTTTTCAGTGATTTTTAGATCGTTGCAAAAAAAATCGTCGCAAATAGATCTTATTTGCAGTGATTTTTAATTCACTGCTAGAAATTTAGTCATTCATAAGACATTTTGAAGCTGAATTCACTGTTTATTTATTGTGGCGCTTTTTTACCTATTGCGGCAACTTTTATCGTCGCAAAAAGATTTTGTTACTGTAGTGGCATTTTTCCCTTTGAAATTCAAAATCGCCGCAAAATATCCCTTTTTGCAGCGAAAATAGTCACCATAAAATTCATATGCCTTTTACAAAATTTATGAGACTATTGCTAGCGAAATTTAATTGCCGTAAATGAGAATTGCCAACCATTTTCTTAATCGCCGTAGTGAGCTCGCATATTTTGCGGCGAAATTTTACTTTTTGCGGCGAGTTATTATCGCCGAAAAAAACTGCCAAAATTTAATTCACCCGCCTTTTGCCCTTCTTCATTTCCCTCAAGCCGTTCGCCCCTCTCTCCTCAATCCATCTTCATCTCTCGCACAGTGCAGAAAAAACCCATAGGTATTTCTCTCCATCTCTCTCTCTCTTCATAGTAGTTCCTTTCTCTGTCTCCACTGCAGATTTCTTGTGGGTTTGCTGCTGTGCATTTGTGTTCGTTGTTGGAGTTCTGAGTTGCTGATTGGTGGTAAGGCCCTTCTCCTTCATTACTTCTCACGAACGCATCCACATTCACTTCAAGTTAATTTCCAAAAAGGTCAGTGCAAACCTCTATGCAATAAAATGTGTAAACCACAAGGTATTTTTCTAAATGGGGGCACCCACCCACAGTTGTGATTCTCGCCCACCCTTCCATGCCCATGCGGGGGCGAGATTGGATGCCAACCTTTTAGAGGGTGCGGACAGCACCCCTATTCATGATGCATGACATACATATGAATATAACTACGAACTAGCTGAGTAATTAATTGATTAATTTAGTACTCCCGATCGAGTACCTCAATTGAGATGGGTGCTAGGATTTTAGTATGTATAATAGACTGAAAGACTAGGTGCCGTTTGGATTTGAAGATGAGCTGAGGTGTTCTCAACTCATCCCGTACGGTAAACTCTTTCTCAATTCAAACGGTGTAAGTGAAGTGCTTGAAGTGTATTGATGTGTTTTCAAATAAGACAAAGGCAACTGACCATTGCTTTTTACTTTTCTCAGAACGATTGTTTCCATACACAGGTGTAATGAAGGCTCCAATCCAAACACCCACCCCTTCACCCACCCCCTTCATGCACCCCTCATCTTAACACAGAACTCCTCACTGTGGGTAGCACCCCCTCCTGCCGTCATCGAGACAATCCTTACCAGTTCAACCCACTTCACGGCATGGGCAAGGGGCGGTCTCATCTGCAATCGAGGAACACTCTCCATACACAGGAATTGGAAGGCAGCTCGAGAGAGTTAAAGCATCTCAAGACCCACGGTGAGGCAACCCGATAAATTGAAGGGTAATAGGTAAGTCCCTTCCAATCCAGCCATAGTTTCAAGACTCATGCCTAGTAACTGTACGACACTTCCATCTTGCTTTTACAGAGGTTCCCCTGCCCCCTAACCCAAAGCCTGCCCAGTGTTCGTCTAGGGTTTTGACCATCTGCATTGTGTACATTGTGTAGAAATTGGCCATTTCCGTAGCCCCTTACATTACCAATTCACAAATGCCCACACAAATGAAACCCACTGTTCCAAAAACTTGCAAACACCGCACCTCAAGAAATCAATCCTACCATAAACTCCCATGGGGTATTTCTATCACCACCATGGCTCCAAGGACCCGGTCCTTCGAAGTATGTGAATTTAACTGAGATAAACTTTTTTGTTATATGCTTTTATGCAATGCACAAATATGTTGGGCATGATTATTCTTTGATGTTGCATAATGAAATTGTTTTATGGTTTATGGTTTGAAATTGCATAATGAAATTATTTAACAATGCAACTTGTTTATGGTTTGATGTGCATGTGCGTTTTTTTTGGGCGTGATTATTCTTTGATATTGCATAATTAAATTGTGTATATGTTGTGATGTTTATGGTTTAATATTGCTGCTTTTTTTTTTTTTTTGCATGCATACTTGAATGTGTAGTGGGGGCCTGAATACACATGCTCTGACGAAGTTGAGTGAGTCTATCAATGATTGAAAAGAATACACTAGACATCTTATTTGATTTTTGGTGGATTGTGTTGAAAACTGGATGCACTGACCACTTTGTTTGATTTTTCCTGTTTTAGCACTTAAACGGCATAGTGGTGATGCACTAACCGCTAACAACCTATATTCATATATAAATAATTATAGGCCTAAAGTGAAGACAGCAAGAATCTGATGGAGCCATACAAAAGTATCATTTCTTTTGAGGCCAATGTTCAGAATTATCTTCTATGCCTATATGGAATTATTCCCAACTGCAAATATTGCAAGTCCTGTTAAAAATTCTCTAATTTGATTGTGTGTATATTTATGAAACTCCCCTATTATATATATATATATATAAACCTTGGGAAGGAAATGTAGGCAACCTTGGAGTCCTTTTTTTATTCCGTACTGTTTTATACGTACTTTTGAATTAGTTTATATTAATACACTTTTGTCTTTTATGTTCTAATAACGGTACTACTTACGCTCTTCTTGATCACTGCGTGCATCGCAACTGGTATGAACTACTTCACTCCATAATTATGGAGTATTAGTTATTTATAATATATTTTCTAATTTCGCTACTACTTGCTATGTTGTTTTACATGTATGAACTTTTTTTTTGCCATGCATGCTTGAATGTGGTTGCTTTGATTATGCACTTGAATGTGGCTGCTTTCATGAGTAAACTTATCATTTTCTTGCATATTTTAAAAACAATTATTTGCATTTGCATTTTATCAATTTATTAGCTATTAAACGTGGATGATCCGGAAAACCCGAGTCATGATTTATCAATTTGGGACGATGGCATGGAAGAGCTATTCATTGACATGCTCTACCAGAACGCCCTCCATGGTAGGTTAAGGGCTGGAAAGATCACGTTTAGAGAGCATGGAGTTTATGCTCAGTGGCTTACCGCTATTGGTGTACAGGTGTTTGACGTGAACCAGGTTCACGACAAACTTACAAGGTTGAAGGAACGTTTGTTTACCGATCTACTAAGCCAAACCAGGATGGGTTGGGATTCCGACACGAAGATGATACTCGCGAGCAACAAGTGCTGGGAAAATGCCATTAGGGTAAAAATAAACTTACTAACCATCTTTATTTAACCAAATAACAAGTTTTGTCACTACAGATCTGATTATTAACATGTGTGTATATTCTGTAATTGTTAGTTAAATCAAAATGGGGGAGGTTTTGTACTTTCGGCTGTCCAAAATACGAGGAGCTATGCACCATCTTTTATCTTGACAACACGCGTCAACACAATTGCTCTTAGATAGTGACAAGAAGCGGCGGCTTGATGAGGAGATGCAAGCTCGGTGCCCTCCCGCATTGGGCAATCGACAGGGAGTGCACATTGAAAATAATGACTTTATTGACTTGATGGGGATGAGTTCACTTTCAGTCATGTACCGACACATTCATCACGTAGGCCAAAGAAGCAAAAGAGCGATTTCAAGATACAGCTTTCTGAGGCCGTGGATAAGGTGAAACGCACTCAGATCGTGCGACGTAACCGGTATGAGGATAGGGAAACTATCAATTCATCAAAGCGTAGCAAAGGATCGCAGCCTAGTGATGCCAGCAATGAAGGTTACGATCCGATTAGTCAGTGTGCGACATTGCTCAGCGAGCTTTCCCTGAGACTAGAGGGCCAACAACTAGTTTGTGCAATTGCGAAATTACTAAAACCATCAATGAGGCAATTCTTCTTGTCGTTGGATGCTGTCGGGAGGGATACTTGGGCCTGTAATTGTTAAAGTAGCATGCATGAGTTGTATTTTACTTTATCGCATTGTGAGGCTATTTATTTTCACATGACTTGTATTTTGTAATGGTTACTTTATGAGTTTTATTTTACTTTATTTGCGCAACTGTACTTCATATCTTTCATGAGACGATTATGTATTGGTTTGATGAGTTTATGTACTGCTACTTTTTCTACCATCGTTGTCTGGACTATTAATTTAGATGAAGTAGATGATAAGGGTTAAGTCATCTTTTGATTATGCAGTGTGTTGTGTAGTTACAAACCCATGTAGTCCAAGGAGTATAAACTCTCTAATCCAAAGCATGCACAGGAGATCACCATACATGCTACTATACCACCAAAAGCAAGACACATGCACATGCTGTCAGGAGCATCATAGCAGCATGAAACAGCCATTAAGCATGAAACAACGCGATGATTTCTCATGCTTGACATAAATCACATGTATATCACCCACACTTAGCATGTACCATGTTTTGAAGTGTATATTGATAACTTAAAAAACAGATGTTTTGAAAGGTAGAAATTTAGTATATGGCTCCATTTATCCTTGGAAATAAAAGGTATGCTTCGAAAATTATACTGAAAGAGGAGAGATTTCATTCTTGGAAAAGAATGAATCTGCTAGAAATGTGTATCTCAAAAGTGTTTTATATTTTTGGGGGTTTAAAGGGTTATAATATATCTCTGGAACAAGGTGCCTTCATTCCGAGCTGAAGCATTTTTGAAAACATAAGCTTGACTCAAGAGATGATTCATTCCATTAATAAACCAAATTTTGGTGGGAATGTAGTTATAAAGATTGATATGGCAAAGGCATATGATAGTGTTGATTGGAGTTTTCTTTTGAAGATTTTGCGAGCATTTGGCTTCTCGGAATTTTTTTGCTCCCTTATTAGACAATGTATTTCATCTCCATGGTTCTCGGTGGTTATGAATGGTATTCCTAAAGGTTTCTTTAAAGGAGGAAGAGGGTTGAGTCAAGGAGATCCTATTTCGCAGTATCTATTTATTCTAATGGACGAAATACTTACTAGGATGATCAAGAAACAGGTTGAACTAGGGAAGATTGTCCCGTTTTATCATCCTAGAGGTACTCCGATTGTGTCACATATGCTCTATGCAGATGATGTGGTTTTATTTTCGAATGGGGGTACAAGGTCCATAAGCTCTGTTATGAAGGTTCTAAAAGAATATGAAAGCTGGTCTGGCCAAATGGTCAATAAAAGAAAATCTTCCATTTTATTTTCCAAGCATATATCAACTACGAGGCGTTGGTGTTTGCTTAGAAAATCTGGTTTCACAGAGGGGTCTTTTCCTTTTATTTACTTGGGGGTACCCATTGTTTCGGGTAGGTTGTTGCCTTCGTATTTTGATCCTTTAATTAATAAAATCAGAGTGCGGCTTGAAGGTTGGCAGACTAGATTTCTCTCCAATGGGGCTCGGCTACTATTATTAAAGCATGTCCTACAAAGCATTCCAGTTCACTCTCTTTCCATCCTGAAGACACCTAAGTCGATTATGGAGAAAATAACAAGGCTTATGCGTACATTTTTTTGGGGAGTGAATGATGGAAAGCTGAAGAAAAAATGGTGTTCTTGGATAAAGCTATGCAAGCCGATTGCAGAAGGGGGACTAGGGCTGTGTCATTTGAAGGATGTTCAGAGTTCATTATATATGAAATTGGCTTGGAACATGCTGAATGGTTCTTCCCTATGGTCTAAATTTTTCCTTGCCAAATATGTGGAGAACAAACATATTACAGTGATCAATCCTCAAAAAGGAACTATATTCTGGAAAATGATATTGGAGCAGCTTCCCCTAGTAAATGCACACTCAAAGTGGAGGGTGCGTGACGGTAAAGTGTGCTTCTGGCAAGACCACTGGTTTGGTGATGCTCCCCTATGTGAAAACCATCAAGTCACGGAGCGACCAAATCTGAAATTGGAGGAGTGTAAATCTGGCAGCGCATGGAATGTGGATTTATTCACCCAGTTGGTGGGGTATGAAAAAACAGAGGAGATGATTGCGGAGCTAGGGAGAATAAAAGAAGGGACTAATGTGCTAATATGGTTATCAAATTCAGATGGTAAATTTTCAACTCGCAGTACTTGGAATTGTATACGTGCAAACAGCCCGAGTTGTCCATGGTCGAGATGGGTGTGGCACGCAACACTTCCAAAGAAAGTTTCAGTAACCATGTGGAAGGCAATACATGCTTGCTTACCACTGGATGATCGAGTTAGGAAGGTTGGTATTCCATTAGTGTCTCGTTGTGATTGCTGCAGAGCCCGGGCCTATGAAGATTTTGATCATGTCTTTGCGTGTGGAGAGTTTGCTGAGAAAGTATGGCGGTTAGTTTCTAAGAGGATTGGCATGCCATGTATGGATGGTAGGAACTGGGTAGAAAGAATTGAAAGCTGGCATCGACAGGCTCGAAACTCCTGTAAACCTGGACAACTACTGGGTATCTTGCCATCCATTATAACATGGAGGCTATGGACTTGAAGGTGCAAGGCAAGAATGGAGGGGGTAGAGGAATCGGTTCAGCAGGTTTGGTCCTCTATTAAATTCTTGGTTTCATGGGCTGCTCTTAAACTGAAAGAGGTGAGCGCTGTTAGTAGACTTCATGAGCTAATTTTACGTGAATTTAATTTGCCTATTACTCCTGTATGTGAGGTCATGATCAAAGCTGTTAAATGGGGCCGTTTGAAAGAGGGATGGATGAAACTTAATGTGAATGGATGTTCATTGGGTAATCTGGGTGCATCAGGTGCTAGGGGGGTAATTCGAAATGATAAAGGAGACATGTTGTGTGCCTTTGTTGTTTCAACTGGCCACCATTCGAATAATTATGCAAAGTTAATGAGACTTTTACATGGTCTGAGACATCTTGATGGGTTGGGCTGTCTGGGAGTTGAAATTGAGATGGATTCCCTTCTTGTTATTAATTGGTTGAAGTTGCAGAGGTGTGGTCTTTGGTATATGGAGGATTATTGGGATGAGATACAGAGTCGGTTGGCTAGTATTAATTTCTCTCTTGATCATGTCTATAGAGAAGTCAATGGAGTTGTAGATGGTCTAGCTAAAAGGGGTGCAAGAGGGGAAACGAAATCTTGGTTTTCCACTTTAGAGTTACCGTCTGTCATTAGAGGGAATATTAGATTGGATAAGGGAGGTCTGTCTTATATCAAGAAGGGTAGAAGCCAAGTTGAGTAACTTTCGTTCGGTTGGTTGGTGGAAATTGCAGGCCGTGTGGTCTCAGTGTTGGTTTTTTTGGGTTATGGTGTTATTGGTGTTTTGTTTTGTTGTGATCTTAGTGTGATGTTATTTTCATGGTATTCCTCTGCCATAAGTGAGGAATTTTTAATAAAATTGGGGAGGTGTCACTCTTGCCTGTGGCCCTAACTCTTTAAATATATATATTTATATATGTGGAACTATTATTGAAATATTTTACTCTCTTCTTCCCAGATTAGATCTTGGTTCTAAATGGCATGACTATTAATGACTTGAGTAGAAATTGAAGTTAACTTTCTTAAATGCTCTTCATTCTATATTAGTGGTGTACTCGATATTTAATAAGAATCGAGAATTTTACTTGCTTTTTTCTAAGAATCAGAGTAATTTCGGAAGATCACAAGATAAATATTTAGAATTCCTGAGAGCAGATATTTATTTTCGAAAATCATAATGAGAAAAACAAGATGGAGACCAAATAGGAAAAATTATGAAAGAGGCTTGATAGCGGCCATTAGTTCCTAGTAATATTGCATGTGTGTGTGTATGTGTGTATATATATATATATATATATATATATATATACAAAGAAAGGAAATCACGCATGCTAAGCAATAAAACTTGAGGTGGCTAGATTATACCTTGATGAGTGGTATAAGTAATAATGGGTGTGCTGCATTGATATAATGTTGCTGCATTTATTCCAATGGCAAAATTGGATGGGTTTCTTTATAAGGAAGGATTCTTAATGTTATACCAGACATTCAAAATGGTGACATTTGGGAACACAAAATGCACTATTATGGTTGAATAGAGATTAATACACGAGTTCCAAAAGGCAACTTTAAAGCCTACTTCGTGGAAAATTGCTTTAAAAGGCCTTGAAGTTTAATATTTCAGAATGTTTTTGTTCACCCAAGGCATCATTTTATTTAACTTTTTTATCGGTATTATTTTTTACATCATTGGCTGGTTCAGCCAGGGTTTAAGCTGAAGTTTTACCTTTTCAGCCCTTTTCTGCTTAAATTCGTAAATTGTATTCCTAGTTGTCCAGTCATTAGCTTTCTGAATGACTTGCCATATTATGCTTATCATGAGTTCGTAGTGTCATGCAGCTGAAGTGACCTCTTGGTTACTAGCTAGATATGGTGTTTTATATATGGAATTGTTAAGTTAATTGATCACTTGATTGCATGTTGCATAATATCCTAACAAATTGAGTCGATAGGCCAAAGATGTTATACGCTTGCTATTTTTCTAGTTATGTAAGTTTTTTTATGGATATTTTACTTTGTGCCAGTGAGACTCACACTAGTTCCTTTTCTCTTATAACTGTTGTCAAGATAAAAGTGCGAATTAACCCACCATTGTTGTATCATTTTCTAGAAGCTTCGGATACATGAAGTTTTAACAAATCGCCTAGGTCTTATCCAACACATTCCATTGAGGGTTTCTAGTGTGCAGCCGATCGACCCAGGTATGCTTTCTATAGTCGAAAAACTTCAATTATTTCAGCTTCTGTATTAAACTATTTCCTTGTTAATATATGAAAGTCTAATTCACAACTATTATGGTTGGACAACATAGTAGAAAAGGACTGAGAGCATAGATGATGCAAATTGGTCAGTGGGAAGCTCCTCGATGGACATGAACCTTGATGAGTACCCCATCATCCCTAATGGGGGTTCGACAGATAGTAATGGAGATGAACTTGCAACTGATAGTTTTGAGACACTCGCATTTCTTGAGAGTGCCAGCAGACAAGCGCAACAGAATCTTAGACAACCACAACATAATATTGGCCTGCAGGGACATCAATATATTTTGGAAGTTTTGAATGGGAATCTGAGGAATTGTCGCGAGTTATTCCGAATGGAGGTTGATGTCTTCCACGCATTATGCAGCTTGTTACAAAACAATAGATTTTTAAGGGATACTAGAAAAGGGGTGACAGTTGACGAACAATTAGGAATGTTCACATTGGTAGTGGCGGTTGGAGACGGACAACGGATTGTGGGGCAGTGGTTTCAACATTCAACGCAAACTATTAACTCCCACATAAGGAAAGTTATGAAGGCCCTGTGTAGGCTTGGAACACATCTTATTTACCCAACTCACACATCCGGGGTGCACCCAACAATCGCAGGCAATATGAGAAATTATTCTTGATTTGTGGTAAGTTGTTTATCGTACATAATAAATTAAAAATGACTATGTTGGGTTTTTGTTAAAATAAATTATTTGAATGTATGCAACCATAATAAGATGGGTTCTCTGTTTGCAGGGATGCATTGGTGCAATTTATAGGACCATGATCGACGCCATTGTACCTGAAGAGGTGTGTGAGGCATATCATAACTGGCATGGGCGAGTTGCCCAAAACGCATTGTGTGTATGTGACTTAGATATGAAGATCACATTCCTGTACATTGGTTGGGAGGGAAGTTCGCATGATGCACGCATATTCATTGATGCTTTGAGTCAGGGCCGCAATCAATTTCCATGGCCTCTAGATGGTAAATATTTAATATTATTTAATTATTTTTGGTAACAAATTATTCCTTTTTATATGTATTTTGTTACATCTCTGAGAATGGTTGGCATGAATGACGATGATTTTGTTGTTGTTAATGGGTAACAGGTCATTATTTACTTGTTGATTCAACGTTCCCATATACTCAGAAATTTATGCCCCCTATCCCAGAGAGAGATATCATAGAAGTGACTGTTAGGGTCAGTAGAGATTTAGGGGGTATAAGGATTATTTTAATCATCGTCATTCATGCATTCGTAATGTAGTAGAACGTACATTCGGGGTCTTCAAATCACAATTTAGAATTTTAAGACTCATGCCTGCGTATTCAATTGGGAGGCAAGGGGATATGATCATTGCATATTGTACGTTACATAATTTTATTAGAATGATGACACCGAACGATTGTTTGTTCGAGGAATGGAGAAATAAGGAGCTCAATCCAAGCGGCTTTGTGTATAGTGACGCCGCAGCTTCAACACGTCATCTTGACATGACCGTCAAATCAGCCCGAGCTATAGCTGCAATTAGGGATGCCATTGGCATTGCTATATGGGAAGCCAGGGGTGGTCATTAAGATGTATATAATAAATATTGGGATTATAAGGGTGTAGTTAGAGATTCAAACGTATTACAAATTTGACTTTGGTGTGGTGATAGATTACTTATTTATAGGGATGTAACCGGTCTGATTCGGTCCTGTTTTAGACAAAATTTAGAACTGAACCGGTATGACCGGTTTTGCATTTTTCAAAACCAATTACGCACATGTTACCCTCCTAAACCAGTACTTCCGGTTTTACTAGTTTTCGGTCCTGTCCGGTCCGGTTTCTAGTTTTTTTAAAATGTAAATTTGACATTTTAGACTATAGTATAAGTATAACTATAGTTTATATTGGACTTTTAGTATTAGTTAAATAGTTATAGACTTATATATTAGTATAGCTAAATAATATATTAGACTATATAATAGTATTAATATTAGACTATTAGTATAGTTATATATTAGTATTAGTTATAAACTTTTAGTGATTTAGTATAACTATATTAATTATAAGTATAACTATAGTCTATATTAGACTATTAGTATTAGTTATAAACTTATATATTAGTATAGCTATATAAATTATAATATTAGACTATATGATAGTATAATAGTATTAATATTAGATTATTAGTATAGTTATATATTAGTAACTATTAGTTATAATATGAAATTATATATAAAAATTTCACATATAATTAGACATTATATATAAAACTTATATATTAATATATATAAAATATTTTGTATAATTTTAATTTTGTATAAAACTTATACATAAAATATTATTTTTTATATATTTTTTATCAACGGGTCCGAAAAATCCTAAAACCGAAACCGGAGTAGTTCCGACCGGTTTACGAATTATAAGAACCGATCCCGAACTGAACTAGTCCATAACTGATAAAACCGGTCCGGTCCGGTTTGAACCGGTTTACCAGTTTTCTAGTTTAAATTTTCACCCTTACTTATTTACATACACATGCCGGAAGTTTGTAGCAAATTTCTTTAGAACTTTGTAGCAAATTATGGTCGCTAATTTGATAATAAGGTCTATACATAAATTTATTTTAACAAATGATTGGTCGATACGTAATTTCTATACTAATAAAATTATAAAATAAAGTGATTTTATAATTTAATGATGTAATTTTTCTAATTTATTATCATTGACCATAATAAAAACTAACAAGAGCTAGGCAAAATGACCATTTGTACTTGAATATGGAAAATGATTTTAAGTACAATTATTTATAAAAAATAATTTTATATATATTAGTCAAAATTATTATTTTTAGAACAATTTTTATTAATCAATTTTTATTTGATATTTGGAAAATATTGTTATGAAATATATTATAAAAAAATAAAAATTGGATAGGTAATTTATAAATTATTCTTACTTAAGGAGTAATAATATTTATAAGTAAAAATAAAATTTATTAAAAATACTAATGTAATAATTTGTGAGATTCACATTTATCTCATCTTTAAAAAGTTAAAATCATCTCAACTCACTTCCAATATAAACACATAATATTTTTAAAAATCATCTCATTTCAACTCATCTTAATAATCTTATTACTATTTACAACTCATCTCTGAATCCAAACGATCCCTAAAACCATGCAAAAAATTCATTTTAAACTGTCTAATTATGATGTACGAAAGTTACAAAGTCAATGCATGCGCCCATGCCTAGCTATATATGTGGAGAGCCAAATTTACATTGAAATGGCAACATGCTAGCTAGACAGCTAATTAATTAAACAAATATTAATGAAATGTACAAATATCAAATGTACCGCCTCGTTATATAAAAATAAAATATTTAATTATACAAATATCTTACTATGAGATGGTTATAAATTTATAAGTTAACTATTTAGGAGTAGTACGTCTAAAGTAGACCTCTTCTTCAATTCACGGCATTGCTTTATATATAAAACATATATAATAGAAGTGAAAATTTTCATGACTAAAATGCTTTTTTAACGGTGAGAATTTCATCTAGTTGCTAATTATGGTGAAAAACCCATGCACCAACCTTTTTAATTAGAAAATCATATAAAATTTATTTTTTTATTTATTGCTTGATATTTGTGATCTTCGAAACATGACATGTTTTTGTTCAATCTTAGATCAAACGTACGAAAATGAAATGTGTTGACATTTTTTTTATTCAATTTATTTTAAGAAAAAGTATCTGATAGACAATCATGTATTTAGCGATGGCACCTACACAAGAAGTTTCGTCACAAATTAGTTTTTATTTCTTACAAGTCTAAGTCATGATGTGATTTTAGTTGGCTCGAATTAAATGTGACATTAATTATATTAGAAGGAAAAAGTCCATTCTAATGCCCCTCATCTGATTTCAGTTGGCTCGAATTAAATGAACCTTGACGCATAAATTCAGCCAGATTCAGCTTAATTATATATAAATTAGGCCCGTAATTAACCAAATTTACATGATAAGACGTCTGATTTGACGCATCTCAGGTACATTCAACCTCGCTGATTACTGCACGCAAGTACATAATTCATTTATTTTTTAAAATTGTAATTGTAATATTTGCTAGCTCATGTAATAATTAAAAAATATAAAGACATAATGTATTAAACAGTTTACCGTCAGTATCTTCCTCTACTTCTTGAAAGACTTGTCATTTAAAATTAATGAAAATATTAATAATTGTATAATTTTAACAATTACTATATTATATTTATTATGTCAGGTATGATAATTTAAAATGATGAGATAAAATGATTTACCGTGGTTATGAGATGCTCATATTTTTGTAATTATAGTACACAAATTTTTCGTTGTAATCATATCTAATTGCTTTATTACAATTTGCACAAGACATGTAGTGGAACTTCAAGGTGAAGGAGATGTTGCCGATCTGGGTTGTGGAAGGCCTCTGGGATCCCTTTAGATTGACTGTGTGCCATTGGTGGCTCATTGTGTATTGTAAATTTCAGATGTAGGTGGTCCTGTGAGTTATCTCTTCTATATCAAAGTTTCACCCCCTCCTGAATCATGCGTACTTTATTTATTTATTTACTTTTTTTTTTACCAAAAAACATTTCTTATGGTATTTAACATCAAATATAGCAGTAATTAATCATTCAAAAACCTCAATTGAAAAAAAAATGAAAATAAAAAATACCAAAACTAAAAATCCCTCCTTGCACAAGTTTTTCACATCAAAAACAAGTAATGCATTAACCCAATAGCATCATTCAAGCTTGAGGCTTGACATGTTCCAAAAAAATTCGGAAATTGAAACTAAGGACATCTAATTAACTAGGTGATTGGAAGTGCGAAACTGTAGTAGTCTACATTCAAGAATCTGCAATGGTAACCTCAACCTCCACACTAGGTTCAATAGTGATAGAGGTGATCTGCTCAACAACATCAGGGGAGTTGAAGAGATCAATTACTCGTTTGTGGACACGAAGCTCAAATCTATCCCAAGTGTTGGTGCCTTCACTGCAAGGGGACTTCCTGGAGGTAATGTGCAGAACCTTGGTGGGCATTCTCACTGGTCCCTTAACCCTCAAACGCTTGTCCTTGGCACCACGAACTAAATCCGCATAAACTTTCTCGAGATTCTTGACGTTCTTCGAGGAGAGGGTGATCCTGATCTTGTGAATCTGCTCCTGGGGTTCATCCACACCCTGCTGCTTCGGCGGCTTCATTGCGTAAGCCATCTTTTCTTGCTTCTGTTCCTACCAATTTCCAATCGCCACAAATGAATAAAATTTGGATCTGAGTGATAGGGGAGCGAAAGAGAGAATACAACCTTAGCAGAGGTGTGGAGCTCTGAGGCGACCCAAGCTACTAACGATTTATTTATTTACTTACACAAGTAAATTTATCAATTATCACTATTCTACTCACTGCTTAAAAAAAAATTATCGCTATCACTTGAAAATCAGAGAATTCAATAAATAAACAAATTGCTACTATTTTTTGTCCCTCCCTCTCTCTTCAATGTCTGCTTGTTGAAAAATTGGAAATAACATTTCATTATTTCTACAGACAATAATCGAATATTTTAATATGTCAAATTTATTTTAGGGTATTTATTCTATTATTTGTTTTTTTTTTTTTGCAATAAATAATTACTTAAAGTAGGTGGGATTATGCTGTAGAAATCAAAGTGAAGAATATAAGATTTGGAGCAGATATTTCTTCTTTTTTAAAAAATAAAAAATAAAAAACGAAGATGATTCCAATAGCTCTAGGCCTTGGACTCACCATTCGATAAAATGGGAGAACCAAAAAAATGAATCCAATAAAGTATTAGTAATGGTACATCCCCAAGGGATGTAGCTCGAGAACCCACTGAGAAAGGTAGAAAAAAGTTTTTAAATTTTTTTCATTCATTTTTTTATATTCTTAAATAATTTTTTGAAAATAAAAAATTCACAATATTACTAAAAAACACTTCTTTAATCACTAAGTAAAACAAAACATAAATTGAATCGGAACATAAATTCGAGACCCAAATTCGGTGAGTTTTTCATTTTTCATAAAGTAATAGATAGGGTGTAGTTTAGCACTCCTCTGTAATATAATTTTTTTAAAAATATAGAGATTCTTTCAAATGTAACTTTTTATTTTTATTTTTTATATTTGATTCCTTATTTTGTATTTTGTTACATGAATCATGGAGAGGAAATTATTCATCATTATAAACTTTTTAAATCAATTTCTCTCTTTTGTTATTGATTTTTTATTAATAAATATAATATTTAAATGATATGAAAAAAAAATAGATAAACTGATATATAGTATGTTGTAAAATTAATATATAAAATAAATAAATAAATAAATTTTGATAATATATCTTAAAAGATAGAAAAAAATCCATTAAAACTCAGGATCAAGATATCCGTGCATTGTCCAAAGTGTTCAAAGTAAATGAGGTGGGTAATTGGCATTGGGAGAAGAGAAAGATAGATGCATGCACATAGTTAAAGTTGAGAGAAAATATCTCTTTGCTTTCTATACTTGTCGTGGACAAAATATATATCCACAATAAAATAATAATCGTGTGATATATCTTTATTTTATTTCCGTATTCTTTAAAGTTGAGTAATGTCATGAAATTGCAGCCTTAACCATTATTATACCGAAGATTTATTATTGGTCTGCAAATTATTAAAGCAGATCAAGATATAATTAAATAAAAAATTATTATTTTTTTATTTATCTTTATTTGATCCATTTTATTGAAAAGTTGGTAAATTAAAAATTAAAAAAAAAAGGACAACAACAACACTCTGAAATTCACTTGCTTTTGTGTATTGGGTGTAAGAGGCATTGGATTGCTATATTTAATATATTTATCAAGACACTTTTTATTTGTCCTTTGTCGGCTGCTTTAACGTAACCCACCGAAGTAACAAGCATATGTGCATGCACCCCTTTTTCTCCAATGCAATAACTCACCTCATTTACTTTGAACGATGCATGATGGATGCTTATCTGTTTGTAAATAAAATAATTGGAGTTTATCAAGATGTCGGTTTTTTTTTTAATATAAACTCATTGTACTTTAAAATAATTATTAACAAAGCCTTTAACCTTCCAAAATCATTAACTATTTACAACAATGAATAAAAGAGAACCAAACATTTGCTCGTGCAAAGCTAAAACTATTCTTGTTATTAAAACTAAACACCATAGAAACTCGGAAGTCCAACTTTTTTTATTTTTTCTACTCCTGGCAACAAATAGAGTCCAAGCATGACCAAGATTCTAATCTTGGTGAAAGCCAAAACTCAAGTCCCAGCCCTAGGAACACCAAAACCAAACATAAACCTCCTCTGCCCCAATAAAAACGATAGCTCTATTTCCTACCTTAAGACCCCAAGTCCCATCATCTTACAACATAATCGAATGAAAATGAGAGAAGTTTTATTCTTTGTTTCCTTTCCCACACTCTTTTTACCCAGCAACCAAACAAAGAAAAACCATACGGTTACAATAAAAGATCAGGAAAAAAAACTCGGATGTTATCAAACGACGAGGCTTGGGACACACCACCAAACATCCATCATTCTCATCCTCACCTCCTCCTTGCAGTCGGCCATGGCGTCCTTCTCCACCAAATATTAAGATCTACACCAACCACTTCTGCAAACACATCAAATATCTAAAATTCATCATCATGCAGGCTCAAAATCTTTTCATCACCTTTCTTTGAAATTGTTATGTACTCTTTTTTTTTTATTCTATATAATGTTTTTTTATATTGACTTTATATCTTAACAATGTATTTTGTAGAAAAAGTCAGACATTGATTATGATATGATAAAATTATATGTTGTATCACACACTAATAGTAATAGAGAGTGACTTGTCCCGATGCTCGTGAGAATTATATAAGTATTATAATTTTTTTTAATTAAACATATTTAAATTATTATGTCAATATTAATTTTATATGTTGTGTGTAGGATAAAATAGTTGCCCTTCGTGCTGAAGCTGTATCAGATTAGAATTCATCAACAAGTGATGTTGAAATTTTTACACAAGTTCTGGGTCAACATTTAGGATATTTGAGGGGTTTGGGTCACTGTGTAAAGCCTCAAGGCTCTCCATCAATGTCAAGTACTACTATCATTGTGTTAGAGAATGCGAATTATAGGATCAAAAAATTGATTGCAAAATAACATGAGTTAGAGGCTCAATTGACGAAACAAGCAGATATGAAGATGTGCATAAAACAACAAGAACATCAATAAAGAGAGATGCAACTCTAAATGTAGACGCTTATACAACAATTTAGGCCTCCAAGCAATTGATCTTCGTGTTTTGCATAAAAAGTTTCAGATTTATAAAATCATGTAATGATAACATTATTAGTATTATTACTATTTTATTTATTTATTTCTGACTTATTAGATTAGTTTTATTTATATTGAACAATTTGTAATGTAGTTTTGAAATATTAATATCTATTTGGTTTTAAATTAGTATTCTCCATGAAAATACTATCCGTTTGAACGATCATCAAATGCTCAAACATATATACATCGGACACAACCATTTGAACATCACAAGTTAGAGTTCGAATGGTAAAAAAAGTTGTGACCCATTTGAATCCGTTCGAACAGGCAACTAACTTTTTCCGTCCCATATACGTTTGAACGACTTATTCAATTATAAAAATTAATATAATTTACGTTCAACTATCAATCTATTTGTTCAAACGTTTCTTCATGACTATTTGGTCGAATGGACTGCTAACGATCGACCAGCCATGAAATACTTGTTCGAATAGACATATTGTTCGAACGTTTCTTCGGCCGTTCGAACGACTTCCTAATATTGAGGATGATTTTGACCCAACTAGAGATTGAGAGGGGTGCAATCTGGACAATGCTTATGGGCCATTTTGAGTGTCTACAAAGGATCCTAGAGAAGGGACAACTTAGAAAAAGATGAGAGAGGCTTTTCTCACCTGCATTGCACAGAGGGCAGAGAAGTTGCTCTTCTTCCAGAGAAAGAATTCTTTTTAGAAGAGACCTAGTTGGCAACATGTTGTTGTGAATTTTCCAAAGAAGAAGTTTAGTCTATCTTGCACTTTTAACTTCCAAAGTTTTTTCCAGATTTCAGCAGGTTATGGAATGAGATCATTATGTTGAGTATTTATCAAGGCTGCCTAAGCTGATTTGAACAAGAACTTCCCAGATGAATGATGGATCCATTTGATTTTGTCCTTCGTAGTTGAGTATTTGTACAAAGAAAGAGGAATTTTCTAGATTTCATTAACAGTTTCTGTTGAAAAAAGAGTTTGGAGAAGTATGGTTTACCATCTTCCTGGCTCCTCCAACGTTAGCTTTGAAACTTTTAGAGTGGGGTCCATGGGAGGGATGTTTAGGCTTGGCTGGGGTAAGAAATTGTGCAGAGATGGGATCCACGGATCAAGCCAGGCTCTAATGGTGGTGCCTTTAATTATAATTTGAAAGCAACTGATTGATTTGATGAAATCTCTTTTCTTTAGGAGGCTTTTCCAAAACCAAGAGTCTGTAGGTTTGGGGTTCACTTTGAAGAAAGAAGTATTTTTCAGATATTTGTTTGTCAAAATATTTTTCCAAAGACCAATTGTGTTGTTGATTAGATTCCAAGCGAATTTTGAGATTAGGGCTCTGTTGAAGAAAGAACATCTTTTAAGGCCAAGTCCACCTAAAGATTTGGGCTAACAGATGGATTTCCAAGATATGGGCGTGAATGCTTTTGTGTTTTCGGTTCCCCACCAAAATCTTCGAAAGGAGGTATCCATTTTTTTGGTGATAGATTTTGGTACCCACATAATAGACATGAAGTAGGAAGGAATAATGTTGGCAACTATTCTAATGAGTGTTGTTCTACCAGCTTATAGAATCTTTGTTTTCCAACCTTGCAGCCTATTTTTGATTTTTTCTTGTATATCTTTGAAAAACACTTTTTTTTAGGCTTGGATGAAAAGGGGGAGGCCAAGGTATCGCAGCTTTGGTGGTGGAGATTTAAAGTTGAGGATTTCTTTAATCTCTCCTTTGATTATGTTGTGAGTGTTGTTTCTGAAATGTATGGATATTTTCCAAAGTTTATTTTTTGACTAAACCAAGATGAGTAGATTTCAAGATAGCTTGCAAACGTTTGGGAAGTTTTAACAGTAGCAATACCAAAGAGAATTAGGTCATTAGCGAATAGAAGATGGGAGAGAGTGGGACCCCTTCTTGAGATATTGATCCCTTTCAAGTTTTGCCTGATTTCTTCTCTAAGGATCAATCTCGAGAGCACCTCACTACCTAAAATAACAGGAAAGAAGTTAAGGGATCTCCTTGCCTAAGACCTATTTCAGGATGGAATAGACTAGTTGGGTGCTATTGATGATGATGGAATAACAGACAGTAGTGATACACTCCTTAATCCATGTAATCCATGTTTGACTAAAGCCAAGAGATTTAAAGATAAAGAGTATGAAATATCACTCTATAAAGTCAAAGGCTTTTTTCATATCAATTTTTATAGAATTTTGCCCATTTTGCCTTTTTTTTTTTTTCAAATGGTAGAAGATTTCTTGGGCTAGTATGGTATTCTCCTGCATGAGCCTACTTGGGACAAAAGCCGTTTGGTAAGGAGAAATGTGGCTTGGAAGAATAGTCTTTAGTCTATTTGCCAATATTTTTGCAATGATCTTGTACCAAACATTAGAAAGGTTGATTGGTCAAAAGTGATGAACCGCATTTGGGTTTTCCAATTTGGGAACAAGGGCAATGTTTGTATGGTTCATTTCCTTTAGAATGTTCCCATGAATGAAGAAGCTCTTAATGGCATCTTAAAGATCATCTTTTATAATGGACCAATAATACTTATAGAAGAGACCAATAAATCCATCAAGACTAGGGACCTTTGTGGAAGGAATTTGCTTGATTGTGGTTAGAATTTCCTTCTCAGTTGGAATTTTGCAAAGAAACACGTTTTTTGATTTAGTGATTTTGTTGGAAAATAGCGTTGCAAGATCATCAGAGATATCTGGATTTGTGGAATTGTAAATTCCTTGGAAGTGACTTTGGAACTTTTCCTTGATTTCAGAGGGGTCCAAGGTCCATTGTCCGTCTTCTATTTTAAGAAAGTTGATATTATTCTTCCTTCACCTTATGGTAACGGAGTTGTGGAAATATTTGTTGTTGACGTCAGTAGTTGTTAACCATGTATTTCTCGATTTTTGGCATCAAAGAGATTATTCTCTTTGAGTTGCTCATTAAGATTCTCTTTGATATTTTTTTCCAAGATGATAGTATTAGGAGTTGACAGTTCATTTTGAAGATCATTGAGCTTGACGGTGAGACTCTTAATGGCAGTTTGTGTGAGCAGGGGTTCTAACCATATGTGTGAGCCAAGCTGTCTTGACCATGTCAAAACAAGAATGGTCTCTAATCCAAAATTCTTTGATTTCTAAAGACTTTTTTCCTTGAAGGAAATTTGATGTGTCTAGTAAGATTGGGGAGTGATCCGAGGAAATCCTAGGGAGAATTTTGGTGTTGGCATCAAGGAAAAGATTATTCCAATGGGGATTCACAACTCCACGGTCTAATCTTTCTCTAATGTTATTATGGCCATGTCTGTTGTTTGTCTAAGTGGGAAGGAGGCCTGTGTGTCCTAAATCTACCAAGCCTTGCTGTTCCATGTAAAGAGTCAGATCATTAGGAGAGGAAGAGGTTGCAAAAGGCCTACCACTAGTTTTTTCAGATTGTTTGAGAATTGAATTAAAATCTCCAATGGAAAGAAGAGGGCTAGGATAGTTACAAGATAGCACTTTTAAAATGTTCCAGAAGCTTGGTTTGTGCTTTTTTTGAGCTGGGTAGTAACCTTAAGTAAGCAACCATGGGGTATGAGTAGGGTTCGAGTAGACTAACATAGATATTAAATTGCTAGAAATAAAGACAGTTTCTACATCGACACCGTTACACCACATAAACAAAAGCCTGCTCTATTTCCCAGTTAGGGGGTTATAAACAAAAAGGGAAAATCCTAATCTATTAGCAACAGCAGCAGTATTTACATCATGCAAAAGTGTTTCAGAAAGAAAGATAGCAACAGGATATTGGGTCCTGATATTGGCCTTGAGATTTCTAATTGTACCGAGTCGACCAATACCCCGGAAATTCCAAATCAAAATCTTCATAGTTGATCTGAGGGTTGTTCAGACCCTCCCACTTCGGTCGTTGGATTTAAAGGGAAGAGATTAATGACTAGAGAGTTGAGGAAGTTACCCAACCGGACCACATCTTCTAGCTTGTAGGGAGAGAATCTGTGTTTCTTTGAGGCCCTTGGAGATATCCACTTTTTTGTGCCAGTTGTGTTGCCTGATTGGACAAAGGAGGCTTCAATGTTGTCGCCCAGTAGCTAATTTTCTGTCCTGAAAAAGGTTAGACTATTGCAAGGATGAGACAGGCTCAACCTGACGGACTAACCAATAGTGAAAGTTTTAGGCTTTGGGCCTTACTTGCGTATGGGCTGTGTGCATTTTGGATTGTGCAATTAGTTGCTAAAAGACTGATAGTTCTAGGTTTGTGTTTGGATCCTTGAGGAATGTACATTGGTTTAGAAAGTCAACGGGGTGAATAAAGGTTGGCTTACCTTTTGTGTATTTGCCAGCGGGTTGACTGTGTGCGAAGGTTTTGTGTGAATCAGTTGGGGCCACGTGGTTGGAGAAATTTATGGATTCCTCTGGGAAAAGAAAATTGAGGTGACAGATTGGGCTAGTAGCTGATGGTGAGTCTGTACCTTCCTTCCACAACATTCTTTAATTCCATTTGAATGTTCTATCTGCTGGTATGGGATGGCGCCACGTGTCGAGGAGATTTTGCATGGACTTGCTAGATCACTATACTTTTGGCTTGGAGGTAGGAGAAGAATAGTGCCAAATTTAGAAAAGGCGCTGCTATTGCCCTTGAAAAGCATTCTCTGGTGGAGTTTTGAGTTTTTGGTTGCTTCTCCCTTGCTTTCCAAGGTCTGCTTGCCTTTTCCTTTAAACACAAGTTGATGCTAAAATTGCTTAATGACGGGTTGGTTGTTTACCAAAATGTTGATGCTGCTCATGGGCTCTTTGATTTTGAAAGGTGGTAGAGGCATGATGGGAGTTTGGAGTTTCGGAGGGAGAGCTTCATTCACTAGTTCATCGACCTTAGAGGTCTTTTTTGATCTTGCCCTTCAGCCCGTAGTCTTGTCCCATACTGAAGCTCAGTGTTTCTCCCATGGTGTTGAGGGCATGCTTGGTGCACATGACCAAGTCGACCACAAATGTGGCAAAACTCTCCGAAAGTCGCTCGCATTTGAAAGTAACTTTTGCCGGTTTTTAATTAATTCTTGGTAGGGAGAAACCTTCTGGAAGAGGCTTTGACGTATCAATTTCAACTCTAATTCTAAGAAATCTTCTAATTGAGATGGCAAGGTGGTCGAACGCTAGAAAATTTCCCAGGACTCTTCCAATTTTTTCAGCATTTTCTTGGGTCATCGGTTCTAAGGGGAGTTCGTGAATTTAGATCCAAATGGCAAAGAAATGTAGATCAACCTCATGTAGACTTTGACCTGGCAACCATTCCTTTAGTATCATGTGATACCCGTTAAAATTCCACGGTCTATGATTGAAGATTTTATTTTTTTCCTATGAGGTAGGAAAAGTAAAGAGAAAGGTATTTTGCTTGTGATCCTCTCTACTGAGTCCTGAGATAAAACTCCATATAGCTTTTATGGTGGTTTGGAAAGTGTATTTGTTTAAGGGTTTGGAGGAGATAAGCTTGCCCACCAAGGTATGATTTGTAATGTCTTCAGCTGCCTCCGTTGTTGGTTCGAGAATTATATCATCCCAGGATAAATGTAATGCCCCATTTCCGAGGGGTCCGGAGAGTTAACTCATGTCACTTAAAAGTCATTCTTCCAACCACAAAATATATACTCCAATTTTTCTCTATCACACAAAATATTCACACATCAATTACTTTGGTATAATTAAACTAAGACAACACAAAGTCTTAATATAAACATCAACCTCCCAACATATCACATCATCAAAGCACAACAAGCTTACTGAATAAGAATTTTCAATACTTGTATAAACCTTCTATGCTTAATCCATTATTCTTAACTCATCTCACCCATGCACCATATTCTCGATCCTAAACTAAAATATTCAAATCATCTGAAAAATATTATGAAGATAGGGGTGAGTTATCAATAACTCAGTAAGCAGAAAACATATACTAGTATGCAAACATGAGCATTTACTGAGTTAAGAATGCAGAACAAAATATTTTTATTTTTAGAATGCAGAATCAGAACATGTTATCATAAATATCAGAGCGAAAATTCAGAAATATCCATAATCAAAATCCCTTTGGCACAACATAACTGAAACATCATATCAAAACATAATTCTATGTTTAACCCTCGTGGTAAGGTTTTGCAAACCCTAGCGGCCAACCGAGTAGAAACATAATGTGAATCTTCCCCCTATCATTCTCAAAGCCCTAAGTGTGCACATAAGAAAGACCACGCAGAAAACCATTTTGTTTCCAAAGTGGGTGCACCAGAAACAGAAAAGTTGGTACCAACCCAAACAGAGGCCATGGTAAGGTCAGAACAGAATGTTATGCCAGAGGTTTCATAAATCACATCATATCATATCAGAGTACAGAACATTTTCAGAATAGAACAGAACAGAACCAGATCACAAAACTATAATTTATGCACAAAATTTCATATTCGCTCTCTTTTAAACAATTTAAAAATAAAATGTCAAAATAAGCTTATGTCTACACCAGTCATGACAGAAAATACTTTCTTCTTATATAGAGTTTCATGAGTAATGCAGAACAAATAACTGAGGTCGTTTCTAAAATTTCTTTTCATAACAAAACATGCATATTTTCCATTTTTGACTTTAGATCATTTTATTTTATGCAAAATCTAGTATAGGAACCTCGCTTATTTGGACTTCTTAGCTTTTCAGAATTTTCCTCAAAAATGCCGAGCAAAAAAAATAATTGTCACCTATAATATAAACACATAATTCTCGTGAATTTCCAATCAAATAGGTATTCCAATATTTAAACCTCAGATGCTAAAATAACTTATTTTAATTCCTCAAAACCTAAAATTCCCATAATCCTAAAATATCCTCACTTCCCAAATTCCTCAATATCCATATAATTTCTCTGATTACTAAACTCTGAATATTTCTAAAATTGCATATTAATATTCTTTCTAATTATAACAAAATTGATCAAAAAAATTGGAAAGTAACAATTTCATTCAATAAAAATAGATTAAATAATATCTCTTTAAAGGGTTCAAAATAAAATCTTGCACTTACTATGTACTTCTAAAATTCATATTTTAATACTAATAATATATTTCAAATCTTTATTTCTTTTATTTATAAAATCTTGTATTTAAAAAAAACCCACATAAATTGAGTTTAATATAAAAACATCAAAACACGATTATTCTATAATTATTCTAATATGAGGGTATTTTAGGAACTGATCCAAGTTGACCCACATGGAACCAAGCTGAAATTTACAAAACAACCGTGCATGGAATTCCAACTACCCAGATGAGAAATACTTCGTACGACAGAGGGAAAACAAAGAAAAACAAAAGCAACATGCTCACCGATAGAGATAGAGAGGCTCTACGAGGCAGTGAGTTGGGCGGAGGTCGACGATGGTGATCTCGTTGGCTGGACAGTGATATTATTTGCTGCTGAGGCAACCGGCGTGGAGTAGTTTCAGTATGTGGGTTGCTCTGTTTTTTGGAGCTAAAACAGGGGTCTCTCATGGTGGTCATGCGGGGGTTGGCGGCCTGGTGCAGGGTGATTTATGGAGTTGCGCAGTAGCTGGGCAAGGGGAAGCTACGGTTGGTGGTGCACTAGTATTGAAAGGGCTTCCCGTGAGGTTGGGGTGGTGTTTTCTGAGTGGGTGAGGACTGGGCTGCGGTGAAGTTGGGACGGCGTGGCTCGAGGCTTGTGGAGGTTGGTTTGTGCGGCAGCTGGATGAGCCGTGACTGGGTGGGTCGAGACCGAGCTAAAGGGTGGTGCGCTGGGTCACAGGAGCAGATTCATACCTTTTTTGGTGAAAGAAGAAGGAGGGTGATGGAGGTTGTGATTGACGACAAGGTTCCTCACTAGAGGCAGCAGAGTGGAGTTCTCGATTGAGCTTCTGTGAAGAGGAGGACGAGTGGCACTAGATCTAGGGTTGAGAACGCTTAACATATATATAAGATATATATAGTGTGAAGCCCCAACTCCCACGTACTAAAAATCTCGAGAATCGTGACGTCAGGATGATGACAACACGGGTCACGCATCCCAACTATAAGTGCCAAGTGTGTGCAACAAACAAACAGTGCACAATAAATACGCAACGGATAATATAAATAAGTCACTAAGTACTAGAACTTGTTTAATACAAATAACTCAATACAAAGTGTTTAAAAGCATAAACCAAATGTCACAAAATAATACAAGAGCTGAAAAATAACATAACACGAGTGATCCCAGATCACTCCTCCGGCGGAGCCAAATTCTCAAGCTCGGCATCTACATCATCATCAACAAAATCTGCAGTACCATTAAATGGTACCATAGGTAAGTATAACCCAACCAATCCTGAGATAAAAACACATTAATGCAACCAACCATGCATGCATATGATGCAATATGCATGAAATCCAAAAATATCATTTTTTCCAAAAATGACTATTTTTTCACACACGCCAAAATCTAATTTTGGCTCAAAAACATTTCCAATAAACATTTCCACTATTTTTTCAGAAAATGGCTCAAAACAAATATCCATCATTTTTCCAGTAAATGACTCACACAAAATCCATATCCAACACACTATTTTTCCAGAAAATAGCCATTTTTCTATTTTTAATCCATATGCACCATGGTCTTCCCTAGGGACCATCCGCACGTCCTGGCTGCATAACAAGCGATGCCCAGTTCCGCACCCAGTGCGTTCGTGGCCAGGCATCCTCTAGCCCCCGCCAGCAGAAGGGCCACGGAGTCGGCACGTAACTCGTCTGATCCCGTTGTCGCCCGGCGACAACTTAGGGGACGTTACTCAGTATATTCTACTCCCGAGTGACCAGAGGAGCTCCACCGAGATAATGCCCCATCTCGGCTTGGGGTCGTGATACACACGCACCCAAAATCTATTCCACACATGAAAACCCAATTTTCAAATATCCACATAAACATGAATATAATTACACAAAAATCCAGTTTTCAATTTACAAACATGATCATGCGTGCACATGCAATGTACCAAACCAACAACAGTATCCAACAACCAACCAAATCACAATATAACCAACTCACAAATACTCCATCCTCAAATCCATCCGACCCCCGTACTCTTCGGACTCAGTCCGGAATAACCAACCAGAACACAGTGAAATCAATTAGTGCAAAAATATATTTAAATCTCAAAAGATATTTGAGAAAATACTTACAGCGCTAAATAGTAATTTTCAGAGGATCACGGATGTGCTAGAAGCCACAAAACAGCAACTGAACAGTGTAAAAATACACTGGCCGTGGGTCTCAAAAACTCACTTTTGAACGAGGTCAAACCAAAACTCGAAATTGATAGGGTAGGGCCTAGGGAGGTCGGTGAAGCTAATGGTGGTGGCCTTTGGTCGTGGATAGGGCGCAAGGGGCGGTTTAAGGCCAAAAAAGGATCAAATCAGTGTTATGATTAATGCGGTTTCACCGGTGACGGATTGGAGCCGAGGTTGGGTCCATTGGGTTGCTAGGAGGTAGAGGAAGAAGTTGTGAAGAGATGGTGGCCGGACGGTAGCGTAGCGACGCAAGGAAAGCCGCGGCTTTAGGGGCTGCATGTGGGCTGAGGGAGGCTAAGGTTGGAGGGGGATGGTCACCGGCGGCTAGGGAAGCTTTTGGGCCTGGCGGTGATGATCATGGCGGCGGGCGGTGGTGGCTGGGTGGAGGTGACCGAATCACACGAGGAGAGAGAGAGAGACGAGAAAGAGAGGGGCTACGCAGGAAGAAAAATCGAGAGGAATAAGAGAAAAAAGAAAGGAAGGAAAGAAAAAGAAAAGAGGAAAAGAAAATAGAGAGAAAGAAATGAGGTACAATCCTCACATCTTGGGTCACAAAAATGATCCAACAAAAAAGATTTTAAAACTGCAAGTTAAATAAAATAATTCAAACGCAGTGAAATGCTTAATTAAAACAACAATAATTTTAAAACCCAAAAATAAATCAATTTAAATTAAAGATCACTTTAAATGCCAAAACAGTAATTAATAACAAGAAAACCTTTTAAAAATAATTTTCACAACTTAATTATAAAATAATATAATAAAACCCTATAATTTTAAAACAAGAGAATCAATTTTTAAATTAATTAAAATAATCTTTCAATAAAAATACATTAAAATACGGGGTTTTATATATAGTAAACAGACAAAACCTAGAGAAAAAGGATGAAGGGGCATGCATGAAAATGGAAAGATGGACGTCGGCGCAAGAGAAGAAGAAGGAAAGAAAAGAAAAGAAGAAGAGAAGATGAAGAAGCCCTACGGCTGGGAGTGAAACGACACTGTGTGGGAAAAGAAAATAATGGGTTGGGTTGGACTCAAAGCTTGGGCTGGACTAATCTGAATGGGCTGGGCCCAAAAAAAAAAGACTAACCCAAAACAGCCCAGTCTGAAAAATTAGTAAGTTCAACAAATGAAAAGGCACAATAAAAATAAATAAAAGCACTACAGCTCAATATTAATAAATAAAATAATTAAAGTCCAACAATAAAATAAAATAAAACAAAGAGCAAATTTAAATGTAAACAATAATTAATATCTAGCAAACATATTAAAATAAATTTCACAACTTAAAAATCGTAAAAATAAACTAACGAGAAATCCGATAAATTTAAAATAAGAGAATCAAGATTTAAATTAATTAAAATATTCCTTCAATTAAAATACATTAAAATACGAGGTGTCACAATAAAGCTCTGGGTACTGTTGTGGGGTATGGTGGGGTCGTTGTAAGCTTTGGTACGTGGAGTTCAGTTTCTGGGTGTTAAAGGGTAACGTGGTAGGGTTAAAGTTTTGAAGGACTCTGTTTCAGTGAGGGTTGGTAAGGAAAGCTACTCAGAGGAGGAAGGAAAGTCATCCGGAGAGAGTAATGACTTACCAAATGACCTTATCCCCTTCTAACTTTGATCTAAGGCTTTTTATTATGGTATATTATAATAAGAGGAATCTGGAAAATCTAGGGGATGCTGCTGGGCTCCTCGATCTGGTTTAGAATTCAAATACGTGATAATATTTCCAAGAAAAAGAGATTAAAGAAAACATTGTCACACAGAAAGTTAGAAACGACTAGAGAATATGGATCATTTGATCAAAGCCTACATCAATATGTGTCGTTAATATTCTTTATATTGGTAGTTGTAACTATATACACCAACAGATCATAACCAATTAAATGGATCACTATGATTAAGATTCCAAATAAACAGATCGATGAGTCTAAATATTGATCTCTCATGTACGATTTCCGGCTGCCATGCATCGATCTCTGGTTAGTATGACCATTTCCGATCGAGATGCATCCTGCAGTTTCATTTTGCATACATCAGTAGAAACTGAAAAATGGCAAGATTATATATAAGCCCCAAGATATAACAGATCATTATGGAATTAATCGATCGGTCGATGAAATATTCTCAGTATCTGAAAAGATGAAGTTCAGCAGATTAAGAAGATGGCGCCTCATTTCACGTGCGGACTAAGCTTCTTCTGGCTCAATTATTATATCCATATTAATTAATTGTTCAAGATTTACCATAAATATTAACACGTACCACTCAATTTCATATCTATTTCAGATCGAAAACTTAGAATACGGTAATTGAACATAATCAGGATTTGGGAATCGGCGATCATTATAAACATTGACGGCAACCTTTAGGAGGACTTCGATATATATTTGGATTTTCACTTGTGGCCATAGTTTAACAAGCAATAGAGGAAATAGGAAAAATATAAAGAGAGAAGGAACAAAGGACCAAAAAAAAAAAAAAAAATTATACTTATATATGATTCATAATTCAAATTGTACATGATGTTTTCATATCATGAAATGCATTAGGCCTGAAAAACGTGAATTAAGATCATATATATATACTTTAAGGCACCTAATTCAATCATATATAAAGCATGTTTTAAGGTCATGAACTGGATAAGATGAACTTTTCCCTTGTTGTACTCAAAGGTCGCATGAACTTATCATATTGTATGGTTGAAGTTACGTACTAGATAAAATTGAATTAGGTACCTTAGTTTATTGAATTCTTGATTTCTTGTGACTCAAATGATTATCTCTGCAAGTAATCGTTAGTATCCGAAATTGACCTTACTATTCGTCGTTGATATATTTCTTTGATGCCGCCTTTTGAGAAACCAAGATTTTACGCGTTTAAACGTAGTTGGAGTTCTCTCTAGGTCTTGAATTGTAATTTCTATATCATCTGTACACATGATATATATATATATATATATATAGGGAATTTATGATTAATGACTTTATATAGTTGGGGATCATATATAGCTGATCCCCATACCCCATGCTAGCAGGACTAACTAGCCCCACGTTGGCTTTATTGTATTCACCTATCATTCTTACCAAATTCTCTCAAGTCACACCTACAATTCTCACATACGTTAACTACTGTATAATGCGTGATGTCTCATTGTCCATAACCAGTAAGTGGGACCATTTTTATGCCAAGGCATACGAGTTAGAATTGTCTGAGTTTTTCAATCGTTGACAATTAACTTGGTCCATGACTCATGAATTGCACGTCGTTGGTGTGTGGTCTAATATGAACGAGTACGCGCGTCATATCCAAGAAAGCACAAACAAGATCAAGTTGAAGAATGTTTATGATGATCTGGTGACTTTTTCAAAGTCGTGATCCCTGACACACAGTACGCATTGTTGGAATTTGGAATCATGAGCCTATAAATACCTTACAATTCTTGTTAAAATGATATCAAGATCGCAAAATCCTAATTTCAAAGGCTCTTAAGATCTCTCTCTCTCTCTCTCTCTCTCTCTCTCTGAGTACTCTCTCTCTCTCTCGCTCGAGCTCTCTGATACCTGAACCTTATTCTCCATGGAAACAACAACTCTAGCCCTGCAGCCTTCAACTTTTGGAAAACTGATCACTGTTCTCAGCATTGATGGTGGTGGAATTAGAGGAGTTATCCCAGGAACTATCCTTAGCTTTTTGGAATCTGAGCTGCAGGTCGACTATATTACTCTACCAACCTGCCTGTTTATATGATCAAGAGCATATTCCACGTTCAGAATATCACGCATTCCATTTTTATTTTTAGTCGACTCATGCTGATCATACACCATATATATATGCATGCATAAACACCCACACATTAATTAGTATAGAAACACCAAAACATATATACATTATTTAGATTATATCTTAATTTGTTTGGTTATGGTGCAGAAACTGGACGGTGAAGATGCAAGAATCGCAGATTACTTTGATGTGATTGCAGGGACAAGCACAGGCGGTCTTGTGACTGCCATGCTAACAAGCCCAAATGAAAACAACCGACCCTTGTTTGCCGCCAAGGATATCAAGGACTTCTACCTAAACCAATGCCCTAAAATATTCCCACAAAACAGGTGAACTCTATTTATTTATTTATTTTTATTGTATTCAATTCCACAGCTCGTTTTACAGTCATTAACTGGAGCTCGATCATGATATATTTGAATTCCAGTTGTTCATGGTTCCCTCATATTACAAAGATAATGAAAGCTTTATCCGGACCAAAGTACGATGGCAAGTATCTACACAGCCTTGTCAAGGAAAAACTTGGAAGCACAAGGTTGCACCAGACATTGACCAATATTGTCATCCCAACATTTGACATCAAGCGGCTCCAGCCAACTGTCTTCTCCAGCTTCGAGGTACGTAGAAATACTATTTAAAGTCACGTTTCTATATTTTCCATTCACAAGCGAAATGATGGATTACAATGTTCTTGATCATGACCATTGAGTTAGCTAGAAAGTTATAACCTTCAATTTAATGGAGCTGAGTTCTGATTATAACTTCCAATTTTAATCTGATTTTTCCATGCACCAGGTGAAGAGAAACCCAAGCTTAGATGCCTTACTCTCCGACGTATGCATCGCAACCTCAGCAGCACCAACTTATCTTCCCGCTCATAACTTTCAAACCACAGACCCCGCAGGAAAAGTTCGAGACTTTAATCTAGTAGACGGTGGCGTTGCTGCAAATAATCCGGTACGTACGTACATATCACATGATATCATATATCCTACAAACAAATCTAAATTCCCATTTCCTTTTTCTTTAGAAGATTAATTTACTAAATTTGTGCATTAAATAATATTCTAGGCTTTGCTTGCCATCGGTGAAGTAACAAAGGAGGTCACTAAAGGAAATCCAGACGTCCTTCCCCTGAAACCGATGGAGTACGAAAAGTTTCTGGTAATATCATTAGGAACTGGATCTTCAAAAGTTGCGAATAAATTTAATGCGCATGAGGCAGCTAAGTGGGGCATTTTGAGCTGGCTAACCAATGGTGGTTCCACACCTATTGTTGATATATTTACACAAGCCAGTGCGGATATGGTCGACTTGCACCTTTCTGTTGTTTTCCAAGCCCTTCAGTCAGAGCAAAGCTATCTACGGATTCAGGTATATATGTTTATTATTATTATTATTATTATTCATGGCCGCCAATATTTCTCCATAAACGGATGCATGCACGCATGCCAATATATATAATGAATATATGAAATTCAGAAGCCTTTTATCAATTCAACCTTTCTAATTCATGACTGCCTGTCCTGTATTTACAGGACGACAAGTTGACTGGGGATATCTCTTCTGTGGATATAGCCACAAAGAAGAATTTGGATGATCTTGTGAAAGTTGGTGAAGAATTGCTAAAAGAGCCAGTTTCTAGGGTGAATTTGGAAACTGGACTTTTCGAGCGTTCTGGCCATGAGACTAATGAAGAGGCTCTCAGAAGGTATCAAGCTATATATAACTCTATATAATTAATTAAACTTTGACAATTGCTTAATTTGATGAATTCTATTAATTAGTTAATTAAACTCGATGTTAGTCAAATGGAATATTTATCAAACTCGATTATTTCTTGCAGGTTTGCGAAAATACTATCCGAAGAGAGACAGCTTCGCCATGCTAAGTCCCCTAATGGACACGCCGCGAATTTCAAATGATGTTACAGTGCTTTAAGCGATCAATTAAAGAAATTGTTTGTGTCATGAATAGATATTTGATTAATTCTTTTATTTGTTGGAAGTCCCAGTCATTCCATTTGATGTAATTTAATTTTCTGTTTTTCTTCGATTTTTTATTGTGTGATCAATAAAAATAAGGCAATTCCAACTACGTTTTTTACAGCATTTTCACTCAATCAAATTGCAACTTTCTTGGAACTATTGTTCTTGCACGAAACTATATATATATATATATATATATATATATATATATATATAATGATATAATAATATTGTATCATGAGTTCGATCCCCGTACCTTAGTTTCACTCTCACTGCCCATCAGTATTTCTGCATCTTTGCCTAAGATTCACCCACATAAATGCCACGCAGATATATCTTGTATGCAGATTCTGTAACACCCCATTCCCGAAGGATCCGGAGAGTTAACTCATGTCACTTAAAAGTCATTTTCCAACCACAAAATACATACTCCAATTTTTCTCTATCACACATCAATTACTCTGGTATAATTAAATGTCTAAGACAATACAAAGTCTTAATATAAACATCAACCTCCCAACATATCACATCATCAAAGCACAACAAGCTTACTGAATAAGAATCCTCAATACTCATATAAACCTTCTATGCTTAATCCATTATTCTTAACTCATCTCGCTCATGCTCCATATTCTCGATCCTCAACTGAAATATTCAAATCATCTGAAAAATATTATGGAGATAGGGGTGAGTTATCAACAACTCAGAAAACAGAGAACATATACTAGTATGCAAACATAAGCATTTACGAAGTTCAGAATGCATAACAAAATATTTTTATTTTCAGAATGCAGAATCAGAACATGTTATCAAAATATAAGAGCAAAAGTTCAGAAATATCCATAATCAAAATCCTTTTGGCACAACATAACTGAAACATCATATCAGAACAGAATTCCATGTTTAACCCCTGTGGTAGGGTTGTGCAAACCCCGGCGGCCAACCGAGCAGAAACAGAATGTGAATCTTCCCCTTATTATTCTCGGAGCCCCGAGTGTGTACACAAGAAAGACCATGCAGAAAAGCACTTTGTTTCCAAAGTGGGTGCACCAGAAATAGAGAAGTTGGTACCAACCCAAACAGAGGCCACAATTTTACACCCGTGGTAAGGTCAGAATAGAACAGAAACAGAATGTCATGCCAGAGATTTCAGAAATCACATCATATCGTATCAGAGTACAGAACATTTTCAGAACAGAACAGAATCAGATCACAAGAATATAATTTATGCACAAAATTTCATGTTTGCTCTCTTTTACACAGTTCAGAAACAAAATGTCAAAATAAGCTCATGACTACACCAGTCATGACAGAAAATACATTCTGTTTATACATAATTTCATGAGTAATGCAGAACAAATAACTGAAGTCGTTTCCAAAATTTCTTTTCATAACAAAAACATGCATATTTCCCAAAATCGACTTCAGATCATTTTATTTTATGCAAAATCTAGTATAGGAACCCCGCTTACCTGAACTCTTTAGCTTTTCAAAAATGTCCTCAATAATGCCAAACAAATATTAGTTGTCACCTATAAGATAATCATGCAACTCTCGTAAATTTTCAATAAATCACGTATTTAGATATTTATGCCTAACTTCTAAAATAACCTATTTTAATTTCTCAAAACCTAAAATTCTCAAGCCCTCAAAATATAACATCCCTTTCTAAAATCATCAGTGTCCATTTAATGACTTTGACTAAAACATTAAAAATCTAACTTATTTACTATTGTAATCAAACTATTAATTTAATACTAGATCATATAACTATACCAAGATATTTTAAAATTAAACCACAACTATTGTTTAATGAACTAGATCATATCTAAAGTGTTGAAATAAATTTACACCATTATTATTTGGTCTTAAATATAAATTTCTACTTAATAACATGTTAAAATTACTTAAAAGTTTTCTGTAAACATAAATAAAATCGAGTCTCCTATATATATTAAAAGTTTAAACATACTAACACAGTTTGTAACTAGAAGGGTAATAATGTAATTAAAACACTTATTTTAATTTTATCCTAGAGGCAGGCATCACAACCTACGTAAATCATCTTATTAAAATTTGTAACAAGAAACAGAGGCTGAAAACCGCACGGAGGCTCACCGAGAGAGGTGCGAAACATGCAGTGGAGCAATGGGCTGAGCAGTGGACTACAGTGGTCACGGCAGCGGGGCAATGAGAGAGATGAGTGAGAGAGAGAGAGAGAGAGAGAGAGGGAGAGAGAGCTACGCACAGCCAAAGAAGGGAGCGGAGAGGCAGTGTAAGCTTTGGCGATGGCTCATCGAGAGGGGTTTCTACGGACTGAGGTGGCCTGTGAGTGTCCGGCGTCCCTTTTCGTGTGGGTGGCGACAGCTTGGAGCGGTTGCTGCGGTGCGGTGGTTCGGTGGGTAGGATCTCTGTTTCGGGTGGCTAAAAACAAAGGAGTTCGTGGGTGGTATTTCTTTCAACGGCTGGGCGACTGTGGTGAAGGGCGGTGTTGTGAAGGCTCTTGACCTTGTGCGGTGGCTGAGAGGGAGGAGACTTCGACGTGGTGGTGCTCTGAGGAAGAGCAGCTAGATTGGTTTGGTTTTCAGGGAGGCGGGGCTGCTGAATGCAACTGAGGCTTGCGGTTTTACAAGGGCTGGGCAATGGCAAGCGACGACGGGGAGAGGGAGAGCTGGAGCTTCCGTGCGTGGAGTTGCAGTGGCTAGGTTGTGGCTACGTGAAGGTGGTGAGGCGGCTAGAGTGGAGGTCTCTGTTTGATATTCTGGGAAAAGGAGGACAAGCGCACTATTTATATAAGCTAAAAGTAGTAAAGAGATGAAAAACCTAGAGGAAAGGATGTAGGGACTGCATGAAAATGGAAAATGGACGTAAACCGTGCGACGGAGTCTGGAAGTCTTCCATGGGCCTGGGCTCAAAGGTTGGGCTGGAAATCCGAATGGGCTGGGCCCAAAAGAAAAATAAAACTAAACCAACAAAAGCCCAGTCCGAAAAATTAGTAGCCCAAATAAAGAAAAATGCACATTAAAAATAAATTAGAAGTTAAATAAAAACACTACAACTCAAAATTAATAAAATAAAATAATTGAAGTCCAACAATAAAATAAATTAAAATCAAGTGTACTTTAAATAATAAACAATAATTAATAACAAGAAAGACATTAAAAATAATTTTACAACTTAAAAATAAAAAATTAACCCAACAATAAACACGATAAATTAAAACAAGAGAACCAATATTTAAATTCAATAAAATAATCATTCAATAATAAAAAAATACAACATTAAAATACGGGATATCACAGATTCACTATCCTGTAGCTCGCTAGGGATTGAATGGCTGGTTTTAAGTAACAAAGTATAGTTCCTAATTAGTCTGAATTAATGAGTAGACTAATAATGTATTAATTAAGCATGCATGTAATTAGTCACCTTCCCAAGTAGTTTCAAGAAAAAGCAACAATATGGCCTGATCGTTTGGTTACATACCAAACGATCATAAGATGAGATGAGATGAAAATTTTTTGAATAGTAGTGAGATAGTTTATGAATAGCAGTAAAATAATTTGTGAATAGTAGTGAAATAATTTGAGTTAAGATGTTTTATGAGGTTTTGGAGAATGTGAGAGAAAAAGTTGAATAAAAATATTATAAAGTTAAAATATTGTTAGAATATATTTTTAATATTAATTTTGTGTTTCATCTAGAAATTTGGAAAAATTTATGTAATGATTAGATAAAAAAATTGAAAATTTCAAAATTTGAAATGAAAATGTGTTTGTATTTGAATGACATTATTTGAATGGTGATATGAGATGAAATGGATTGTGATTATTTATAAAATCAAACCAGGCCTATATATGCAATTTCATATATTTACCGCTGATATTTTGATGTCCAAGTTTATAAATATTCGAAAGCGCGCTCCGTGCAGGTCGCTGATCACCATATATATTAGAAATCTCGTTGCACGTACGTGTTGCTTGGATTCGACGTAAGTTGAACGCTCGATCGCTTTCATGATCAACTACATGCAATTAAAGACTTACACAATATTATATAATATATATAGCTTTGACTAAGCCAAATGTTTGACTGTATTGATTCCTGATTGTGTGACTGAAGGAGGACCCGGCGCCACATCCACGTGAGATTTCGACACTACGGTTGATCTTACATATGTAACTAAGACAGGTACTGATCTTTTATTAATTGTCGAGATCAGGCCCGTAAACTTTAATCAGTAATGCTACTTATTATTTTCTTTTTTATCATCTTTCTATCATTATAAGATGTGATATTAGATAATTAAAAATTATTTATTATATTTTATTTATGAACTTATCAAATATAACTATAAAAAAAATAGTCTTTTCTAATGCCAAAAATCGCCAGAAATAAGTCATAATATCGTCGGATTTGATATTTCTTAACAATTTTTACTGCATCGAATGTTCTTCGCAATTACTTACTCAATTATAAGTTAAACCAACAAACTGTAAAAATCGTCACAAATAGTTACTTTTTTTGGCGATTTCTTTTCGCTGTAAATTCCAAAAGAAAAAATGTTGTAAATACCCATTCGATTTTCCTATTAAATTATCGGAAAACTTTCATATTTAGCGATGGCACCTAAACAAGAAGTTTCATCACAAATTAGTTTTTATTTCTTACAAGTCTAAGTCATGATGTGACGTTAATTAGAAGGAAAAATTCCATTGTAATACCCCCTTCAAGTGAAAGCAATTGATTTTAGTTGGCTTGAATTAAATGAACCTTAATTGACACAAATTCAGCAGATCCTGTTTAATTATATATAAATTAGGCTCATAATTAACCAAATTTACATGATAAGTTTGATTTTTTTTTTTGAAAGGAATAATATATTCATTAAGTAGAGACCAAATGGTCAATACAGTCTGGAGTGTCCTCAAGTTCAATGAGTACATTTTCAATAACATGAGCATTTTTTGCTAAAGCTTGAGCTATCACGTTGGAAGCTCTTGGTACAGATTGAACAGACCATGAATCAAATTGGTTTAATAGGATCCTAGTTTCCATCAAAATCATTCCAGTTGAAGACCAGTTGACAATATTTTCATTAAGATCTTTCACTCTCTGTTGTGCATTTCCTTCAAGGATGATATTTCGTAGACCAATATTTGAGGCTAAGGGAATAGCTTGTTGAGCAGCATAAGCTTATGCATGCCAGGTATCAGGAAATAATGGTTGCTTCATTCTCATTGTTGCTATGAATTGCCCTTGCCAATCTCTGATAGTCACACCAATACCACATATGCAGGATAGTTTTGGTAAATTTGCTGCCCAGTTTACCTTATAGAGATCTTGAGGAGGGGCCTCCCAATGAACTACTGGATTACTTGCCATTTGAGAAGAATTTGGTAAATGGATGGCCAGAATTTGTAGTTCTTCTATTTTTTGTTTTGATTGAAAGGATAGAGTAAGTGGATTAATGAGGGTCTGTTTGAAGATGAACTCATTCCTTCGCTTCCAAATCTTCCATATTACCACTGCAAATTCGACTAAGAGAGATTCCTTCATTTCAGCTAACATATTGAGGGCCATCTTTTTGAAAGATGGGAAGTATACTCCCTGCTTCTGAAATTGTTTTGAGCAGTAGTTCCATACATCATTGGCTGCAGGACACTCCCAAAGAGCATGCTCCACTGTTTCTTCAGCCTGGTTGCAAATGGGGCAGTTGGAGTTTTCCATTAGTCTTCTTCTTTTTAGGTTAGCTTTGGTAGGTAAAGCATTATGGCAAGCCTTCCATAGGAAGAGTTTTTCAGTATTGGTAAGAGGAAGCTTCCATAATCTTTCCCATTTTTCTGTGGTAGTAGTAGAAATGGAAGATTGACCTTGAGTTGAATGGTGAAGAGTAAGTTGCAGGTTGTAGGCACTGCTAACAGAAAATATGCCATCCTTGGTTTCTTGCCACCTTAGTTTGTCAGGACTACCACAGATAGATATAGGGATTAACATAATTGCTTTTGCTTCATTATCAGAAAATTGAGACTTCAAGGTTTCTGTTTTCCATGACAAAGTTGAATGATCAATCAGAGAGGCTACGAAAGCTTCAGGGTCTAAATCCTTGGGTATGCTTTGGATCATGAATGATGAGGGGCATGGGAGCCATTTGTCCTTCCAGATTCTGGTTTGCTTGCCATCTCCAATCCGCCATATTAATCCTGATTCCAGCAGGTTTTTTGCAGCAAAGATACTTCTCCATATGTAAGATGCAGTCCTTTTGATTTTGGCTTGAAGGAAGTTGCCATTAGGGAAGTGTTTTGTAGAAAGAATCTTGGCAGCTAGAGACTCAGGGTGTTGAATCAATCTCCATCCCTGTTTTGCTAACATGGCTAGATTGAAGAATTTCAGATCCCTGAAGCCTAAACCACCAACCGAGCGCCTCATTAGTTCCCAAGAGCACCAATTGATTTTGCCTCTATTCTCATGATTGCCCCACCAATATTGTCTGATGAGTCTATTTAGTTCCTCAACTATACCTTTAGGTAATTTAAAGACTCCCATGCTGTATGTTGGGATGGATTGGAGAACTGCTTTGATGAGAATCTCTTTTCCAACTTGACTCAGGTGCTTCATTTTCCAGTTGCTTATTTTGCCTCTCACTCGGTCAATAATGCTTTTGAAGCCTTTTAGCTTGTCTCTCCCAATCTGAGTTGGTAGGCCTAGATACCTGTCGTAAGGTTGAGAGGATTGTATACTAGCAACTGCTATGATGAGATCTTTTGCTTCCTTTCTTGTGTTCTTGCTGAAAAAGATGGGAGTTTTGTCTTTGTTGAGTCTTTGGCCTGAACCTTGTTCATATTTCTCTAGTAGGTAGAGAAGTCTACTCCATTATAGAGGATTTGCCTTGCAAAATAAGAGACAATCATTTGCAAAGAATAAGTGACTAACATGCATGCCAGATCTGCCAATAGGAACTCCTGTAATGGCTTCTTTGATTTCTGCTGTTTGGATTAGTTTACTTAGACTCTCAGCGCATAGAATGAATAAGTATGGGGATAAAGGGTCACCTTGTCTGATGCCTCTAGAAGGAGAGAATGGAGTTTGTGGAATACCATTTACAAGAATTGAGTATGATACAAAATTAAGACAGTTCATGATGGTATTGATCCATTTAGAAGCAAATCCCAACTTAGTCATCACAGCTGCAAGGAAAGGCCATTCGATCCTGTCATAGGCTTTACTCATGTCCAACTTGAGTGCCATATGTCCCTTTTTACCCTTCAACAGATTACTCATTGTGTGCATTGTTTCAAAGGCTATGATAGCATTATCTGTTATTAATCTGCCTGGGACAAAGGCGCTTTGGGATGGAGAAATGAGCTTAGAGAGATGAGGTTTCAGTCTGTTTGCAAGGACTTTTGCCAAAATCTTATAACTGACATTGCAAAGAGCAATAGGTCTAAATTCTGAAACTAAGAGGGGAACCTTCTTTTTTGGGATTAAAGCAATATAAGTATTATTGAAGTTCCTTGGCCAGTCATTGGAATTGAAAGCTTCAAGTACAGCTGAGTAGGTTCGGTGGCCTACAATATCCCAATATTTTTGGTAGAAAATGGCTGGGAAGCCATCGGGTCCTGGGGATCCTAGGCCATTCATGCTAAAAATAGTATGTTTAACTTCTGCCAGGGTGACTTGTTTAGTGAGGGAGATATTCATATCATCCGAGACTGCTGATTCCAAATCTTCTAGACATTCATCAATGAGGTTTGGCTGGGAAGTAGTAAAGAGATCTTTAAAGAAGAAGTTAAACAATTCACTTACTTCTTCTGGGTTGGTTGCAGTAAAGCCAGAATCATTTGAGATTTTGATGATGGCATTCTGTTTTTTCCTTTGATTTGCACACATGTGGTAGAATTTGGTGTTTCTATCTCCTTCCTTAAGCCATGTTTGCTTAGCTCGTTGTTTCCATTTAATATCCTCTTCTTCAAGTAACCCGTCTACTTCAACCCTGAGAATGTTTATCTCCTCATTTCCTCTTCCTGTATTAACTTCTTGAAGCCTTTTGATTTGTGAGAGCTTGGAGTTAATTTGCTGCTTTTGTTTTTTGAAAAGGTTCTTGCTCCATAGTTGAAGATACTCCTTGCATCTACTGAGGCTAGCTGAAAGTTCCATCATTTTTGAGTTTTGGTTGGGAGTATCATCCCAGGCCTTAGCTATCAATTCTCTGCATTCTATTCGGGAGATCCATTGAGCTTCAAATCTAAAAGGCCTAGTGTGATTGACCTCAGCTTGTAGGCTTGAATCAAATGATAATAAGATGGGACAGTGGTCTGAGCATTGAGCAGTTAAAGAAGTTACACTGCTATTTGGGAAAAGGTTAAACCATGTTAAATTCCCTAATGCTCTATCCAACTTAACTTTGGTAAACTGATCTCCCTCCCTTCCGTTGTTCCAGGTAAAGTAATCATTGTCAAAAGGAATCTCATTCAGGTCACATTCCTCGATTGCAGCTCTGAAATTCTCCATCAATCTGTATGATCTTTCAGCAGCACCCTTTTTTTCAAACTGGAAACATATTTCATTAAAATCACCAAGACAAATCCAGGCTTGGTTTGAGCAAGGTTTCAGTGCTCGCATTAGGTCCCAACTGCTTGTTCTTTTGTGAGCCTCAGGGTGACCATAGAAGCCTGTGAGGATAAAAGCCTGATGACACTCAAAGATGAGGACCTCTACCGAGATGTGATATCTAGTATAGGAAATCAGGTTGACATCAAGGTTCTCTTTCCACATCAAGGCTATACCACCACTAAGTCCTTTGCTGTCAATTGCAAAACAGTTGGAAAATCCACATTGCTTACTAATTCGATCCACCTTATTTTTGTGGCACTTTGTTTCCATGAGGAAAACAAAGAGTGGGCTCTTTTGATACACCAGGTGGTGTAGTTCCCTAACTGTCCGAGGGTTCCCAAGCCCTCGGCAGTTCCAGCTGAGACATTTCATTGTGATTGGTGGGGCTGCCTAACAGCCACCACCTGATTAGCCAAAGAGGTTTGAACCTCATCATAGTGTAGGATCTTGGATTTCTTGAAATTGGAAGGTTGGGAGCTAGGATCCAGAGAGGTTTGAGAGGCCAATCTCTTGGTTCCTCCTCTTATGATAAGTCCCAAGCTGGGAGTTATGGGTGGGGTTCCACGAGCCAGTCTCTTCCAGTTTGTTTCTTTGGATTTATTGGTGTAGTAGAATGGAGACTTAGATGGATTGGGTCGTGATCCATCTCATCCACTAGAGATGGAGAGACATACTTTGAGTGTGGGTCCAATACACTAAGGACTTTTGGTAGTGTAGTTTCCTTTACAGAAGGAGATGTTATCTGCTCTTTGCCCAAGGAGATAGGTGGAATAGAAGTATTCAAGGGAGTGGAAGGATACTGACCTTTTGAGGTGGCACAGGTGGGAATCGAGGACATTTGGAGGTGGTGGGGTTCATGACAGGAGTCAAAAGGATCCTAGTGTGAGGATGGTTCTCGAGTAGAGTGGGACAAGACTCTGAAACTGAAGAAGGAAGCTGCTGATCTAGGGGTTGCTCCCCCACCAAAGTAGCTTTACCACTGCTATTGGTATCTTCCTCGGCCGTTGTTGGCTGATGACTGGAATCTTCTATGCGTTGACTTGTCTCAAGCTTATTACCATATCTCTTGGAATCCTTAACAGTGAATTTGGCAGGTCCAGTCTTTAACCAAGGGCCATATTGCTGCTGCGATTGATCATCCTATTTGAAAAGGTGGCATCCTCTTCCTCTGTGTTTAATTACACCACACATAAAACAGAAGTTTTGTAGACGTTCATATTTAAAGGCAATCCAAGTTTTCTGGTGAAGTACTCTAACCCATCTCCCTCGAGCCAGAGGTTTGTTAATATCAACAAGGACTTTCACCCTTAAAAAGTGACTCCAACTCAGCTCATTGTCATCGACTTCTACTTCTAGGATCTGTCCTATACCAGATGCAATTTGTTCTCCATAAAATTTATTCATACCTGCCAGAGGAATGTTGTGTAGCTGCACCCAGAATGGTTCATGGGAGAAGGTTATTGCAGAGATGGGAATGCTTCCATTGACTTCATGGATGGCTATCATAGACTTATCAAAGGACCATGGTCTGACTTTGAGGACTTTTCCAAGATCTGAAAGATTTTGAAATTCCACAAGAAATTTATTCTCTCCTGCTTCAGTAAAGTGAATCCAACCTGTTGATCTCTAGACTCGTAGCATTGTAGCTCGAAATGCTTCTTTGTTGAAACTTCGGTCAACTATAATCAACACCAAGAGGCAATGTTTACCCTTTAATGCTGCAGCTTCTAAGGATTTATCGGATAGAACAACATCTTGGTCTTCATTCTCTGTAAGGTTCAGTCCCTCCCAGAGGGTGGACAGATCCGTGTCTGCCATGCAATACTCCACTAGCACGTAGGGAGAATAAACTCTCTGTCACTGGCAGAGAGAATTTCCTTACTCCTAAGAGAGAAGGACCCAAAGGAATTCCTTGATAAGTTTGATTTGACGCATCCCAAGTACTCATTAAAGCTCTTTGAATGAGTTGTATGCTACATATAACATTCAAAGTCAAAGGTCCTACTTCTCTTGATCGATTGATAGATGTCATGATCAATCGGTATGTGAGTCTATATATTACATATATAGCTTGCATGTAATGGTGAATCTAGGAATATTTTTTAGGGGTAAGTACTATATATAATAAATAATTATCTTCGTATATCTTAATTTTCTTAATCTATAAAAATTTAAGAAAAAACAAGTATAAAAATCATATGTACTATTTAATTAAACGAGTTATATATAATAACGTGTATAGATCATGAAATGGATGTTGAATAGTCTAAATCGTTGGATTTAAGTTTCCCTTGTTATACGTAGGGTGAGTTTGAATTTTCTTCTCTTGGCTTAATTTGCATGGAAAACTTTTTGTCCCCCCCCCCTCTCTCTCTCTTCTCTTAATATGCAGTATGTTGGCAAGGAAAACGACTTGCCTGTCATTGTAATATTGCACTGATCGATGACATGTTGTTCTCGCTAAATCTGTTGCATTATCATCAATAAACAACACGGTTCAATCTTCTACTTTGTGCTCACACGTCATCAGCGGCCAATGTTCAAAAATCAATTAGAAGGGGTATTATATCGTTTCATGTGCCACTGCATATCCCGATCTCCAAGCACCATGCATATATGCAACATGATTAAATTTCTTAGACTCTAGATGTTTCAGATCTAGTATGTACATGTGATTATAAGAAAAACGAATGGTTATGATGAGTCAGATTCGCACTTGATCAGTAATTGAGCCTATGAGCCTACTTGCCAGCACTGTTACGCACGAGTGTTCCAAGCCTGTTAAGCCCGCCAAGGATCAATCTAGGTCTTTTGATCCTAACTTATAAAGACCGGGAAGAGGATGCAAAGATCTCCTTCAACAATATTGGAAAAGCCAAGATATTGCAGTGTTCCTCACAAGGTCAGTGTGCGGGCAAACAAGTGAAGCTAGCTTCATTTGATTTTGGGAGGGAAGAGATGGGGTCAGGCTAAGCCCAAACCAGGCTCAAATATAACTCTCCAAAAAGACGTTGTTTTACCGCTTGCTCTATTTTCAAAACTGCCTTCCCTAGCCCCCTCGTGTATATCTCCCTCTTTTCTCTTTTCTCTTTCCTCTTTCTATCCTCTCTCAGTCTCCCCTCATCAGGTCGTCGATTATTCCTTGTAGTCACCATCACTATCACCACCAGCTCCATCCAGTCGCAATTTGTTGCATTCCCTCTCTACCTCTCGTCGTCACCCTAAGTATCTCTCTTTGGAAGTTCTCTTTCTCTCGGCTTGCCCGACATCTGAATGGGGGCACCCACCCACGGTGACGACTCTCGCCCTGCCTTCCATTCCCATGCAGGGGTGGGGCTGGTTGCCAACCTTTCAAAGGGTGCAAGTAGCACCCCTATTCATGATGACGTACGTATGAATACAGCTACGAACTAGCCGAGTAATTAATTAATTGACTAAGTTAGCACTCTCGATCGAGTACCTCAATTGCGATAGGTGCTAAAATTTTTGTGTGTATATTAGGTCACTAGACTTTGGTTGAAAATTCAGACTGAAAGACTAAAACCACACGGGAAACTAGTTTCAAGCTGTCTAATTCTGATGTACGAAAATTGCAAAGTGAATGCATGCACGCCTAGCTATATACGTGGAAAGCCAAATTTACATTGAAATGGCAACATGCGAGCTAGACATCTAATTAATTAAAAAATAATGAAATGTACAAATATCAAATGTCACTACAAGAAAAAAAAAAATTTTCAGCCCAAAAAATTGCTAGAAATAAGTCATAATATCGCCGGATTTGATCTTTATTGCACCGAATGTTCGTCGCAATTGTTTTCTCAGTTATAAGTTAAACCAGCGAACTATAAAAATCACCGCGAATAGTTACTTTTTCTGGCATTTTTTTTTTTGCCGTAAATTCCCAAAAAATAAAGGTTACAAATACCCATTCGATTTGCCTATTAAATCGCTAGGAAAACTTTTTGTGGTGAATTGTAATCAACATCAATATTTAATAAATTTCTGCGAATGAAGAGATCTATTCCAACAGCCTAATTAAATCGTTGGGAAAACTTTTGCGGCATATTATAGTCGTCTCAAATACTATAAAAATCACTGGTAGAAGTATTTCCAACGATATGTGATCGCCAATAAGTTTAATGTTAAAAAAAAAATATTTTGAGCGAGTATAAGTCGCCATAAAAGTTATTTTACAAAATAAAATAAAATAATCTCACAAAAATCCTGATAAACTATGCCCAAACTATACTTCATATTAAAAACCCTTATATATAATATATGTATCTATAACTATAAGATATAAATAATATATGTTTAAAACCATGCGCCATAGTATCTGGACATAAATTTCTTTTACATCTAAGACAATAATTAGAAAAGGGAATAAAGGTGAACCTAAACCTCCATATATTCACAGGCCTTCTACATTTCCATAGTTCTCATATAGTGCAAAAAACTGAAAACATAAGTGGACTACATATCAAAGCATGTCTATATGCAGGTGATTCCAAGTTTAAGAGAATGCATGATCTGGCTTTTGGCTTTTGCAAGGGATGAAATTCAAGATACTAACAAGAGAAAACTGAAATTACCTTGAGATGATATCTCTTTTGCAATGATTGTCGAAATAGACCAATGTAGATGCCACACATCCACCAACCAGCGACCTTTGGAACTTTATTACTAGTATGGGTATTCATCTGATTCCACTCTTTTTATGTACAACATAATATGAAAGTGAGAGAGGAAGAGATCAAGAAAAATAGGAGGAGGGTAAGAAGTAGAGGAAAAAGAGAGTACCTTGGCTTTGGAATGGATTTTCCATTTCATCATTCACTAGCCCTAGAGAAAAGTGATGAGATGGAGTTGTTCGCAGATGTGCTGGTAAGGAAGAAGGAGTGGGAGAAAAAGGAAAGGAAAGCCTGCATGATTAACGTGTAGGTCAGGACTAGGATGACGGCAGAATTTCATACATATATATTAATTTTGCGCTAGTGGCAATTGATCAATTCATGATGACCAACCTAGTTAATTTATGAAACTATATATTTTAGAGTTATACCACCTAGCTAATTAATTTCATGTGGTACTGCTGATCATGAATTATAGAAAGAGACCATGCATATATCATTAGTATCATCCAAAATGAATATGTAAGGTTTTGCACAAGTGGGAAACACAAAACCATTAACAAGTGTCACTAAAGTGGTGCTCACAATCATCACACCAACTTTAGCTATGCCTGCAAGAACAAATTGAATTTCATTAGCACAATTTCATGACACCAACTTCAACTTCAGCTATACCAACACATGAGAACACAACATTTGGTGCTCACAATCATCACACCAACGTCTGGGTTAAGATCCCCCACACATGACAATGGAATCGAGAGAGAGATAATTAGGGCGAAATAGAGAGTGAGAGAAACGGACGAAGAGAGATAAAGGAGAGGGAGAGAGAGACGCACACACACAGAGATGAAGATCGAGAAAGACACAGATGACAAATTGAGAGACTCATCTCCTCGGCAAGGTGGCGCCGGCACGACTTGGGAAGGGTGATAGCAAACTCATAGAGAATAGAGAGGGAGCATTGAGCTGGGAGAAAAGAAAAAGGGGGAGAAGGAAAAGGAAAAAAGGGGGAAAAGAAAGAAGCGGGAATCCGCGTAGGATTTTATTAGTTTTTCCGATGATTTTTATTCGCCGCTAATAAACATTAGGCCAAATATGACTTTTACGGCGGCAATATTCACTGCAAAAAGTGTCTATTGAGGTGATTTTCATATTTGACGGAAATAAATAGCCGCTATAGTTTTAATATTTTGTTGTGACAACAAAAATCGCCCCAATAAATATAAAAGTCGCCTCAGAAAATGAACAACCTTTTACAGCGATGTAATGTCGCCATAAATAAAGAGAATGACAGTCTTTTACTTATTTCAGTGATTTTTAAAGTTAAAAAATAGCTGCAAAAGGCCACTTTCTTAACTCCGTCAAACAACGAACCTTTGCAACATGTTTTTCAATATTACGGTGAATTTTCCCGTCGCAAAAGGTAAAAAATCACTGCAAAAGACCGGTTTATTATTTGTGGCAAATTTGGCCATCGCAAAAAGAAAAAAAAAATCGCCGCAAAAGATCATTTTCAAACTTGATGCAAAAAGGCCATGACGATGTAAAAAATCGCTGCAAATAAAGGCATTTTATAGCAATTTTTTTTCTAACAGATAAAAAATACCACAAAAGGCCTTATTTCTTGTAGTGTGTACCAGGCTCATATAAAAATAAAATATTTAATTATACAAATACTGTATGAGATGGTTATAAATTTATCAGTTATCTAAACTATTTTGAAGGAGTAATACCTCTCGTGCATGCCTCTTCTTCAATTCATGGCCTTGCTTTATATATAAAACGCGTATAATAGAAAGGAAATATTTCATGACTAAAATACTATTTTAACAATGAGAATTTCATCTAGTTGCTAATGGCGAAAAACCCATGTATCTTTTAATTAGACTCTGGTCTAGGCCAAAGCAGACTGGCCCTGGTCGCCTAAGGGGCATGGACCAGGCACGTGTGGGGATTAGTCAGGAGTAGTGCACTACTCCTGACCTCCCACGATCCAAGTGTTAGGATCAGATCAAGATGTCAGGGGGGACACTGACACCCAAGCACTAAAGGTAGCACAGACGAAGTTCCCTGTGCTTGGATACTGATGACAAGCTCACCTGACATGGCCACGCCGCATTAATGGGACGAAGGTGGGCATGCCAAGATAGGGAGCCACTGCTCATTTAATGCATTCTGGGGCTCGTTATGCCACGACGTGCCCCCTGGGGTGACAGTAATTGTCGCCAACAAGTTTGACAAGTCTGTACCACGGCAGGGAAATGGCAGGGATACCCGACCCCTGTACGGAACTGCACACCCATGATCACCACTTCAAGGACCAACCTAGCCAAGTATAAATACCCTCTCTAACAGCTAGGGGAGGAGTTCACTCTCTTCAATACTCCAACTCTCATTCTCCTTAATTGAATATATCTCTCTTTCTCTTCTTCCCAATCACTAACTTAAACATTGGAGCTACCACGGCCTAAGAGCACCCCTTTCTCCATTTCAACAAGAGCCTGATCAAGCTTAGTTGCATGGAGTTGCCCAAGCTACGAAACACGACATCAATAGTGGTACCGTCTATGGGATTTATTTCCTATAGTAGCATGTCCTTCGCGTGCCAACAACAATGAGCTCCCAATCCTCATGTCGTGGAAAAGAACAACCCGAAGCAATGGAAGCAAGAACCAACGAGCAAGCTAAGATGATACAAAGGCTGATGGAGGAAGTGACGATAATCCACCAGGAGAATGCCTCCCTGCAGAGGACCAACGGGGAACTGTGGGGAGGTGAGCAGAGCCACCACTCTGAGTCTTGACCAACCCCTAAAGAATAATGATGCACGAAGCGCCTCGAGCTCTAGGAACTCGAGGACAAATACGCTAAGATGGTCAAACAGGTAAGCACGACGTCCATGTTGGACCAGATGCTCACGTGCACAGAGCTGCCATATAGCAATAGAGTTATGGCATTCCCTCTCCCCCAAGATTCAAAGCCCCACAGATGGACGTGTATGATGGTTCTAGGGATCCCTTGGAACATCTAGAAATATTCAAGGCCTATATGACCTTGCACAGGTTCTTGAGAAAGGTCATGTGCAGGGCATTTCCTCTCACTCTAGAGGGGATGACATGAGCATGGTTCTGGTCCCTGCCACTCAGGACCATCGACATCATCGCCAAGTTGGCCCAACTCTTCTTGACACAATTTATGGCGAGCAGGAAAAGAAGGTGACCTGCTGCCTACCTATTGACTGTGAAGTAATGAGAAGACAAAAGTCTGAAGTCATACCTCTCTCAGTTCAACAAGGAGCGCATAACAACGGATGATATGATGAAAAGATCACCCTGGCGGCCCTGTTGGGAGGGGTCTGGCCCCGTAACTCCTTCATGACCAAAATCATGTAGAAGACCCCAACTTTGTTGAGGGAGTTCATGGACCGAGTTGACAGTTTCATCAATGCTGAACATTAGCTTCGGGCACTAACGGCCCCCCGGAAGACCAAGTTGGAAAGAACAGACAAGAAATCCGCCATCCAGAGACAAAACAGTGAGGCTGGAAGGTAGCAAGAAGAAGGCACACGAGACAAAACACATGGAGGAGCAACCCACCCATGGACGGGTCGAACCACGCACCCACTCTAGCATGGTTGCGGAGACTGAAAGAAGCCCAAGCCTGCAGGGTGAACAATGAGAGGGCTTGGCCCACTCTAAATACTGCACCTACCCTAAAACTGATAGCCACTAAAAAGAAGATTGCTTCACTAGAAAGCGAAAGATGGAAAAGTTGGAAGTTCTACTATACCAGCAGGGTGACAAGCAGCACGGCCAATGACCTGATGGTGTCGCACAACCCTAAAGAAGTGAAAATCCAGCAAGGTGAAGGGATGGAGGGTGGCTCGGAGTGAGCCCGCACTGAAAGAGCCCGAATAGAGGAGATGGCTCAGTGGGCAAAATCCGCACAATCACAGAAGGGTATGCAGGAGGTGGAACCACCTCCTCAACAAGGAGGGCCTATGCCAGAAAGGGCAGGTACGCGAAGTGTTCACCACTAATAGGGTAGTCTCGAGCACCAGGAGCCACTTAGGGGGGGCTGTCATAACATTCAGCTAGAAGGATGAGGAGGGCATTCTACACCTTCACGACAACACGCCTTAGTCGTGACCGTTCAGATCGCCAACTACTTGACGTAAAGGGTCTTGATCGACAACAGCAGTTATGCCGACATTCTATTTTGGGAAGCCTTCATTCGGATGGGAATCACACTCGATTGGTTGCTAACAGCCCCAAAACCTCTCTAAGGCTGCACTAGAGACATAGTCCAGCCTATTGGAACTATCACCTTGTCCATCTTGGTGGGAAAGGCCCCGAGAACGGTAGCTACCATGGTGGATTTTCTCATGGTAAAGGCCCCCTCCTCCTATAACGCAATCTTGGGGCGACCAACCCTGAACCACCTGAGGGTGCTGACCTCCACATTCCACCTGAAGATGAAATTCCCAACTCGCACAGGGGTGGGCGAGGTTTGTGACGAACAGGTCCTATAATGAGAATGCTACCTTCGGGAATTGAAGCCTAAAGATAAAGTGGTTCAAGCTCTTAAAGAAGGGCGAGAGGATGCCGGCCCACCACTGTCTCCATCCTTGACGGAGCTGGATAAGGAAGTAAGGGATGAGCAGGCCCTACGACAAGCTGGAGGCCCTGTTCTTATCGTTTGAAGAACCAAGAGGGCCACGATTTTCCCCACTCGTGGAAAGTCGAGCACTTGAGAAAGTACTTTCCCTGAGGGCCACAATTTCGTCAAACAATGTAACCAACAGATTATGAATGAAAAGGCACTTATGAACTCATTTCCATTCGCCTTTGTCTGGGAGCTTCAATCAAATAAGCCTAGTCTCTAGACTGGCCACGATGCATTGGCTAAAGGCCAGAGCCTCCCTAGCTCTGCCCCACCCATAGGCAGTCGGACACAAGTCCTTTGACTAGCTGACCTTCATGCTACAAACCCAATTTTTGGACTGGCCTCGATGCATTGGCTAAAGGCAATAGCCTCCCAAGCTCTGTCTCGCCCACAGCCAGTCTCGCACAAATCCCTTGACTTACCGACCTTCATGCTACAAGCCCAATCTCTAGATTGGCTGTAATACATTGGCTAAGGGCCAAAGCCTCCCAAGCTCTGCCCTACAAAAAGCCAATGGAGACATGTCCCTTGACTTGCCGACCATTGTCCTACAAGCTCTGAACTAGCCGTGATGCATTGGCTAAAAGTTAGAGCCTCCCAAGCACTGTCTCACCAACAGTCAGTTGAACACAAGTTCCTTAACTTGCCAACTTTCGTGCTTCAAGCTCAATCTCTAGGCTGGCCGCGATGCATTGGCTAAGGGTTGGAGCCTCTCGAGCTCTGCCACGCCCATAGCCAGTCAGTCACAAGTCCCTTAACTTGTCAACTATCATGCTACAAGCTCAATCTCTAAACTAGTCGCGATGCATTAGCGAAGGGCTAGAGCCTCCTAAGCTCTACCCCACCCACAACCAGTCGGTCACAAGTCCCTTGACTTGCACACCTTCGTGCTACAAGCCCAGTTTCTGAATTAGCCATGATGCATTGGCTAAAGGTAAAAGCCTCCTGAGCTCTGCCCCGTCCATAGCCAGTCAGGCACAAGTCCCTTGACTTTCCAGCCTTCCTACTACAAGCCCAGTCTCTAGATTGGCCGCAATACATTGGCTAAGAGCCAGAGTCTCCCGAGCTCTACCCTACCAACAACCAGTTGGATACAAGTCCCTTGACTTACCGACCTTCGTGCTACAAGCCGAGTCCCTTAACTTGCCACGATGCATTGGCTAAGGGCTAGAGCCTCCTGAGCTTTACCCGACCAACAGCTAATCGGATACAAATCCCTTGACTTGCCGACCTTCGTACTACAAGCCCAGTCTCTAGACTGGCCTTAAAGTCAGGTTTAGGCCATGCTTTTTCCATTCTGGGTTATTGTGCTGTGAGATAAAGGTTGAGTGTGGACTGGGCAGTGGGCTATTATATGGTAGTTTTGAGTGGAGGGATGGCTTAAGGTGTAGAGGAGAAGTAGGCTACAGAGGTGCAACTGTGACTCATGATGCCTGTGATTAAGAGAAAGGACGCAATGATAGTGGCCTTGCCATGGATGAGTGTGGGCTTTAGTGGCGTAGGTTGGCTTTCGACGTTGGTGCTTCAACAACAACCCCACGACGCGAAGGCATACCATGGAGTGGAGGAGCTGTTGAATGTGGGTTGCGGTGGACTGTGGTTGTGTTGAACATGGAAGGTGGTACAAGTTTGCTGTCATGACTATGAAAGAGCCATTGGTATGTTGTCATGCTTGTTTCTTGGAAGTGGGCATGTGGTGACGTACACTCTGAGGGTTGTGGTGGTCACGTCATGCTTGATGGAAATCTATAGAGAAGGTGTGGCATGATTTGAGGAATTGGACGACATCTCTAGGGCTTGAAGAAATTTGTTATGCATGAAGGAGATCAACATATAGGTCTAAATCTACTTATATATATATATATATATAGCTGGAAACCCTAGATTGTGGTGAGGAAGATCATCTTATGGGATATGCTCCATAATTTATAAGAACTGAGTGCTTGAGTCGTGGAACAGGTTTAGGAATTTAAATGTGAATAGTACTCTAATATTGTAATCCTATAATGCTTGAAATTCAACACGCTCATGGGCTTGGACTTAATAACTAGACTGGGCCATAATCCTCATATCCAAAATAAATCTATTATCCAATAATATCTTCGGGCCATTAGGAGAATTTCTTGGGCCAAATTCTAATTATTTAGGCCTAATTGGTCCAAAAATTATTTTAACCTAATTATCAAGCCCAATAAAATCCATACTCTATCAACATAAAATTTTAGGCCCATAGCCTGTTCTAAAATTACTCGCTACTCTCAAGTGGCTTGTCATACATATTATTCCCAATAAAAAACTTTGAATGCGGCTTGGTGTTGGACTCGGGTATTACATCCTCCTCCCTTAAAAATATTTCATCCTTGAAATTGGTTGCATCTAAAGTAAAGTCCAAATTACTCATCCCTCATAATCCATGCCTATTTCAATCCTCGATCATATTTTCGAACCTAATATCCCAAATTCTAACCCTCCAATATTTAAGCCGGGTGCCTCCCATATTTCCTTTAGACATACACGTTCGCGCACATTGTATTGCTTACCATGCACTTCAAAAAAGTCCAAATCAAGTCTAAAATATAAAACTCAACAATGTAATTAAAAGCCTAATAATAAATTTTGAATTCTCCACATGATATAATAACTTCATACTAAAGGAAAATAAACTCTCAAACCATCATATTACAAGAATCATGCTTCCACTGCACACTCTAACAACTTATAGTCTTAAACACATTGTATCTCACTCACGTACATATGAAATTAACTAAACCTCCTATGTAACTAGTCCATAGAATTACGCCTATGGGACTAAAATCCCAAATGTCATAAAAAATCATTTCCATAAAATGTGCAAAATCTCAAATCTCAAATTTTGTGGGACACATTCCATAAGTTCGCAAGTGCTAAAACTTTGCATATCATCAAAAATTATATCCTGGAGCCCAAAAAATTTAACGACCTTTAATCTCATCAAATTCACTTTTAAAATATGCAGCATCTCTAAACCTCTAATTCCAAAAACTCAATCTATAAAGTCTCCAGGATCTCAAACCTTAAATTTTCACATATCATCTCTTAGTCCTCAAATTTCTATACCTCAAATCTGAATTAACTTCCTGGCCCATAGATATTCGAAACCTCATATATTATAGTCTGCAGAACCTCAAACCTGGCCTTGATACTAACTATAACACCTCATCCCCGGAAGTCCAGAGAGTTAGCTTTTGTAAGCTAAAACTATCTCTCATAACATTCTTATATACTCCAAATTCTCCATAAAATAGAAATTCATTTATTTAAACCGAACGTATATGTTCCTCCTCTAGGACACCAAATAAATACCTCAATAAAATAAATTAAAAACTCCACAAAAATGCAGAAATATTTATGACTCAAAATACCAAAATAACATAAAATCATAAACCTACTAAATAAGACTCTTCAATAATTACTTATACCATTTGGCACTTATTCCTCTACAATCATCAAACCTTACTAACACTTCCTACTCTTGACTTCCAGTTGAGTCATCAAAATTATCTGAAAAATATTCTGACGATAAGGGGTGAGTTATCAACAACTCAGTAAGTAGAGAACATATATTAGTATATAAATATGAGCATTTACAAAGTTCAGAATGTAGAACAAAATATTTACTTTCAGAATGCAGAATCAGAATATTTGCTTTCAGAATGCGTAATCAAAACATGTTATCAAAAATATCAAAGCGAAACTTTCATAAATATTCTAATTCAAAAATAAAATCCTTTGGCATATTATAATCTGAGACATCATTTTCATATCATATCAGAGCATCATATCAGGATAGAGACCATGTTTAACCCTCGTGGTAGGGTTATAAACAACCATTATACGCTTGACCGGGCCTTATACCACTATTATCACCTGTGGTAGGGCTGTGTACCACTATTATCACTCGTGATAGTGATGTATAGCAGCATTATCATTCGTGGTAGGGCCGTATACCACTATTATTACCAGTGGCGACACCTTAATTGAACAAAACCAAAAACAGAATCAGAAAGTCATGCCAAAGATTTTTAGCTACCACATCATTTCACAACAAAGTACGAAAACAGATTTAGATCATTTCACATAATCAAAAACAAATTCAGAACATCTTCGCATCACATGAACAAATTTTCAAAAATTTCATATTCGCTCTTTTTGCATAATTCAGAAACAGAATGTCAAAAATAAGCTTATGACTACACCAGTCATGAAGAAAATACTTGTCTCTTTCATATAGATTTTATAAGTAATGCCGAATAAATAACTGAGGTTGTTTCAAAATTCATTTCATAACAAAACATGCATATTTTTCCAAGATCAACCCTAGTTCATTTCTTTTATGCAAAATCTAGTATAGGAATCTCATTTACCTAGACTTTTTAGCTTTTCTGAATTTTTCCGCCACATTGCAGAACGAATATCAATCGTAACCTATAAAATAAATGTGTAACTTGCTTAAATCTCCACTTAAACACATATTTTGATATTTAAGCCTAAAATATTAAAATAACCTATCTCTCCTAAAAATATTTATAATTCTCGTACTCTTAAAATATCATCACTTCCCAAATTCGTTGATATCCACTTAACCTTCACTTAACATTATTCCAACTCAATAACAAGTCTATTTAAATTCAAGCCCAATCCAACACAAGATATTATAGGTATTTTGCAACAATTAAAAAAAATGGGACTCAACGTACCCACGTGAAATAACAGCATTTGCCATGAGTTACAAATAAAGGGTAGGGATGTAATTTGAAATTAAAGGAAAACTTGAATCTTTCACTAGAGGCTACGTGTGGTCTTAAGGGTATTTATGTAAAAATATATAATAGTGGGTAAAAATCAAAGGCTACAAGAAAAAAAAAGTTTCAGAGGGCTACATATGGTGAGGGGGGAACAGCCACCATGTGACGGCAGACCTAGTGACAGGATTGGAACAATTTCATAGCGGCTTCCTTTATGGGTAACGGTGCAATTCTAAGAGATAGAGAGAGATGTGAGAGTGAGAACTTGAGAGAAAGAGACAACGGCTTACGGTGAATAGTCGGGGCAATGGGTGTCAGCTTCCATCGCTGGTAGTGTTTGGCTTTGTTCTAAGGAGCACAAATAAGGGCACATGGGGTTGAGGTGTGGCTTCTAGTGCAATGGAGGCTTACCAAGGCTTGGAGGGGCGTTTAATGTGGGTTGCTGCAATGCACTATGGTTGTGTTGGACGTGGAAGGTGGTACAAGTTTGTTGCAGTGATTATGAGAGAAAGCCACTAGTATTTGTCATGCTTGTTTCCTGGACATGGGGACGTGCATGCTAAGGGTTGTGGTGGTCGCGTCATGATTGATGGAAATTTATGGAGAAGATGCAACGTGATTTGAGAAAACGAACGACATCTCTAGGGCTTGAAGAAATTTGTTATGCATGAAGGAGATCAATGTATAGGTCTAAATTTTTATATATAGCTGGAAACCCTAGATTGTGGTGAGGATGGGATATGGTCCATAATTTATCGGAACTAAGTGCTTTAGTCGTGGAACGGGTTTAGGAATTTAAACGTGAATGGTACTCTAAAATTGTAATCCTATAATGCTTGAGATTCTACATGCTCATGGGCTTTGAGTTAATAACTAAACTGGGCCATAATCCTCATGTCCAAAATATATCCATCGGCCAATAATATCTTCGGGCCATTAGGAGAATTTCTTTGGCCAAATTCTAATTACTTAGGCCTACTTGGTCCATAAATTATTTTAAACTAATTTTCAAGCCCAATAAAATCCATACCCTATCAACATAAATTTTTAGGCCCATAGACTATTCTAAAATTACTTGTTACTCTCAAGTGGCTTTCCATATATATTTTTCCCAATAAAAAATTTTGAATGCAGCTTGGTGCTAGACCCGGGTGTTACAATTTGAGAGGATGGATGATGGATGATGGTTGGGCTGAATGGATGGTAGACAATGGATGTTGTTGGCTTTGTTTGGTTTTGTTTGTTGATGAAATTTAAATTGTGTTGTTGGTTGTAGTTGCAAACAACTAATAATATTTGATGGCTAGTAAGGTTTTAGTTTTGGCTTGTAAGTTTGTAACTTCTTGTTGTAGTAAATTAGTACTGATTAGTTCTAGATTTATTATGTTTTTTAACTTGTAGTGAGTGAATGATTGACTTGTAGTATTCTAGTGAATGATTTAGCTTCATAATTTTGGTTATGTATTTTTAATTTGTATGAATGATTTTTGCAATTTTGGTTATGTATTTATTTGTATGAATGATTTATTTTTACAATTTTGGTTATGTTTAAATAAAATTGAAAATTGAAAAAATCCTTTTTTAAAAAACTGCAATATGGAAGCTCAAATCCAACTCCGCTTCGACAAGTTGAATCTAATGCTACAAGAATCAGAGTTGGAGTCGTAGTCGGAGGTAGGGCCCTCCAACTCCTAAGCTATTGGTGCTCAGCCCTATTTCTCATACTTGAGCCTCAAGCTCAATGTTGTACTCCTTAAAGTATGATCAACACTTTAGCACACTTCATCCAACTGCCTTTTAATCCAACAAACTTGTTGAAAATATTCATTATATGTTACATACAAAGATTTAGAAATAGTGCATGTCACCTCATAGAAAAGCCTAAAATATTCTACCAAAATCTGAATATTTTACCAATCAAAATTGTTGGGCTACATCGATCTCCCTTCCTCCTCATCAAAGTGGTGCATATATTGTATATCCACATCACCCATGGCATCAAAGTCCTTTCTATACTATTCGGTCATTTTCAACATCAAGAAGTTTGAGTTTCATCTTGTAGGAACATCAAGACACATCTTCTTACGTAGTATACTCATAGCACGAATAAAGATCTTGAGTTTCTTAAGCCTAACTGGTAAAGATCTCACAAATCTCACCACATTTCTTACTTTTGCAACCAACTCATGAACATTTTTCAAACTGTCAGTCGCAATATGTCCATAATATCAAACATGCCAAAATTCACCACCCAATATAGTTATATATTCCTCTCTAAACTTATTCTTCAAACACTCAAATGCGACTTGTCTGTTATTGTCATTGCCTGCTCCAAACCCCACTCCTTCATTTCGGATTCCACCGCCTTCCCAATGATATCACCTCTATGATTGGTGATTAAACAAAAATTAAGAATATTTTTGTGTAATCTCCAATCACTATCTACAAAATGAGCTGTCAAATACATGTAGTTCAAGTTTTGGACTAATGTCCATATATCAATGGTGAGGCAAACTCTTTGATCATTCAATAAAAGTTTTAACAAGTCTTTCTCCAGGCTGTATAATTTAAGAATATCTTTTACCACCATGTGACGGGAATTACTGCTAAACCCAGGTTCCAAGTTCTTAGTGTAGGCTTGGAATCCTTCACCCTCCACAAACCAAAAGGGTAGCTTGTTTATTCCTATCATTCAGGCTAAACTCATCCTACATGTCTCCAAGTCAGACTTCACAAACCCCTTCAACATACGCATACACTAGTCCCATTCGTCATCTTGTCAAATCTAATGTCTAATCTAGTCTAACTCTTTCTAGTAATGTACGTCTTATCGAACTCTTCTTGCACTATTCTTCTAAATAATTTGTCAACTGGGATGTATCATGTTGTTTATAGTGACATCCATAAACAATACCACAATGCTTACACTTTGCTTGTGGGTTTTCGGGGTCACCACCCTCTAACTTCGTAAAATGCTCCCATATGATGGGAACAAATTTTTTCTTTGATGGGTGTAAGGGTAGAGTTAGGTGTAGGGATAGGTATAGGGGAGATAGCACTAGTGTCAATATTTGGACTTGACGCACAATCACCATTGCCCATGAATCATACTATCACTCAAACCTTTGAAATGATTCGAAAGTTACACAAAATTTAAAATCATAATGATACAATCTAGGGTTTCGATTTAAGACCCCAAACTAGATTGGGGTTTCAAAAATAAAACTCTAAACTTGATTGCAATCTCAATCTGAGACCCCAAAACAATACGGTGTTACAAAATTGAAACCACAAAGTAAATTACAGATTGAAACCCCAAGTTTTTTGTAAAACCGTATGTTCAAACATTGAAATTCAAATACCCAAAGATCAAACTCCACAACATCCGAAACACAACCAATCCGCCATTGAAACAATCTCTATAATACCCAGCCCAAGTCATTAAGTTAAAGGAGTGGTGCATGTTTGGATGAGGTCTCAAAGCATGGTTTTATTTCCCCAAGTCCAACGTCAATTCTTAAGACCATGTTAAAAAAAATAGTGGTTGTTGTACCTAAGTGAAACACTTAGGGTTTAGGTTCTTTTCTTTGAATGAAAACAACAGAAGCATTTCTTCTTCTTCCTTTGTTTTCTTCACTGCACGTTACAATCACCCTTCCTTATTCCAGCAGTGCCGCCCAAGTTCCTCCCTTTTAAATCTCCATAAAGATGATAGCTCTCATAGTGTTGACATGCTCTAGAAGATTCGTATGCCATGAACCCTTCGAATTTTGTATGTTGCCACCATTCGTAACATAACTCCTTATTAATTTCCAACCATCGGTTTCCTCTCTAAATAAATGGCATTCTCCCTTAATTTACCCCCAACCCCGAAGGTTTCCAAAGCACCCAACTTAGTTTCAAGTTTTATCATCTATCTTCACTCAAGATCTTCCTCCTTTTTTTTTTTCTGCAATCGGAACAGTTTTGGTAAAGCGCTTTCTTTAGTTTATCTTGTTTTATATTTCTCAATTGTGTGATGATTATTTCTATTACAATCATTACATTATTGTATACGGTTTTAGAAATAGTTTTGGTGATATATATGGTTATAAAAATACATATACATATAAGAGGTTGAGATTTACGTACATAGCACTTTTAATTGAGAAACTATTGTCTGCTAGGTGTACCTGCAAAGTTGCATATTTTTATTGCTTCAGCATGTGGTCTTTGTTGTTTGGTTCTTTAGCTTTTGGTTAGTGGTGACGTTCTATAGTTACTGGTTAATGTGAAAATAACATATTTTGATATTTAATATCTGATTTCATGTTGGACACATGAAGTTTTATGCAATGGATAGAGAACCATGTGCTAATTGCTTATGTACCACTAGTCCTTAGGGAAATTAGAGGGAAGTCTTGATTAAAATGTTATTTTTGTAACTTTTTCGTAAGCCTAAGTGCTCGTACAGTAGGATAGATTTTTAAGTGTTATTACATTTTTGCCTTTAGTTTGTAAGTCATGGTCGAACGTGTTTTGAATTTGGTTTTACGTTCAGTTAGTATTATTTTGGGTATGTTTATACATTCTGTTAATGTTACATTGGGTTTGATTTTGCAGTGGGTTTATGTTTATGTTGGGATTACATCATTTATTTACGTTCTGAGTGATACTATCGTCGTTATCAAGCAGTAATTCGTGTAACAAGATAAGTAAGTTTTATTAATCTGACATTCTCATCAAAATTTTATGAGCACGTTATTTTTCTTAAGCATCTATGAAGTGTTATTGCTTGAAAAATTATTTTTTCATTGCATGTAAATGTTAGAACATATGGAAGTAAATTTTTATATCACGAAATGTGTGACTTGAGCCTAAACTTGTATGTAAGTAGTCATGACACATTTATAGATGATTATATTTGAAACTTAATGTGAATGATAGTATGGTTACGTGAAATGACATGAATTTTATGATAGTACGGTACTAGTCCTAAATTATGTTTGGGAGAATAATTGCACCATACAATTTTGACAAGGTGTAGACTTGTTCAATGAGAAATGTATGGGGATGACACTACATTAAATGACATTGAAAAAGTGTAGGTCCTAAATGGAAAACTAAACGGGAATAATAACTACATCGGAAGACATTGAGAATGTGTAGATCCTAATGAAGAGGAGTTACGGGAAGGATAGCTGCCCTTGAAGGGGTAGTTCCCCATGGAAGAATTTTTGGAAGAATTTTATTTATATGGTACAAGACTTTTATTTTATGTTAGTATCATGATTTCAATTATCGTTTATTTATTTATTATTATTTTTATAAATGAGGCGCACATGTTATACCTAGCTTGATCAATCCCACTTACCGAGCAGTGTAAAATTTCTTGTAAAATTTCTTATTTTATAGATATTAAACCATATACTTACCATCCACTTGTAAAAATTTCTTATTTTATAGATATCAAAGAAGAGCATGCCAAAAGGGAGGCTTAGAGGACACGTGGGAGGGTTAGAATTATGAGAGCGATGAAATTAATCTCTTCTATGGAATAATTCAGATTTTTATGAACAAACAATTGGAGTTGGTTTCATGTTTAGAACTCAATTTATATATGAAGGTTTTTATGTCATTTTCTCTTATTATTATTTAAGTTACCATTGTAACGTCAATAGAATCACATCCAATATTTAAAAATTTTGAGGCGTGACAATCTCATCCTCCATCACAAACAATAAAACAAAGAACTTAGGGTTTTGAGTTCGAGATACTTACAACTATAGGGTGAGATGGAGACAAAAAGGGTTTCGACGATGGCGACGATGTGGTCTGCGACGACAAGGACACTAACGTCTAGTTGTGATGACGGCGAGAAAAAGGCTAGAGAGAGAGAGTCAAGACACTAGGGGGGGCGGGGGGGAGGGATTAGGTTTCATTAAACTATTTTAATGAAACGAATCCGTTTTGAAAATATCCAACCCATTTCATTACAAAACTTACTTTCTAAATATGTATCTGTATATATATTAGGCCAAATGGACGAGTGAAGACTCGGATGAGACGAGACCTAGCTTGGCATCTCCTTAAGGCGAGCATCTATCTGGCTGCCCGCCGTGTGCGGGCGGATAACCCAACCCACACCAGGCGGAGGCCAGATAAGCTAGGTCCAGTTACTCAACCCCCTGGCTTACATTAAACTTATAGTTCTAATAAGTTAATATAGGGTAGTATAAACTTGACTTGGATAAAATATATGGAGTGGCTAGAGTATTTCCCATATATATTGATATTAATTGTGTGCCTGATCTCGTGTTGTGTGTCCACTAAGTTTCCAGACCACCTTCTAACAATGACAGCTTGAGAAGATAAACCCACACGCGTTCCATTGATCTATATTGTTCATAAGGAAACAGTGAAATCGGATCATCACCTTGATTAAGGGGTTTCTAATTAAACGAGACAATTATTAGATTTTAAAAGTACATTAACGTAACCAAAGATGATCATAAGCAATAATTTATTGATCCACAATCTCCATCCCTCAATTTAGGGTTTCAGATTGAATCCCTAAATCAATTTAGGAGTTCAATCCCTGAAATTTGGATTTAAGGGTTTCAATTTAAAATTTGAAAGCAATTGAAACCCCTAAATCTATTTTTTTAGGGTTTCAAATTTGGACCCTAAACTAATTTAGGATTCCAAATCTAAAAACTCCACAACAAAAAAAAAATCAAAAAGAAGATGCGACATCAATTTCAAACACATGCACAAATCAGAATCCATAGCACACAAATTCACAATCATTCTCATCCTTCATCTCCAATTCAACCCATCCTTCCTCCAATCTCCAATCCAAAACTCAAAAAAAAAAAAAAAAAACCCATTCAAGGTACTGACTACTGAGTAAGGACTAGGAGTCTTACCTTTGGTCCTTTGGAGTTTGGTTCAGCAAACGTGCCGTCGTGCTAGAGAGAGAGAGAGAGAGAGAGAGAGAGAGTCTGAGAGAGTGCAAGAGAGTGCGAGAGACGAGAATTCGAGAAGAGTGACGAAGACGGGAAGGGGGGAGGGGGCTTAAGTTTGAGATAAAATCAAACGGCGCCGTTTCACTTATGGGGTTCTTTTATATAAAAAATATATATTAAATATATATATTAAACACAATCGAGGCAGGGGAAACACAGGGCGGGGCTCAGCCCCAACCGTCCCCCACCTCCTCTTACCTCCAGGGGTGATGGCGGGGCCCCCCGTACCCCCCTGTACGAGACGGATACCCCGCCCTGCATGAGCGAGGGCGGGTCAGTGGGGCGCGGGGCACCGCTACCCACCCTTACAACAAGAATAGCAAAAAACCACCTGTGCTGGCCAACGAAAAAAGTAGTTACTATAAGGGGCTTACAAACAAACAATTTAAAAATATAAAAATTCACCATTAAGGGGGATCGAACTCGGGTCACCTGCCTGACAAGCAAGAATACTTACCACTATACTACAAGGACTCTAAGTAGGAACGAGGTACTTTTTCTTTATATTTTTAAGTAACACTTGAACTCATTTGTTATGAGCATGGTTTCAGGCTAGATGTTCTTATTGGCCTTGAAAGATGGGCTGCAATATGCCCAAGAAAATTAGAATAATCCCCTTCTAACTTTTGTCTTCTTTTTTTTTTAGCAAGATTCATTCAGTGTGTAAATATCACAAAGTCCTAAAATACAATAGATTCTAGGAAAATTAGACAAAGAAAGAATTCTTTTTAGAAGAGATCTGGTTGGCAAGATGTTGTTGTGAATTTTCCAAAGCAGAAGTTAAGTCTATCTTGCACTTTTAACTTCCAAAGTTTTTTCCAGATTTCGGTGGGTTGTGGAATGAGATCATTATGTTGAGTATTTATCAAGGCTGCATAAGCTGATTTGACCAAGAACTTCCCAGATGAATGATGGACCCATTTGATTTTGTCCTTCGTAGTTGAGTAGTTGTACAGAGAAAGAGGAATTTCTAGATTTCATTGATAGTTTCTGTTGAAAAAAGAGCTTGGAGAAGTATGGTGTACCATCTTCCTAGCTCCTCCAACATTAACTCCAAAAGTTTTAGAGTGGGGTCCATGGGAGGGATGTGCAGAGATGGGATCCACAGATCAAGCCAGGCTCTAATGGTGGTGCCATTAATAATTTGAAAGCAACTGCTTGATTTGATGAAATCTCTTTTCTTCAACAGGCCTTTCCAAAACAAATAGTCAGTAGGTTTGGGGTTCACTTTGAAGAAAGAAGTATTTCTCAAATATTTATCTGTCAAAAGATTTTTCCAGAGAACACTTCTGTTGTTTATTAGATTCCAAGCGAATTTTGAGATTAGGGCTCTGTTGACAAAAGAACTTCTTTCAAGGCCAAGTCCACCTAAAGATTTGGGCTGACAGATGGATTTCCAAGATTTGGGCGTGAATGCTTTTGTGTTTTCGGTTCCCTACCAAAATCTTTGAAAGGAAGTATCCATCTTTTTGGTGATAGATTTTGGTACGCACATAGTATACATGAAGCAGGAAGGAATAGTGCTGGCAACTGCTCTAATGAGTGTTGTTCTACCATCTTATGACATAATCTTTTTTTCCAACCTTGCAGCCTATTTTGGATTTTTTCTTGTATATCTTTGAAAAACACTTCTTTTGAGGCTTCGATGAAAAGGGGGAGGCCAAGGTATCACAGCGTGAAGATTTAAAGTTGAGGATTTCTTTAATCTCTCCTTTGATTCTGTTGTGAGTGTCGTTACTGAAATGTATAGATGATTTCCCAAAGTTGATTTTTTGACCGGACCAAGATGAGTAGATTTCAAGATAGCTTGCAAACGCTTGGAAAGTTTTAACAGTGGCAGTACCAAAGAGAATTAGGTCATCAACGAAAAGAAGATGGGAGAGAGTGGGACCCCTTCTTGAGATATTGATCCCTTTCAAGTTTTGCCTGATTTCTTCTCTAAGGATCAATCTCGAGAGAATTTCACTACCTAAAATAAACGTGAAAGGAGATAAGTGATCTCCTTGCCTATGACCTCTTTCAGGATGGAATAAACCAGTTGGGTGCTATTGATGATGATGGAATAAGAGATAGTAGTGATACACTCCTTAACCCACGTGATCCATGTTTGACTAAAGCCAAGAGATTTAAAGATAGAGAGTATGAAAGACCACTCCATAAAGTCAAAAGCTTTTTCCATATCAATTTCTATAGCCATATTGCCCATTTTGCCTATTTTTTTTCCAAATGGATAAATAATTTCCATAATCCAAAACGATAATAACCACATGTCACTTCCTCCAGGGAGTCGATCCTACAAGCTCCATAACCTCACCTGCACCAAAATCTACGGTACCATAAAGTGGTACCGCAGGTAAGTAATAATCCAAACAATCTCCAAAATCAAAATACATTAATGATACCAACCATGCATGCATATGATGTACTATGCACCAGATCCAAAATATCATTTTTTTCCGAAAAATGAATATTTTCCAACGCATGCCAAAATCTCATTTTGGCCCAAAAACATAATCCGACATTTTCCCAAAAAATGATTTAAAAAATATTTGTTGGACACTGTAGGCGGGAATCACAAGCAGGACTCTACCACCATCTCTGCTTACCACCATCCCTATCGCGTGCACCGTAGGCGGGAATCGTAGGCGGGACAACATCACCATCCCTACTTACCACCATCCCTACACGTACACCGTAGGCGGGAATCGCAGGCGGGACTATACCACCATCCCTGCTTACCACCATCCCTATAGTCTCTTTCCTTTTTTCCACAAAAATCCAGTTTTTCAATGAACACATGAACATGAATGCAATTACACGAAAACTCAACTTTTAATTTACAAACATGAACATGCGTGCACATGCAATATACCAGACCAACAACAATATCCAACAACCGATCCAATCACAATAAAACCAAACTCACAAATACTCCGTTCTCAATCCATCCGACCCCCATAACTCCTCAGACTCAGTCCGGCACAACCAACCAATCACAGTAATATTAAATGAGTCAATGCAAAAATATATTAAAATCTAAAATGATGTTTGGAAAAATACTTACAGTGCTTTAATATATTTTTCAGAGAATCACCGAGGAGCCAGAAGTGCAAAAACAGCAACTCCACAGTGTAAAAACACTATGGCCGAAATACACAGTGAACCCAAATTTACACGGGGTCAAACGAAGACTTGAAATTGATAGGGTAGGGCCTATGGAGGTAGGTGAAACTAATGGAAGTGACGGTTGGCCATGGGTGGTGGCCGAAACGGCGGTTTAAGGCCACGAAGTTCAAATCGGAGTGGGTGTTCGTGAGGGCGGCTCCGGTGACGGATCGGGGCCGGGATTGGGTCTAAAAGGTTGCTGGAGGGCCGGTGAAGAGGTGGTGAAAAAATGGTGGCCAATGGTGGCCGGACGGCGGCTGTGGGACGAAATGAAGCTCGCGGCTTCGCACGGCTCACGGCGGCTAACGGCTTGAAAATGGAGGGGTAGGGTCGCCGGCGTACGGGGAGTCGAATGGCACCGACGGTGTCAACCACGGCGGCTGGCAATGGCAACGGGGAGGAAAGGACCGAATCGACGTGGGGGAGAGGAGAGAGAGAGGGTATCAGGTTGGGGAGAATCCGAAGGAAAAGAAGAGAAAAGAAAGAAAGAAAAAGAAAGAAAAAAGAAAAAAAGAAGAAAAAAAGAGAGATCCAGTCTTTTTATCTTGGGGTTTCGAAATGATCTAACGAAGATGATTTTAAAACTAACAGTCAAATAATTTAAATCAAATACAGTGAAAGATTTAAATAAAATAATAATTATTTTAAAACCCATAAACCAACCAATTTAAATTAAAGATCACTTTAAATGCAAAATAATAAATAACATTAAGAAAATCCATTAAAATAATTTACACAACTTTAAAATATTATAAAATAATATAACAAAACTCCCTTAAATTTTAAAACAAGAAAACCAGTCTTTAAATTAATTAAAATAATTCTTTAATGAAATACACTAAAATCCGGGATGTTACATTCTCCCCCCTTAAATAAAATTTCGTCCTCAAAATTTGCAGGGTCAAACATCAATGCTAAGACAGTTACAGCTACAACTCCGAACACGCTAGAGAAGACCATACCATCAACAACTCCCAACAAGCATGAGTAATACTCTCCCAAGTTCACTCATATAGGCTATTCCATAATACTCGTATTAGTCTCCCAGTACTCCTAGGGTGGCTATGAAATCTGAAATCTACATTCCATAAGAACCTTAATACAACACCTAGTAAATTCCAATGATTATCTTCACACAATAAACTGCTAACCTCCATAAACTCTTATGCTATAACTTCCAAACCTTCCTTGTATTCTATACCTTTGGTAACCTAATGACCACTCTCAAAGTCAACCATCCATAAGCATACTTTACACAACCAAAATATTAATCTCTACTTACAAGTATCATCTCAAATTTTCAAATCACTAATAGTTCCTTAAGATCAACACAAGGTTTGAATCCCTAACCATAACACAACACCACACCATAGAGTACGAGTTAGCTCAACACTTATTAACCAGAAAACTCTCACCACAATTGGTAGAAAATTCTTAATCTCCCACAACCATGAATTATTACACTTTCCTCAAATTCATCAAGAATTCCTTCCTAAATCTGCACCAACTATTATCCTTAAATTTAATATTGATCAATCCTAAAACCTGCTACTATAACCTCAAATTAATAACAATTATTTTCCTGGATCCAATCCAAATCTACAATCCTCAAATAAATACACAAACTAAATCAATACCTTCAATCCCCAAAGAAATATTCTCCTTAAAAAAATTCCTATATCACTAACTCAACTCTGATCAATCCTATTTTAATGATTATAGCCTAATCAGTCTCCAAAATAAATTAAGCTAGCACACCAAGCCTACAGAATTAAAACTTAAATATTATTATTAATCAGTTCTCAAATCTGCAATTCTAAAACCTCAAATTAAAATAGAATCACTTTCCAAAATCTGTAAGATCGAAGAACCTATATTCAGTAATAAATCAATCAACTCCCGAAGCCTTTCAAATCTAAGACATTAAATAATAACCAATCATTTCCTATAGTCTGCAAAACCTGGAACCTTTGGTGAAATTCTCATAAATTCATCCTTAAAGTTTGTTGATCTTACAACCTCCAATTCTAAAGCCTCATATAAAATTTCTATAAGATCTAAAATCTCAATTACCCTACGAAAGAGATCACCCAAACCATAACGTTCCTTACAAGCCTCGATAATACCCAAGCAAACCAGATTAATAAAAATTCAAGCCTACCACATTAAATATTAATACCCAACAATGACATTCTCGGTCGTACCATCTTCTTGCCATAGTGTAACCCTTAACTCCATTTAAATCTCCAGACAAAAATTTCAGATAAGAGCAAAAGTAACACCCAAATTCAAATAAAATAATATGACATAAAAATTAAAGTAGAGTAAAACCAACAAAAATATAATAACATACAATAAATTAAAACCATTAAAAATAACATACTTCAAATCAAATAATTTCAAATCACAACTTTAAAACTTTCTGATACTCCACCTAAGGGACATGTGATTTTACCCAGAGCCGAATTGCTCTGATACCACCTGTGACGCCCCGACTCTCACGTACAAAAAGTCTCAAAAATCGTTATGTCAGGATGATGACAACACGGTCACGCATCCCAACGGCAAGTGTCAAGTGTGTGCAACATACAAATGTGCACAACAAAACGCAGCGGCTAAATAATAAATAAGTCACTAAGTGCCAGAATTTTAATTAATACAAATAATCCTTTAATGAAATACACTGAAATCCGGGATGTTACAGTAGAAGATTTCTTGGGCTAGTATGGTATTCTCCTGCATGAGCCTACTTGGGACAAAAGCCATTTGGTAAGGAGAAATGTGGCTTGGAAGAATGGTCTTTAGTCTATTTGCCAATATTTTTGCTATGATCTTGTAGCAAACATTAGAAAGGCTAATAGGTCGAAAGTGATGAACCACATTCGGGTTTTCCAATTTGGGAACAAGGGCAATGTTTGTATGGTTCATTTCCTTTAGAATTTTTCCATAAATGAAGAAGCTCTTAATGTCTTCTTGAAGATCATCCTTTATAATGGACCAATAGTGCTTATAGAAGAGACCAATAAATCCATCAAGACCAGGGACCTTTGTGGAAGGAATTTGCTTGATTATGGTTAGAATTTTCTTCTCAGTTGGAATTTTGCAAAGAAACGTGTTTTTTGATTCAGTGATTTTGTTGGAAAATTGTGTTTCAAGATCATCAGAGATATCCAGATTTGTGGAATTGTAAATTCCTTGGAAGTGACTTTGGAAAATTGCCTTGATTTCAAAGGGGTCCAAGGTCCATTGTCTGTCTTATATTTTAAGAAAGTTGATTTTATTCTTCCTTCTCATTATGGTAGCGGAGTTGTGGAAATATTTGGTGTTGAGGTTAGTAGTTGTTAAGTATGCATTTCTTGATTTTTGGCGCAAAAGAGATTCTTCTCTTCAGTTGCTCATTAAGATTCTCTTTGATATTTTCTTCCAAGATGATAGTATCAGGAGTTGGCAATACATTTTGAAGATCATTGAGCTTGACGATGAGACTCTTAATGGCAGTTTGTGTGAGCAGGGGTTCTAACCACATGTGTGAGCCAAGCTGTCTTGACTACATCAAAACTGGAATGGTCTCTAATCTAAAATTCTTTGAATTTTAAAGACTTTTTTCCTTGATGGCAGTTTGATGTGTCTAGTAAGATTGGGGAGTGATCCGAGGAAATCCTAGGGAGAATTTTGATGTTGGCATCAGGGAAAAGATTATTCCAATGGAGATTTACAACTTCACGGTCTAATCTTTCTCTAATGTTATTATGTGATACCCCATATTTTAGTTTATTTTAATTGAATGAGTATTTTAATTAATTTAAATATTGGTTCTCTTGTTTTAAATTTATCGGATTACTCGTTAGTTTATTTTTATGATTTTTAAGTTGTGAAATTTATTTTGATATGCTTTCTTAATATTAATTATTGTTTTGCATTTAAATTGTTCTTTAATTAAAATTAGTTTGCTTGTGGGTTTAAAATTATTGTGTTGCTGGATTTTTATTATTATTTTATTTGAATTAGTCACTGCATTTGAATTATTTTATTCAACTTACAGTTTTGAAATTCTTTTCATTCAATCAATTTTGTGACCCAAGTTGTGAGGATTGGATCTCATTTCTTTCCCTCACTTTTTCTTTTTCCCTTTTTCTTTTTCTCCTCTTTTTCTTTTTCCTTCTTTCTCTCTCCTTTCTTCCCCTGCTTTTCCTCCCTCTCACGAGCCCCCTCCCCTCCCCCCCCCGTCCGATTTCTCTTCAGCCCACAACGCCGTCATGCGCCTTCCGTGTCCGCCAGTGCCCCTCCCATTCTCTTCCCCTCCGGCCGATGACCATCCCCCTCCATTTTTAGCTCCCCCTCACCGTCGTTAGCCTCTACACACGGCTTCAAGCGACACAGCTTTTGTGCTCTAGCGCCACCTTTGGCCACCATCTTTTCACCACATCACCGGTAATCTCCCAACTATCTAACCTACCTATCTTCAGTCACAATCCGCCATCATTGAAGCCTCTCCATCCCCATTTCTGATTTGGGTGTTTTAGCCTGCAACTGCCACCCAGGCCCCCACCCACAGCCAACCACCACCACCAGTAGTTTCAGCAACACCCCTAAGCCCTTCCCTTGCCATCCCAAGTCTTCGTTTGTTTCCGTTCAAAAGTTTAGTTTTTGAGACCCAAGGCCATAGTGCAATTTGTATTGTTTCGTGGTTGTGCTGCCACCTCTTGCACAACTTTGACCCTTCAAAAATTATATTTTAGCACTGTAAGTAATTTCAATTGAATGATTTGAGAGAGAGAAAAAAGAGATTGTAGGGATGGTGGTAAGTAGGGATGATGGTACTGGTAGTCCAGCATCCGATTCCCACCTATAACGCGAGCTGTAGGGATGGGGGTAAGCATAGATGGTGGTAGAGTCCAGCCTGTCATTCCCGCCTACAATGCTCTGATAGGTATGCCTTGTATGGAACGAAACTGTAGGGATAGTAGTAGAGTCCTGCGTGTGATTCCCACCTACGGTGCACCCGGTAAGGATGGTGGTAAGCAAGGATGGTGGTAGTCCCACCTGCGATTCCCACCTACAGTACGAGCTATAGGGATGGTAGTAGTCCCACCTGTGATTCTCACCTACGGTGCATGCAATAGGAATGGTGGTAAGCATGGATGGTGATATAGTCCCGCCTGTGATTCTTGCCTACTGTATCCAAGAAATGATAATGTTGGGCTATTTCCTGAAAAATGGCGGTTTATGATTTAATGGTTACGAGCACCATTTTCTGGAAAAATGGTTGGTTTATGCTTTGGCTATTTTCTGGAAAAATAACGGATATTATCCATGGCGTGTTTTGGGTCAAATGAGATTTTTAGCGTGTGTTAAAAAATAATCATTTTCGGGAAAAGTAAGGGTTTTGGGTCACATTCGTGTTTCTTCATGTGCACACGTTTGTTGGATGCATTAATGTATTTTTATCTCTTAGTTTGTTTGGGTGATTACTTATTGAGATTCACAATCTCACGGTGTTCGACACCCTGTGGTTTCATGTTATAAAATCGTAGACTTTGATGCAGATAAAGAAGATGAGCTTGAGGCTTTGGCTCCGCTAGAGAAGTGATTTGGGGTTGCTCTCGTGTATCGAGATTTATTTTCCCACTTGTTATATATTTTGCCCTTTGTATTATATTTTTGGGATAACTATATAACTCCTTTTTGTACTACTTTTATTTTCGTAGGTTTGTATTTAAAATTCTGGTACTTAGATGACTAGCTTTTAATTTATCCGCTGCGTTTTTTTTTTGTTGTACACTTTCTGCTTGTGCACACACTTGGCACTTATCGTTGGGATGTATGACCCATGTTGTCATCATTCCGACGTCACGATTCTCGTGTTTCCATACGTGGGAGTCCGGGCGTCACATATTATGGTTGTGTCTGTTGTTTGTCCAAGTGTAAAGGGGTCCCGTGTGTCCTAAATCCACCAAGCCTTGCTGTTCCATGTAAAGAGACAGATCATTAGGAGAGGAAGAGGTTGCAAAAGGCCTACCACCAGTTTTTTTAGATTGTTTGAGAATTGAATTAAAATCTCCAATGGAAAGCAGAGGTCAAGGATAGTTATCAGAGAGCACTTTTAAAATGTTCCACAAGCTTGGTTTGTGCTTTTTTTTAGCTGGGCAGTAAACTAAAGTAAGCAACCATGGGGTATGAGTAGGGTCCGAGTAGACTAACATAGATATTACATTACTAGAAATAAATACATTTTCTACATTGACACCATTACGCCACATAAATAAAAGCCTGCTCGATTTCCCAGTTGGGGGGTTATAAACAAAAAGGGAAAATCCTAATCTATTAACAATAGCAACAGTATTTACATCATGCAAAAGTGTTTCAAAAATAAAAATAGCATCAGGATAATGGGTCTTGATATTGGCCTTGAGATTTCTAATTGCACGGAGTCGACCAATACCCTGGCAATTCCAAGTCAAAATCTTCATGGTTGATCTGAGGGCAGTTCAGACCCTCCCACTTCGGTCGTTGGATTTAAAGAAAAGAGATTCATGATTGGAGAGTTGTAAAAGTTACCCTGTTGGTCCACATCTTCTAGCTTGTAAGAAGAGAATCTATGTTTCTTTGAGGCCTTTCAAGATACTCACTTCTTTTAACCAGTTGTGTTGCCTAATTGGACCAAAGAGGCTTCAATGTTGTCACCCAATAGCTGATTTTCTGTACTGAGAAAGGTTGGACTATTGCTTGATGTTTCATCTTCTTCAACTGAATTTGCATGGATGTTTGGTTGAAAGCTGCATCGTTTGGAAGGTAATGGTCTTGCTCTGCTACCCAATGGAGTTTTCTTCCTCTTCTTTGGAACTTTTCTCTCCGTGAGGTGAGGATTAGCAAGTGTTTGGTCAGTTGGGAGCTTTGTGATGCAATGATGGGTCATTTGGGTTATGTTGGCATCATTGACTACACTGGGCCATTGCAGGCCTATTTTATCAGATGCTAAGCCATTGTAGGTGGGCTGGGCCATTGGGGTGAAGGGCTAGGTTTTTGTGAAGTTATTGGTTTGTGTGAGGGCCTGGGTTGAGAGAGGGAGTGGATCAGCTTGGTGTGGGCTGAAGATGAGACAGGCTCAACCTGAAGGACTAACCAACAGTGAGAGTTTTGGGCTTTGGGCCTTACTTGCGTGTGGGCTATGTGCATTTTGGAATTGTGCAATTAGTTGCTAGAAGACTAATGGTTTTGGGTTTGTGTTTGGGTCCTTGAGGAATGTACTTTGGTTCAATGGGGTGAAATAAAGGTTGGGTTGCCTTTTGTGTATTTACCGGCGAGTTGACTGTGTGTGGAGGTTCTATGTGTGAAGCAATTGGGGCCACATGGTTGGAGAAATTTATGGATTCCTCTGGGGAAAGCAAATTGAGGTGACCGGACTATAGGGTGACAGATTGGCTAGTAGTTGATGGGAACTGAGTCTATACCTTACTTCAGCAGCATTCTTTAATTCCATTCGAATGTTCTGTCTACTAGTTTGGGATGGCACCACGTGTCGAGGAGATTTTGCATGGACTTGCTAGATCACTATACTATTGGCTCGAAGGTAGGAGAAGAATAGTGCCAAATTCAGAAAAGGCGCTGCTATTGCCCTTGAAAAGTATTCTCTGGTGGAGATTTGAGTTTTTGGTTGCTTCTCCCTTGCTTTCCAAGGTCTACTTGCCTTTTCCTTTAAACACAGGTTGATGTTGAAATTGCTTAATGACAGGTTGGTTGTTTACCAAAATGTTGATGCTGCTCATGGGGCTCTTTGATTCTGAAAGGTGGTAAAGGAATGATGGGAGTTTGGAGTTCCAAAGGGAGAGCTTCATTCACTGGTTCATTGACCCTAGAAGGTCTTTTTTTATCTTGCCCTTCAGCAAGTAGTCTTGTCCCATATTGAAGCTTAGTCTTTCTCCCATGGTCTTGAGGGCATGCTTGGTGCACATTCTTAATATTTATGTAATGTACACGTGTACAATCTCTAGCCAAGTATATAAGTTAGATTTTTTATGTATAGTAAACTACTTTACTTTTCTTGTAACTCGAGAACTTCAATATACAGAGCATTTTCTCTCTGCTTTCTTTCTCTTTCGTAAACCTAGAATTCCAAATTCAACATTCTATTATGGTATCAGGAGAGAATTATGGATCTTCCACTCCACCTCCTCCTCCAGATCAAGATACCACCAGTTCATACTTTTTACACCATGGTGATACTCCAGGTGCTCAACTCGTCTCTCAACCCCTTTCTGATGAAACTTATTATACATGGAATTGATCGATGACTATGGCTTTGATTGCTAAAAATAAATTTGGTTTTGTCAATGGTACCTTGTTGAAACCTTCTAAGGATAATCCTCTCTTCAATTCTTGGATTCGTTGTAATACAATGGTCCTTTCATGGATCTTGAATTCTCTAAGCAAAGATATTGTTGCTAGTGTTATTTTCATTGAAACTGCTACTGATGTATGGAAAGATCTTTCTAGTCTGAGTCAAGAACAGTTGTCCATCAATGCATATTCCACTCATTTGAAGGCACTATGGGATGAAATGCAGAATTATCGTCCACTACCAACCTGTTCCTGTGGTGCTATGAAAAATGTAGTGGAGTTTCATCATCAAGAATATGTTTTACAATTTCTAATGGGTTTTAATGACTCTTTTGCTCATATTCGAGGTCAGATCTTGTTATCTAATAATTTCCCTCCTATTAACAAAGTTTTCTCACTTGTCTTACAAGAAGAAAGACAACGCCAGATCAGCCAATCTCTTCCTAGCAATTTTGCTTTTGAACCTATTGCCATGGTTACTCAGTCTAGTTAAATTTCAGCACAAGTTCACTGGAAAACAGAACAATTCATGCAACGACAAGCCTTATTGCAGCCACTGTGGGATTCAAGGTCACACAGTTGAGAAATGTTATCGAATTCATGGCTTTCCATCTGGCTTCTAATTCACCAAGAACAAACAAGCATCTGGACCTCCTTCAGCCAATCAAGTTTGCACTGATGATCTTACACCTAGTTTTGGTCCAGTCATACCTTTTTCTCAGGAGCAGTGTCAACAGCTTATCTCCATGCTTCAATCTCAATCTCTTTCTCATAATTCATCCTTCAATCCACAAAATCAATCATCTGCTAATCATGTAGGTATTGTTTGATAATCTGACAATACTTCAAGTTCCAATGTTCCATCATTTTTTGGTAAAAATTTCTCTCTTCTTTCGTATTCATCTGTCTATTCTGTGAATAAAAATATTTCTAAGGAATCTTCTATTCATTCCTGGATTTTTGACACGGGTCCAACTGATCATATGATCAGCTCCCTTCATTTGTTTACTTCTGTTCCTTCTTCCATTAATATTTCAGTTCATTTGCCAAATGGTAAGTTTGTTCTGGTCACTCATATTGGTAATGTTCAACTCTCTACATCTTTATTACTTAAAGATGTTCTCTATGTTCCTTCCTTTCATTGTAATCTCATTTCAGTACGCAAATTAGTTTCTCAAATCCCTTGTTGTCTCATATTTCTTCATCGTTTCTGTTTTCTATAGGACCTCTCCAGCTGGAACACGATTGGAATGGGTAAAGAAACTCAAGGCCTTTATCATTTACTGCAAGGTTCACAAAAGACTATTGATGATTCTTCAATTTGTTTTTCTTCTTGTAATTTCAATTCTACTGTTAATGATAATGCCTTTGAAATATGGCATCATAGATTATGACATGTCTCTCATTCTCAAATGAAATTTTTATTTCATGAGGTTTCCTAAGGAATTTTCCAAGGAATCTTTCATTTCAGCTTCAAGTCATTTTTCTTGTCAAATTTGTCCTCTTGCAAAACAGAAAAGATTACCTTTCCTATTAGTGCTTCAACATCTTTCTCTATATTTGATTTGGTGCGTTGTGATATTTGGGGACCTTATTCAATAACTTCAAATAATGGTTTTAGTTATTTCCTCACTCTAGTGGATGATTTTAGTCGATGTACATGGGTTTATCTCATGAAGTCTAAGTCACAAGCTAGAAATTACATTCAATCCTTCTTCCAATTTGTTCAAACTCAATATCAATGCACCATCAAGATCCTTAGATTTGACAATGGACCTGAGTTTGACATGAAACAATTCTTTAGTACTCAAGGTGTTTTACATCAAAAGAGTTGTCCTTATTCTCCTCAACAAAATGTTGTTGTAGAGAGAAAACATCAGCATATTCTTAGTAGTGATCGATCATGTTTCAATCTTCTTTACCATTAAAATTCTGGAGTGACAGTATACTAACTACAGTCCATCTTATTAATATCCTCCCTACACCTTTGTTACCAGATCACATATCTCCTCATGAAATTTTATTCTCTGTTAAACCAAGTTATCAATACTTGAAAACATTTGGTTGTCTCTGCTATGCTCCAGTTCTTACTTGTAAAACCAAGTTTGATGCTAGAGCTAAGCCTTGCATCTTTCTTGGTTATCCCACTGGTGTAAAAGGTTATAAAGTTTATAGCCTTCTCCATCATACTGTCCATATTTCCAAAGACGTGATTTTTCATGAAACCACATTTCCTTTTAAATCCACTACCTCAGATTCCTCATTTATTTTTGTTCCTTCTAAACCTTCCATACCTAATCATGTTCTTCCAATTCCTTTTCCCCCTCCTCTAACCCTTTCTACAGATTTTACTCCATCTACAAATCTTATGTGACACCCCGTATGTTAGTGTATTTTAATTGAAGAAATATTTAAATTAATTTAAATATTGGTTCTCTTATTTTAAATTTATCGGATTTCTCGTTGGTTTATTTTTATGATTTTTAATTTGTAAAAATTATTTTGATATGCTTTCTTAATATTAATTAGTGTTGCATTTAAATTTCTCTTTCTTTTAAATTATTTTATTGTTGGACTTTAATTATTTTATTTTATTAATATTGAGTTGTAGTGTTTTTATTTGGCTCTTGTTTATTTTTATTTTGCATTTTTCTTTTGTTGGACTCTTCTATTTTTGGACTGGGCTTATTCGAGTGGATTTTTATTTTTCTTTTGGGCCCAGCCCAGTCGGTTCCTAGCCCAACTCCCTTCTAAGGAGCCCAGGCTGGTAGAAACGAGTCTAGACTCCATTTTCATGCACGGCCTTTCATCCTTCTCTCTAGGTTTTTATCTCTTTACTACTTTTAGCTTATATATATAGTGCGCTCGTCCTCCTCTTCCTAGAATATCAAACTGAGACCCCCACTCCAACTGCCTCACCACCTTCATGTAGCCACAACCCAGCCACTGCAACTCCACGCACGGAAGCTCCAACTCTTCCTCTCCCCGTCGTCGTTAGCCTTTGCCCAGCCCTTGTAAAACCGCAAGCCTTGGTTGCGTTCAACAGCCCAGCCACCCCCCACAGCCAAGCCAACGTGTCGCTACTCCACCGAACTCAGTCCACCACTCCAGCCGTGCGCCACCACCCACTCCGCATAAATCACCACCTCTGTTTGCACCACCGAAAAGCAGAGCACCATACCTATGTTTTTCTCACTCAAAACAAAGATTTCTTACTACCGAACAACCGCACCAGCCACTCCAAGCTGTCGCCACCCGCACGGAAAAGGCCGTCGGACACCCACAGGCCACTAATGCCCGTAGCAACCCCTCACAGTGAGTACCTCTCTCGGTTACTCCCTCCTTTCTCTCCGCCCTCTCTCACGCTCACCTCTCCCTATCCTTCTCTCGTGCTCAGCCCAACTCGACGGCATCTCTGCCATACTCCTACTCTTCAGCTGCGCCACCACAATCCCTCTAGCCAGCCCCGTCGCGCATTACCCCTCACACGTGCCTCAGTTTCTCTTGGGTAAGCCCCTGCCGCTACTGCACTTCTATTATTTCTGTATTTTTGGTTTCTGTTGTTCACTGTTACTTTCCCTAGTAAGGTGTCTATGTATATATATATTTATATGTAAATCTTTAACCTAATAGTTGTGTGCTATTACCAGTTTACCCTTAGTGTATATTCCAGATTTATATTTTTGAATGAGTGGTTTATTGGGTTTATGTTTAAATGAGTTTTGTTTTAAGTCTCGTAGAATATTATATTTGTGTAGATAATATTTTTAATAATATTGTTAACTAAAGGAAGTAAACCTATTTTTAAGAGAGGAGTTTTTCATGACGTATTTTATAAGGTTTTTAAAGTAGTCAAAGTATTCTATTAATTTATAATACGTTGTTGGTATTTTATATATTAATATTTAATGAGTTCCGTAATTATCATAAAACTTGTTCAATTAAATTCTTGTTCTGTACGAATTTGATTAAGTGAATATCGTTGGTTTTGGAAAATGATGGTATTTTAGGAATTTTGAGAAATTTAGGTTTTGAGGAATTAAAAATAGGTTATTTTAGAAGCTTAGGTTTAAATATCAAAATATGTGGTTGATTGAAAATTTACGAGAATTACGTGATTATCTTATAGGTGATGATTGATAATTGTTCGACATTGTTGAGAAAATTTTTGGAAGTTAAGAAGTCCAGGTAAGCGGGACTCCTATGCTAGATTTGCATAAAAAGAAATAAACTGAGGTTAGTTTGTAAAAATGTGCATTTTGTTTTAAAAAGAAAAGGTAAAAAACAATCTCAGTATATGTTTTGCATTCATTCATGAGATATGTATAAAAGAGAAAAGAAATGCTTTTGACATGACAAGTGTTGACATGAGCAATATTTGACATGTTCTGAAATATACAAAAGAGCGAATATGATATCAATGAGATTTTTATACATGTGATATGAAATGATTTGGATCTGTTTTTGATAAAATGTAAATGATATGAATATGATTAGCACGTGATTTAATATGATATGGATATGAAAAACCTTTGACATACTTATCTGTTTAATTCTGATTCTGAATATGGTTCTGATATGATGATATTGGTTCACGTGATATGGTTGGTACCAATATGATATGATATGATATAAGTGCACCCACTTTGGAAACAAAGTGGTCTTTTATGTGTTCTTTCCTGTATGCACACTCGGGGCTCCGAAATTGAAAAAGATGAAATTTCACAATATGATACTGCTTGGTTTGGCCACCAGAGATAGCACAACCCTACCACGGGAGTTAAACATGGTATATGATATGACATGATACGATATGATATGATGAAATGAGATGAAAATGTTCAGTTATGTTATATCAAAGTGTTTTTAAATATGAAAGTGTTTTTGAATATAAAAATGGTCTGTGAATACGAAACAGTTATTTGAATATGAATAGTTGGATTTTTTAAAATGAGAATAGTCTTTGAATGTGAAATATATCTTTAAAAATGAACAGTTGGTCTTTGGGTATTAAAAATATTGAAAAATCGCTCTGATTTTCTGATAATACATTTTGAGATGTGCATATGAAAATGAAATGTTTTATTTTTTGCATAATAAACTTTCTGAAAATGCTCATGTTTACATACTAGTATATGTTCTCTGCTTACTGAGTTGTTGATAGCTCACCCCCTTATATTCATAATATTTTCAGATGATTTTGGATATTTCAGCTGAGGATCAAGACTGTGAAGCACTGGGTGAGATGACTTAAGAGTAGTGGATTAAGAATAGAAAGCTTTCGAAGAGTATTGGCGATTTATTTGTTAAGAAATTTCATTGTGTTATGATGTCCTAGTGTTTTGAAGAATTGATTTTATTGAGAGAATTAGTTTGAATCAAAATTTCTTTATAATATTGGAAATTTAGAGTCTATAATTATATTTTTGAAACGTGGTTTAAGTGCCATGTAGAGAAGTTGATATTTTTTTGGGGTTACTGTATCGAGGATTTGACATATGGATTCGTGTGGTTAATTAAATTTGAAATGTTTACGTTTGATTTGGAACTTTTGGAAGTGTATTAGCAGTGTTGGAGTTGATTATTGGGTAACATGAGTTAACTCTCCAGACCCTCGGGACCGAGGCGTTACATCTTAATTCCCATCAAAATAATTCCTCGGATCCTTAAATTCCAGCCCCATCCCAAACTCTTCGAAGGTCATCAAGGTCTCATAAGCAACCACAATAGTTGCAAGATTATCATTGTAACTTGGCTTCATTTCAACATCCACTTCATCAAACTTCCCTAGATGGTGGTACTATTTCTGCACAAAAAGGTAATAAATATCCTCTTTCTTCTTGTGTCTCTTATTCTAAACTTTCTCCATCTCACTTAGCTTTTACTTTAGCTACTTCATCTCATTCTGAGCCTAAATCATTTTCTCAAGCCATTAAAATTCCTCATTGGAAAGAAGCTATGCAAACTGAGATTTCTGCTCTTGAAGCAAATAACACTTGGACCTTTACTACACTTCCGCCTGAAAAACATCCTATCGGTTGTAAGTGGGTTATAAGTGCAAACTTAGGTCAGATGGTACTTTAGAGAGATACAAGGCTCGATTAGTAGCCAAGGGTTACAATTAACAAGAGGGGATTGATTATTTCGATACTTTTTCCCCTGTTGCTAAACTCACTACTGTTAGATGTTTAATTGCTCTTGCTATCTCTCAAAATTGGTGTTTGCAGTAGCTTGATGTTAATAATGCATTTCTTCATGGAGAATTACATGAAGAAGTGTATATGGTGATGCCTCCTGGTTTTGCCAAACCCAATGATACATGGGTTTGCAAGCTTAATAAGTCCCTATATGGGTTAAAACAAGCTTCTAGGCAGTGGTTTTTCAAATTTTCCACTACCTTAATTGCTTATGGATTTGTTCAATCAAAGTCAGACTATTCTCTCTTCACTATGATCTCGGATTCTTCCTTTTTGGCTCTCTTGGTCTATGTGGATAATATAGTTATTGCTAGCAATGACTCATCTTCAGTTTCTGCCCTCAAGTCCTTCTTTGATTCTAAGTTCAAGCTTAAGGATTTAGGGAATCTTAAATATTTTTTAGGACTTGAAGTTACTAGAAGTTCCACTGGTATATTTGTTTGTCAGCGTAAATATGCTTTGGAACTTCTCTCAGATTCAGGTTTATTGGCTGCTAAACCTGCTCAATCTCCTATGGATTAGACTTGCAAGCTGTCCAAGGAAGATAATAATGTGTTGGTTGATCCTAGTTCATATAGAAGGCTTATTAGTCATCTTATTTACTTGACAATAACTCGGCCAGATCTTTCCTATGTTGTAAATACATTAAGTCAGTTTTTAGACAAGTCATGCCAATCTCATCTTGATGCAGCAACTCGGGTACTAAGATATGTGAAGCTAAACCTTGGATAAGGTCTTTTCTTTTCCAGCTCATCTTCTCTTCAGTTAAATACTTTTTGTGATTCAGATTGAGCTAGTTGCACTGATACTAGAAGATCAGTTACTGGGTTTTGCATTTTCATTGGTGATTCCCTTATTGCTTGGAAATCAAAGAAGCAAGTGACAGTGTCTCGTTCCTCTGCTGAAGTCGAGTATCGTTCAATGGCTGCTACTTGTTGTGAACTCAAATGGCTTACAGCTTTAATTCAAGCCTTTCCAATCTCAGTAAAGTCTCCTACTATGTTGTATTGTGATAATAATGATGATTTGTACATTGTTGAAAACCCTGTTTTTCATGAGCTAACAAAGCATACTGAGATAGATTGCCAACAAGTTCGAGACATGCTTCAAGCTGGTTTTATCAAAACTTTGCATGTATCTATATATACACAGTTTCAGTTAGCTGACATTTTTACTAAATCTCTCACTCATGACAGATTTAATTTTCTTGTTAGCAAGTTGGGACTCCTAAGTTTGTATAGTCCAGCTTGAGGGGGAGTCTTAATATTTATGTAATGTACACGTGTACAGTCTCTAGCCAAGTATATAAGTTAGATTTTTTATGTACAGTAAACTACTTTACTTTTCTTGTAACTCAAGAACTTCAATATACAGAGCATTTTCTCTCTGCTTTCTTTCTCTTTTGTAAACCTAGAATTCCAAATTCAACATTCTGTTACACATGGCCACGTCGACCACAGATGTAGCAAAACTCCGAAAGTCACCCGCATTTGAAAGTAACTTTTGCCGGTTTTCGATTAATTCTTGTTTAGGGAGACACCTTTTGGAAGAGGCTTTGACGTATCAATTTCAACCCTAATTTTGAGAAATCTTCTAACCAAGATGGCAAGGTGGTCGAACTCCAGAAAATTGCCCAGGACTCTTCCAATTTTTTCAGCATTTTCTTAGGTCATCATTGTAAGGAGAGTCCGTGAATTTGGATCCAAAAGGCTGAGAAACGTAGATCAACCTCCTGTAGACTTTGACCCGGCAACCATTCCTTTAGTATCATGTGATACCCTTTAAAATCCCACGGTCTATGATTGAAGATTTTGTTTTTTCCTGTGACGTAGGAAAAGTAAAGAGAAAGGTATTTTGCTCGAGATCCTCTATGTGTACCGAGTCCTGAGATAAAAATCCATATAGCTTTTATGGTGGTTTGGAAAGAGTATTTGTTTAAGGGTTCGAAGGAGATAAGCTTGCCCACCGAGGTATGATTTGTAATGTCTTCAGCTGCCTCCGTTACTGGTTCGAGAATTATATCATCCCAGGATAAAGCTCCAGTTTGTGTGATAAGGCAGTCAATGTCGGGACTTGATTCTTTCGTGCTCGAAGGGTTCGTATGGTGGGGTAGGTGTGAGCTAAGTTGCATGGAAGTCAAAATGGGGTAAGGTCCTCGGTACTGTTGTGGGGTAAGGTGGGGTAGTTGTAAGCTTTGGTGGGTGGAGTTCAGATGCTGCTGGGCTCCTCGATCTGGTTTAGAATTCCAATACGTGATAATATTTCCAAGAAAAAGATATTAAAGAAAACATTGTCACACAGAAAGTTAGAAACGACTAGAGAATATGGATCATTTGATAAAAGCCTGCATCAATATGTCATTAATATTCTTTATATTAGTAGTTGTAACCATATACACCTACAGATCATAACCAATTAAATGGATCATCAAGATTAAGATTCTAAATAAACAGATGCTTCTAAATATTGATCTCTCATGTACGATTTCCGGCTGCCATGCATCGATCTCTGGTTAGTATGACCATTTCCGATCGAGATGCATCCTGCAGTTTCATTTCGCAGACATCAGTAAAAACTGAAAAAAGGAAAGATATATAACCCCCAAGATATAACAGATCATTATGGAATTAATTGATCGGTCGATGAAATATTCTCAGTATCTGAAAATATGAAGTTCATGCAGATTAAGAAGATGGAGCCTCATTTCAAGTGCGGACTAAGCTTCTTCTGGCTCAATTATTATATCCATATTAATTAATTGTTCAAGATTTACCTTAAATATTAACACGTACCTCTCAATTTCATATCTATTTCTGATCGAAAACTTAAAATACGGTATTGAACATAATCAGGATCTGGTAATCGGCGATTATTATAAATATTGACGGCAATTCTTTAGGAGGACTTCGATATATATTTGGATTTTCACTTGTGGCCGTAGTTTAACAAGCAATAAAGGAATTATATAGGAAAAAATATATAAAGAGAGAAGGAACAAAGAACAAAAAAATATATATATACTTATATATGATTCATAATTCAAATTGTACATGATGTTTTCAGATCATGAACTGCATCAGGCCTGAAAGACGTGAATTAAGATCGTGTATAAATATATAAATATATATATATATATATATATATATATATATATATGCTTTTAAGGTACCTAATTCAATCATATATAAAGCATGCATGTTTTAAGATCTCGAACTGGATAAGATGAACTTTTCCCTTGTTGTACTCAAAGGTCGCATGAACATATCATATTGTATAGTTGAAGTTACGTACTAGTTAAAATTGAATTAGGTACCTTAGTTTATTGAATTCTTAATTTCTTGTGACTCAAATGATCATCTCTGCAAGTAATCGTCAGTGCCCGAAATTGACCTTACTATTCGTCGTTGATTTCTTCTATTGCCGCCTTTTGAGAAACCAAGATTCTACATGTTTAAATGTAATTGGAGTTCTCTCCAGTTCTTGAATTTTAATTTCTATATCATTTGTACACATGATATATTGGGAATTTATAATTAATGACTTTATATAGTTGGGGATCATTTATAGCTGATCCCCTACAATTCTCTCATTAAGTCACACCTACAATTCTCACATACGTTAAGTACTGTATAATGCATGATGTCTCATTGTCCATAACCAGTAAATGGGACCATTTTTATGCCAAGGCATACGAGTTAGACTTGTCTGAGTTTTTCAACCGTTGACAATTAACTTGGTCCATGCCTCATGAATTGTATGTCGTTGGTGCGTGGTCTAATCTGAACAAGTACGCGCGTCATATCCAAGAAAGCACAAACAAGATCAAGTTAAAGAATGCTTATGATCTGGTGACTTTTTCAAGGTCGTGATAACTGACATATAGTACGCATTGTTGGAATTTGGAATCATGAGCCTATAAATACCTTACAATTCTTGTTAAAATGATATCAAGATCACAAAATCCTAATTTCAAAGGCTCTTAAGATCAATCTCTCTCTCTCTCTCTCTCTCTCTCTCTCTCTCTCTCTCTCTCTCTCTCTCTCTGTGAGTACTCTTTGTCTCTCTCTCGAGCTCGAGCTCTCTGATACCTGAACCTTATTCTCCATGGAAACAACAACTCTAGCCCTGCGGCCTTCAACTTTTGGAAAACTGATCACCGTTCTCAGCATTGATGGTGGTGGAATTAGAGGAGTTATCCCAGGAACTATCCTTAGCTTTCTGGAATCTGAGCTGCAGGTCGACTATATTACTCTAGCAACATGCATGTTAATATGATTAAGATCAGCATATTTCACGTTAAGAATATCACGCATTCCATTTTCATTTTTAGTCGACTCATGCTGATCATACTGCACCATATATATGCATGCACGCGCGGCATGCATAAACACCCACACATTAATTAGTATAGAAACACCAAAACATATACACATTATTTAGATTATATCTTAATTTGTTTGGTTATGGTGCAGAAACTGGACGGTGAAGATGCAAGGATCGCAGATTACTTTGATGTGATTGCAGGGACAAGCACAGGCGGTCTTGTGACTGCCATGCTGACAAGCCCAAATGAAAAGAACCGACCCTTGTTTGCTGCCAAGGATATCAAGGACTTCTACCTAAACCAATGCGCTAAAATATTCCCACAAAACAGGTGAACTCTATTTATTTATTTATTTTTATTGTATTCAATTCCACAACTCGTTGTACAGTCATTAACAGGAACTCGATCATGATATATTTGAATTCCAGTTGTTCATGGTTCCCTCATATTACAAAGATAATGAAAGCTTTATCCGGACCAAAATACGATGGCAAGTATCTACACAGCCTTGTCAAGGAAAAACTTGGAAGCACAAGGTTGCACCAGACATTGACCAATATTGTCATCCCAACATTTGACATCAAGCGGCTCCAGCCAACTGTCTTCTCCAGCTTCGAGGTACGTAGAAATACTATTTAAAATCAGGTTCCCATATTTTCCATTCACAAGCGAAATGATGGATAACGATGTTCTTGATCATGACCATTGAGTTAGCTAGAAAGTTATAACCTTCAATTTAATGGAGCTGAGTTCTAATTATAACTTCCAATTTTAATCTGATTTTTCCATGCACCAGGTGAAGAGAAACCCAAGCTTAGATGCCTTACTCTCGGACGTATGCATCGCAACCTCAGCAGCACCAACTTATCTTCCCGCTCATAACTTTCAAACCACAGACCCCGCAGGAAAAGTTCGAGACTTTAACCTAGTAGACGGTGGCGTTGCTGCAAATAATCCGGTACGTACGTACATATCATATGATATCATATATCCTACACATGCAAACAAATCTAAATTCCCATTTCCTTTTTATTTAGAAGATTAATTTACTAAATTTGTGCATTAAATAATATTCGAGGCTTTGCTTGCCATCGGTGAAGTAACAAAGGAGGTCACTAAAGGAAATCCAGACGTCCTTCCCATGAAACCGATGGACTGCGAAAAGTTTCTGGTAATATCATTAGGAACTGGATCTTCAAAAGTGGCGAAGAAATTTAATGCGCATGAGACAGCTAAGTGGGGCATTTTGAGCTGGCTAACCAATGGTGGTTCCACACCTATTGTTGATATATTTACACAAGCAAGTGCGGATATGGTCGACTTTCACCTTTCTGTTGTTTTCCAAGCCCTTCAGTCAGAGCAAAGCTATCTCCGGATTCAGGTATATATTTTTATTATTATTATTCATGGCCGCCAATATTTCTCCATAAACGGATGCATGCACGCATGCCAATATATATATATATATATATATATATATATATATATATACCCACATACGCGCGCACATATTTAATAAATATATGAAATTCAAAAGCCTTTTATCAATTCAAATCAACCTTTCTAATTCATGACTACCTGTCCTGTATTTACAGGACGACAAGTTGACTGGGGATATCTCTTCTGTGGATATAGCCACAAAGAAGAATTTGGATGATCTAGTGAAAGTCGGTGAAGAATTGCTAAAAGAGCCAGTTTCTAGGGTGAATTTGGAAACTGGACTTTTCGAGCGTTGTAGCCTTGAGACTAATGAAGAAGCTCTCAGAAGGTACGTATCTAGCTATATATAACTCTATATAATTAATTAAACTTTGACAATTGCTTAATTTGGTGAATTCTATTAATTAGTTAATTATCACGTTTATAAACTCGATGTTAGTCAAATGGAATATTTATCCAACTCGATTATATCTTGCAGGTTTGCGAAGATACTATCCCAAGAGAGGCAGCTTCGCCATGCTAAGTCTCCCCTAATGGACACGCCGCAAATTCCAAATGATGTTACACTAATTTAAGCAACCAAAGAAATTGTTTGTGTCATGGATAGATATTTGATTAAGACTACCTTTGAATGTTGAGCTGAACTCAACTGAGTTGAGTTTTTTATGAGTATTAGTGAGTTGAATAGTTGATAGAGTTATGTGGAACCTATCTAAACTGAGTTTAAAGTGTGTTTGGATGTTAAGGTGAGTTTAATACTTTTATGAAAATTTGAAAAAGGTTGTAAGTCCCACGTGTAAGAATGTTTTGAGTTGGGATGAGTTTAGTAATTTGAGAGACATTGGGTGTTTGAATGCTAGACTCGGCTTAAAATTAGACTGAGCTCAACTGAGTTTGGAAACCAAACACAATCTAATTCTTTTGTTGGAAGTTGTGAAAAATTATTGTAAGGTTGAGGTGAGGCCACATAATAATCCACCATTTGACCCAGTCATTCCAAATTATGTAATTTAATTTTCTGTTTTTTCTTAATTCGATTTTTTATGGTGTGATCAATAAAAATGAGTACACTAATAATGTATAAATTAAGAATGCATGTAATACGTCACCTTCCCAAGTTGTTTCAAGAAAAAGCAACAATATGGCCTGATCATTAGTTACACAGATCATGAGATGAAAAATATATGAATAGTAGTGAGATAATTTGTTAATAGGAATAAAATAGTTTGTGAATAGTAATGAAAGAGTTTAAATTAAGATGTTTTATGGGGTTTTAGAGAATGTGAGAGAAAAAATTTAATAAAAATATTACAAAGTTAAAATATTATTGTTAAAATATATTTTTAATATAAATTTTATTTTGGGACTTGAAAATGTTGAATTATTTAATTTTGTGTTTTGTCTAGAAGTTTGAAAAAGTTCATGTAATTGATTAGATGAAAAAGTTAAAAATTTAAAAATTAAAAAGTATTTGTATTTAAATGGTATATATTTAAATATTAAAATGAAATGAGATGGGTTGAAACTATATAAAATCAAACTAGGCTTATATATGCAATTTCATATATTTACCGGGGATTTGCTACACAACCTCCTACTATTCATCCACACTCCACACTCCATATTTTTTAATATTTTTTTAAAATTTTTTTTTGAATTTATTTTTTTTTAAATATTTCAAATTTTTTATTCACTATTCATATAAAAAATATTTGATAAAAAAAATTAAAAAAAAAAAAGTGGAATGTGGAGTGTGGTGAATAGTAGGAGGTTGGAAAGATTATTTCTATATATAATTAGAAGTCTCGTTGCACGTACGTGATGCTTGGATTCGACGTAAGTTGACCGCTCGATCGCTTTCATCAACTGCATGCAATTAAAGAGTTACACAATATTGTATAATATATAATATATATAGCTCTGACTAAGCCAGATGTTTGACTGTATTGATTAATCCTGATTGTGTGACTGAGGACCCGGCGCCATATCCAGGTCAGATTTCTACACTACGGTCGATATTGCGTACGTATGAAACTAAGGCAGGTACTGATCGTTTATTAAGGCTATCTTCGGAATATAAATTCATCTTAATTTATTTCAACTCATTATTATAATTTTTTCAAATTCTAATACAAAATATAATAAACAATTTAACTTTTTCAAATCTCAAAATAATAATAATATTCTAACAATATTTTATCATTTCAATTTAATTCAGTTCAATATCTAAATGCAGCCTAAGTGTCGAGAGGCTCACAAATTTTTATTAGGTTTGGAGAAAATAGAGAACATGCGAGGTTACCGTACATGTTTAATACTATTTTCTAAGACTTCATGGGTGGGCAACGGGCTACCACATTCAATTCGTCTGTCCCCTCACTTGGGCCGATCGAGGGCACCCATCCGCATAAGGCCAGCGCGCAGTGAAACTAGTTCCTTTCGTTTTTTGGAAGTCGAGGGTTAGGCCCAGGCTAAGCCCAAACCTGGCTCAAATATAACTCTCTAAAACGACGTTGTTTTACTACATATTTTATTTTGAAAATAGCCTTCCCCGCCCCCTTGCGTATATCTCCCTCTTTTGTCTTTCCTCTGTCTATCCTCTTTCAGTCTCCCTTCCTCAAGTCCCCTATTATACCCCATGGTCACCATCACCGTCGCCCCAGCTCCACCCAGTCTCCATTTGTCGCATTCTCTCTATACCTCTCGTCGTCACCTTAAGTCTCTCTCTTTGGAAGCTCTCTCTCTTGGCTCACCCGATATCTAAATGGGAGCACCCACCCATGTTTGCAATTCTCCCCCCCCCCCCCCCCCGCCCGCCCGCCCGCGCTCTTCCATGCCCATGCCGGGGCAAGACTAGTTGCCAACCTTTTAGAGAGTGCTATCTCATGATGCATGACATACGTATGAATATAACTATGAACTAGCCGAGTAATTAATTGATTAAGTTAGTACTCTCGATAGTACCTCAATTGCGATAGCTGCTAGGATTTTAGTATGTATAATAGACCAAAAGACTAAAACCACACAGGAAATTAATTTTAAGCTGTCTGATTCTTATGTACAGAAATTACAAAGTCAATGCATGCGCGCATGCCTAGTTTTATATGTGGAAAGGCAAATTTACATTGAAATGGAAACATGCTAGCTAGACAGCTAATTAATTAAAGAATAATGAAATGTACAAATATCAAATGTACCGCCTCGTTATATAAAAATAAAATATTTAATTATACAAATATTGTACTATGAGATGGTTTAAATTTATAAGTTATCCAAACTATTTTGAAAGAGGAGTAGTACCTCTAAAGTATACCTCTTCTTCAATTCACGGCCTTGCTTTATATATAAAACATTTATAATAGAAGGGAAAATTTTCATGACTAAAATGCTATTTTAACGGTGAGAATTTCATCTAGTTGCTAATTATGGTGAAAAATCCATGCACCTACCTTTTCAATTAGAAAATCATATAAAATTTATTTATTGCTTACTTGATATTTGTGATCTTCAAAACATGACATGTTTTTGTTCAATATTAGATCAAAAGTACGAAAATGAAATGTGTTGACACTTTTTTTTTTCCATTTTTTGAAGAAAAAGTATCTGATAGACAATCATGTATTTATTTAGCGATGGCACCTACACAAGAAGTTTCGTCACAAATTTTATTTATTTATTTATTTATTTATTACTTGATAATTGTGATCATCAAAACATGACATGTTTTTGTTCAATATTAGATCAAACGTACGAAAATGAAATGTGTTGACATTTTTTTTATTCAATTTTTTTAAGAAAAAGTATCTGATAGAAAATCATGTATTTAGCGATGGCACCTACACAAGAAGTTTCGACACAAATTAGTTTTTATTTCTTACAAGTCTAAGTCATGATGTGAAATTAATTATATTAGAAGTAAAAAGTCCATAATGCCCTTCATCTGATTTTAGTTGGCTGGAATTAAATGAACCTTGACACATAAATTAAGCCAGATTCAGCTTAATTATATATAAATTAGGCTCATAATTAACCAAATTTACACGATAAGACGTTTGATTTGACGCATCTCAAGTTCATTCAAGCTCTTTGAATGAGTTGTATGCTACATATAATATTAAAATTTCAAGGTACTACTTCTCTTGATCGATTGATCGATCGATCGGTATGTGCATATTATATATATTTTTATATATAAATATATATATTTTATATTTATATACATATTAATAATGGTAATGTACGCTGCACGTATGCCAAGTTGATAAATATAAAGAAAAAACTAAAAAAAATACAAAATAATAAATAAGAAAGTGAAAAAAGAAATTTAAACAAAAATTGAACAAAACATATAAAGTGAAAAAAAAGAAGTATAGACTTCACATACAATTTAGTATCTTAATTATTTAACTATATAATTACAACAGTGAGAAGTTTAAGAAAAAGAAATTTTGAGTGTTTATGACGTAGTTTTATTTATAGGATGGGCAAAGAGTACGTTGAGTTTATTCTAACGCAATTGTCCATATTGATTCATTTCTGTGTATAAGTACATAGTTCATTCATTTTTTAAAACTATAGTTGAAATATTTGCTAAATATAGTAGGTGCTCCTATAATAATGAAAAAATATAAAGACATAATGCATTAAACATTCTACCGTTATAGATCCAGTATCTTCCTCTACTTCTAGATAGAGTAGTCAGCTAAAATTAATGAGAATATTAATAATTGCATAATTTTAACAATTACTATGTTATATTTATCATATAAGGAATGATCATTTAAAATGATGAGATAAAATGATTTTATCGTGGCTATGAGATGCTCATGTTTTTGCAATTATAGCACACAAATTTTTTGTTGTAGTCATATCTAATTGTTTTATTACAATTTGTACGGGACATGTAGTGGAACTTCAAGGTGAATGAGATGTTGCTGATATGGGTTGTGGGAGGCCTCCGGCGTCCCTTGAGATTGACTACATGCATCAGTGGCTCACTGTGTATCATAAATTTCAGATGCAGGTGGTCCTGTGAGTTATCTCTTTTATATCAAATCTCCACTCCTTCCTGAATCCTGCGTACTTTATTTATTTATTTACTTATACAAGTAAATTTATCAATTATCACTATTCTACTCACTGCTAAAAAAAATTATCGTTATTACTTGAAAATCAAAGAATTCAATAAAGAAATGAATTACTATTGATTTTTTTGTCCCTCCTTCTCTCTTCAATGTCTACATGATGAAAAATTGGAAATAACAGTTCATTATTTCTACGAACTTTAATCGGATATTTTAATATGTCAAATTTATTTTAGGGTATTTATTGTATTATTTGGTATTATTTTTTATTTTTTGCAATAAATAACTGCTTAAAGTAGGTGGGATTATGTCGTAGAAATGATAGCTCTTGACAAGTAGGACAACCACATAGAATTTTTAAAAAAAATAAATTTATAAATTTATATAATAAGTTAAATTTATTATTTAAAAATAAAAAAATATATTTATAAATCATTTGGAAATACTTTCCCTCAGCTTGTTAGGATGTTATTTAAGTTAACTGTTTCGTCACTTGGTGGGATTCTGTACTTCTATTGTATGAAATTATGAATCATTAAATACAATTAAAAGATACCTATATTCCTTTTTTCTTTTTTTCTTTTCTTTTTTTTAAGAAGAAAGAAAAGCAAAATCACAATAGTTTCTAATATGCGTTGAAATGAATTAAGTGCAAGAAATAATTAATGTGGGCATTCATCGTTTAGGTTGAATTAAAATCAAAGTGAAGAATATAAGATTTGGAGCAGATATTTCTTCTTTGTAAAAAAATAAAAACAAAAATGATTCCAATAGCTCTAAGCCTTGGACTAACGATTTCGATAAAATGGGAGGAACCAAAAAAATGAATCCAATAAAGTAAGAGTAGAAAATAGTTTTTTATTTTTTTTTATTTTTTTCATTCATTTTTTTATTCTTAAATAATTTTTTGAAAATAAAAAAATTCACAACATTACAAAGAAAACACTTCTTTAATCACTAAGTAAAAAAAAATTGAATCGGAACACAAATTCAAGACCCACATTCTATGAGTTTAGCATTTTTCATAAAGTAATGGATAGGGTGTAGTTTAGCACTCCTCTGTAATATAGTTCTTTTAAAATATAAAGAGATTCTTAACTTTTTTATATATATATTTGATTCCTTATTTTGTATTTTGGTACATGAATTATGGAGAGGAAATTATTCATCATTATAAACTTTTAAATTAATTTCTCTCTTTTGTTATTATTTTTTATTAAAAAATATAATATTTAAATGATATGAAGAAAAAATAGATAAATAAATAAATTTTGATAATATATCTTAAAAGATAGAAAAAAAAATCCATTAAAACTGCAGATTTGATTATTTTATTTGTAAACAGATCAAAATCAAGGCATCTGTGCATCGTCCAAAGTCTCCAAAGTAAATGAGGTGGGTTGTTGGCATTGGGAGAAGAGAAAGATAGATGCATGCACATAGTTTTTTTTTTTTTATAGAAAATCAGAACTTTGTATTATGAACTGGAAAAATAAATAGACTTCTCAGTCCAAATAATGTTCTGAATACATGGGGGTATGTAATCCCACCAAACAACAAGGTCATCCACATTCCTTGCATATCTAGCAAGTGTGTGTGCCGCATTATTTGAAAACCTGCAAGCATGTTCAATTGTGCAGTGCTAAAACCTTCTCATCATTTGTTGCACATCTAGGACCAGATTCCCTAGCAATGAGTCTGATGGTTGAGAGGCTAGGATTTCTGTCACCACTAGGAGAGCATCGCTTTCAATGATCAAGTTGTGAATACCCATTGGTAGGCATAATTGGAGGACTCTAAGAATAGCAAGTAATTCGATAGCACAGGATTCTTGAGCTGCTGCCTCTCGTTTAGTTGCTGACATGATGACATCTCTTGCACTATCCATGAGTATTATGCCAATACTAGCAGCCCCTTGTTCATGAAACATGGCACCATCTATATTTAGTTTAAGAGTGTCCTGGGGTGGGGGTTTCCATTTAAAGCTGGGCTTCGAGTCACTTCTAAGCCTATTCTTCACTGTCACAAAGCTTGTTTGTAGGCTCAATGCTTGGTTGAAAGCTTCCTCAGCAGAGAGTTTTTTGTCTTGGAAGAGCCATTGATTTCTTCTATACCAGCTACCCCATGCTAACATGAAGAATCTCTCCAAGGCTCCTTCTTTCTTGCTATCTTGAATTTGTTTAGCTATGTCCTCGAAGGTTTGGCCTCTGTCATAGACTTGTGAACCTGGGAGGAACTTTTTCCAACTCGTGTGCAGCTGAGGGCATTTAAGAAGAGCATGATTTATGTCTTCACTTGACTTAGAGCAAAGTTGACATAGATCATTTGGTACAATCTTCCTCTTCTTTAAATTTGATGCAGTTGGCAGACTATCCCTACATGCTCTCCAAGCAAAGATTTTGATTTTGTTTGGAACTTTCATACTCCATAGGCCTTTCCAGAACAACCTTTGTCTGCTAGCTTCTGAGGTCTCACCTTGTGAATGCTCTTCCATACCCTTGAAAAGTTTGTAAGCACTTCTCACACTGAACTTTCCACTTCTCTCCCTATCCCAAATCATTTTATCTTGGTGAGTTGAAAGGCTTATAGTCAATTTTAGAACTGCATCTGCTGCTGTGGGAGGTAGTAGTCTTCTAACTTTTTGGACATCCCACCATCTGCTATGAGGGTCAATTAGCTCTTGAACTCTTTCACATTCTTCTTTTCTATGTGCCTTTAAATCTTTAAAGCCTGGGATCCAATAATCATCCCAAATGTTGATCTTTTCCCCAGTCCCAACTCGCCATCTGCAGCCTTGTGCCAGTCTTGACCTCACAGCCCAAATTCCCTTCCATGCATACGAGCTGTTGTGACCCCTTTTAGCTTCCAGGAAGGTAGTCTTTGGAAAATATTTAGCCTTGAAAACCTTGTAGAGGAGACTATCATCCATTTGCATAAGTTTCCATCCTTGTTTAGCAAGAAGTGCATCATTGAAACAGCTGAGTTTCTTGAATCCCATGCCACCTGCACTTTTAGGCTTACACATTTCCTGCCAGCTGACCCAGTGTATTTTCCTTTCTTCCCTTTGCTGTCCCCACCAGAACTTAGCCCCCATTTGTTCCAATTCATGACAAAAGGAAAGTGGGAGTTTAAAACAGTTCATTGAGTATGTAGGGATGGATAGGGCCACTGCCTTAAGTAGCACTTCTTTCCCACCTTGTGATAGGAGTTTTTCTTTCCAGCACTGCAGTTTCTTCCACACCCGGTGCTTTATATCAGAGATGGCTTGACTCTTGGACTTACCAATCATAGGTGGAAGCCCCAAGTATTTATCATACTGATGAAAATCTTGGATATTCCAGTGGGATAGTATGTCAGCCTGAGTGGTTTGATGGACATTCTTACTGAAAATTAATGAAGTCTTTTCTCTATTAATTTTCTGTCCTGATGCCAGCTCATAGATCTCTAACAACTTCTGTACTACTTCACATTCTTGGAGGGTTGCTTTACAGAAAAGAAGACTGTCATCTGCGAATAGCATATGACTTAAAGCAGGAGCTCCTCGACAGATTCTGATCCCTGTTAGTTCCTTTGATTGGACAGCTTTATGTAATAAAGACACAAGCCCTTCAGTGCAAAGAAGAAAGAGGTAGGGGGATAATGGATCCCCCTAGCTGACACCCCTTGATGGTATGATAGGTCCCATAGGTACCCCATTAACAAGGATTGAAAAAGATACAAACTGCACACATAGCATCACCATGTTGATCCACCTATTGTCAAATCCCATCTGCCTCATGACTTCTTTCAAGTAGTTCCATTCGAGCCTATCATAGGCTTTACTCATGTCAAGCTTTTAGAGACATGAAGCCATCCTTCCCTTTTCTTTTCTTTCTCAAGAAATCAACCATCTCATAAGCAACCAGTATATTGTCTGAAATAATTCTACCGGGTACAAAGGCTCTTTGTGAGCTGGAAATGATAGTTGGGAGAATTGTTTTGAGTCTGTTTGCTAGGACTTTGGGAATTAATTTGTAAACCACATTACATAGGCTAATGGGTCGAAATTCTGATACTCTTTCAGGTGTTTTGGACTTTGGGATCAGAGTTATGAAAGTGTGGTTTAAGGATGCTGGAAAAAGACCTTCATTCAGAGCATGTAACACAGCAGTGGTGATAGACTTCCCAACAATGTGCCAATATTTTTGAAAGAAAAAAGGTGCCATACCATCTGGGCCCGAGGCTTTGGTGGGGTTCATTTGATGCAAGACCTTCTCTACCTCAGTTGTAGTAAAAGACTTGACTAATTCTTGGTTCATTTCACCTGTAATTCTCCCTTGCAAAGCTGATAAGAAATTCAGGTTGCCTTCCTGTGGATTAGCAGTGAAAAGCTCTTTGAAGTACTGGAGTATTAACTGATCTTTGGCTTCTCCTTCTTTCCAACCCCCTTCTCCATCCTTCAATCTATAGATCAGATTCTTTTTCCTTCTATGGGAAGCCTTGGTATGGAAGTATTTTGTATTTTGGTCCCCTGCTTTGAGCCACAACGCCTTTGATCTTTGCCTCGATAGGATCTAATTTCTTTCCAGCCAGCAGTGCACCTCTCTATGGGCTTCTTGAATTGCATCTTTGTTAAAGAGAGGGATCTGTTTGTTGAAGTCTCTGTAGCTTTGTTTTTGCTTTCTGTAGTTGTCTTTGAACATTACCAAAATGAGCTTTATTTCACCTAGTCAGCTTGTTGCTACATACAGCTATCTTCCTCATGACATCATCCATATCCTCTTGCTCTTGATTATTAGTCCATGCCTTCGAGATAACTTGTTCACAGTCAGCAGCCTCAACCCACATTGCTTCAAACCTAAAGGGTTTTGGTCCTCTTCTAACAACAGTCACACCATCATTTTGCAGAATAATTGGGATGTGATCTGAATGAGCAGCAAATCCATGCACCACTTTTGCAAAAGGAAACGGCTCATTCCACTTGGTATTGGATAGAAATCTATCTAGTCTTTCACAAATATTTCCCAGCTGATCTCGATTGTTCCACCAAGTGAAAGGTTGTCCATTATATCCCAAATCAGTAAGCTGGCATCATTAATAGCATCCCTGAAATCCATCATCTGTCTCTCGGGTCTTGCATTGCCACCAAACTTTTCTTGCCTGCTTAGCAGCTCATTAAAGTCGCCAAAAACAAGCCAAGCCTGATTCTCATCTCTTTTTAAATTTTTGAGCAGAGCCCATGTTTCATGTCTTCTGGCTGCACTTGGTTGTCCATATATACCAGTTAATTGCCATTCTCTTTTAGGACCATCTTCCATCACCACAGCATCTATATGACTATTAGAGTAGCTACATATGTTCAAATTCACCTCATTTCTCCACATCAAGATAGTCCACCACTCAAACCCACCCTATCCACAGCCAAACAACCGTGGTATCCCAGTTGGTATTTCAATCTGTCAAGTTCTCTTCCCATCAGTTTTGTTTCTTGTAAGAAGAGGATCTCAGGACCTTCCTTCATGACCATATCACGAAGGGCTCTAACTCCTCGTGGGTTCCCAAGCCCACGGGAGTTCCAACTTATGATTTTCATGGCGTCCAATGGGGTTGAAATTCAGCCTCCGCCGATATCTTTGGTTGAGTTTCAAGAACATCTATACTCACCTTTCTCTGCTTTTGTTTAACAGATAGGTGGGCACTGGTTGTCTATTCTGTCTCTTTCCTTTTCTTTGTTGGATTAATTGTCACAGCTGCCTTTTCCTCTGTAGCAGCCTTCCTTTGCCTCCTGGACCATCTAGTTGCAGTAGTCGTGGTATGCTCCTCTTGTTCAGCTTGTGGGCCTGCATCATGCCTCTCTTTTGGGCCATATAGCCCACTGCATCTTTCAATCATCTTAGGCCCTTTTCCATTAGGAGTTGGTCCCACATTTCCATTATTTAACATCTCATATGGTTTTCCTGGTGTTGGTGCAAATTGCTCCCTCGGTTGTTGACTCAATATCTCAGTCCCATCCCTAAGCGTGCTTGCTATTTTGGGTATTGGGATGTCAGCTTTCTCCTGCAAAGTCCCAAGGGAATGTTGGACGTGAGCCATGTTGGTACCCTTGGAAGAGACACCTTCTTTTCCCGCTCTTTTTTGTATCAGCTCTGCTTCCCCATTTCCAGCCTGTTGTTGCCCCATTTCCTGCTCTTGGTTATTGGTTCAAGATAGTCTTGTGTTCCAAGCATTGGCCACCCCCTGCTCACGGTGTTGTTTCCCCTTTTCTCCTCCCCCGCCTTGGCGCATCCATTGTCCAAAGGGAAGCTCTTCTTCAGGGACGTTTTGCTTGCTTGACTGCCATAAACTACAGTCTTTGTGAACGTGCCCCAACTTACCGCATGCATAACAGAAATTTGGTAGACGTTCATACACAAAACGCACCCAGTATGACTTATGAGATCCCAAATGAATGAACTTACCTCTCATCAGAGGCTTGGATATATCTATTATAACTCTAATGCAGATGAACTCTCCTCATGCAACTTCACCTTGATCCACATCAACCTCCTCAATACGACCAATACTTGCACCAATAAGTCTCGCCACTTTTTCATTCATTGCATGTAGAGGGAGATCATATAATCTGATCCAAAAGGCTGCTTCCGAGATGGTTATTTTGTTAGGTTGCAACTCACCTTCGTATTCTTTCATCAAAACCAGGTGCTTGTCAAAAGACCATGGACCCTCCCTTTGCACTCTTATCTTATCTGCATCGTTCTCAAACTCGACTAGCAGCAGGTTGTTACCCAGCTCTTTAAAAGCTATTTTCTTTACGGGACGCCAGACCTTTTTCATAGTGTACTTGAAGGCCTCTTTATTGTAATACTTATCTGTCACCACAGAGACCAAAAGGAACCTTTCATCTCTGAGTTTTGAGTCTTCATACAAACTGTTATCGACCAGTAAAGCCTCCTGTTCTGTTTCAGACAGTGAAAGTCTTTGACAAAGCTCATCAATGTTGTCTTCCATAGAGACCTCTATAAACAAAATGCGAGAAAACCAGTATTCATGAAAGAAATCCCCACGGGATGTGAGGTGAGGACCCCTGCACTAAGGCTGGAGAAGACCTCTACAAGAGAGGAATGAAGCTTGCACCTATGCATGCACATAGTTAAAGTTGAGAGAAAATATCTCTTTACTTTCAATACTTGTCGTGGACAAAATATATATCCACAATAAAATAATGATCATGTGATATATCTTTGTTTTATCTCCTTATCCTTTAAAATTGAGTAATGTCATGAAATTGCAGCCTTAACCATTATTATACTGAGGATCTATTATTGGTTTGTAAATTATTAAAGCAGATCAAGATATAATTAAATAAAAAAAATTGCTTTTTTTATTTATCTTTATTTGATCCATTTTATTGAAAAGTTGGTAAATTAAAAAAAAAAAAAAGCACTCCGAAATTCACTTGCTTTTGTGTATTGGATACATGAGGCGTTGGATTGCTATATTTAATATATTTATCAAGACATTTTTTATTTGTCCCATGTCGGCTGTTTTAAAGTAACCTACCGAAGTAACAAGCATATGTGCATACGCCCCTTTTTCTCCAATGCAACAACCCACCTCATTTACTTTGAAAGATGCATGATGGATGCTTATCTATTTGCAAATAAAATAATTTGAGTTTATCAAGATGTTGGTTTTTTTTAATATAAAATTATTGTACTTTAAAACAATTATTAAGAAAACCTTTAAACTTCCAAAATCATTAACTATTTACAACAATGAAAAAACAATGAATAAAAGAGAACCAAACATTTGCTCGTGCAAAGCTAAAGTTATTCTTGTTATTACAACTAAACACCATAGAAACTCGAAAGTCCAACTCTTTTTTTTTCCACTCCTGGTAACAAATAGAGTCCAAGCATGGCCAAGATTCTAATCTTGGTGTAAAAGAAATTAACACAAGAATGGAAAAAATCTGCAGCCCTGCTTTCGGTAGTGTAGAGTGCTCTGCTATATATAGATCAAATGTACAGTTGTTTACAAAATGAATTAAAGCAGTAAATATAAACAATATACACTTTTGTGATCACAAGACACACATTTCATACTCAACCCAGCTATCCTTTAGAATCCGGACAAGTTGATTTGGCCGATTTGTGATGAAGATTTGGCGAGATGGCATGCGTGACTTTAGCCACTAATATTGCAGCAGGAATGTCTTTGACATTTTCCTTTATACGCCCCTGCAAACTCAACGATGGTGCAAGTACATTGAGCTGCACCACCGTCGAGTTTGGTACGAAGAAAGGCAAACCGTCGAGTTTCTAAGTCCATCAACAAGTTGGTCTTTGCTTGATATGAATCGAACTTTCAATGTTTTTATATGGACCTTTTCTCTGACAAAATGGTAGTCGATTTCTACATGCTTAGTTTTAGTATGAAAAACCAGGTTGGCAACGAGGTAGGCAGTACCAATGTTGTCGCACCATTGCACTGGACGTTTGGGAAGGAAGATATCAAGTTCTTGCATAAGAGATTGAAGCCAAAGGGACTCAGCAGTGACATGGGCTACAGCCCGATATTCTGCCTCTGTGATCGAACGAGCAACTGTTGGTTGTTTCTTGGAGCTGCAAGAAATGAAGTTGGGACCAAAATAAATACAGTACCCAGAGATAGATTTTCTGTCATCAGGACAGCCGACCCAATCGGTGTCAGAGTAGATGGAAAATTGTGTTGAGGCACTGGGTCAAATAAGAAGACCGAACTCAATTGAGAATTTTAGATATCTTAATATTCGTTTGACAGCAGTCCAATGTTCATCAGTGGTTTTGTGCATATACTGGCAAACCTTGTTGACAGCAAATGAGATATCTGGTCTTGTTAACGACAATATTGTAGTGCCCCAACGATGATTCGTTAGAATGAAGGGCCTTCAAAAGTTGCACCATTGAAAAGAGAGCTTGTGAGACGATGACATTGGAGAGGATACGAGTTTGGTTTCTTGCATACCAATATGTTGAAGAAGGTTGGATATATATTGTCTCTGTGAGAGGAAGAGACCATTGCTGTCATGATGAGCTTCGACACCCAGAAAGTAGCTCAAGTTGCCAAGGTCCTTTACGGCAAATTCTCGACTAAGTAATGCAATAAGTTGAGATATGGCAGAGGAGTTGGTCCCTGTTATGAGCATATCATCCACATAAACTAAAACAAATAATGTGATGGATGATTGTATAGAGATGAATAAGGATGTGTTTGAAATTGAGTTGACAAACCCGAGAGAGAGGAGATGTTCACTAACTCTTGAATACCAAGCTCTTGGTGCCTGTTTTAGCCCATATAGAGATTTGTGAAGTTTGCAAACATGTGTTGGAAAGGTTGGATGAATATACCCCACTAGTTGGCTCATGTAGACATCTTCGGACAAAACTCCGTGGAGAAAAACATTCTGAATATCGATTTGATGAATTAGCCACTATTTACATACTGCAATGCTTAGCACCAGACTCACTGTAATTGGCTTGACTACGGGAGAGAAAGTATCATCAAAATCAATTTCCATCTACTAGTGGTACCCTATAGCAATGACGCGTGCCTTCCTTCGATCAAGAGTGCCATCAGATTTATTTTTAGACTTGTATATCCACATGTGGCCAAGAATATTCATACCTAGTTTAGCTAGTATTAACGTCCATGTTCCATTCTTCATTAATGCAGAGAACTCATCATCCATGGCATGTCGCCATTCAGTATGTTTGCTAGCTTCAGTGTAGCAAGAAGGAGAATCTAGTACCGAGCTTGTGGTGAGAATAGCTCTCGGTAATGGGTACCTAACAGTCCCATCGATGAAATGCCGTGATTTGAAAACATTATTTTGTGAGCTAGTTCTCATCTGATGAGGACGATCCGTGGGGTATTCTAGAACTGTAGCAAGAGAAGGAGTTGGCAAATGTGACGCCCCGACTCCCACGTACAAAAAGCCTCGGGAATCGTGACGTCATGATGATGACAACACGGGTCACGCATCTCAACGACAAGTGTTAAAGTGTGTGCAACATGCAAAAGTGCACTACAAAACGCTGCGGCTAAATAATAAATAAGTCACTAAGTACCAGAATTTTAATTTAATGCAAATATCCAAAATACAAGTATACTGAAAGTTAAACAATTATCCAAGAGATACAACAAAAGCCAATACATACACATGGGATACAACTCCCATAATCCAAAACAGCAGCAACCACATGCTACTTCACCACGGAGCCGATCCCTAAGGCTCGTTGTCCTCATCCTCATCTGCACCAAAATCTACTGTACCAAAAATGGTACCGCAAGTAAGTAATAATCCAAACAATCTCCAAGATCAAAATACATTAATGCTACTAACCATGCATGCATATGATGTACTATGCACCAGATCCAAAATATCTTTTTTTCCCGAAAAATGAATATTTTTCAACACGCCAAAATCTCATTTTGGCCTAAAAATATAATCCGTCATTTTCTCAGAAAATGATTTGCACAAAAAATATTTGTCGGACACTGTAGGCAGGACTCTACCATCATCCCTACCGCGTGCACCGTAGGCTGGAATCGCAGGCGGGACAACACCACCATCCCTACAGTTCCTTTCCACACAACACAAAAATCCATTAAAGCACTGGCGGGACTCTACCACCATCCCTACCGCGTGCACCGTAGGCGGGAATCACAGGCGAAACAACATCACCATTCCTGCTTACCACCATCCCTACGCGTACACCGTAGGCAGGAATCGCAGGCGGGACTATACCACCATCCCTGCTTACCACCATCCCTACAGTCTCTTTCCTTTTTCCCACAAAAATCCAGTTTTTCAATGAACACATGAACATGAATGCAATTACACGAAAATCCAGTTTTCAATTTACAAACATGAACATGCGTGCGCATGTAATGTACCAGACCAACAACCATATCCAATAACCAACCAATAACCAAACACACAAATACTCCATCCCCAATCCATCCGGCCCCCATAACTCCTCGGACTCAATCCGGCACAACCAATCAATCACAGTAATATTAAATGAGTTAGCGCAAAAATATATTAAAATTTCAAAAGATGTTCAGAAAAATACTTACAGTGCTATATAATAATTTTTGAAGGATCACGGAAGAGCTGGAAGCGCCAAAACAGCAACTCCACAGTGTAAAAATACTGTGGCCGAAATACACAGTATACCCAAATTTACACAAGGTCAAACAAAGACTTGGAATTGATAGGGTAAGACCTATGGAAGGTGGTGAAGCTAATGGAATCGACGGTTGGCCATCGGTGGCGGCCGAAACGGCGGTGGAAGGCCAAAAAGGGGCAAATTGGAGATGAGTTTGGTTGGGCTTCTCCAGTTACGGATCGAGACCGGGATTGGGTGCTTTGGGTTGCTGGGATGCCGAGGATGAAGTGGTGAAGAGGTGGTGGCCGGAGGTGGAGCGACTGCGGCGCTGGAGCACAAAGAAGGTTGCGGCTTAAAGTGGTGCGTGCGAGCTATTGCCGGCGAGGGAGAGGTTGAGATCACGGGGGTGGGGTCGCCGGCGGCTTGGGAAGGCAAAGGGTTGGGCGGTGTCGGCCACCGCGGCGGTGGCTGGGTGGAGAGAAGCATTCGGCCGAAGGAGAGAAAGGAGAGAGAGAGAGAGAGAGACTAGTGCGCGCGGGAAGGAACAGGGAGAAAGGAAGAAAAAGAAAAAGGAAAAAAGCGAAGAGGGAAAAAGAAATGAGGTCCAGTCCTCACATCTTGGGGTCCCAAAAATGATCTAACGAAAAGGATTTTAAAACTATTAGCTAAATAAAATAATCCAAATGCAGTGAAATGCTTAATTAAAACAATAAAAATTTTAAAACTCAAAAACAAACTAATTTAAATTAAAAATCAATTTAAATGCAAAATAATAAATAATATTAAGAAAATCCATTAAAAATAATTTTCACAACTTAAAAATATTATAAAATAATATATCAAAACTCCCTTAATTTTAAAACAAGAGAATAAATATTTTAAATTAATTAAAATAATCCTTTAATAAAAATACACTAAAATCAAGGATGTTACAGCAAAGATAGTGTTTCTTGGTTGGAGGAGGACACGGTAGGAGAGGGAACATGAGCAGATAAGGATGAAGATGCAGGGTCCAGATTGTTTGCAGCAGGTATGATAGGAATGGGATGGTTAAGACTGACATTGTCACTTGGAAAAATAGGAAAAGGTATGTGAGTGACAGCTGGAATTTCTTTTTGAGGTGGAGATGTAGGAGAAACTTGAGTTTTGAAAGGAAAGTGGTCTTCATAAAAAATGATGTGCCTTGAAAGAAAAATTTTGCCCGAGGAAAGATCTAGACATTTAAAGCCGCGGTGCATGTTACTATACCTTAGAAAGATGCAAAGTCTTGAACGGAAGTCAATTTTGTGAGAGTTAAAAGGGCAAAGATATGGATAGCATGCACATCCAAAAATCCGTAAATGAGACAAGTTTGGTGTTTTACCAAAAAGTTTTCGAAAGGGGAAATACCAAGAGGAGAAGTTGGTAGGCGATTAATAAGATATGTAGCCATTAAAAAGGCATCATCCCAAAAATCATGAGATACCGAACTATGGGAGAAAAGTAAGAGCCCGATTTCGACAATGTGTCGATGTTTTCTTTCAATGAAACTATTTTGTTGGGATGTGTGTGGGCAAGTCACACGATGTTGAATACCAATTCACTCAAAATATTTGTGGAGAGAGCGATATTCTCCTCCCCAATCAGTTTGCACAGATTTGATTTTATGATTGAAAAAACGCTCAACAAGTTTTTGAAAAGAGCAAAATACTTGATAAACATCTGATTTTTTTTTTTTGTATAGGAAAAAGCTAAGAATAATTACTAAAATGATCCACAAACGAAACATAATATTTATTCCCATTTGTAGACATAATAGGCAAAGGTCCCCAAACATCCGAGAATATAAGTTCAAGAGGATGATTAGATTTAAACATAGAATCAAAAAAATGAAGACAATTTGACAAGCCAAGCAAATGCCAGGAATTTTATTAGATAAAGCAGGTAAATTAAAGTTGGAGATAACATGCTTCACAGTCTTATAGGATGGATGTCCTAAGCGAGAGTGCCAGACTTCGAAGGGAACACGTTGGCTAATGAAAGTTTGAGGGCAGGTGGAGGATGACACAGTGTTTGGAAATTGGTAGAGGCTATCCTTACTCTTTCCTTGTAGCAGAAGTTTCCCCGACATTGCATCCTTCACCAAAAAATGAGAAGCATGAAATTCAAGAAAGACATTGTTATCTTTCGTAAATTGGCTAACGGAAACAAGATTCTTTTTAATTTGAGGCACATGCAAAAGATGAGGTAAGTGCAATGATTTATGTGGAGAAGAAAATTTGCAAGAACCAATGTTTTGTATTGTCAAATCTGCCCTGTTACCAACTTGTATGTGCTCACTGCCATTATATGGCTCTAAGTGAATATTCAGATTGTGGAAGTCATGAGTGATATAATTTGTCAACCCTGTGTCTGGAAACCAGTTGCCGTCAGTAGCAGAGTTTTGGCCAGTTAAATATGCTGCCATGTTCGATGGATTCCCTTGATAAGCTTGGTCAAAGCGATGGTAACATTGTATTGCCGTGTGACCATGTTTTCCACATACTTGACAGAAAGGACGAAAGGATGGGGACCCAGATGTAGAATGAGATGAAAAATGTTGTCCGCCCCTTAAGCATCCACCACGGCCACACCCCCTGGAAAAGCCATTGTTATTAGTAGTATTGAACTGAGAACTACGTTGTTGATACGAGGATTTTCCGCCTTGATTCCTTTAACTATCATTGCGAGTAGCAATGTTGGTAGAACCAATAGAAGTCTTCAAGACATAATTATGTTGTTCAATCCGAAGTTCAAAGTTGAGAAGATGGCTGTAGAGATCCTCTATGGAAATAGCATCTGCATGAGTTGTTATTGTCATGACTATAGCATCATATGTGGAGTCCAAGCCATTGAGAACATATGATTGAAATTCATTCAGCTAAAAGGGTGCGCCAATAGTAGCTAGGGTGTCAGAAAAAGACTTCATCTTTTGGAAGTAGTCAGATATAGTTTGATTCCCCTTTTTGGTGAGAGACAAAGATTGCCTTGTTTGCATGGCACGGGCTTGTGAGTGAGAGGAGAAAATTTTCTCCAAAGCCAGCCAAACCTCTCTGGAGGTTGTGATGCCCACCATTTGTGCAAGGATACCTTCAGACAATGAGGATACCAATGTGCTCAACACAAGTTGATCTTGGTTGTACCAAGTAGTAAATTGAGGATTGGAAATTTCTATAAATGTAGTATTGGAAGAGACAGCTTCCGGGTTGGGAATATAGGCAGAGTGAGGGAGTATGGTTTCATCAACATAACCATACAATCGTTGCCCACGAAGATATGGAACAATTTGAGCAGTCCATAATAGACAAATGTCTTTGGTCAATTTTATAGTAACAAGGCTTTGAATGTTGATGGTAGTATTGTAAGAGGCCATTGGAAAGAAGAAAAAAAAAAGACAGAGGTCACTTAGGCTCTTGATACCATAAAAGAGATTAACACAAGAATGGGAAAAATCTGCAACCCTGCTTTTGGTAGTGCAGAGTGCTCTGCTATATAAAAATCAAATGTATAGTTGTTTACAAAATGAATTAAAGTAGTAAATACAAACAATATACACTTCTATAATCATGGGACACACATTCCATACTCAGCCCAACTATCCCTTAGAATCCAGACAAGTTGATTTGGCAGATTGTGATGAAGATTTGACAAGATGGCATGCGTGACTTTAGCCACTAATATTGCAGCAAGAGTGTCTTTGACATTTTCCTTTATATGGTGAAAGCCAAAGCTCAAGTCCTAGCCCTGGGAGCGCCAAAACCAAGCAAAAACCTCCTTTGCCCCAATAAAAACGATAACTCTATCTCCTACCTTAAGAACTCAAGTCACGTCATCTTACAACAGAATCGAATGAGAATGAGAGAAGTTTTGTTCTTTGTTTCCTTTCCCACACTTTCTTTTACCACCCAGCAAGCAAACAAAGAAAAATCATACGTTTACGATAAAATATCAAGAAAAAAAAACTCAGATGTTGTCAAACGACGAGGCTTGGGACACACCACCGAACATCCCTCATCCTCACCTCCTTTTTGCAACAGGCCATGGCATCCTTCTCCACCAAATATCTAAGATCTACACCAACCACATCTGCAAATACACAAAAAGAAAAAAAAATACATTCCTTTATGATGTTTATACAAAAAATATGAGCACATATTTCTAAACAGATTTGAAATAAATCTAGAGAATAGGGCTGAAGTTCCCTAGATCTGCTTTAGATTTGCAACAAATCTAAAGAACTACGGGGCCTAACTACATGTCATTGATCAAGACCAACAGATCAACAATTTCTGCCATGATTTCTGACCATACGAAAAACAGAGCCTTCTCTCCTCCGTCATCGCAAAATATCTCAATACCACATAACAGAGCTCAACTGCAACCCAATGGCCCAAAAGTGTATGATCGGTGATTTGTGAAGGAGGACAATGCCTATAGATAAATGAAAAAGAAAGAGTTATGGAAAATGGAGAAAAAAACCGAGAGAAGATTGTCGACAGAGAGAGAGAAATGAGAGAGAGGAGAGATTTTCGTTGGTTTAAAATCCAAATGAGTCCAAGAGCAAAAACGTACAAATACAACTAGGTAGAAAGGAAATTTGGGAATAGAAGTAGGGGCAAAATGGCAAAAAAAAATTGTTAGACGAATACACTGTTCATACTTCATTCGCACTTATATATATAATAGATATATATATGTGTGTGTGTGACTTCAAACTCTATTTTGGTTAGTCAACTAGCCCAGACTATAAACGAACTGCTTTTTCAACAGTTCTCTTCTTAAGTCACTACAAGAAACAAGACCTTTTGCAAATAACCCTCAAAATCGCTACAAATAACCTTTTGCAACGATTTATGCTACGCCGCACATTCGTCGCAATTGTTGACTCACTTAAAAGTTTAACCAGCAAAACCTAAAAATCGTTGCAAAAAATGTTTAATTGCAGCGAGATTTTTCGTTGCTAATATTGTAAATTGCACCATAAATAACATTCATATTTCAGTTCTTCATCATTGTGAAAAAGTATTTGATGTGTTTTGTATCGTCGTGAATACACAAAATATCGTCGCAAATATCTTCATATTATTTGCAGCGTGTTAAAAAATTGTCGTGAATAAGATTTTTTGCAGCGGTTATGATTGCCGCAACTAATATAATTGCCGCAACTAATATAATTGCAATGATTTTATAATTTCCAACGAGTAATTATCGCTGCAAAAGAGTCTTTGCGGCGATTTTTTGTCGTTGCAAATAAGCTTATATGAAAAAAAATTATTTTCAGCAAACTGAACTAACCGGAAATGATGTTTCAAAAAATTAAAAAAAAAATGCACAAAACAGAATACTACACATATCCAAGCTAAACATATACTATTCAAATTCAATGTAAAAAGCCCTTCCTCCATTCATTCAAGTTAGTTAGTCCAAAAATACTACACAATTGGCAATGATTTTTAATCTCCATACTTCAAGTTTTACAGAAGGAAACAAAACCACATGAACAACACCATAGACATGAAGTCCATCAAGAATTAATAGCTGAAACTGAAACTTTATCATAAAATAAGAATCTAAAAAATTGAAAAAAAAAAACACATACCAAATCATGTGGGAATGGCACTGTTGCTGCCTCAGGCAATTGTTACTCACTATGAAGAAATGTGGGAATGGCACTAGATATTTTGATAGAAAAATAACTTCCTATAAATACAAGTACTCAAAAGTGAAATACCAAATCATACACAAAGCTCATACACTAATAATATCCATGTTGATCAATGAAACACAAATTTAAGCAATTAGGAAAATATTTGCAATAAAATCTCTGTAATTGGCAAAACCCTGTGCTTAAGGCTATATTTTTTTATAGGTAAAATTAAACACTTAAGGCTATATTTTGAAACTAAATGTATATATTACAAAAATCAAACCTCCCCAGATGTAACAGGAGCAGATTGGTCACTAATGGGAGTGCACAACCCATTTACAACATTGTATGCGATATTTGAAAAACGTTCCTGCATTGTAAACAAAAGTTTTGGTCATTGGAATTGTACTAATGCATGTTTCATTTCTCATGAACAAACAAACCCACTTAAGTTTGTTTGCTTAAGAGATCCATTTCCTAACAGAGAAGACATGTTTTATCTCAATCCTCTAATTAACAAGCCAATTAACCAATGTATATTATAGAAATTGGATTTATTTCTCATCCCCAAATGATGCCATGTCCTCTTTTACTTGACATGAAAAGCTCATGTATAGAAATCTATGAGAGGCAGGACAAGTGCACAATATTTAACACGGCTTGAAGCTACATTGCAGCCACATGCATTACTTCACTCTCATCAATCCATAGAAGCCCCTTGGAATATTGAATGTAATGTGTGAGTAGGTTCTTTGTCATAAAAGAGGTTTTAACTATGACATAAAATCAAACAGATCATATCACCTACTTTCGAAGCAGATAATTCAGTGGTCAAGAATAATTATTCAATTACATAGTCAGCTTAGTCTCATAAAATAAGCAACATGATTGAATGAAAAAACTCCATGCAGGACCTTTATATCTAGATCCTACTAGGCATTACATCAAGAATATTCAGTGGCTCTAATCAGTAACAAAGGAATAGACAGGGCAAATATGGAAAGATACGAAACAAAACTTCAAATAAAATTCAGAGCCCGTGTCATTTACGTTGAAGCAATTATTTTAACAACTCAAAAGTGCAAGACCCATCCAACAAGCCAATCAATGTCACTCCTATGATTGCATATGAGAAGTGCATGTTCTTTACCTGAATATATCTCAAATAAAAGGTCATTGAGAGTAGGAGTACAAGTTAATTAGTTGTCTCTGCCAGCATATATATATATATATATATATATCATATTTAGCATTCTTCAAATTATAAGATCAATAACCTAACAATATCCAGTGGCATAGTTTCTTATCTCGCACATTATTAATATATCTAAGCTTGTCAACTCTCTAATCATCTGTCAATATATTATGAATTAAGCTTACATAACCAATCTGGGACGCATGCATTTAAATAATATATATGTAAATAAATATGAATTCAAATGAGCAAATATTGATTAAACAGTTTTAAGAAAGAAATTATAATCACCTTGAAACCAGCCCACCAATCAAAGAGCCATACAAGCTCTAACCACAGCAATTCTGCAACTACTTTGTTGGTCCTTCTATACGTATTTTTTGATATAGGACAAACAAGGATGTAGAGAATTGCCTGAAGAAGAAATGTACGTATATGCATGAATGCTAACACAGTGGTACTACAATTTAACCACGTACCTCGGCAACTCTTTCCGCATCTCTTAAGGCCTGATTAACGTACATGAACAGCTAGTTTAAATATGGCGTGAGATGTAAACAAGCTAGATCAGTACTGCAGTTGAATTAGATTTTGATTCTAGCAATTAGGAAAATTAAGAACATAGTATAGAGGAAAATGAGCATATATCAAGTACCGATCTTTTGGGGTAAAGCGATCCAGTTACCCCCGGTGCCATTCTTCTCTATATACGACTTGAGTTTGGCATCTTCCTCTGGTGACCATGGGCCTTTTTTGACGTTTGCTCTGTCACAGCAAGGAGCTCTCTCTATGTTATAATCTTGGCAATGCTTTGAGCCTGATGCAAAAGCTTCCCTCTCTACAAATCCAAAAATGATATATAAGAAAGAATCAGGTATAAAGGAGGAAGGGAGGGGGAGGAGTACTATTAAAAAAGTTGGAAGATGGACATGGTTTCTGGTATTCTAGCTTTAATATCTGGAACAACGATTTTAATTTATTTGTCCTTTTAAAAGGTGGCACAAACTTTATATAAAAAATTCCAGAAATTAAGTATGCCAGATTAGGAGTCAGGGTTTAATGAGATTTTTCTTTCCATTTCCAAAGGCAGCATGAGGTATTAATAGATCATAACAATTGTTCCTCCTTAAACTCGATAAGATTTGGGAGTCGATATATAATCTCCACCAATTTGGGGTAAGTGACATCATTGATAGAAGGCAAGTCATTGGCTGCCAAAACAACCTGCATGAGAAAGCCATCTAGTCAAACAATGCCAACATTACATGCGTATGAATAGTGAAGGGAAAATGGTATCCTCATTAAGCAAAACTTTCAAATATAGCTCCCCATATGCAATAACTACAATTAAAGAACAAGAGGTAATGAAAACAAAATGGGTGTGAGGTGCTTATACTTTAAAAGACCACTAGATGATGACTTCCATTAAAAAAAACAACTAGATAATTAGAGTAAAAATAATATTGAGACACAAACTACATACTTCTTTTGTTACATTTGACTAGTAAACAGCTGAACTTCAAATCTTGAGACACAAAATACATACATTTTTCTTCAATGGAAAATTTGACATAATGTAGTTTCAAATTCTGCATTTTTTGAGAATTCACCATTGATTGACCACAGGTAAGGAGCTGCATTTAAGATACATGGAAATGGTGGAAAAAATGATGTCTAAGAAGGCAGACTGGTTTGATTCAACTTTAAGGTGCTAATTCAATAATAAACCATATGATAGCATCTGATTAAAAAGAGAACATGGCCCTAAATGGATAAGCAACACATCAAAAAATTCATCTCTAAATCTGGTTTTTTGCTGAGAATTAATGTTTAAGTATCTGTTATATACCATATGATAGCATCTGATTAAAAAGAGAACATGGCCCTAAATGGATAAGCAACACATCAAAAAATTCATCTCTAAATCTGGTTTTTTTGTTGAGAATTAATGTTTAAGTATATGTTATATATATATATATATATATATATATATATATATATATATATATATATTTATATTTATATAAGGGCAAAAATGATCTGATTTCCCATAACTTTTGGGGGATTTTTTTTTTTTTTTTTGATAAGTACTTTTGGGGATAATTAATGCAAGCTGCTGTTAAATTAAAACATATAAATCCTATTGATCTAATACCCAACGCCAAAATCTAATTAAAACATATAAATCCCTATTCCACGACAATATGCAAATTTTCGAAACCCAATACGCTAAACTAAAGAAAAAACTGATGAATAGGACAATTGCTATTAAAATCTTCTCAAACCCAACAAAAATCCAAAAGCGAACAAAACCCTAGAGCTGCCAGTATAACACCAACATCATTCACACAAAAATTGAAACAAAATCCTAACCCAGATCCATTAAAGTAGCAATCCAATTCTAAAAACTTTCCATCACAAAGCACCTCACAATTCTAAGCCACCAACACAGACAACAAAGACACACGATAATCTTGTTTATTACGCACTCTTGCAGCACAAAATAGAGAGATGAGAGAGAGAGAGAGAGAGAGAGATACGGTGGGGGAGAGATGACCTACCGACAAGGACGAAGAGCACGGTGGTTGTGGTGGTGGAGCAGGACCGAGGAGGCGTAGAGGTCGCGAGCAGAACAACTCCAGCGCATCGGCGTTGTGTACTCACACGGAAACTTTAGAGAGAGAAACAGAGAGAGGGAAAGATGCGGACATCGTGAGAGAGAGAGAGAGAGAGTCTGACTGGATTGCTGAGAGAGAGGAAGAGAGCCGTCCCGGGGGGGGGGGGGGGGGGGTTGTGTTGCGAAACAGAGGGGAAATGAGAGGGGAGGAAGATATCGGGCGGGAGGCAAAAATGAAGGAGACCGCGCGCCCAAGTCGTTTTTAATTTTGAACATTACCTTTTACGGCGATTTAGAATAGGTTTGGAAGCTAAGATTTTTTAAAAATTCTCATCTCATCTCAACTCATCATTACACCTTTTTCAAATCTCTATATAAAATATAATAAACAATTTAACTTTTTCAAATCTCAATACACATTTTTTAAATCCCAATTCAACTTTTTCAAATTTCAAAACTAAAAAATAATATTTTAAACTCTAAAACAAAATACAAAATTCTCATCTCACCCCCCAAACATATCCTTAATGTCGCCGTAAACATCTTTCACTTTTTCCGATAACTTTGAAAGCTAAAAAATGGTTACAAAAGATAACTTTTGCGAAAGATCAGTTTAATATTTGCAGCAAATTTTTACGCCGGAAAAAACTATTTTAGAAATTCGATGAAAAAAATTTGCAATGATGTAAAAATTATCGTAATTAAAGGTTTTTTGTAGTAATTTTATTTTTAACAAACATAAAATCGTTACAAAAAATCTTATTTCTTGTAGTGAGTACTCGTAAAAACGTGAAACACAGGTTTGAATCCAATTTATTACATCAACATCCTTTGTTATTTGAGTTCCTCTTTGAACCGGCAAGTGCTATATATTGAGTTTATCGGCATCCAATAGAAAAGTGACACATCATAAAATCCCATATCAAGTTACTGCACCTCATCACACAGGATCACAAACAAAAATTTCCCCCTCCCGTGAATATCTATTTGGCTCGGTGAAGAGAGAACCGCCTCCAGACCAACACGACTTTGCCTCCGACGCCGACCAAATTTTGCACCAACCTCATCGCCGCACGCTGTACACACAGGCAGAGAAGCTTCAGACTTGTGCGGCGCAACCCACTGCTACCCATTCTTCCTTATGCATAGTCATATTTTGTTCTGCAAATTACATGGTACGCATCATTTTGATCTCATTTGATATTCAAACTGAACGAGGATCTGCACACGATACCAATGTACTTAGAAAACATAAAATTTGATTTTCTTTGGGTTTTCCCTTTCTCAGATATGCTGTGTAATTATTTTTTTTCAGCAAATTTGTTCTGCAAACATATTTTGTTCTGCAAACATATTTTGTTCTACAAATTACTACAATCCCCAACATGCAATCCCTCGCATAAGATATTGTCTGCGAAAGGGAGGATCAGAACACAGAGCTTGTATTTGTGAGAACATAGCTTCTGCTTCTTGGATACAGCAAATCCACCTTCGCCCCAACACCAATTCCTTCAAAATCACAGGGCCTATCCTCATCAATCTTGCCCATCCCAACGCTAGAGCACTTGGGCAACCCCTTGGATCGCGTGGTTTTAGACAAATGGATAAGGAGAGAGAACCTTCTCGACGAATCTAGCTAGAGAGAGAGAGAGAGAAAGCAGGGAATTAGCGGGGGGGACGCAGTGGGAGTGGGACAGGACTCCCACAGTGGGAGACAACAATTTTTTTTTCCTCTAAATCGCAGGACACAATAGTTTATGTGTGAGGTCTACGTGGCACCACATCATTGGAGGCTATTGTTTGAGGGAAAACGGAGCTTCCTGTGAAGATTTTCTCCTGTTATTTTACCTATCTACACTGTGTCTACTTTAGTAAAATTTGTGTTGGGATTTCTCACTTCCTCCTTTTGTATTCTTAATTTTATTTTAATACAATCCTAAAAAAATCCATCAACGTACGCATGCATTAGACTTTTTAATTGTGCTGCATGGATTTTTCTTTTTTTTTTTGGTATAAACCAGGCCGCCTTTGCACCTTCCAATGAAAGCTAACACATTCTCGATCGAGAGGTGATCTTAATTTATTCATTGGATGGGGCTTGAGCCTCGATCGAGCTAGGTGATCAGCATTCTATGAAGCCGAAAATGGAAACGTACTAGACATGGCCGGTTTAATTCAGTCAGTAACTTCAATAATACCTGTACATCCTCGAAATTAAAGTATTTTAATTCGGGTCCTGACTCTAGCGTTGTGATCATTACTATCTTATCTCATCTTTCCGAGGGTCTTTATCTTTTCTTCCTTTCTTTCCTCTATGCAAATGATTCGTAAAACTACTGACTTTGAATGGATGGTGTCAATTGTTCACTTACTGAGCACGTGTTACCGAATCAGATGTCTTGAACTATTCCCTAGCCTGGACCACTTGAGGCCGTTTTATATGCAACATAACTTTATTACCTGTAATATGGGCATTTGGTCTAGTGGTATGATTCTCGCTTAGGGTGCGAGAGGTCCCGAGTTCAATTCTCGGAATGCCCCAACACACATATTTTTACAATTTTAGAGCGCAGACTAATCACCACTAAACACAATAGGAAATGCCAGTGAGAAACACGACGCATTCGACTAATCACCACTATGTTACAAGATCTAAAATACAAGATAAACCTTCCGAATCTCATATATACCTTGTTGTCTATGAAAAACATGCATGAAAGGGCTCGTTTAGAATACAAATACTGAAAAGGAGCTCAGAAGGCCCCAAACTCGAGGTTCATTCTTCTACAATAGAGTCCTTTGTACAGTGAGCAGACTCTAGTCCAGTTTGAGAACTGGCGCTTCTCGTATTGTGTTTGGTCTTGTATCTGATCTCTCAGAAGGATTTTCATTGTCCCTTAGATTGGTATCAATGCTAAGATAATCTGTTAGTACTTTTTTCACGCCTATCCCACGATTTGGAATCTTGCTGCTAGTCATGAGCGGAGATCTTTCTCCCATGGAAGGGCTAACTCGCTGTGATGGTGAAAAGCTAGGTGTGGTGAAAGCTGATTTATATGGAGTGCTTGAGACAGGCACTGAAAACGGTATTGGCACACTCTTGTGAGCAATCACACCAACTTTGGAGAGTGATGAGAATTGATCTGAATGTTTGGTGCAGTCATCCACGTATAGCAGATCATCAATACGTGCTACAATATTAAAGGCCAGGCTCTCCAACACTCTCGAGTAGCTCTCAAGAATTGATTTCCCAACATCCTAGATAACAGAATACTTTGATCAGTTCTCTGTTAATCAAAATTAAAAAGGCATTTATAATAACATATATTTGCAATTGGGAAGAAAGGTATATATATATATTTATATTTATATATATATGAACCTTATTGTACTGGATTTTGCTCATGTCTAAGGTTGTCTGTGGGAGACCAGGGAATCGCTGCTTCAAGCAAAGCAGTAGGCTTTCTGCTCTTTCTGCTAGCAATTCCCATTTTTCTGCATCAACCATCAGCTCCTTAACCATTTCCCATGATGATTTTGAATTGGATCGGGTTGTACTATTGGCTGGTTTTGAGTTGGTTCTTTTGTGAAACACAAAGATTGAGGCCTCCACTCTATTAGCAATTTCTATAGCTTGATGCTCAGAAGATAAGTCAAGGCAAGCAAGCAGACATTCAGGAGAAAACTGATCTGATGAAATATATCGATATATGAGATCCCCCAAGCTGGCTCTTCCATTCTGAAACCAAGTTAGAGCAACAATCAACATCCATGCCTTTTTAAATAACATAACACTAGAAATACCAAGATTTTCTTCACACCTTAGGAAGAGCTTCCAAATATGACTCAGGGACTTTCATATCAGCTAAAGCAATATTGTTGATAGCCATGGCAGCCTTTAAAATTTGATTTGTACAATCACGCTTGTGCTGCAACTGCTTTCTAGAATTGTCGTGGAGGCCATTAGGAGGCACTTGGGGCACAGGCAACCACCACTTCTCCTCTTGGCGCTGAAGTGCTTTTCTAAAAGAGGATGACCCATCAGCATCTGGGGCTAGAATACCCTGGTCAACATACCAGAACTCTGTATTGACAAAACTATCTAATATTTCCTGCAAAAAGGAGTTAAATCCAAGATGACCTCTTGAAACTGGATGCATTGTACGAATTAAAAAGTCCTGGAGAGACTTACAAGAAGCATGTTATCCAATTTACGTAGGGCTGGGAGATTAACATAGAGATCTGAGCGGGGTCTGCAAGTCATGACCTGAATTACAATAAGAGAGATTAAAAAAGTCGAGCCATCCTTCTTTGATCAGCACAACATACTTATCAAGAAGGATTCATACAAAAAACAACAGGTTAAGAGCTGATTTCAACATCCCATGGAAATTTAATGTACCATTGCGATTAATATATCATTTGCAGCAACATTTCCATTATTAGTATTACAGCCAGAGAAGGAGAAAAATACTGTGATTGATGGCATTGCATTTAGTTTTAACTTGAATTCCAAAATTTATAATCAGATAACTGCTATATGGAGAGCCAAAATCTAGACAACATCTCACATAAAAATTCTGGAGCACTTATGTTTCTATGGGAATTCAGGCTTGCCCATAATGAGGTAGCCAATTTGCATATGTGCCTGAATTGGATAAGAGACTGCCTGGAAATGCTCGGGCAGATCCCAAGAATATCATATAGCTTTAAAATTCAAGAATGGAATTAGATTGTACCTCAAGTTTGCTTCCATCTGGAAATGTCTGCCAAGTAGGTATCAACTCGACAATGTAATCGCTAACACAAACAAGCCAGTTCATCTCCCTTCGCCACATCACCTTTTTCTGAAGTGGTAGAGGTTCCAACCTCCAAAGTTGCCCAAACATAGTGGCTACAATATTAAGCAGAAAATGAGCAACAATCACCAGAAGGAAATACAATGCAATAATCTTCCCATAAAAATGCATCGCGAATCAATGTAGCAAGAATTAGAAACAACAAAAAAGATTGCATACCACAAAGATTAGTAATAGCATTTGAAATAGCCAATGCCGTGCAAACCCCATTTCCACAACCTGACATATCTTCTCCGAGCAACAATTTTGAAAATCTCTCTTTCATCATCTCAATCTCTATGATCCCAGAAAAGAAAAATCCGATTACTTATACTATCATTTCAATAATTTTGTTTTTGGGCGCTGAATATATGAGAGAGAGAGAGAGAGAGAGAACCTGATATTTCTGAACCTTGTTTCTCGAACATTCTGTCACCCAAGTGGGGTTTCTTTTCATCTTCTGTACCATTAGTACTGGTGAAATCAGGCACCTCAGCTTTCTGAATCGGCCAACCCAATAAAGGTGGCGAAGATGGCTCGGAGCTACTGTGACTCTGTTCCTCATGCCCTATTGTCTCGGATGTCAAAAAATCAGAGCTCGAACTGCTCTCACGTCGCTCTTCTTCAATCAAATACCCGAATGTTTCGACTTGACCCCCATTTTCCTTGCACCGTTCAGTTCTGTCTTCAATGCCTTCATTCTTTTCAATCAAACCCTCCATTACAGCTTCCCCTTCTTCAACAAAACTAGGCGAAGCACAAAAAACGGAGTTGTTCACCACCATACCATCATAGCAAAGCCAGAAACTACCTGTGCAATATAAATTCTGGAGAGACTTTGACACCAAAAGCTTAAAACAGAAAACGGGTTCCGGTTATGAAAGTTTCTGAACCTCACCAATGGCAGACAAAGATTGAGCTGTGGATTTAGCTGTTGAGTTCCGTCTATTACTTGTTGGTGGACGAAAGCTCTATCCGTATGTTTTCAACCATGTGTGATAGTAAAGGGATGTAATAAAGGGTAAAATACGGAGAGTGCTGGGATATTCCACTTGTGGAGGAGCTTCGTATTTGTAGTATACTTGCATGTGAAGGGTGAAGCCAGGCATGATTACCGAAGCTTGCTCAAGCACATGCTTTGAAAGAGACATGAAAAAGCCTCTCTTGTGTCCTCCTGTTACATTTTAGAAGCCTCTAAACTCCACCATTTTCCCTTGATTTTAAGGCAGACACGAAACTGCCAATCCCTCTCTCTCTCTCTCGCTCTCTCTCTCTCTCTCTCAGATAGCTTTGTTCTTATTTTCTTTGTTTTTTTCTTGGCAACATAGCTTTGGTTTGCTTAAACGAGGCCCTTGAAATGAGAAGTGTATAAATTATTCTAAGGTCGTTTGAAAAAATACAATAAACAAAGGTCATGGGAATCGTGCAAGTGACGGATCTGTCAATGATGTCTACCTGTTTTATAATCTTCATGATGTTCATGACCTCTTGACTATGTACTAAATGACTAGATTATCCTTGCCTTGATATTCCCAAATTACAACCACTTCATTACCTGTCTTTAGGTCACTTGTGTCTTTTCCCTCTGTTTTGCTTCCGCTCCACTTTGTCTGTCATTATGTATTATGTAAAAACAAAGCATGGAAATTTGGACCGCCAATACATGGTACTGCTTTTTTGTTTCTTTCTCTCAGAGATATTCGAGTTTATTTATCTGATTAATTTTTTGGCTTTAGGTATTGGATCAAGTTTGAATTTTGAAGTGGCCTCAAAGGAGTTTTTGTGTAAAACAAGGAATTCACCGAGGCTCAACTTATCATTTGAGTTCTCTTATCATAATAAAAATTGATGCAATGCTAGTAAAAGGCTTGACGAACAGTGTTTAATTATTAACAATAATCTCTCATCTGATACGTCATTTTACAATTTATTTTGTAATTTGGAATGCAAAGGGTTAACGAGATAATAAATAATTAAATCTATATTTTTCTATCAATTTAAACTTTTGGAACGAGTAGGGATTTTACATAGTATTAAAACAGATGTTCTAAGTTTGATCATTGATTCTACATTTCTTCTCATTAGTCAAATATTTCACGTATCGGGTCTATTTATTAAATAAAAGTTTGACCCAGACGTAAGGGGAGTATTAACAATATAATAAATCTATATATTTTTATTAATTTATACATTTGAAACAAATAGTGATTTGACACAAAAATAGTTGTATAGTTCCTCCATACCAGTTTTCTTTTTCTATTCTTTTAGTTGGACTAATTGCTCTTCTATTTCATGTTTCTTTATACTCTTCATCATGGATTTAGTCATTTCAATCATTCTAATTGATGTAATATATTTTAAATAGTTTCATATATTAACTTTTTTTAATGAATAACCGCTTAAAATGCAATATGTCAACTAATGTGCTGATGTAATAAGGGATGCACAAGATTTATCTTTCTTGCGCTCTCAAGTGAATGTTTTGTGTCATATGTTAAACTCTTTTTAACAATCTTGAGAGGGAATGAAAAAGATTTATCTTACTTGTAATCTCAAGTAAAAAACTTGTATCACAATCTTAAACTCTTTTCAGCAATCGCCCTCCTTACCATTTTCCCTTTCCTTTTATTGGTTCAGGCCACCCATTGTGTTTAAGAGTTCTTCAACAACATAAAAGAGAATGAGAAAAAAGAATCCTGATAGAGACACAAGATCAGGGCTCCACAGGCTCAACACGAGGCAAGGCGAAAAAAAAAAAAAAAAGATGGCGCTAGCGGATAACCTAACGTTTACCATTAGGTGTACTACTAGTTATAAATTTGTTAGTTCTTTTTCTTTTTATTTTGTTTCAAGAATTTTTTTTTTGACATCCTTAATCATTAAGAAAAAAATAAAAAATATATAATTTCACTAATAATCATTTTCTTAACTATTAAAAAAAATTAAAATACGTGAACGGTAAGATTCAGTGGTAAGTTTGAGGACTTCACTAGCATTTTCCAAAAAAAATAAGTTACTGTTCATGCACTGTCATTTGTACCTGTGGAACCCTCCGGTGTATAAATCATTTTCGAAAAAAAATCTCTTTTTCTTATTGAAAAAAAAAAAAAAAAAACTCTCCAAGAATGTTTTAAAAAAGTACGAGATCAATTGTGCAGGCTCTAGCTACTAATGAGGCACTTAAGAGAAACAACACGGAATTATTTGAAGGAAGATGGTGATCTTGGCAAACAATTAAGAATGGCATGGAAACGAGAGAGTTTCAGTTGGGGATTCATAATAACAGTACGTGACGTCTCTCTTTGGTCACTTCCATTGCAAGGCTTTCTGCTTCCAAACTTGTGTAATTCCACTTTGTTCATGGTGCTGGTTGTTCCAACTTCCAACCCAAAAATGCAACAATGAAAGCCTCCCTTCACCGGCTACCAAATTCGTTTGCAGCTTGATGTTGACTGCTAATTTGAAACCCGTAGAGTACAAGTGTACTCAATGCTCTTGCTGTTTGTCGTTAAATTAAGATACTGCATACTACTTTTATTTTTCAATTGTAGTGATTGATTTCTTTTTTAAATTTCATGTATACCAAATACCATGTACCCCTGCCCTCAACCCAGATCCATTTCAGTTTTTGAATGCTGAGAACCTTAGGTCTCGTTGGGATATACAGTTTAGATGAGATGAGATATTTTGAATAGTAATAAAATTTTTTAATTAAGATAAGATAAAAAACTTTTAAAAAAATTTGTGTTTGAATAGTAAAATGAGATGAGATAATTTTTAATTTTTGGGATTTGAAAATAGTGTGGATCCCACTGTTTTATAGAGTATCCAAATTGTGCACTATTCATGTATTATTTCATACTGTTCACGTCAGTTTTTACTGTTCACACCATGTTTATGTCAATTTTTACTATTTTATACTGTTTATAGGTTTTGCTACACAACCTCCTACTATTTACCCACACTCCACACTCCACATCTTTTAATATTTTTTAATATTTTTTTAAAACTTTTTTTTGAATTTATTTTTTTTAAATATTTCAAATTTTTTATTCACTATTCATATAAAAAATATTTGATAAAAAAAATTAAAAATAATGTGGAGTGTGAGTGAATAGTAGGAGGTTGTGAAGATTTTTTGTATTGTTTATACTCTTCATTTAAGTAAATGTTTTCAAAATTTAAAAGATGAAATATTGTATTTAAATTGCTAAAACTACTTATACAACTCTAGATGAGATGTTTTCATCTGTATTGACTAATCGAACCGGGTGAAAGACCAACCACTTTTATTGCCAATAAGAAGTAAAACTTGTTTTGAGATTTGTTAGAATTGCTTAACTTTTGGCACTTCTGCAGTAACACACATGAATGCAGAAGGATTCTCAGGCCCATGTGAAACAGCCCAGAACAGAACAATCCCCATAAAGAAGTTCAGTAGAATTTAAGCCTCACCTTGAGCACAGAGCTTATGGTGTCTCCTGGCCTTCGACCAAGAAGTGGATCAGGAAGAAAATTTGAGAAGAAAAATGATAGTAGACATTTGAAAAAGAACATACCACTAGCAGCTAAAGGCTGAACTTAACCTACTTCTATAATGTCTTGGTCCGCTGCTGTTTGGACCATTCCTAACAGAAAATAAAAAAATAATAATAAAGTTAACAAGGTGGCTCACGTCATGACGTCTCAGCTCAGTGTCTGGAGATAACAAATCATCAATGGCCTAATTGAGGATTCAAACTTCAACGTCCAAGTCATTCGAACATGCGCGATGTAGAAGTTTTCTCTAGTAAATCTTGGGTCGTGGCTCTACATATAAAAGGGAGTCAGATCCAAAAGGGTTGAGCCAAATTACATGTGAATCCCATAACAAAATTAACTTGTTAAGGGTAACAAGGGCTACGAATTAAGAGCGTGATAATATAGAATGGCTGAAGATCAGGGTATTTGGTGCCTGGGAAAGCCCTTTAGTGGTAGAATACAGAATGCTCTGGAGCTAAGAGGAGTGTAGTGCGAGTACGTTGAAGTAGGGGTGGTGGCAACATGCTACACAATCTGTGAACCTAACACGATATGAAATTAACGGGTTACAATTTGATGTTAATGGATTCGGATTAAAACGAGTCAACTCGCTTAATCCGAAATCAACTTTTTTTCGACCCGTTTAGATTTTATTTTAAAATTAAATTTTATTATTGTTGAGTTGTGATATTTGTATTTCTCAGTATGATTATATTTTTATTATTGGGATTTTAATTGATTTGGACCTATACTCATATTTATTATTGTAAGATTTGTAATATTGGATATATTATATATTGAAATTTGAAAAATATTGATATTTTTTGTTTGTATGTAGTCTTTTTTTTTTTAATATATTGTGACTACTAATAAATATAAATTTTAACTTTTATGTGAAATTATGTTAATTAGGTCAAATGATTTATACGTGTTAGTTCAACTCATTTACATGAAACGAGTTTAAATGAATCGTGACATGTTGATTTATTTCTAATTAATTATTAAACGAGTCAAAAAAGGTGACACAACACAACCCATTATCTAAATTGGTCGGATTAAGGTTTAAAAGTTTGACACATTTAACTTAACGGGTCGGATTTGAGTTGACCTATATAATTGATATAATGAGGCCTAAGTGCAAATGCAGAACGCATGGGGGCCCAAGTGTTATGTGTCTAGTCTAGTCCATTTATTAAGCCTCAAAGTTAAAACCCAGCATTGAAAGGTGGAAAGAGAGGTGACGTGCTGAGGAGAATGAAACGATGTATTTCATCTTAAAGTGTTCTAGAATCTAATTCGTTATTTTCATATTGTCACTCAATTACCAGTTTACCTTATGTAATTCAGTATTTTACAGTACACGTGTCTTTTGTTAATTAGTCTAGTTAGTTAGCCTTGGAGAGCATAAGGAAAGGTAGAATTGCGTGGAAGATTATTATGAAAAACCTTATAAGATTTTTGTTCATCTGGAGGTTGGGATTTGCCTCGAACCATTTCCGAGTTATCAATACAATTCCACAATTTCTCCATTTTCAAGTCATAATTCCTTACATACAAATTTGTGGGTTCATTACAATTGGTATCTAAAGACACCGATCCTAATGGTAGATGACACCAAATTCAAACAACAACATGAAGCACTCCAACGGTAGGTTGAAACCCAGGAAGAAAGTATGCAGGAGATGAAGGAAAGAATTGCTCAATTGACTAATATTATGTGAACTCTAGTCACCAACCAGACCCAAATGGCCAATCACAATCCACACTTCAAACCAAATTTGGAAAAACAAGACCATCGCAATAACTTCAGCAGAGGGGTGAGACTCGAGTTTGCCCATTTTGATGGCACTAACCCAGCAACATGGGTCTTCAAGGCACCTAATTACTTTGATTACCACCAAACTCAACCTGTAAAAAGATTATTGATGGCATCATATCACATGGAGAGGGAAGCTCTAATTTGGTACGAAGACACAACTGATAGTGGCCAGTTTAACAATTGGGAGACATTCACCAGGGCTTTACAGATCAGATTTGGCCCTACTGCATATAGCGACCCCATGGAACCTCTAACGAGACTAAAGCAAGTAACTTCAGTGGCTGCCTATAAAGCTCAATTCGATGCCCTCTCAAATCTGCTAGGGGGTCTCTTGGATACACACAAACTAAGTTGTTTTCTTAGCGGCTTAAAAGATCAAATTCGCCTATCCATTCGAATGTTAAACCCAGTAAATCTAAGTGTTGCCTTCAAGGTAGCTAAAATTCAAGATGAGTATTTAGCAAGTGCTAATAAGTCTGTGAAAGGATGGATGGATAAGAGGCTGGCCAGTCTAGTTCTAATATGAATCACGAAAACCAACTGGGTGACTATACAACCAAGGGATAGAAAAATTTTAACCTCGCAAGGAAAATTTCCTCAACACAAATGGATGACAAGCGGAGGAGAGGATTGTGTCACCATTGTGATGAGAAATGGAACCCTTCTCATGTGTGTAAGAGCCCCAAAATTTATTTGTTGCATGGAAGTGAAGATGAAACAGATAACAAGTTGGAGGAGATTTATTTCAATTCAAAGGAGTAGAAGGATACCCCTCCAGCTCTTAAGAAGGAAGGAGAACCAGAAATTTCATTTAATGCCATCACCCCCTAAGACAATGAGGTTGCGTGCCAGAATTGGAGATGAAATGGTGACTATCTTAGTGGACTCAAGAAGCACCCACAACTTCCTGGATCCAGCCATATATTGGTGAACAACTTACCTGTTGATTTAGTTAAGAGGATTTATGTAAGGGTTGGTGGGGATTATGTGCAAGGTGAGGGCTGCAACAGGGTGGCCACTAGAATTCAAGGTACTCACTTCTGCATTCCCTTTTACATATTAGCCTTAGATGGGTGTGATGCAATACTTGGGACTTCTCTAGGCTGTATATGGAATTTACTTTGGGTGGAAGGAGGATAGGGTTGTCTGGGCTAAGACTACAACAACGGGGATGGTAGAAGGATGCTACTGAACAGTGTATATGTAAGAAAAAATGGGTGTTGTTACAACTTTATTCTGTGGACTAACAGTAGCAGACCAACTCCCTTAATCCTGACAAAGCCTTGTTATTACAAGAGTTTAAAAGGGTATTTGATGAGTCTTGAGGTTTACCTCTTAAGAGACCTTAAGATCATAAGATTATATTGTGGCTAAGTTGTTGAAGTCAGGGGTGATTAGGCCTAGCTCCAGTCCATTTTCTTCTCCTCTTCTACTAGTTTGAAAGGCAGATGGTAGTTGGGGCATTTGTGTAGACTACAGGGCCTTGAATCAAGAGATAGTCAAGGATAAATTTCATATCCCATCGATGAGTTGTTGGATAAATTATACGGATCAATGGTGTTCTCTAAGCTGGACTTGAGATCTGGATACCACCAAATCAGAGTGGTTCCTAAAGATGCTCCTAAGATGGCTTTTAGGATCAAGGGTGGAGTAGAAAACAGACCAGCAAGCATTAAAATTCTTGCTGGAGTAGAAAGTGGGCATGGTGACCCAACAAAAGTGGGTGGCTAAACTCATGGGCTATGATTATAGAATTGAATTTAAAAGAGGCAGGAAAAATAGGATGGTTGATGCTCTATCCAAGAAGCATGAGGGGAAGGAAATAGAAGAATGGGTGGGGTGTTGGCTATCATTTCCTTTCCCACCCCTACATGGATAGAAGAGCTCAAATAGAGCTACTCCTCTTCCATGAGCTATTGGAATTGCTATCAAAATTGCAAAAACGACTAGAGGTGCCTAAAGGATATACACTACAACATGGGTTGATTTTAAAGAGGGGGCGAATTGTGTTAAACCCCGATTCCCCCTTCAATGGAAAAATCCTACAATTTAGACATGATGAACCACAAGCAGGCCACTCAAGGTTTCTAAAAACATATTAGAGGGCAAAGAGAGATTTTTTTTTCACAATATGAAGAAGGATATCAAAGGTTTGGTGAGAAACAGTGATGTCCACCAAACCAACAAACATGAGACAGCTTTCCCAACAGGGCTTTTACAACCCTTGCATATTCCTGAACAAGCTTGGGAAAAGATATTTTTGGACGTTATTGAAGGACTACCACTGTCCCATGGGGCCAATGTCATCCTAGTGGTGGTAGATAGATATACGAAGTAAGGTCACTTCATGAATTTATCTCATCCCTACACAGCTTCTGTGGTAGCACAAGTTTTCATGAAAGAAGTGTTCAAATTACATGGTCTTCCCAAGGCTATAGTTTCAGATCTTGACCCAATATTTTTGAGTTCCTTTTGGAAAATCCTATTTACATTGCAGGGCACAACCTTGAACTACAGCTCAGCCTACCATCCACAAACGGATGGACAGACTGAGGCTTTGAACAAATGTGTTGAAGGCTATCTAAGGTGGTACATTGGACCAAAACCTAAAAGTTGGTCTCAATGGTTACCTATGGCCGAATGGTGGTACAACACTTCTTACCACACATCTACGAAGATTTCACCCTTTGAGGCTTTATATGGGTACCAACCTCCTAAGCTCACAACCTATATCCCTGGAACAGCCCCTAATGTCTCTGTGGATCACACCTTGAGAAGTAGAGAGTAGATCAAGCAATTACTCAAGGAAAACTTGGACTACGCACAACAACGACAAAAACTTTATGTTGATAAATGAAGAACGAAAAGGGAATCTGCACTTAGGGATTGGGTTTACCATAGGTTACAACCCTATCGACAAAAGTCAGTGGTGGCAAGGCACTAGCTGAAGCTATCCCCAAGGTTTTATGACCCCTTCCAGGTGGTCCAGCGTGTAGGGGCAGTGGCCTATCGACTTGATCTACTGGCAATAGCAAGGATACACCCTGTCTTCCATGTCTCGTGCCTCAAAAAGAAGTTAGAGTCCCAAATCCAAGCCCTTCCCTCCTTACCACCCGTCAATGTTACAAGAGAAGTCCAACCCAAGCTTGAAGCAATGTTGGATCAGCATCTCAAACGGCAGGGGTGCCGCACCGTCACCGAAGTGTTGATCAAATGGGTTGGGGCTTCAACCGAAGACAACATCTGGGAGGTGCTTGAGGGGTTTTGAGAACTTTACCCACACCTTGTGGGCAAGGTTCTTTGAGTGGGGGAGTCTTAATGAGGCCCAAGTGCAAACACAGATTGTATTGGGGCCTGAGTGTTATGTTGCCAGTCCGGTCCATTTCATTAAGCCTCAAAGTCAAAATGCAATGTTGAAAGGGGGAAAGAGAGGTGACATGCTGAGGAGAATGAAATGTTTTGTTTCATCTTTTAAGTGTTCTAGAATCTTGTTTGTTATTTTCAAGTTGGTACTCAATTACCATATTACCCTATGTAATTTAGTATTTTACAATACATGTATCTTTTGTTAATTAGTCTAGTTTGTTAACCCTGGAAAGCATATGAGAAGGTAGAATTGCGTGGAAATTATTATGAAAAATCTTGTAGGAACTTTGTTCATTTGGAGGTTGGGATTTGCCTCGAACCATTCTCCAAGTTATCAATAAAATTCCACAATTTCTCTATTTTTTAGTCATAATTCCTTATATACAAATGTGTGGATTTATTACAATTCAATATTTATAATTTAACATGACTCGAATACACGATTTGACACCCTTAAAACTCATTGAAGACGATTCGGGCAACAAGAGTACTTCGCTTCTCAAATACATTCACAAGAAGATTCCCGTGCTTTGTGCACAAGGATTGTGGGTATGGAGGGTCGATTCCAAACGTCTCGAGAGAGGGATCGATGAATGTTATCAAAACTGTAACTTTTGCACGTACTCTGTAGTTTGATTTGATTCGTTTGCATGTGGTCATATTTATTTCGTTTTTGGTTCTATCTCAAGGCTTTGTTTTTTGTTTTGTTTCTCTTCCTTTCCTCTTGAAAGCCTGCATAAATTACCAGCTAGAGTAACCCCCCTGCAAAGCCAAGGAAGAAGTACTAAATTAAGTTTCAACAAATTTATGATTTCTATCATGTGATCGAGCATACAGGCACTAATTAATCCTGGCATTAATTATGTTTACATGTCTTTTTTTTTCTTTTTTAAAATAAAAGATATTTATTAAAACCTAACTTGTGGGGACCAGCGGCAGAACCACGTTTAGTTTGAGGGGGCCAATTTATCGAAAATTCAAAATAGCCCCAAGATTCTAATATTTTATTCAATATAATTTTATAAATATAGAAAATGCTTCCCTCTCCAAAACAAATCTTCACATACTTTTTAAAATGTCTTTTTAAAATGTTCTAAAATTTCAATATACATAGAAATGTCTCTCTCCAGATTTTTTCTTATAGTTCCTAATTTTTGTATAATTTCTATATAATATCTATTTTCAAGGATGTGGTCTTACTAAAATTAAATTAAAATTAATAAGAGAAATAATAAACTTATTAATATGGACCCCAAAGTTTTTTGTTATACAATAATAGGTTTCTTAAATGTATGGAGTCCAAATTGAAATTAATACAAGAAAAATCATTTAAGCCTAATAATCTATATGAAAAATAGTTGAGAGGTTTTATCCTCTAGACTTCATTAAGCAAGAAAACAATTTATTTAAGGGCTCAATTATAATGTTTAATGTGACACAAAAATATCTAAATTTTACATAAAACATAAAAAACTAACTTACATACTAGAATAAAAGATGACCTTCTAAAATATTACTTGATAGTTTTTATGAAAAAATTAAATTCTAAATATTTCATTACACAAATAATAATGGATGGATATTATTTTATGAAACGTTATCGTCAGAAATCTAAAATATATATAAAGTTGTACTTATAAATCTTATTTGTACGTGTATGTAGCAAATTATCACGATCCTATTTTATATGTAATAATGTTTTTATATTTTTTAATTTCAATTTATTTTACATAAATGCGTGTAAAAAAATTGGCAAACTATTTGGGAACTATCAAATATTTGGCAAACTATGTGGCTAAAAAGCGTTTTCATTTTCATTTTTTATTTTTCTAAAGCTGGGATTAATTTTACTATTAACGCCACATGAATATAATTCGATTGGTTCTTCTTTGGTCCGGGATATCATTTATCTCTGATCCACCCACCCCTCTTTTGTTCACAACACTTCAGGGCATGATAGCAACTTCTTCTCCATCCACCGTACGTGGTCCTTACTCTGTGAACCAATTTTACCTCATGCTAGAAAAGGATTTACTTTCACTCTATGGCTCATATCTAAAAGGGTAGAGTCCGCCCAGCATTGACCGCTGGTCATATTACTGGTATAAATTTTATTTTATTTTACATTTTTTAACATATTTAAATATTTTAAAAAAATAAAAAAATCAATATACTAGGAATTTCCTTAATCAATAAGTAAAAAAATTTTAAAAAATTAAATATATAAACTGTCAAAATAAAAAGATAAAATAAGACAGTATAATAACATTATTTTATCTCAAAGAGTAATGCTAATGTACTGTCCAACTTAAAACAATTAATATTAAGCAAATCCATATATTCTTAATTATTATTGTTGTGGTACTTTTCATCTTATTCTCATCATGTAGCATTAATTTTTTTTAAATAATTCTTTTCATTAACTACTATTTAATATGTTATATGTAATATTTTATAAAAAAATACCTCACACCCATAAGAGAAAATCAAATATAAAACGTGGAGGTAAACAGTAAACAGTAACCAGTGACGGGTGCATAGCAAGATTCTATTCTTAATAATTAGCATGGTTTCTCACGTCATCATGACCGCACCATTTTTTTTTTTTTGGGAGATTTTTTTAGGAAAGGAGACCTGGTCCCATTTTCCCACCAGGCCGCCTTGTTTACAAATTACTAATACGAGATAAGAAAACTATGGACGTATACCGGTGGCTGTGAAAGAAAGATTCGACTTGGCTCTCTTTTTGCGTTTTTCTCCACTTTTTAGTTTTGTTGTGGTCTGTATTTCGTTGCCAAGTTTGATTGGCAATAGTAATAGATAGGGGTGGGCACGTTCATACTTAGTTAGAGTTGGATTTTCCTAAATTCAACTCCTATAAGTCGGAGTAGGAGTATAATCGAATTTAAACTTTCTATCTTAGGTTTTTTTTTTAGTTTTATATTTAGCCTATTTTAAAAAAGAATTTGTCGTGGCTTTTCAATTTTCAATTTTTTCAAGAAATGTAAAACTATATAACTATACTAGTATATATGATAAATATATAGATAAATACATATTTTTATAACATATGCACAAGATTGGAATCAGATTCAGAGTCGGAGGACAAAGTCGAAATCAGAGTCAGAGTTGAAGCATAAAATCGGAATCGGTGTCGGTCCAGCAATACCTCCGACATTGACTCCGAATAAAAAATTAAGAAAATCGGATTCCGACTCTATTTTGTTGGAATCGAACAGAACCAAAGAGGAGCCAGATTCGGAGTCAGATTTTGAGATTTTTGCTCTAGGACCATACTGCTCTTCTATCCAGCATTACATGTTGGGCATATCTCCTAGTGTAATTATATTTTTTTCTTTTAAATGTTTTAAACATATTTAAATATTTTAAAATATATATATATACAAATATACTAATAGTAACTTATTTAAACATTTAAAAAAATACAGCATTCTAGCTATCAAATATTCAAATCCAAGAGGAAAACTAGCATTTTCCATAATAATATTATGGTTTTAGTTCATTGCACTACATACATGAAATTGCCAGTGTTGCTAGTGTCAAAATCTCGAAGTGATATCATACCATTACCAACCAACCCCTTGTTGTCATGCCTGATCCAAATTGTATTGATATGGTTGCACTATAAAAGGGCATCAAACCCAAGAGGCAGAGCCATGCAACCATTTGAATTGCCCTGCCCGTGCGTGCATGCAAGGTCTTGCACTAGTTATAATGGGCGAAGAGGTGGTGGTCTTTGGTGTTTGGGTAAGCCCTTACAGCCGCAGAGTAGAAACTGCTCTGAGATTGAAAGGAGTACCCTACAGATACATTGAAGAAGATTTAGGCAACAAGAGTCCTTTGCTTCTCAAATACAACCCCATCCATGAGAAAGTTCCCGTGCTTGTACACAATGGAAATCCTATTGCAGAGTCCCTTGTGATTCTTGAATACATTGATGAGACCTGGCCCCAGGGTTTTCCCATATTGCCCAAAGATCCTTACGAAAGAGCCACTGCACGTTTCTGGTCCAAGTTCATTGACGACAAGGTAAATCTATACATTCATACAGATATATATATATATATATATATATATATATATGTATGTATGTATGTATTATTACTCTCAAGGATACCAGCATCCTGTATTGTTTGAAAAACAGAAGTATTTTTGTCTTTTATAATAAATCATAAGGAATTTCAATTATAATATTGACTAATTTTTCTTAAATATAAATTCAGATAATATGACTTGATCCTTTTTTAGTCCTTACTGAGTGTTATTTTTCTCTTTTTTGCAGTGTATGCCTGCAATAACGCAAGCTTGCTGGGGTGAAGGAGAAGCGAGTGATAAGGCAGTGGAAGAAGCAAGTGAGCTTCTAATGTTTCTGGAGAATGAGCTGAAGGAAAAGAGGTTCTTTGGAGGAGAGAGGATTGGAATGGTAGACATAGCAGCTAATATCGTAGGCTTCTGGCTTGGAACCTTTGAAGAAGTTACTGGGGTAGAGTTGATGACGAGAGACAAATTTCCCAAACTGAGCAACTGGAGCATTGAATTTGTGAGAAGCAATGTTATCAAGGAAAATCTTCCTCCAAGAGAGGAAATGATTTCCTATTTACGAAAGAAAAGATCAGCCCGCTAATTACCAGAAAAATAAATAAACAAACTTTGGACCTAGCTGTAATGCCTCCAAAATTCCAAGTACGTACATGATCATGGCAATTAAATCCACTGCTTCAACTACTTATCTTGTTTTGGATCCGTCTGAAGGCCTTTGATCTTCTTTTCTTTTCTTTTTATTTTGTCCTTTAATTGTCGTTGTTAATTAGTCTTAAAGGCGCTTGATCAAAATGTGATCAGTTATTAAATTGATAAAGTAATACTATGTACAAATGATCTAGATGATCTAAAATGCATAAATCTCGTTCAGTTCTTTTAAAAAAATAGAACCTAACATGAAAAAATGAATTTTTTCAATGAGTTATACTTTTTTTCAAAAGCTCATACACCTATATCTGTTCAAATAATTTTCTAAATCAATAAGATCAGTTCACATATCATAGATGCATATATGCCACGTTGCCCTAAAAGTAAATGAAAAAAAAAAAAAAAAGTGTCCCCGATGATGAGGGCCACATGGCCGTTCAGATGGCCCGATGAGATACGGGATTATGTGAAAGGAATTAAAATAGACACATGAAGTGAGTTCTATTATATTTATTGAATATTTAATGTTATATAAAATATTCACAAGAGCTTTAAGCCACAATAAATGTTATAGAGCCTACTTTATATGCTTTTCTTTCTCCTACTTGAGAGCCTTAAGTTTAAACAAAAACTAAAATTTCGAACATAAATTTGAGAGATTTGTTTCCCTCTTGGAGACCTAGGATTAATGGGTCTCAAGTGGAGTGGAGACCATTTGGACCTCCTAACACATTTACATCTCACTACAAGAAATCAGACATTTTTCAACGCTCAAAATCATCGCAAATATTCTCAAAAATCGCTGCATTTGATCATTTTCGGCAATTTTGAAATCGCTGCATGTTCGACGAAATTAAAGTGCCACTTTTGATCAATTTCAGCAATAAACAAAAATTGTCACAAAAAATTACGATTTTCAGCGATTTTAGTCTGTCACAAATGTCCTAAAAATCGACGGAAATGACCTTCCCGTTTACCATTAAAATCACTAAGAAAAGTTATTTCCGATGATATGTATCGTCACAAAAGGTTAATAAATCGGCACAAATAACTCATTATTTTTTCCAGCAATTTTAAATTATTGTCATCATTATGTATTTCTAGCAGGTAAGTTTTGTTGAAAAAAAATATTGGCGGCAATATGAAATTGCCGCAAATATATTTCTGCGACAAAAAAATTATTTCCGGCGAATTTCACTCGTCGGAAAAGGTGTTTCAAAAAATTAAAAAAAAAATGCACAAAACAAAATACAGAAAAAAATATTATACACATCCAAGTTTTGCAGGTTTCACAATTTTACCTTACACTATGGATTGCACCAATATTCTTTTTACATACTCAAAAAAGATCTCAAGTATGAGCTACTAATATGACCAAAATTGGCATCGATTGTGTTTTACAATATACAATTTCTAAAAAACCAGAGAAAGCATTCTGCTTGATAGTTGTTCTCTCCAATACACACTATTTAGTATTTACCCTAATCCCCTTGTGTGATCTTGCTTTTTCAATTACTATGCTCTACAAAACCTATTGATCTAAACCTCTATAGCTAAGACCATTACATGCTAACTGCAACTGCATTATACAATATCAAAGACAAATTTTGTAAGAAGTCACGGGAAAGATAGTAATTGTATTGGGAATTCCATAAGTTGCAGGAGCTCTCACCCAAAGCCACTCTAGGGTTGTGAAATTCACCCTTAACAATCCCTATCAGGTATGTCATGCATCAAAAAGAAAAGTTTGCATTCCAAGAAAAATATGTCAAGTATAATAATAGCAAAGCAAAAATAGAATGACAAAGTACACCCTTCAACTCAGGAGAAAAAACAATAAATAAAATAAAAGTCTGTCAGGAAATGTATGCCAACACATGCATGAGAGAGAGAGAGAGACCTGATGGCCATTACCAGCAACCATGCAGGTTGTAGAAGATTCTTCGTCAGTGCCTCCTAAACATGAGCATCTTCCTCAACTTTCTCTATTTGAGTTTGTATATGAGCAAAATTCTTTATTCCGGCCATTAGTCTTATCCTGCAAAATCACAACTCCAAACTTCCAGTGAAACTATAAGGAAATGATAAAACTCAAAATTCTCAAAAGTCAGACTCCTTTTCTGCTTCATGTCATGTTTTATGGTCTCACCACAAACATTGCCTAGTACTTACACCGTACGTATATTTTAACTAAAGTCAGATACTTCATGTATGCATTTTATGGTTGCAACTTAAATAAAGAACTCACAATATTAGGCCATGCTTTTATCCAACCACCTTCAAATATAGTTTATATACACTCACATCAACCAGTATTCTTGCAACAAGTAATACACATTCATGTTACAAGTAAATTAGTAATGCAACCATGCCCTCTTAGGAGATAACAGAAAATGTTTGATACAATAATCACTACAAGAAAATACTGAAACAGAAGTTAATGTGGTTAAAGAAGTTAATCCACACAACAGATTTACTAAAACAGAGAGCAATGCTATTCTTATTTTTATATATATACACAACTTTGACAATTTCCATAACAATATATATATATATATATATATATATATATATATCTATATATATAGTTAGGTCAAATGTATTACTCACTGCCATTACAGCCGGTGAAGGAGGAGTTGGCCTAAAAACACATGTTGAACTTTAACAAATTAGAAGTATATTAAAACTTAAAAAATAAGCAAGCAAAAATTGCACCATAAGTGATAACACATCTGAATTCAATACAAAAAGTAGCTAGAAGTGAGAAATGTTCAAAATCAAACTATCAGTTTGAACTCATTTTTATTATCAAGTAAAAGCAAATCAAAATACTGCCCTACATGAAATCTAGTAATGACAGAGCTTCCTCCCAAAATGACTAAACTTCTCTAAAGTCACCAGTATGGCTTGGATTGTCACTTGACCTAACAAATGACACCAGTATGCAGTCCTTGTCTTTTCCCTAGACCAAAGGGCACGATGAGGAACAAATACATAAAGGGCTTGCACCATGAAACAGAATTCAAAATGAAATACATAAAGCTTCAATAGGATTATTCAGAGTCTTTTGATCTCTCTCCTCAAAAGCAGGTAAAACATCTGAGTTGTACTTAAAGATATGTAAGAAACCAAGCCAAATAACAAATAATTCATCAAAGGAAATGTTAACAAGAGTATAAATTATTGTATGCTTATTGACCTGTATCAATAAATATGACTGGATTTGTTGGATTCAAAACCTGCAATCATGAATCATCTAATACATCTATTAATTATTTTTTTGAGAAGTAATATGGAAATTTAATATCAGGAACTTTAAAACCACAGAAGCCCAAATCAATATTCCATAAAAACAGCATGAAAATTGAGAGAAAAAAGGACAATTAAAACTATGCTTTCGTGATTGTCACCTTCAATATCTGCGGGAGTCACTCCTGTAGGTCTCCAATGCACCAAATGGAACAAAATAGAAGAGGCACTCCTGCCAGTTGATAAATAGATCAGAAGCTACAAGATACATGACTCAAACTCAACACATCCAAGCTTGCATCATATCCAAGTACTAAAGGACGAAACATCTAAAACTTAAGTAGTTTACATGCCTTTTAAAGGTAGTTAAAAGGATTAGATCTATATTATTGGAATAGGAAATTGAAAACTACATGTCTCAGGAAATTGAAAACTATATGTTATTGTGACACAACCTATGCTGAACAATTATTAAGGCTATTAGTAGTTTAAAAGTAAAGTGATCTTCAATGGCCATCAAAAATAGTTTTGTTTGGTTATGTGAAAGAGAACCAAACATGAGAGATTGGCCTCTAATGCCAAGCAGACACTTCCAATGAAGCTCCTTTCACATGATTCCAAGTGTAAATCCCCAAATACTGTTGCATCCCAAGCTTATATTATCAAAGCCTAGCTGATGCTGCCTGTTGTTCTCCCCAACTCGATCTAGCTCATGGCCAACTAAAAAGTAGTACATTTTGACACTGCAACAGTATTCTCATCTGCTACATTATACTATAGCCAAAACATTTCCCTAGTTTAGCTTATAAAGCGATTGATCATCTATAGCATATATAACTCCTAGCCTCCTAAATCGATTGATAGATATATACATAGAAACCTATGCCATGCCTACCATCGCATTAAACAAGACCTATTGATAGATATATATAACAATACAACAGTTCCTTAGTCTTGTTGACAAGACCTGCAAGCACCTCTTTCACTTTGAATCATGCAAAAAAATAAACAAATAGATTGATAATAAAAAAAATAGAATACATAAATAGAAAGTTGTTATTGGTGCAGCAATGGAGAGATATCTCAAAAATCATACAATATCCCTTTGTTATAAGCTTTTGGATTTGTAACAGAGAAAAGTGAGTAAAAAATATAATATATATCTTTTTTTTATAGGGAATATAATATATATCCAAAAACCTAGCTAGGCTCTTTTTTCATGCATCTGGTTTGAAAAGGTCATAATGAGTACTTAATTGAAGTGCTATTCATAAAGGAAAAATGGATTGGATGTGTAACATGGCGATGGGGTTTCCCAGACACTAAGACTCTTTGCTTTACCTCTTGTACATGTTTGTTTTAAAGGGAATATTGACTGATTAAGAAAGATGATTAGCCATTCTTTGCCTGCCAAGATATGCCAAAAATTTTGAACGATTATTGATCATTTGGTGAGTAAGGAACCTAATTTCTTTATAATTAGCACCAAGAAAGGATGAGCTGCGGTCCATAGATATTATTAAAATCAAGCTGGAATAATAAAAACCAGTTTTTATTTATTTTTTTCTGTGATGATCAGAGACTGAGACAAGCTGACAGATAATACAAAACAAATGCAAAACAATTCAGTACTCAACACATTAAAGAAGATGCACGGGTAATTAATTGGCCACCTTATGCCAATCACTATCAATATTAGGAAGATCAACTTTAATAAAACACCAGTTATGAGAAGGAGAAAGGAACATTTTTTAATTAATTGGCACAACTTATATTGCATTCTTTTTCTTTTGCTCCATATTCAACACAAACTTTTTATAAACAGGTTGATCAGTACCATCACCTATCATTTTCTTCACCAACCTGCACTATATAATATGATCTCTATGGTCAATTAAAATATCACTATTCTAAGACCCCATTTCCAATTAGAATCAAGCTAAAAGAAACAGCTGTAAACATTTTATTTTGGGGGAAGGATAGGTAGGTTTTAGTCTAGATGGTATTAATATAATGAAATGGTTTTTATTTTTACACAAACAAATAAAACAAAAGAAACTATATATTTCTTAGAAACAAAAGACTACATAACATTGCTACATTAGTCCTAAAATAATTGCAAGAGTATTTTCGTACATGCATATATGATCATGCGGCACCAATACTTCTCCAACCCTAAGTTTATCCACCAAAACTAATTTCTTCTATAATAAGGTTAGACAAGTACTCTTAACGCATTACAACATATTAACATTTACCATACCTTAACACCGATCAAATTCCTCGTTCTTTTGACATAAAATTATTATAATTGTTAGTCATCAACAAGACGTATCACACTAGAGGAAAAAATTAGAGTATGCAAATCTCAAGCTACAGCCATACATCTTTCTTCCAAAATTTCAAGAGTACTCAAATATAAACAATAGCCATTTCCAAACTCAGTGCAAAAATAAAACTTAACATTAGAAGACAAAACATGTAATTTTCAATCTCAGTTCAAATACAAAACTTAATTACTCTGTGAAGGTCTTGGTGTATCAAATTTCTTGCTAGATGTGTATTGATGCCTTGTACACTATAACTGAGATCTCCTAACCAGATAGTAATTGAGTTTTTAGGGAACAATAAAGCGAATCACAAAGAACAATACAATTAATTTACTAAAACTTCATAAATATTGTTTGTGTATGACTCTCAAGTAGCATTGATCAAATGCTTAATAAATGTAGGATGCACACACTTTGTTTATCTATCTTCAAATCTATACCCTAAGATCAACTTGGAAAAACCCTAATTATTAATTTAAAATTCACATTCACCCATAGTCTATTATTATTCCAAAGCAAATAATTTAAGAACAAATTAAGCTGCTTACCAGAGAGATGGCATGAAATGAACACCATTCGGATTGCTAAAATAGGGAACTGTGAGGTGGCGTATGGAGGAGAGAAGAGAGAGAGAGAGAGAGAAACAGAGGGTGACAGAGGCGTTGGGGGTTTTGGGCTGCTGTTCACAGTGGCTGGTGGCTGAGCTTCCATCATCCATGGTTGAGACGAAGAGAAGCAGTGAGGGAGAAGAGGGAGATCTAGAGAAAGAGAGGGGTTCGAAAGGAAGGGAGAGGCGTCATAGGTTAGCTTGCCTATTTACTGTGCTTCGAGGAGGGAGGCAGCGTGTTTGTGGAAGCTAGAGGTGGCAACGTCTGCGAGGGGGAAAGAAATCAAAGAGAGAAAGGGAGACAGCGTTGGCAGGAAGATACCGAAAGAGACAGACGACAATTGAGGGCTTGAGAGACGGAAGGGAGGTAGTCTCCGGCGAGGTGAGGCGGTGGAGGTGGCATTGTCAACGGCGACGTCGCTGGCTTGCTGGGGGGTTCACGGTAGGGGAGGCGACGCAGGTGAGCAGGGGGAGGAGGAAAAAGAATAGATCAAGAGGAAATAAAGAACAAAAATGATACGTATCCGCCACTGTACAGCATCCGCCGAGCAAACACCTAACGTGTAAAGTGTTTTTTTTTTTTAAATCTATTCATCCTCTTACTATTCACATAACCTCCACATACCATACTTTTTTTATTTTTATTTTTTATTAAATATTTAATATATAAATAATGAATAAAAAAATTAAATTAGTTTAAAAAGAATAAACTCAAAAAAAATTTAAAAAAAAATATTAAAAAATATTAAAATTTAAAAAAATATGATGTATAGAGGTTGAGGAGGTTGTGTAGCATTCCTCTTTTTTTTTTTTCCTTCCCTCCTTCCTATCCAGAATCTCTCTCTTACGGACCAATTTTCTTTCAGCCCCGTCGCCCCATCCTCTCCCCCACCTCCGCATCACACATCCTCTTCCCAAGGCCCCGTCGCCCATCCTCTGCAAAGTTCCCCCGTCACTATCGACCCTCCCTCTGCCCAGCACCGGACCAGACGCCATCGAACACCGGTCCCTTATGTCAATTCTTCTCTTCAACTGAGTGCTTCATCCTTTCAATTCGTCTTCATCTCTTCATCCCTCTTCTCTTTGACTTCTTCATCTCCTCTTCTCAAATCCATCCCCTCCAGTCCTTTACATTTCCCCCAAAATGTACATCAGCGACCTGCAATAGAAAGAATCTAGCCACGAGTCTGCGAAAGGGATCTGCCGGTCACACAATAAGGTATTTATTCGTGTAAATAATCTTCTTCAAAAGGATTATATGAAAATTCTAGGGTTTGTGACAAATTCTAGGATTTTTTTTATTTTTTTTTCTGTAACTCTTGGGTTTAGGCATACATTTCGAAGTCTAATGTCTTTTTTCTCTTCATTTGGATGTGATTTTAAGGCTGCACACCAAACATTTGGAAGGTAGAACACGTCCCTGCATCCAAATCTGCATCTTGCCATGGTAAGAATCTTCTTCAAATTGGATTAGAGTTTTTATATTCTGGTATATAAAGCTAATTCTTCTACAACTCTTTTAATGATCAATGGATTTTTGGCTTCATTTTGATTATATATGTAAGAGCTTATGATTAGGATGACGTTGTTTCATGCCTTTCTTATCTGGTTTTCATGAATCTTGTTTTTTGTATAATGTATGTATATTTGAAAGCAAAGTAGTAGAGTAATGGGTTTTCATGTATCTGGTTTTCTGTATAATGTATGTATAATCTGGTTTTATTGAAGTAGTAGAGTAATGGGTTTTGGGGTTTTGCAACTATATAGTGCTTTACTGATTTTAAAGCACTTTCAAGATGATGATCCTAAGTATTGTGAAGTCATTATTCACTTTTAAAAAAAAAAGTTTTGTGAATTCATTATAATTGCTATCAATAAACCCCACTAAGGCTTCTAAAAATGGTTATAGACTTTATTGATGGAATGATTACTTCACCAAATGGATTTCATGCCTTTTAACTCAAAAACCAAAAAAGGTAGATTCTTCATTTGGTTATATGCCTTTTCAACACAAGAAATCAGATAACCAATCGAATCATATCTGATGGCACGTGCCAATCATAGATTTTTTAATTTTATAGTTGCCATCTTAGGCTAAGAACCTTGGTAATCGTTAGAGTATGGAGCTACTATAATTGTTCTAGTGCTTTAATTTTCCCATTGTTTTAATTCTCATAGAGTAAGAGATGTCATTCTCATTCTTTTAGTTGCAGTTTCCTTGCTACTATAATGTATATATTTTTTAATTCCAGGAATACACGTCAAAGAAAAAAGTAGATATACGTCCAGTGCTCCTCAAATTGTCCAAAAACAACCTTAACTGGTCTGCCAACAACAATCCTTGGATACAGCTTGCAAGAAATGGTTTTTCAAAGGAGAACTTAATAGGAGAAGTCAGATACGGACATGTGTATAAGGGTCAACATAAAGATGGACATCAAAGTTCATTGCAGCAAAGGGAAGATAAACTAAGAGAGCAAGAGAGAGAAATGCTTAGAAGGTTGAGCTCGAACAAAATTTGTGAAGGCTTGAGAATAGAAGTGCACGGATATTATTGCTTTTGTACTAGGTTGTATCCATTGTAATAGATTTTGTTTTGTTTGGATAAACTATAGGGCACATGTAAATAGGTGGATATTTTCTTTATTTTTCTTCTATGGATCAATTGTAAATGGTACTTCCCCTTGAATTGGGAAAAGCCTGATTAGTACTTGATCTGGCATCTTTTGTATAAGGGAAGAGGTACTGTGAAGGCTATGAAAAATCTAGTGTTTTTTGTCACTTTTCTGAATATGCTGGGCTATAAAGATTTTTTCTTAATCTGTTTTGATCACTTTTGAGCTTATATGTAACATTCTTGGTAACATTTTTTTCCCAATCTATTATACACAGGATGATAAGTGGAACAAAAATATACACCCTCTATATAGATTTTTCCCAATCTATTATACACAGGATGAAAACTGAACAAAAATCTGGACAAGCTATATAGATTTTTCCCCTAAACTCATGCATGTACAAAAACAAATTAGTTGAACTGACATTGAAGCATGATTGATTTCATATACAAGTTTTGTATGGTAAACTTTACAAAATGTGCTCCCAGTTCTTGATTTGGACACAAAACCTTGAATCACACCTGGACATATCCACAACACAGTATACACAACTAGACACAAACAGCTACACAATCTACAATGTTTATTTACACAAGCTGCCAATATTTATGTCCACAAACAGCTACACCTTGCCTTGACAAAGCCAGGGTAGACACAATTGATGCAGGAATTTGGATTTTTTTTACCAGGATTCTTATGTAGGCATCCAGTGTAAAATCTCATTGCAGCTTTTTTCCTCTTAATTTGCACTTATTCCTCTTTGAACTTTGCTGCAAAACGATCCTAAATCGAAGAATTAGGGTGGCGAAACTTGAAGTCTGCAGCTCGTTTTCAGAATGACTGATACAATTTGTATCCCACGGCATCTAATATCTGCAATAAAAGTATCTGCAATAAAAAAAATGGCCATGAATTTTTAAATAAGGAAACTAGACATGTCTGCTCCTCCAAATAACAACAAAAAACAACTTTGAAAAAAAATAATTTCTTAATAATTCAGGACCTATAAACTCCACCACTTTACCATGCAATAGGTGATGTTTAATTGAGAAACAGTGCATGACAATAAACAAAAACATCATATAGAAGTAAATTATTGCAGATGGTTAGGACAGATGGGTGACATTCTTTTTTTTTTTTTTTATGTTGGGAACCTCTCCAAGGCAAGGCCCTTCGGACCGTGACATGCTATTGACAGCCACGTGTGAACAAGGAGATGATTTTAAAAGCATCAACTCACACAAAATATTTTTCGGATAAGCAAACACATAAATTTCAAAATAACACCATAGGAACACAAATGCTGTATATAAAGAAACGAAATATAGAAAAGTGTATAATCAAGAAAATCGACCAAATTGAAAGAAATCTAGCACAAAGACATGCCAATCACGATATCTCCCAAAAACACAAAAACAAACCATATATCTCAAAACAATCACAAAAATAGCCACCATCATAACTTCATAAGCTTCTTGACAAATTTACAGATCCTCCGTATTCACCAAGTGTCTAAAACAGAGTGGAAACAACAAGACAGGAGTACCAGGTATTCCCTATACCATCCACCTCCACTCTCCAGCATCTCACTCTAGGTAGAAAAAAAGCTAGAGAACACAGTAAAGTACCTAAAAAGGAGATGATGCAAATTTAAAAATTCAATTTGAAATTGTTTATATACCTTATTACCACTTTGCTCAAAATTCTTTCCTTCCACGTTCAAAAGGAGATGGAGTAGATTTGAAATAACTTAATATGGGCCTGCAGCAAATAACCAACACAGATCTTTACCAATATATATCTCAAGCTTATAAGCATGACAACAGAGTACTGAAGCTGAAACCAAAAGACCCTTTGAAGCACATCCAATAGCATTCATAAATGAAGGGAAGATGTTTTCTGAATGGGAAGATGTAATATGAGTGCAACCATAGGAAAATCATAAAGTTCAGAAATTATGTAGCTTAACTAATGCATAAATAACATATGACCCCACATTATCATGTACATTATACAACCTATAGAATATAAAATTCCTAAAAAAAAATTCAAGGACCCATCAAGATGGCCATAAAGGGGAAGGGAAAAATCATCTCAGTCCAACGATTAAGTATTCGCAAACAAGGAGGGGAAAAAAAAAGCCAATGATTAAAAGAATTGGTAATAAATGACAGAGAAAAAAAATGTATAACCACGCATGAGCCGCCTGCTTACCCCAATAAAAAAGGACACAAACCAAGGGCACGACAAGCCGCCAAACAAGCAAGCTCGTGAAGATCCAACCCCTCCCAGATTGTAGTGCTCGATTATGCCAGCAACTTCATTCAAAACTTTGTCTTCTTCAGCCTCCACTAATGTATTATTCACATTGGGCCTTAAATTCGAAACCATCCAAAGCAATGCCACAGCTTTATCCACAATCTTTCCGGCGATGGGCCAAAAGCACCCCTAAGAGGAATTGTATAGTTTGGATGCAGAAAAACCTCTTCCAGCACATTGACAACTTCCTCTTCAGTCAACATATGTCCCTGTCCAAACCCAAATGCAAAAAACCCACCGAAATTGATATGTTCAATTAGTTCTCTATTAGTTTCTCTGAAACAAAAGGCATATATGAACAAAACCTTCTATTTCCAAATTTCAAGATTCTCTAATTTGCAGCAACAACAACAAAAGTAAATTTACGTACTTAAACCCCAACTTAGTTATATGCAACACTTAATCCAAACCAAATCCGAGTCTTTCATCGTCTTATTTAGTTACCAAACACTGCTTGAGGAATCAAAAGTAAAATATTGCAAGAGTTCCAATTTTTTAAATTTGATTTTCTCAGAAACCAAACAAAGACAATACCTTTTTTACGACAAAATCAAATTGCGGAAAAGATGAAGCTTTGGGCACCGAGAAATAAATCTTTCCAGTGAGGATCGAAGATTGAAACTCCCATCCATGGTCATCTCCTATACTGTCACGCTCGTTCCCGGGGAGGGAGAGAAAGGGAGACAGAACCCTGATACGTACCAGTGTGGAGAGCGGTGAAGGAAGCGAGGGACGGAGGTGCTGCCCAACGGAGAGGACAAAGCGGCGTGGGTGAGAGAAAGATAGAGAGGGGGGAAACTTTACAACTACCGGGCGCCGAACGGAGAGGAGCGTATGACAAGAAAAGGTTTTGGGGGGTGGCAGACGGATGAGCGTCGAGAGGTGGCACTGTACAAAGAGACGCCGTCGTGAGGTGGCGCTAGGAAGAGGACGCCGACGCTGGTCCTAGCGAGGAGGATGGGCGCGGGATATGATTCAAAAATGAATGGCTTTCAGAAATGTAAAACCCGCCCACGATGCAAAACGTGCGTTTTGCTTGAATAAAAGCCACGTCAGGTGTGTAACGGATGATGAGCTACAATTGCTGATGCCTAGTATTACTCAATAAAGAATGAGAGCTGCTACGGATAAGCCATTATTCACGGCTAGTTCATAGCACACCCTATGTGTCAACCTTTTTTTTTTTTCTTGTAAGGAACTCTTTTCTCTCACCCGTTTCCCCTTCTCTGCCCATTTCTCTCCTCACTCGGGTCCCTGTTGCAGTCCAGATCCATCATCGCCGCCGCCGATTCGTCCTCCCACCACCAGCGAGCCCGTCCTCCTCCCCCAGCCCAAGGCCCATAGCTCTTCCGCATGCACGATCGTCGCCCCACCCCACGCACCCACGTCGCGGCTTACATTCGCCGCCACCACCATAGATTCGGCCTCCCACCGCAACCACCGAGCCCGTTGCTCCACACGCCCGTTTCTCTCTCCCTCACATGCCCTCTCCATCTCCCTCACAGCCAAATCTCGACATCTCACACCGGCTGCCGCTATCTCAACAGTCGACAGCACCTTGACAGTCACCGCCACCTCGACAGTCGACACCCGAGGATGGGCGACGGGCGAGAGGCCTTAGGAGAGGGGGGGAGGCCGGAGGAGTGATCTGGCATCACTCATCTTTGTATTTTCAGTCTTTGTTATTATTTTTATGGGATATTTGTATTATTGTTTTTTTAAAACGCTTTTGCTTTTGAGAATTTGTATTAAACAATTCTGGTATTTAGTTGACTTATTTATATTATCCGTTATATTTTTGTTGTGCACTTTTTGCGTATTGCACACACTTGAGCACTTATCGTTGGGATGTGTGACCCGCATTGTCATCATCCCGACGTCACGATTCTCGTGTTTCCGTACGTGGGAGTCGGGGCGTCACAATCTACATGTCGAGCGTCTTTTTAACACAAAAATTAAAATGGTTCAAACTGATTGGGGTGGTGAATTCTAAAGCCTTCATAATTTTTTTACTACACTTGGGATTCACCATCGCATTACTTGCTCTCATACTCATCAACAAAACGGCTGTTGAACGACGTCATCGGCACATTGTAGAAACTGGTCTTGCTCTCTCTCATGTGTCAGTACCATACAAATATTGGGACTCAGCCTTCCAAATGGTTTGCTACCTTATAAATCATTTGCCCACTCCCATCTTGTCCCACATATCTCCGTTGGAACAATTGTTTTAACAAAAACCAAATTACTCGTTTCTACGTGTCTTCTGGTGAGTGTTGGCCCTATATTCGACCCTATAATCTTCACAAAATGCAATTTCGTTCTCAACGTTGCATCTTTCTTGGATATAGCTCTCATCACCGTGGGTACAAATGTCTTGAACCCAAATCTGGCCGAGTGTTCCTCTCCCGACATGTCATATTTAATGAGGTAACTTTTCCTTTTAGAGAAACCATACACGAGTCTATCATTGTTCCAGATTGTCCAATCCCTTTACCATCCACACTACAAGTGTCTAACTCCTCTCCCCATGTGTCACAACTAGTCGAAACACCCTCTCCACCTCCACCCGACCCTCCTAGCTCATCCTCACATGTCTCAAGTGAACCTTCACATACGGCTACCTCACCAACACTTTCAACGCCGGAGTCAGTCCAGCCTAACACAGAAATCAATCCTCCATTGCGTTCTCATCCAATGCAAACTCGACTCCAGAATAACGTTGAAAAACCCAAGCAATATCATGATGATTGTGTGCGCTATCCTATGCCGAGAGCGTTAATGGTTACTAGTGACTTATCTCTGGTTGAACCAACCTCCTTCACTCATGCTTCTAAACATATGGAGTGGCGGCAGGCCATGAATATCGAGTTCAATGCATTGCTTAAAAATGGCACTTGGTCACTTGTTAAACCACATAACAACATGAATGTGGACGACATATTAATCACCGACTCTTCTCCACTTGCGGTGTCCTCGGTCATTCGGTCTCTTTGCATGGAATTTGCTCTCAAAGATCTTGGAGATCTTCATTATTTTCTTGGTGTTGAGGCTCATCGTGTACCCAAAGGTCTCTAACTCTCTCAGCACAGATATATTATAAATCTCTTGCACCATACAAACATGACTCATGCTAAACCAGTTGCTTCTCCAATGTCCACTACTCATAATCTAACCATATTTGCTGGGATGTCTTTGAAGATGAAACACTCTACCAAAGCATAGTTGGAGCACTTCATTATCTATCATTAACAAGAGCCGACATTTCATTTGCCGTCAATCGAGTCTGTCAATTTATGCATCGACCAACGATAGTTCATTGGACAGCAGTAAAACGTATATTGCATTATCTGAAACACACAATCAATCATTGCATCCTTATCCGACCAAGTCATACCTCACAGCTTATAGCCTATTCCAATGCGGATTGGGCAGGTTCCCCTGAAGATCGGAGATCAACCAAAGGCTATTGCATCTTTTTTGGTCATAATATTGTGACTTGGAGTTCCAAGAAACAAACCACGGTGGCACGATCTAGTACAAAAGCCAAGTATCGAGCCATTGCAAATATTACAGCTGAGCTCATATGGTTACAATCTCTTTGCCATGAGCTTGGCATCTTTCAGCCCTATGCTCCTATTCTCTGGTGTGATAATATCAGCTCCACCTATTTTATAGCTAATCCGATTTTTCATGCCCGTACTAAGCATATAGAGCTGGACTATCATTTTGTACGTGACCAGGTGTCAAAGAAGTTGTTGGATGTCCGATTCATCTCCAGGAAGAATCAAGTGGCAAATGTGTTGACAAAGCCTCTACCTTTACCGCAGTTTACTTTACTCAAAGACAAGCTTCACATGGCTGCTACCCCTCTTTGCTTGAGGGGGCATGTAAGTGATAATGCTTCAGACCAAGTCAAAAACAAAGATAAACATAAATTCGAGAAGATCACTCCTAGAGATATACAATATGTAAATTCAAATATTGAGAGAGATATGGATAAGTGAGGATCATTCGGTTGTTATCTTGTAATCAACTATACTATTTATAAATATAAGGCAAGACGCCTCCATACCATTACTGGAGAGCAAAACATTCATCCTAAAATATCTTATCTTTAATTATTGTTTTAAGATGAAAGTATCTTGATATCCGTTACCTTGCTTTTCTTGGGGTGAGATCATCAATGACCTTTGTATATGAAAGGTAACAAGAACAAGGAAACCCTAGAAATGAATGAAGACGATTTCGTATATTCGTGAGAGTCTGGAAGCCAGCGGCTTAAATATGTCCACTGTACAAGTATTTATACAAGTGAAATATGCTAACCTAGTTACAAGTAAAAAGACTAAAATACCCTAAACAAATGAGAAAGACTAAAATACCCTAAATAACACAGAATATTAAGTTACATAAACATATATGTACAAAAGGATTCATTTACAATAAATATAAATACTTTACAATTTAATACCACTTTCAAGATGGAGAGTATATGGAATGAAGTCCCATCTTGGAAACCAGAAGCTGAAATTGGTGAGAACCCAAGGCTTTGGTTAATGCATCGGCTAGTTGATGTTGAGATTGAATATGAAATGTTTTAATGATGCCAGCTTGGAGTTTGTCTCGAATAAAATGGCAGTCAAGCTCAATATGCTTTGTACGCTCGTGAAAGATGGGATTAGCGGCAATGTGGAGGGCAGCTTGACTGTCACAAAAAAGATGAGCACTATTAGTATGGCATATATTAAGATCAGATAAAAGGGATAAGAGCCAAACTATTTCACAAGTGGTGGATGCCATAGCCCTAGGTTAGCAAGAGCAGGAAACAGTCTGCTGTTTCTTAGTTTTCCAAGAAACCAAAGAGTCACCAAGTAAAACACAAAAACCAGTAGTTGATCTCCTGCTATCCAGACAAGAGGCCCAATCAGAATCTGCAAAAGCCTTGAGAGTTAGAGTATTGTGAGCTGGAAAGAAAAGACTAAGAGAAGGATGGTTTTTAATATATTGTAAAATCATGTGGGCTGCAGCCAAATGAGGAAGTCTAGGACAATCCATAAACTGACTAAGCCTCTAAAAGAGTAAGATAAATCTGATCTTGTAAGAGTAAGGTAGAGAAGTCTACCAATCAATCGTCGAAAAACTGTAGGATCAGGCAACAAGGGACTATCATGTTTATTTAGTTTTAAATTTTGCTCCATAAGAAAAGAAACTGGTTTACAAGCTAAAAAACCAGCATCTTGTAAGATTTCTAGAGCATATTTTCGATGACATAATGAGATGCCACTAGGTGATCTGGCCACCTCTAAGCCCAAAAAAAACTTAAGGGGCCCAAGATCCTTCAGCTTAAATTTTTCATCAAGTAAATTCTTTAAGGAATTCACAGATTCCATATCATTACTGGCTATCAAAATATCATCAACATAAACCAATAGAGCAATAAAAGAGGGACCATCAGATTTAGTAAACAGGAAATAATCAGATCTGGACTGCACAAATCCCAACTCAATAAAGAGTATTAGAGAACTTAGAAAACCATTGCCGAGAAGCCTGTTTTAGGCCATAAAGGGACTTATTCATTTTGCATACTTGGGACCCCCCTTTAGTATGAAAACTAAGGGGTAATTTCATGTATACCTATTCGAAAAGATCACCATGTAAAAAGGCATTATTGACATCAAGTTGAACAAGATGCCAATTTTTTACAGCAGCAACAGCCAACAAAATTCTTACCGTGGTCATTTTGGCAACAGGAGAGAAGGTTTCATAATAATCGAAACCTTCTTTTTGTGTATAACCTTTTGCAACCAATTTCGCTTTATACCTTTCCACAGAACCATCAGAACGATATTTTATTTTATAAACCCACTTACAACCAATTGGTTGTTTATCAGGAGGTAAACGGACAATAGTCCAGGTGTTATTCAGTTTTAAAGTAGCAATTTTAGCAGTCATGGCATCTCTCCAATGGGAGTGCCTGACTGCTTGATGATAAAATTTAGATTCAATGTCAGCAGAGATAGCAAGAGCAAAATATTTATGATTAGAGGATAAGTGCTTGTATGAAACAAAATTTGAAATGTCATATTTTATAGGAGAGGAGATAGGACCTGGTATATGAACTGATTTAGAGTGTGTAGTGGAGGAATTACAATAAAAATTCTGTAAGTAACCAGGGGCACCTTGTATTCTGGTAGACCTTCTTGGAGGTGAGGGTGAAGTGTGAGGGGAGAAACATCATTAGTAGATAAAAATTGAGGAGAAGAGGTAGTATTATTAGGGAAAAAAACTTCATTTAGTGTTGTTGAATTAAGCATATCAAAAGTGGATGATTAAGAGGGAATGGGAAGAGGAAGAGATAGAGAAGGAGAAGACAAGCCAGTTTTAAAGGATTGAAAAGGAAAAATATGTTCATGAAAAATAACATTCCGTGAAATAAAAGATTGATTGGTTTTAAGGTCATATAATTTGTACCCTTTGATACCAAAGGGATAACCAAGAAAAATACATAGTCTAGCTCTCGGATCAAACTTTGTTCTTGCCCTTTGCAATGTAGATGCAAAACGCAAGCAACCAAAAACCCTTAAATGATCATATGAAGGAGAGGAGTGACACAAAAGTTCTATAGGTGATTTATTTTGAGTATTAGGAGAAGGTAATCTGTTAATTAAGTAAGTGGCCGTTAAAACAGCATCTCCCTAAAAACTTAGAGGCAAATGAGATTGGAATAATAGGGCCCGAGCAACATTAAGAATATGTTGGTGTTTCCTTTCCACAACTAAGTTTTGTTGTGGAGTTTCAACACAACTATGTTGGTGGATGACACTTTAGAAACAAGATAGGAAGATAAAAAAAAATTAGTACCATGATCAGTGCGAATCTTTTTTATCTTGGTACTATACTGAGTTTTAATCATTTTGAAAAAATTTTGAATTAGAGAAGAAACTTCAGATTTATTTTTAAAAAGATAAACCCAAGTAGCTCTAGTACAATCATCAACAATGGTTAAAAAAAATTTATAACCTTCAAGAGTGGGGACTGAAAAAGGGCCCCAAACATCACAATGTATAAGATTAAAAGGTAAAGAGAAAATGTGATTAGAATTGGGAAAATGTAACTTTCGTTGTTTAGCTAAAGAGCAGACGGTCATTAGAAAAGGTCAAATTAGGTACAATAGTATGCAAAAAAGACATTCTTGAAGTAGATGGATGGCCTAACCGACTGTGCCATAGGTAAAACAAAGAGTAATTTGATGAACTGAAGTAAGCAGAGGATAACAAAGTACTAGTCTCATTACAATTTGTATTGGCAACAGATAAGGGAATTGGAAAGGAAGCAGGGAGCTCTGGTTGGTGCAAAACATAAAGACCTTTATGTTGCCTACCCATACCAATCAACCTCGAGGTGGTCAGGTCCTGAATAAGGCAATAGTCAGAGGAAAAAAAAAACAAGAAATGTGAGATTGAGTGAGTTTACTAACTGAAAGTAATTTAAAATGAAAATTTGGTACACAAAGAACATCTTTAAGGATAAGATGTTCATTAAGATTAATGGTGCCAATATGTGTGACAATAACATTGTGCCCATTAGGTAAGTTGACAGATGTATTGTGAATTGGAGTAAATGATGTAAAAAAACTAGTAGAGGGGACCATATGATCGGTAGCCCCTGTATCAATTATCCAATGAGATTTATTTAAATCAACAGAAGCAATATTAAAGAATTGAAAAGCATAATGTGTAGAGGAAACCATACCAGATAGAGAATGCTAGGAGGCGATAGTATTGACCACATGACTGAAATCATCAGGCTTTGGTTGAGGATTGGGAGTGATCATAGACAGTAATTGCTTATATTGGGCCTCAGTGAAGGAGAATGGGGAGGTTGCTGTATGGTTGTCATTGAGAGCAACAGTATTGGCCATGGACTGCTGTCGTGGCTTTGGCTTGTAACCCGAAGGGAAGCCATGTAGTTTATAGCATTTATCAATAACGTGGCCAGTTATGCCACAATATTTGCATACTGGCCTTTCTTTTTATGTAAAAATATTCGCAGGTCACGATGAGTCAGAATTAGCAACAAAAACATGAGCATCAATAAGGGAAGGAGGAACAGAAATTTCTCTCTGTTGCTCTTCCTAAAGAATTAAAGAAAAAACTTTATTGAGAGGCGGTAAAGGCTCGATTAACAAGATCTGAGCCCTAGCCAAAGAGAAAGAATCATTTAGTCCCATGAGGAACTGTAAAATCATTTCCTGTTGAACATAGGAATTCAACAAAGTTACAGCACCACAAGAACACAAGGGAAATGGTTTGTAATTAACCAATTCATCCCAAAGAGCCTTCAGTCGAGTAAAATAGGCACTAACAGTGAGTTGCCCTTGAGAAAATGTAGAAATTGATTTTTGGATCTGAAAGATCCGAGGGCCATTTTTTTTAGAGAACCGCTCCTTGAGATCGGTCCAAATATCAAAAGCAGTGGTAACATATAACACGCTAGCAGCGATTTCAGGAGAAACAGAGTTGAGCAACCACGAAATCACCATATTATTACATCTTAACCATAAAGATAAAAGAGAAGCCGAGGGGGCTGGTTTAGTAATCGTACCGTCCACGAACCCTAATTTGTTTTTGGCAGAAAGAGCCATGGTCATCGAGCGAGACTAATTGTGGTAGTTGTCGCCGATGAGGACTTGCGTGACCAGAACAACCCCAGGGTTATCGCTAGGGTGAAGAAAGAACGGACTCGCAGCATTGGGAGGAGAAGAAGAGGGAAGAGGGGGTGGATCGGGAGGCACCATAAGAGAAAAGAAACTCAAGAATCTTCTGATACCATAACAAGAACAAGGAAACCCTAGAAATGAATGAAGACGATTTCGTATATTCGTGAGAGTCTAGAAGCCAGCGGCTTAAATATGTCCACTGTAAAAGTATTTATACAAGTGAAATATGCTAACCTAATTACAAGTAAAAAGACTAAAATACCCTAAACAAATGAGAAAGACTAAAATATCCTAAATAACACAGAATATTAAGTTGCATAAACATATATGTATAAAAGGATTAATTTACAATAAATATAAATACTTTACAATTTAATAAAGGTTGACTGGTGCGTATTATAAGCATATGATTTAGTCCTTCGACATCAGGCAAATCGGATTCTATTATATTCCTGCTCATGACGTGATCTATTACCTCACCTTTTTTTCTTTTTGGTGAGGAGATCATCATCAATGACCTATAGTTTCAAAAGTTCTACTGATCATTCAAGGATATAATTTGTCAAAGACGTCCAGTACCGTTTTGGAATTTTAAATACAAAACCAGTACGCCGCCTGCTTCATTACAATAAGACAGAGAATTAAACAATAATACTAAACAAGAAAAAAAAAACTCCATGTCATAATATAAAAATTAAAAATTAACCAGAGAAGGAAAGAAATTAAGCTCCGTATCTGAAAACAAATAATATCTCAACAAGATCTCTTAAATCGTTGCTCTATAAAAAGGGCATCGATCTGCCCCCAAGAGGTAGAGCCTTGCATTTGAATTGCATGCAGTGCTACAACCTTTGTTAATTATTACAAGACCTGCACGTACGTACCATCGAGTTATACCATACATAAGATAATGGCAGAAGATCATGAGGTGGTGGTATTTGGTGCTTGGGCAAGCCCTTATAGTCGCAGGATAGAGGCTGCTCTTAAACTGAAAGGAGTGCCCTACAAATACATTGACGAAGATTTAGGCAAAAAGAGTCCTTCGCTTCTCAAATACAACCCCATCCACAAGAAGATTCCCATCCTCGTACACAATGGAAAGCCTATCGCGGAGTCCCTTGTTATTCTTGAATACATTGATGAAACTTGGCAGGAGGGCTATCCCTTACTCATGCCCAAAGATCCTTATCAGAGATCCCTTGCACGTTTCTGGGCCAAGTTCATTGACGACAAGGTACGTAATAATATTACTCTAATTATATAGCTTCATTATTAATTTTCATGGCAGTTTGAGTCCGTCCCAGCTCAAATTATCTATCTTCATCTTATAAAAACAAGTCATACAACTAACTGAAGAAGTGAAATGAAGAAAAAGTACTGTAGATCATAACAAAACTTGCGTTTTTCTTTTTTGTTTTTTCAGTGCAGGCCTGCGATACTGAAAGCTTGCTGGGGCGAAGAGCAAGAGCGTGAGAAGGCTGGGGAAGAAGTAGCAGAACTACTAAAATTACTGGAGAAGGAGCTCAAGGAGAAGAGATTCTTTGGAGGAGAGAATATAGGAATGGTAGACATTGCTGCAAACATCATAAGCTTCTCGCTTGGAGCTTATGAAGAAGCTTCTGGGGTAAAGTTGATGACAAGAGAGAAATTTCCTAAACTCTGCAACTGGAGGGATGAGTGTATGAGCAACAGTGCTGTTATCAAGGAAAATGCACCTCCCAGAGAGGAACTCATTTCCTTTCTACGAAATTACTTTCTTAATAATAAAATAAATATATAAGGCTTCCCGGCCAATAAATCGATGAATATTAATTATAGACGTACGTCTAGTGCATAATAATTAATAATCCTGCACCAATGTAATAAATAGGCTTGATTTCTCTTGTGATCAAGTCTGTAATTTCAATATTTTAATTTGTTTATCATAAGTGTTGGATTTTGTTTAATTAATTTGGAATCGTTCGTATAAATAAATGCCTTGACTGTTCTTAATTAATTTGCAGCAAGCAACGTCGCGGAATGATCCTCCAACTTATGACTTCTTTTTCTATAATAAAACAGCTAAAATATTGAACCCAAAATTTCCAATGATTCCAATTGACATCAATGATCACAATATTCTTCAACATCGCCCACCATGGATGCGGTTTTGGATGATATTAGATCATCTAGAACATCTAGATGTTTTAAATAAAAATTAAAAATTGAATAAAATATTATTAAAATATTATTTTTTAATATTATTATTATTTTTAAATTTAAAAAAAAAAGAAATTACTTATTATATTTTGTATAAAAATTTAAAAAATTATAATGATAAGATGAGATAAGATAAAAGTAATTTTACTATTCAAACGGGCCACAGTCTTGAATTAAAATTTTGGCTTCTTTTACTTTTAGTTTAAGAACTTTTAGGTTTTAATGTTTTAAATTTTTAGTTTTCTTTTTATATTTGGTTTTTTTTACTTTTTTTTTTCTTCTTCTTCTTCTTCTTTTAATTTTTAATAGATTTAATTTTTAACACTTTTTCATAGTATTTTTAAGTTTTATAATTTTTAACACAAGCGACGCACATGTGTCCTATCAAAGACACATGATGTTAAGCCCTTTGATATATGGTGCTGATATGGCATCTTTAATATTGATTCATTAACAAATTTTTTACCATAGATCTATTTGATCTTGAATCATATGGAGTGAAAAACTGATTAGAAGATACATAAACCGATTTGCTTTGAGACAAATTACATTTTCCAAATTTATATTTAATCGTCACTTTAAATGGCCATGGAAGACGCTAAGGTCTCTGCTTTTTTAAGATGAGTTTGTATTGATTAAAATTTTACGTAGTCTTCTGTTTTTTTTTTTTTTTTTATGGAAATAGTCACATTTCATTAATGATTCGAAGTTACAAATGTTGACTGATCAGTACATGGAAAATCCAAACACCTTAAGCCAATCTAACGCAGCAGCTCTGAAGTTTCCCTACACACAAATTACTTTGTAGTGGATATTGTCTTAACTTCTAAAACTTTCTCAAGATAGAGAAAGCGTTCTGTAAACCAGAACTAGCAGGTCTGCTCAATCATCCCAAGAAGGATGAGTTAGGAACACAGCTATGGATATTAAATCCAATAGCCTATTCCTACTACAATAAAAACTAAATTAAACTGAAAAATTACAACTAAAAACAACAACAACAAATAGACCACAAGCACTGGTGAGACTCCGGATGACACGCCTACCGCAAGCATCAGCATCACGAGCCCAGACTGAGCGAGTACCCAGCAAAAGCACGGACCACAACAGCCCAGTCGTGCGATGACTAGACATAACATCGCTCACCACTCTCGAACAGCTCTTACCCCAGATTACGTCCAATCCAAAAGCCCACACCTCACTCGGGTCAACAAAACAACAGCAACCCAAAGAAACTAAACAAAATCAAATACTAGAAAAAAGAACACAGAAACGGAAAAGCCAAGATCAAAACACGGGTGAACAGTGCACTAGATTCGGCTATAATGTGTGCGGATACTGTTCACACTGGGAGGAAAACCGTCGAGCAGACTTTGAAGTCCCGGAGTCAGAGGTCCCTCCGAAGCCGAGCGTGACATCGGCAACAGCCTCCTAGGTGGTGCGTGATGGCCACGCGCCATCTGGATCCGGAACTTTGTCCCACGCGTGCGGGCTATGCGCCACTCCAATGGACACCGGATTTGGTAGACTTGGAGATCGGCGGCTGGGCGTCCTGTCGGTGAGGCGCGTGTTAACGGTCGACGGCCTGAACGACTCGAACGACGATCCTCCCTTATTTGGCTTGACAAATACAAAAACCAAAGAACAAAGATCAAAAACGAAAGTAAACTAGACACAGGAGAGGGGGGAGGAGCCGAAGCTCCTTCCCCCTCACGTTAGGTCTGGTTTTTGTGAAGTTTTAGGGAGATGGGCGAGGATTTCACTCAGGGGGTCGCTAGGTTCTTTTTTAGAAACGAAGAAAGGGATCTTCCCCACGAGGTTGAATGTATAAGACAATTTATTTCTGGACTTCTGTAGTCTTCTGTTTTATAAGAAAGACTACATGTACAAAAATAATTTATAAATTAATATGATTTTATATGATACATTAGATTTAATTTGCAATAAGAATAATATTATATACAGTTCCAATATATAAAAACCTCATGCATTCTTTTTGAAAAAAAGAAAATATTTTAAATACATAAGGATTACACAAAAATAAACCTACAAACTGATGTTACTTGCATGATATTATACGTCAAATTATAAAATTACTTTTATTATAAAGTAGATCTAACGAATTTTATAAAATTACATCAATTTATAAATTTATTTTATATAATCATTTTATATCTGTAATAATTATCTTCCAAAAAAGCAAGACCTATCATTAAAAAAAATTAATTTTTAGTTATTTAGTTATTAATTTTTAGTTATCAATCGGGCATTACTTGGCAAATGGTTGTGGAGATATTATAATGAACCGGATGCTATGTGGAGAGGGGTGATTGGGTGCAAATATGGTGATATATGGGGGGATGGTGTACTAAAGAAGTTAGAGGAATGGATGGAGTGGGGTTGTGGAAGCATATTAGAAAAGGATGGATGGTCTTTCTTCGCCACACTCGTCTTGTGTTGGGCAATGGAACCAGAATTAAATTTTGGAAAGATACTTGGTGTGGTGATAATGCTTTGCAAGTTGTATTTCCTTCATTATTCCAAATTGCCAGTGTCAAAGAGGCCTCTATAGTGGAGGTTATGGGCATAGTGGGTGAGCAACTTAACTGGAACATCAGTTTTAGTAGGGCTGCGCAAGACTGGGAATTGAACAATTTTACGGATTTCTATAGCCTTTTGTACTCAGTAAAGCCTAGTAACACTCAGGAAGATGGATTGTGGTGGGTACCTGCTGGGAAAGATGTTTTTTCAGTTCACTCTTTTTATAAGGCCCTTACACAAGAGCCCCATATTCGGTTCCCCTGGAAGAAGATATGGAGACACAAAGCGCCCCTTAAAGTAACTTTCTTTGTGTGGACAGCATCCTTAGGCAAGATTCTCACAACTGATAACTTGAGGAAGAGGCGGATTATTATAGCAGATTGGTGTTGTATGTGTAAGGGAGGGGGCGAGTCAGTGGATCATCTCTTATTACATTGTGACATAGCACGGGCTCTATGGGATGGGGTTTTGGGTAGAGTAGAGTTGGGCTGGGTCATGCCAGAAACTGTGGTGGCAGCTTTGGCCAGCTAGCCAAGTATTGGTGGGGTACATCAAATTTCAGCAGTTTGGAAGATGATTCCAATGTGCATCTTGTGGTGTCTATGGAAGGAACGTAATGAGCGCACGTTTGAGGAAAAGGAGAGATCGATAGAGGAACTTATTGCTTTATTTTATAGCACTTTATGTACTTGGTCCACTGCTGTTGATTTTAATGGCATGGCCTTTCATGATTTCCTTGTTTCTATCGCACCCTCCTAGTCAGGAATGTCTTTTTTTCTCTTTTTCTTCTGTATATACTGGGCTAGGCCTATTCTTTGGAGTAATATAATTTATTTTACTTATCAAAAAAAAAAAAAAAAAGTTATTTAAGTTGCGTAGCTGTTCTATTCTTGTCATTTTGGTATTAACATATTGGACAAAATTAGACGAAGATTAGAGAGGTTGGGGGAGGGGAAGGGAAATCTACATCTAGCGACGAAACGTAGCAGGACAAACATTGACTTAAACGACGACGGAGCCGGACAAACATTGCCGGTTGTTTGTGGTGCCGTACGTCGCCTCCCATTCCAAGACGTCGACGTCTTGATCACCTCACCATCAAAAGCAATTCTGTCCTATAATTCTTTTTTTTTCTCGAGACAGGTATTTCTATGTCCGTTGATTCCCTTTCAATTCAATTCGATCCCCATCCTCTTTCATTCAAGACTCAAGTTCGTGTAAATCTCATATGCTCTACTCATTCAAGAGCCGTGTTCTCCTAAACTCGCGGCTTTTGTTCTTTGTATAATGTTTGTGATTATTGTTACAACTTTTCTAGGGCTGCTATCAAACCTAGCTCTTCGAGTTGCTGGTTGAAAATTATGTGGTTTTTTAATTTATTCCCGGGTTTGTTCATGATTTGATTCTCTATTGTGTAATTTTAGATTATCGAGGTGAAACTTAGCGCCTTGGTTTTCAGCCATTGGAGGGGAGGGGAATCTATGAAATTCTCTGTTATCATACATTGGGAAACCACTGAATAGAGTAGGTTTTTCATAATTCAATGAAGAAATAGACAATTGGCAAGTATCTTAGCCTGACTCGTTTCCCTTGTATATATATGAATTATTTTTTTAAACAGTGGTTTAGAGTGGTTCATGTAGCCCATCCACGTAATCCATATGTTGGCCAATGGAATTGGATTAAGGCTTGGTTCAGTTGAGACCCCCTCATTTGGCAAACAAGGATGCTTTAATTGTATCATGTAACGATATGTTTTGTTTTGTCAAATTTCCTTGGATGCTTGTGTGATCTCAGCTAGTGGGTTTCTGCTTTCGGTAGTATCAAGTGGTTAGCTTAGCTGGTGTTTGTAAGATACATAGTGTTGGCTTGCTTCTTGGTTGCTAATGCTTTTGAGATAACAGTTTACCGAACTGTGATTCGTTAATCCTGCCACAGCGGAGAAGTTTCCTTTATGTATGTAGGTAAATTACCATTGGAGTATAGATTTTTGGATCTCTAACTTTTGCTTTTATTAACCTAATCTCCCGCCTAATGCTATTATCTTCTATATTTTATGTCTATGTTAAACTAATATTCAATTTCACTCTATTGCATCATTTTATACAACGACGTAATGTTAAGAAGATTTTATTGTCCATGTGTATCATTGCTAAAATTATTTACCATGAATTTGTGTGAGGAAATTTCCTTCATTTAAATTGTTTATTTGTTAATTCATCTTTTATCTTTCAGGGTCAATGGCTTCTTCTGCAGACTCATGGATGAAGGAATATAATGAAGCAGTAAAACTTGCTGATGATATCAATGGCATGATATCTGAACGGAGTTCATTGACTGCATCAGGACCAGATGCTCAGCGTCATGCATCTGCCATAAGAAGGAAGATCACGATTTTGGGGACCAGACTTGATAGTTTACAGTCCCTTTTGTTGAAGCTCCCTGGAAAGCAGCCAATGTAAGATTTCTTTATTTACTGTATCTAATCTTTTATGAAAAGGAATGGTTTCACCGCAAAATAGATTTAGGAGGAAAAATGTTGTCTTGCATGTCTTCCTTTTCCTTATGCTCGTAATGTTTGTATATTTACTCCAGTTATCTGGTATAATAAAGTGCTATTGTTGTGCATATGTTCCCCATGAGGAAGGTTCCCACGTTAATACATATGGTGTGCTGGCGATTCATTTGATCCTTTTGTGATGAGTAGTTCATTACTTTGATGGAAACTTTTTTTTTTTTTTTGGCTTGAAATTTTTTGCATTGCTATTTTAAGAAGTATTTGATCTAGTGCTCATCTCATTTTTTTTGCTTTTGATAGCCTTTAGCCCAATTTATTGTGTTGACAAGTCTTCCAAATCTCATTTGTTTTCTGATCAATATCAGGGCACTACATCAAACTTTGGACCCTGTATTGGGGCAAAAAAGATTGTATATTGGCAGTGTATGTGAATACAGGTTTAAGCTTGTAAGATATTTTTTCTTTTTCAAATTAAAAGAACTTACTAAAAAAGTACAAAGATCATGCATCCTAGTACTCGAGCACGACATGGACATCATATGGAAGCAAAAGAAGTAAAAGAAGTTTTGTAACTGAAAACAGTGACATCAAATTAAACAAGCATGAATTAAAATGAAAGCTTAAATGATCGCAATAATACATCATAAACTTCAAACTGAAATTAAAATAAAGAGGAACTGGAGATGGAGAGGCTACAGGTGAAGGAGGAAAAGCTGGGCAACAACAGTTGGGCCATAGGCTCAACAACTGTGTTGACGTGCTCCCTCTCTCCACCTGAGTTCTCTCCGAAAGCTTAAAGAAAAATAAGACAGCAAACTAAATTACACTACTCCTACTCCTACTCTACTTCAACTCTAACTCTAACTGCCATCTTCATCCGTTTCAGCCCCCTATATAGGCTTCAAATGCCACTGCAAATGAGTGTTGCATGCCTAGTGCCAGATTTTGCATCCCATGTCCCCCACTCAGAAAATTATTCGCGCCGAAAGCTTCTTGCTTTTAGCCGTGCGGCGTCCCAAGACCGAATTCCATTTTTTTGAATTTCTTCCGTGAGTGCATTTGTCTGTCCAAAACACCAGCCAACCAGCATGCCTTTTGTTTTCTTTTTCAATTAACTTACCTGCAATTAACTTACCTGCATGTGTAAGGAAGCTGGGTCCCGTGTTCTATTAAAACCGAAAGTCTCTCTTCCCTCCTGTCACCGTGCATCTCCAAACCCATGGCTACTGATCATGCTTCTCGATAAAGTTAATCTTGTGTTCAACAGCAGTTTTTTCTATAAATCGCAATCCTATCTCGTAGGCTTTCTGATCGGGATCTACAGCTGTAATCTGCATCGGGTGATGTGCCCAGAAATGCAAAAGGGTGTTTTGCAGTAGCTTCCCTCAGCTCCTTGAGAGGCTGTGGTTCTCTTGGGAACACACTAGTGGTAGTATATACTGCAGGGAAATGGTTTCTGGGTTTGAGCTGCAGCAGGAAGAAGCATCATGCAGCGTACATGGGGGCTTCGGACGGTGGCTGGCGACGTGGCTCACGGTGGGAAGCACTTCCCCTGTTTCTGTGTGGTGTGAACAGAGCACAGAGTCCAGAGTTTTTTCGGTGGCTGGGCACGGAGGCGTGGGCAACTTTGTGGAGGATGTTGCCGTTGCACGGTAGTTGGGCTTGCGAAGTGGCTCTCGGTGGTGAGTGGATGATCTGTGTTTTGGTGCGGGAAACAAAGGCTTACGGTGAGCTTGGGTGCTGTTGGGTTTCACAGTGGCGGTTATGGCTGTGCATGCATGCATGCATGGGGTCTGACTGTGGTTGAGCTGGGGCAGACGACGATGGCGCTGGACGTCACTGAGTGGTGGAGAAAAAGTGGTGGCTGAACGTGCGGAGGAGTGGTGCATGCAAGGGCTCACGGTTGGTGGAGAGGACGTGCGATGGAGCAGCGCAGCGTGGAGTTCACTGACTCTGGATGTGGAGGAGCTATCATGCATGGTGGTTCAGGTTAGGTAAGGTGGTGGTGCACGACAGTGTGGTGGAGGTTCTTGACGTCGTCGTGGTGGCTGAACCCTTGACAGTTGGTGGGAAGTGGACTGGTTCACAGAAACTGTGGGAAAAATATGCTTGAGGTGGTTGCTGTAAAACAAAAAATATATATATATAAATTAAAAATTTTAAGGAAGAATAAAATATTAAAAATGTGTTGTGCACGTGAAGAAATATTGTCCAATTAAATCACAAGTTATAAAATTAAGTATAAACTATGCTATTAATCAATTTAAATCACAACTAGGATTTATGCCTCTTAACTATTTTCTCATCTAAAGCCAATAATAATGCAATGAAATAATTAAAATATATTGGTTCTAAATATACAAAATATGCAATAATGCAGCTCAATCAAACAGCTAACTGGTTGATACTTTTGTTGTATAATAGAAGTCTCACCTCTTAACTTCTGGGCACTGGATTTTGTGGTGTTGGGAAAGTTCTTGACTTGAACTGCTGGTTGTCATGTTCTACCATGAAGTCAAATTGGGGGGATAGTGAGAATCGGAAGAGTTGGTTTCAAATATCTGGGTTTTCCTTTATAAATCTTCACAATATCCTTCTTCTATTAGTCACCTGCAGTCTGTACCCATGATAAACAAAGTTTATGTTTAGTGAATCCCATCCTTGATGTTTTATCCAAACAAATTTGAGGTTGCAGATTTTGCCTTTATAGGTAAGAATTTTTATGTCTGTATCTTGGTGGCACACGTGCTCTTCACTGTTGGAGTGAAAAGTATACTCCAATATTTGCTTATCAGTTGCTTGGGTTGGCGTTCCAGAGAAGCTTTCTGGTTGTTGTTACCTAAAGTTTATTGATCTGCTTGTGGTGATACACAGATTGGAGAAGGAGATGAATCGTCGTAAGGACATGCATGCAAGTTTGAGGTCAAAAGTTAATCAGATGGCTTCAACATTGAACATGTCAAACTTTGCGAACAAGGACAGCTTACTTGGCCCAGAAGTAAAGCCAGTCGATGCCTTGAGCAGAACAGTTGGCCTGGACAACTCTGGCGTTGTTGGGCTTCAACGACAGGTCATGAAAGGCAAGTTGCTAATCAGTTATTGAGGACAATACGTTCCTATGGTATGTTGTATTGCCCATGTTTCTGCAATGTTGATTTTTTATGTGGCATGCTCTTGAAGCAGAGCAAGATGAGGGTCTTGGGAAGTTGGAGGCAACTGTCATAAGTACAAAACACATTGCATTAGCAGTCAATGAAGAACTTGACCTACACACTAGACTGATTGTATGTGGTTTCTCCTGCCTTATTGATTTGTTTAGTTACCTGACGTTTCTTTTTTGTTCGTCTTTGCGTGTCATTTAGAATTAAATAGTTGGTGATACTGTGTTGCCGTGAAGATTCAATTCCTTGCTCTTTCATTTTGCAGGATGACTTGGACCAACATGTTGATGTTACAGACAGTAGGTTACGGGTAATACACTCAGTCTCTACTTCTAACTGGCAACCAAAACCCTTCTTTAGCAAGTGACATAATTGCAAAATGTAACTACAGAATAAAATAATTATCGTAACTGCCTTTGTTAAACTGAGGTTATTGTAGATAGCTATCATCACATACAATATATATGTATGTATGTAGTACTTAGATGGGTGAATTTTAACCATGTTTCTTTTGTGGTCTCTACCATTGTCAAAACAGCGGGTTCAGAAGCATTTGGCCATTTTGAATAAGCGAACCAAGGGTAGTTGCTCTTGCATGTGCATGCTCTTGTCAGTTATTGGGATCGTGGTTCTAGTTGCTGTCATATGGTTGTTGATAAAATATCTGTAATAACAATGGCAAGCCCTGCCACGTCTCTTTGTTATGGCGCGAATCAGGTTTAATTGTTCATATGATGGTTCTAACAAAATACTTGGCTTCTTGTACCCTTTTTTTTTTTTTAATGGAAGCTTCTTGTACTTTGGTTCTTTGTTTGTGAAACGGAATGTCTGAGGTGTTAAGATACTTTCTAACTTTCTTCTGTAATCAGCTTATATATAAATATATATATCATATACATATACATATACGGATGGCTCTACTCCCACCACTGAAGCTCCCGCTAGTTGATTGTAATTTTTTTTTTCGTTTTTTTTTAGATGTATTTTTTTGACACTTTTAAATATATATTTTTTTAAGAAAACTCACAATATTATTAAAAAATACTTACTTAATCATTAAATAAAAAAATTTTAAAAAAATCCAGAGGTAGACTCCCGCGGGAGCAATAGCTTTTTCCATACATAGACACGACACCTTTTGTCGTATTAGTGACAGCCATGGCTTTGATGTTCACCTGTGAGATCATGCACAGCACGTATATCATTTGATCCTATTGCTCCTTGGTATTTGCACAATTTACCAGAACTTTGATGGTTATAGTAAATAGATGCACAATAAATCGCTAGGTGTTGGTTCAAGGGATAAAGGTCCTAGGCTTTGGAGTATGCTCTCCTTAGGTCTGAGGTTTAAATTCTCTTTAAGTGTAAACAATTTTTAAGATCTATTGGATGGAGGGATTTTTCTCTTCAATTATCCGAAGTGTACTTTCAGAAAACTTTTTACCGAGGACATGTGCATCCTGGAATTACCTGAGACGCTAATCCTAGACAGCCAGTACCAATCAAAAAAATATTGGTGCACAATATATCATTTGATGTCCGATGCTGTAGTAATCAGAACATGAAATATTTTTTGGTCACTTTTTGTTTTGCAATTATACGATAAATATCCTTCGCAACAGAACTTTTACACTTCGTACAAGTATAATTAGTTCCAGAAAGTGCTTCTTTGAGGAAGCTTCATTTCGATTATGAGCTGAAAAAATTGTCATTTTGTTTTCTCTTATGTGTATTCGACTGCTCAGTCCATCTCAGTAACCGCCACTCGAAGCCACCCTTCTCAAGCCAACATGAACGTTTCCGACTTGCTTCGTTGAGCAGTTCTTCGCCTTTGGATTTGTCATTGGTTAGAGTTGTTAATCACCACTAATGAGTGCGGTATGGTTAACGATTATAAATGGCTGGCATTATTAGTGTGATGGTCGATCGAAATCAGAGTAGAACCAAGTGCAAGGTCGTCCATAATCACTCTTATTTGCAACGTTCTTGATATATAATCATGTGTTATGCTACTAATAAAACTATTTAGTTCTTCGCTTTTCATAAAACTCGATTTTGAAATAATATTATTATAGACTAATATACTGTTGCAAATGGTTTGCCCTTTTTGAGATTTTGGCGCGTGTTTATAAATTTATCTATAAATCTCTATATATTGTTTTGTGAATGGTGATCAAATTAATATTTTTCAAGACAAAAAAAAAACTACATTTTGCATCCTCCAATTCTTATCCCTTTTACGAGCCAATACGTACGTACCCAAAACTACTACATACTTTTGATCACAAGTTGCAACTTCAAACTACTATTTTTCTTCATATTATAGCACCCTCCCTCCAATTATGACGGTTGAAAATGGTGAAAAAGTGAATATGTAATACATAATTTGATAATAAGATTATAACATGGTGGTAATACCCCTATCACTAGCAACGCTTTCTACTCTCTAGAAAGAGAAGTTCTTCTTTCTCTCTAAAAAGTCCAAATCATTCTGAATGCCTCCGCCGGAGAGAAGGGTGAGATCTGTGTGAATATGCTTTCCACCCTTCTCTCTAAAAAGTCCAAATCATTCTGAATGCTTTCCACTACCACTGTGTGAATATGCTTTTATGGTAGTATTTTTTTTCTCTCATCCCCTCTACCGGTTCGGTTTTCGTCAGATCTACTGCACTCCAGCCACCATCAGTCAACATGCAACCCTACTGTCGCCAATCTACTGGGACGACGTGAAATCGCGCCAAAAATCTCTGTGCGGCTTGCTTTCGCCCTTGGTCTTTACGCGCCTCGACGACTTCGCCAATTACACACGCCATACCAGCAAATTCCCCACCTCATGATCTTTCAGATCTGCCCCACCTCACCTCCCAACCATAGGTGTATGGCCTCCACGCACCACCAAAGAGGCGTGGGAAGACAAATGATCTACCGCAGATCAGTCTATCTGATGCCGGTCTTTCTATTATGTTATCGTTTTTCCTAATCAATGATTTTGAAAAAGGGACTACGGATCTCTTCAAAAAATATTTCAAGGTAACAAACTGCAATACACTCACACCTTACACCGCCTCCAGTGGTGGCTTACCTAAAAACCATCTTTTAAGATGGCGCCCTCTTTGTAGGGTATGGGTGGGAACCAAGAAATTGGTTCCAAAACCTGTTTTATTTTTCTTTTTTTCACCACTTTTGTACTGTGATTATTGTACTAAGATGTTTATTAAGAAATCTCACCCCCTTCTCATGTATTATCTTTTCCTTTTCTAATGAAACTTGCTTGCTTAGGAAAAAAAAATATTATAACATGGTGATTTGTCTCAACTCTCTCTCTAGGATGAGTTCTCTCTACTTTTCATGTGGGTTATTCCCCTCTTAGTAGAAGTCCCCTCCAAACCTCCTCAGATACCCATCAAACATCCAGACTTCACAACTCTCCCCTAACTCTCAAGCGCATCCAGCCTTCATAACTCTCATAAAACACTTCTAGCCTCTTCAGTATACCTCCACCACAAAGAACTTCAGCACACAACACTTCAAACATGTCATCACAACAATTTGACATTGACAAACTTATATAAGGCAAGCAAAAACTTTAACATGGAGTTATCTCCAACTTGAACCAGAGGTAGGCCCTGTCATTCACTTTTCCAATTTAACTCGGGTAGGGAAGTTGACATCCTCAAAACCCTTGAACATACACACTTTCCAAGCAACAATAAAAGCTTTTTGGAGCTTTATCTTGGGTGTCATAATTGAGAATATAGACATCAATACCTTTCTATTTACATTTCCAAACCAACAAGATAAGGAGAGGGTGCTAGCCAACCGTAAATGGAATTTCAAGGGATATCATTAGGTCCAAAGGCACTGGCCACCAAGGCTCAGTATACATGAAGTAGCTCTGAACTATGTAGTCTTTTGGGTTCAAATCCATGGACTCCCCATGGAAATGCTCACAATTCGTAATGCTGAGAAAATAGGACAAGTTCTAGGAAACCTCATTGAAGTAGACAAAGCTTCTATATTTGGTGTAGTACTTAGAAGATATCTACATATGAATGTGGAAATCAACATCAAAAAACCTCTTCCAGAAGGTTTTGATCTGGCAAGGCCAAACCATGAACTGAAGAAGATATTGATCAAATATGAAAGGCTTTCATAATTCTGTTATGCTTGTGGATGTCTATGACCCTTAGCTCAAGCTTGCCCTCTTTTTCTGTTGTACCCGAAATCTCTCAATATGGGCCATGAATAAGGGCTGAAATTACCACCTTTGGTAGATGTAATAAAGGCCAAATTCCACAAAGAACCCCACTGCCCCCAATCTGCATCAGAGAACAAGCTGCAATCTAGCTATATCTTAACCAACCATCTATGAGAAATCATCTCCAAAAAGGAAAATAAAAAATGTTCATGGAAATGGGTTCATGCTAGTCTCTATCACATTTGGTCCTACGAAAAAATCACACATTGAGATTTCTACGTTCACTTTTAGTCAGACCACCTCACGACATGTCCCCTTTAATTTCAAAACAAAAGACTCATTTCACCTCAACTCCATCATCACGGGCCCATCAATATACCAAAGCATACTCTCAAGATTTGACAAAGACTCAAGCCCACTTGCTGACCAAGCCTCAGGTCCACTTGATAAAGCCTCAGGCCCACTTGAGAAAAAGAAAACATCTTAATGATTTGAGCCCACAGGTGTTGCACCCACTATTAGTGAATGGGCCAAGACTAATGCAAACCCAACCAATACTCCATCAGATTTCGTTGGCTTTGTCTCTACTGGTCACGATCGCAATGCAGGTGTTTTGTACACTAAATCATCTCTTATACCCATAGGTGTTGCACCCGACGAAGGTGAATGGGACAAAACTCATGAAGACTTTCCTGGCACCAGGTACCATCTCCATACCCTTGACAAAAGAATCGGATTCCCACCCCCCCAACAAAATGCAAACACTTCACTACCATGGTTTTTTAGAGCTCCCTCCCCCTCCACATCCCATGCTCCTCCAAGATTCACAAGCTTCCGTGATCCTCAACAAAACCTCACTATCTTAACAAATCACAAAACCAAAAAATCCCTCTCCAAAATCTCCTAAAGTTTTAAAAAATGCAAGAAAGAGGGAAATTACACACTTAGAGGTAGATGTCCCTCCAAATAAGAGAGCTGCAAGTCTCACAGATTTTGATACACATAGCAACTCACATAACTCAGATGGATAGGAGAACATATTGTTGATGAACAATCATTGGCAGAGATTGCAAAAGCCAAAGGAAAAATTATAAAGAATTCAACAGCAAATAAGAAACTCATCATTCCAAGCGTATGCCTCCCAAGTTAATCCTAAGGAGGTCCTAGTCAGTAACTCTATTCAGTCTCAAGCCCAAAACTCTTTTGTTGGTGAACTGGCTAAGGTGGCAGAGCCTAATCTATCTACCAATCAGAAATGAGATTGTTATGCTAAAACTATAGAGGGATTGTCCAACCCTCTGCACTACGTTCTCTAAGGGCTCAAATCAGGTCACACCAAACTGATATAGTTTTCCTTCAGGAATTCAAGAAACAATTTTCTATGATGTAAAAGCCAATAGTGTTGTTAATAAATTAGGTTTTTCTATTTTCTTGCATGTTCCTCCTCTAAAAAAAATGAGGGGGGAGGTCTTTTGTGTATGTAGCGTCTTGGCCTAGATGTTGGACCTGTACATATATCTACTAATGTAATGGCATTTATGGCATACTCTGATCATGTGCATGTACCTTGGTTACTTCATTTTGCTTACTATCCTGCTAATCATAGTAAAAAGTTTGCTTTTTGGGACTTGCTAAATACCATGGCCTCGAATTTTCATGGTCCTATTTTAGGCTTAGGTGACTTCAACTCAATTCTCAATCAATTAGAGACAATAGGTGGCAAATCTTTTGCATCCTCCTTCCATCCAAATGGACTAAAATTATTCATGGATCAACATGGTCTTGTTGACTTAGGTTTCTCTAGCCCTAAATCTACATGGACTAATAAGAGACAAGGCACCTCCCACATTAGGGGAAGGATAGATAGTGTAGCCAATACAAGATGGACTATTCTTTTTCCTTATGCAAAAGGTCTTCATCTCCCAATCCATTCATTTGATCATACTACTTTACTCTTAGATACTTTAGGTTCAAAGAAAACTCAAAGACCTTTCAAATTTGAGGAGTTTTGGGCTAGGGACCTTAATAGTGTGATTGTTGTAGCAATAGCATAGGACATAATAGGCCCCCATCCCCATGTTCTTTCTAAAAAACTCAATGTCGTAAAAAAGGCCTTAAGCTTTTGGAATAGAAATCATTTTGGGCATATCCAAACAAGAATAAGAGAGTTAAATAAGCAACTTATTATGGTTAAAAATCAGAATCCCTTTAATAACTCTCTTGACCTGGAAGAAAACATCATAAACTGTCTCAATGAGAATCTTAAGAGAGAATAGATCCTTTGGGGAAAAAAAAATCTAGATTGCAGTGGCTCACAACCACCAATCTCAATACAAAATTCTTTCACATGACCTCAGTCATGAGAAGAAGATGGAACAACATCCATTGCCTGAAAGACCATAATAACCAATGGATTCAAGATTCTTCCAATATCCAGAATATGTTCTTGGAACATTTTTAGAACATATACAAAACCACTGAGCTTGAATGAATTCCCTAATGAGTTTGATAATCTCTTCCCTACTCAAATCTCGAATCAGGAAAATGAGGACCTTGCAAAATCCCTGATGAATAAGAGATTTTATCAACAATCAAACAAACTCCTTCTTCCAAAGCTCTGGGCCCCGATAGCTTTATTGATTTCTTATATATAGTGAAGGTGGATTTCATTAAAGCTAAACAAAATTTCTTCATTAATGGTCAAGGCCTTAATGAATTAAACCACACTCACATTGTCCTAGTACCAAAAATTGAATCACCCAGTACGATTCATCAATTCAAACCCATTAGCCTTTCAAATATTTGTTACAAAGTAATTGTAAAAATTCTAGCAAACAGACTCAAAAGGATCCTTCACAAAATCATTTCTTCTCATCAATCGGCTTTAATACCTAGTAAAATAATCCAGGAGAATACCATTGTGACCCAGGAAATCTTCCACCACCTCAAAAATAAAAGAGGTAGCAAAGGACTCATGGCTGTTAAGATTGATATGGAAAAGGCTTTCGATTATATGGAATGGAATTTCATTCTTACTGTTCTAAAAAGCCTAGGTTTAAATGGATCAAATGGATACATGTGTGCATATCCACAGTCTCTTTTTCAGTGGTCATCAATGGCGAGACAAATGGGTTCTTCAACCCCTCGAGAGGCTTAAGGCAATGTGACCCTCTTTCACCCTTTTTGTTCATCATTGGAAGCAAAGTACTCTCTAGACTCATCAATAGAGAGGGAAATTTGGGTAATATTCAAGGCATTAAAACTAGCAAAAATGGGCCATCTATATCCCATCTGTTATTTATAGATGACCTAATTCTTTTTAGTAAAGCATCAATCCGTAATGCAAACTCTTTTTTAAGATGCATGGATATTTACTCATCTTGGTCTAGTTAGAGGATTAACAGAGATCCTCCATTCAGTTTTGTAAGAACTCCTCCACTTTAGACATCAGATCCATCAAAGAGATTCTTGATTTTAAAACTCCATCATCCAAGATCAAATACTTAGGCCTTCCGTTAAGTTTTGACAAACCAATTAGCAATACCTACAATTATCTTTTGGAAAAGATTCAAGCAAAACTCTCTCATTGGAAATTGAAACTCTTATCTCAAGTTGGCAGAACTACTCTAATCAAATCAATTGCTAGTTCCATTCGAACCTACATGATGTCTAGTATTCTAATTCCTAAAACAATCTCAAAACAAATTGACAAATCTCTCATGAGATTCTGGTGGGGTTTTGACCCAAAAAAATCTCATAATTTCACTCCCAAGCCTTGAAACTCTATTTGCAAACCGAAATCTATGGGAGGCTTAAGAATGAGATTAACTTCTCATTTCAATAAAGCTTTGCTATGCAAATTTGGTTGGCATCTTACCACTAATGCCACTAGCGTGTGGAAGACTCTCATAACTGGAAAATAAATGAAGCAAGCTTTTTGAATGTCAGTGTAGATTAAACCATCTGACTCCAGATTTTGGAAATAAATGATGAAACAAAGAGAATTCCTAGCTTCTAGTCTATGCATGCAAATTAATAACGGGGTCAATACCAAAGTTTGGAGGTCCCATGGATTCCCACCCTATCCCCTCCAATCCCAACACCATCATCCTCCCTCATACCCAAAGATCCACAATTGAGAGTCTCTGAGTTGATTCTCAAGGAAACCCCCAGAAGATGGAACACTTTCCTTCTGCAAACACTTTTCTCTTAAGAAACTGCCAAAGAAATAGAAAAAATTCCTATTGCTCAGCTGAATTTCTATTCTATAAAGGATGGTCTGAAATGGATCCATCACTCCTCTGAAAAAATCTCTATAAAATCTGTTTATTCTACTTTTATTAATCAAAACATTAATGTTGAAGTGGCATGTCCAAAATTCCTCAACTTGGAAAAAAATTTGGTCTTTAAAAATCCAAGACAGACTCAAACTTTCTTTTTTTTTTCGGAAAGTATTCAAAAATATCCTTCCAATGAGATCACAATTGAAAAACTGCATTTCCCTTGCTAAGGATCAAATTCTTTGTCCTATATGAAACTTTGAAAAGGAAAGTGCCTATCATCTTTTCTTAGAGTGCTTTTACTCTAGAATTCTATAGAGACAATCCCCTTGGCCCCTTAATATCTCCTCCATTGGACAAGATCTCCTCCATTGGACAAGATCTCCACCATTGGGTTGTATGTGTATTGGACCCTGTTCATAACCTTCAAATCTTAGATACTAACATCCACAAGTTTCAACTTTTTGCTGTGATTGCAATGGATAATTTATGGTTCTATAGAAATCAGATTGTGCATGACTCTTTAAATATTTCTATAGAACAATTTGTTTCAAGAGTAAGCCATTCATATAGGGACCACTATAATGTATGGGATTCAAAGGAACGAAAAAATGAGATTGAAAAAAGATGGACCCTCCCTCCCTATGGAAAATTCTCAATTAGTTTTGATGTGGCACTAAGACCAAATGGTAGCACCTCAGTTGCAATTTGCAGATCACACAGTGGAGAAATCATATTCATAGTAGCTGAACAGTTAGGGAGCTGCAATCCAAATTTAGGGGAAGCACTGGCAAACTCACACAGTGGAGAAATCATATTCATAGAAGTAAAAGAAGCTCAATCCAGACATAAATTGAATATCATAGTTGAAGGAGACTCCCAAAGAACTATATTAGCATTGACAGAACCAGAAGATGCTCAAGATTGGATAGCAGAAGACATCATAAGAGACACAAGACTAATGTTAAACAATTATGTGGCTTGGGAAGTAGTAAAAATACATCGTTCTCATAATCGATGCACTCATGATATTGCTCAATGAGCAGTATCCAATAATGTAATTAGAAGCATACCACTGATCAAAATTCCACCTTGTTTATTGGACTTCCACCATGGGAAGGATCCACCAGTTGTAACAATGTAAATTACTAGAGCTAACCGTAATTTTCATAAATAGTTGTAACTGCTTAAACTTTGCTTATTAATGAATGTCATTTTCTGAGAAAAAAATTGTAACATGGTGTGTTATATACATTCTAACGTTTTGATAGTTTAAAGGGATCGATGTATTTGTCCAATTGACATGTATGAAGGAATCAATATTGGCAATTGATGCAGGAACTGGCCATTGGGAGCGTAGCTAGAAGATTTAATTATTAAATGAAATCTACGAGACATAAAAATAAAAAATAAAAAATAAAAATAAAAAAAGGATTAATGGAGGATGCTTTAACGTGTAATATATAGAAAATAGTTGTTTACATTATAAAATGGATGATTGTGTAAAGTACCCTTTTCTTAAATTAACACTAATTTCTTTCTTCTTCTTTTTTTAAATAATGCTTAGTCCACGATGGATTCCACCTGTTATTTTTTTTCCACCGATTATTTTTTTATTTTTTTTATTTAATGATTAAGGAAGTATTTTCTTAATGATGTTGTAAATTTTTTTTAAAATGTTGAAGGGTATAAAAAAATGTATAAAAATTAAAAAGAGAAAAAAAAAAGGCATTTGGCCTTGTCTGTAGCATCCATCGGTGGATTCAACCGGTGGATGTAGTATCACTCTTTTTTTTTAGGGTGGTTATACAGTTATCGTTGGGAGCTCCCGCCGGGAGCTTCTGCTAATACATTTTATCTATGTTTTTTTCTTTTTTTTACATGTATTTTTTAACATTTTTTAAATATTTTTAAAAAAAATACAATAGTATTAGAAAATATTTTTTTATTCATTATGTATAAAAAAAAATTAAAAAAAATCGTGAGGACTAGCATTTTCTTTTCTTTTTAATCTTTGACTAACATCTTTTGAATTTTCAATGATTACTCATTAAGTACGTACGTACGTACGTACCACAAGGAAACTTTAGAAAGACAATCGAATTATAATCTCTCTTCTTACGAACAAAATAATTAAATACATTGTTTCAAAAAAAAAAATTAATTAAATACATGTTATTGGGCAGGGCATGTGAACAACATATTCATTATTGTGGCAACATATATTATATTATAATGTGAGATCAAAACCATATCATGTATATCGCAGGCAGATTCAAAATTGGCGGACACCGGAATTGGGATCCCTTTAATTAGCATTTCGTACCAACCCCATTTTTTTGTAATATTTTATTTTGTTGTCTGTATTATATATGTTGTGTAGCAAACGCTCACTGGTGTTAGCATGTTCATGGCTGACATCAGCTCTCAGCTCACAATCTTGAGATAAAAGATCATCAATGACATATTGATCATATGAATCCATCGCCCCACCTATATCCAAGGATTTAATAGATCTGGGATTCCCGACTATTTCGAATCTAGAGTTTCAATAATCCAACAGGTAAAGCAGCCATTAGTAGTTTCTTTTCTTCCCCGGTCAATCATCGGAAAGTCTCCAAGTACCAACTCCCAGCTTTTTCTTACCATAATTATTGACCATAATATACAATAGAAATTCAATATCTTAATCACGATATCATGTACAGGCCATAATTAATTACAGATCATCAATAACTTGAGGCGCAAAGGTATTCCCAGGTAACCTCGACACTGGATCGTCCATATATGGCTATATAAAGGGATCCAACCCCCAAACTTTAGAGCCACAAGCATTTGAATAACATCATAAAATCGTTAAAAGTCCGAGAAGTTGAGAGAACACGAAGTACGTACAGTTGTCGAAAATGGCAGAAGAATTATCGTTGCTTGGTATGTGGGCAAGTCCTTTTAGTTGCAGAGTAAAGATTGCGCTGCAACTGAAAGGAGTAGTCCAGTACAAATACATTGAAGAAGATTTATTCAACAAGAGTCCTTTGCTTCTCAAATACAACCCCATCAATGAGAAAGTTCCCGTGCTTGTACACCACGGAAACCCTCTCTTGGAATCCCTTGTCATTCTTGAATACATCGATGAGACCTGGCAAGGCTATCCCATATTTCCCAAAGACCCCTACGAGAGAGCCGTTGCACGTTTCTGGGCCAAGTTCATTGATGACAAGGTATACATATTGTCTCTAATTAGCTTGCTAGCTTGTAATGTTAATTTGTAATATTGGAAACTCGTACACCTGAATGTCTTGGCCATCATGCATGCACTATAGTCTTACTTTTTCTCTTAATATTCTCCCCAACAACTAAAGTACTATTTGTCTTTAATTGTTTTGTTTTTGCAGTTGCTGCCTGCAATACGGAGAGCATGCTGGGGGGAAGAGAAAGGGCGTGAGAAGGCAGTGGAAGAAGTAACTGAACTTCTCCAGTTATTAGAGAAGGAGCTAAAGGAAAAGAGGTTCTTTGGAGGAGAGACAATTGGATTGGTAGACATTGTGGCAGATGTGCTGAGCCTTTGGCTTAGAAGTTTTGAAGAAGGGTCGGGAGTGGAGTTGATGACAAGAGAGAAATTTCCAAAACTCAGCAAATGGAGCCATGAGTTTGTAAGCACAAGCGCTGTCAAGGAAAACTTACCTCCCAAAGACGAACTTACTGAGTTTTTGAAAAATCTCTTCGGGAGCCTGCCAAATAGATATTGATCCTGAATTTACACCAGCACAGTCTACGTACTCACATGCAGTTGGCGGTCGATCGTCAAAATCTAGAGAATAAAATCCACCACTAGTACCATTAATAATTTATAATATTAATTATGCAGCATTAATTCTCTTAAATTTATATAGTTGATTAGCCATTTCATGCAATTAGTATGTTTGTTTGTCTGTCATGGTTTCATGACTCTGGGGTACTCTGTTTCGGTTTTCATTTCATCTCCAAAGGCTTATAATAGATCTGTGTATTTTTTTCCACTTTATTATTGACAATTTTTAGACCCTAAATTTCCTATATATTTTATTTTTTTATAAAGGGGTTGGGTAGATCAGAAACTCCATCTTTGAACACCTCGCATGAGAGGGGAAAAATTCATCAAATTATAAGAACATTGATGATCAATTTTATTTGCATAAACCTCGGAATCAACAAACAAATTACGCAGGGAATCGATGTATTAATAATTCCGTGAATTTATGATTTTTTTTATTTGTGGTAACATCCTATAATTAGTATATGTTCGGAATTAATTGGATGGATGCTTAGAAGGCTATAAACATCTTATTAGGTGTAAAAGATAAAAACTAACCAGTAATATGTTTCACCCATTGTTTTTTTTTTTCCAGTTTTGAAATTGTTAGAGCTGTTGATTGAACGTATCATTTATTCTTAATTTGGATTGTATTTGATTCGAGTTTGGATGAGTTGGGATTTGTTCAAGCCTAGCTCGAAAATATCAAGATGGGAGATACTTGGGTAAGGAGAGAAAATAAGAATTCTGTAAATAGTAATGAAATAATTTGAGTTAAAATATTTTATTAAGTTTTGAAAAATGAGAGTGAAAAAGTTGAGTAAAAATATTGTAAAGTTAAAAAATTATTTGAATATAATTTTTTTTTAATTTGAAAAGTTAAATTCTTTTTTATATTTTATTTGGGAGTTTGGAAAATTTATAATGATTAGATATTAATTGGATGAAAAAGTTAAAAATTAAAAATTAAAAAATATTTTATGTTTAAGTAATGTTTGGGAATAAAATTATAAGAAATTTTGATATGAGACCATCTCATTTTCCAAACATGACCTAAGCTCAAACTTGACTCAAGTTCAATTGAGTCGAGTACTCAATCAAATTATTTTTTTTTTTGAAGTTTCTTATTTTTCTCATTAATAAAAGATGATTAAAAAGCTTGAATGAATCGAAATTACAATTTTATTAATTTATTAGTCAAACATCAAAATTATACCAATACAACATTACAAGTTCAAAATAACAACACGAATTTACAATCAACTTGTAACAAAAATAAATTTGTTTAAAATCTGAGCGTATTCGTTTACTCTATAAATTTTAAATATACTACGTTATACATATCATATTTACATTTATATAGCATGTTTTTACTAATACATATGTATGTATTTTCTTCTGTATCACTGTTGAGTCCAAGGTTTCAAGTGTTATATTATATCTACTTACAGATTTTGATGATAACAAATGAGTTTAAACATAAATAAGTCTCAAATTGTCTACATAATGAAGTTTCGAAGACCAAAGACATCAACAAATCAAACATAATCAAGAAAATGAATAAGTTTACAAATGAAGCTCTAAGAATATTTTTATACTCGACTTTTAGATTTTACTTTTACATATGTCAAAAGAGCATCATTCACTTTTCAAATCTCAAATATGTCACGCTCATGTGAAAATCTTGAAAAGTGAATGATGTACTTTTTGACATATTCAAAAAATAAAGGATTTTGTTTGAAAATGTTTAAAAATGATTGATATTGTCTTTAACAATTGCAAAAAGAAAAAAGCTTTTGTTTGGAAATTTTGGAAAAAAAAATGAATGGTGCTCTTTTTTACATATGAATCTTTTTAAATTTAGAAGTGAAGTCTCGTATGCCTATAAATAACTCATTTCAGATCTTCAAAATTATATAACTATAAGTTTTACAATATTCACTTATCAAGAGCTCTCAATCTCTCTTTTCTAGTATTGAGTCTTAACATTTGTTTATTTTTAGAGATATATAATTTACAGTGTATTTTTAATTTCATTCATTAAGGAGTATATACTAACAATCAACCCATTATCAATTCTTTTATAAATATTAAAAGGGTGTGTATAATTATTGTGAGTATAGTCAAAGTTCTACACAAATAATAGCTGAATCACCAGGTGTAATAAGGTGTTGTTGATGTAGAAGGTGTTCTATACTAATCCTTTAAAGCATTTTTGTTCAAATATGTAATAAGTTTTTATCTCTACCTGAATAAGGTTGAATGATAAATTTGAAAATAATCTAGAGATAGCTTGAGACAAAGGCATAGAAACAGAGCTAAACCTCGTTACAAATTTAGTTTGCGTCTCTCTTATTTTTATAACCCACGAAACGTGCAAGTTCTACAAATAACATGTTTTAGGCCGGTCCGCGTTCCCTCCTTCACCTTCCCCCGTAACCAATTAAAAAAAGAGGTGAATTTGATTTTGGTGAAACCTCATTTGATCACCCACGAATAATTTTTTTAATTCTTTTTACAACTTCAGTTCAAGTGAAGAATGAGTACGTAAATATGATATCATTGATTCATTATCCATTATCCTTCATTAATATGCGCCATGTTTGAGACTTGTACATGTCACGACTGTCAGTCCCAAAATTGGCTCGACAAATTGAGCTATAAGTGTTTTGCTGCTCACAATTTCTATATGCCACATCACACTTTTTTTTTTCATTTTAAATTACTTGAATTCTTCTACTCTTCATCCATATAACATACATTTAGTAAGAAAAAATAAAAATAAAAAATAAGTGTGATATATAGAAATAATGAGCATGATTTTTCATAAATTAATTTGACGAATATCCCTTTCATTTCTTCTGATAATGCTATAAATGCAATAATGTTATATATTTTAAGTAATTTTTCTTTCAACTATTTGAAATTTACTACGCCACTTTGTACGACTAAGAATGAAAAGAATTGATATGGAAAAGAACATTTATCTTTTATTTTTACGAACAAAGAAGAAGTTCCCTAAAATATGCGAATTACCAAAGGCATTGTTTTTGTTAAGAAAACAAAAGACATCATACTTCGTAATTGACTGTAATTAAGCACAGAACTTAATTCAGGAAAACATAGAAAAGGAGCGCTGTAAATGGTATGGTAAATAGGTAAATAACAGAGCACTAAAAACCAAAATCCAAATGACTGAAATGATGAAGGCTAGGCAGAGCTTGAATCCTTGACGATGGTGACAGGGCAAGTAGCATTCGTTATCACATAGTTGCTCACGCTTCCCACCAGAATCCTGTTTTCCAAATCCACAAATGTAAGGCACAGAATATATCTACAATCAAGTGGCGGACCCACGTCACTGAAATTTTAAAATATCTTGCAAAATATTTTTTGGTACATGTCTTAAATATTGAAGATGATGACAAAGAAAATGAATAGACAAAAGAAAGTCAAAAAAAAAAAAAAAAGAAGAAGCAAGTATTTCATATAGTTTTTTTTTTGTAAAATTATAAAAGATAAATGTTATGCTTATTCATTATTCATTCTCACGTTTTATATTTATATCTTTTTCATAAAATATGAGAATATTTTTTTTAAAATATAGATAAAAAATAATAAATAAATAAAATTTTCTTATCAAATAAGTGAATTTAGGATTTTATTATTTCCTTTCATTTTTTTTTTCTTACCTATTCATAAACATGATGAAGAATTTAAGACAGAAAAAAGGCAGTATATGAGATTTTTGTTAGAGGAAAATAAGAAAAGTGACCTTCGGATGGTACTCAGCCCCCTGCTTCCCATTACCAAAGAATCCAGCTTCAGATCTTCAACAGCTTCTACAAGCTTCTCCCTCGCATCTCCCCAGTACAGTTTCGTAACAATGTTTACCTAAAACCCACATTAATTTATACAGATTAAGATAAAAATTGTTGGATTCCAACGCCGGGTGTAGAAGGAAAAGAAAAACAAACTCCAGAAAAAGAAAAACCTCTTTCTGTCTCGCTGCAGTGTCAAGCGTGTCAAGAACTTCCATATCAGTCTTAACATCATACTTCTTCATAATCTCGGGCTCTCTGTACTCAGTCAAAGGAATAAGAGCTGCAAGGAAAAAAAAAACCCATATTAAAGTAGATGTTTGTATAGATCATGATCTTGATCATTTGTATTCGGTTTTTTAAAAGAAAAAGAAAAGCTTGAATATTAAGATACTCACGAGAGCCAGATTTGCCCCAAAGCTGGTGACGAGACTCATCGGCAGAGTTGGGGTTGATGTTAATGATGAAAAGGGTATCTCCTTTGTGGGCCAAATTATCTATTGCCCATTGCAGAGCCTGCTTGCTGCTCTTTGAGAAGTCCATGGCCACACCTACTTTCCTATCCTTGACCATTTTCTGTCGTCTCAAAGCTGCTGCTTCCTCCTCTTCTTCTTCGGCTACCTCTGGCTTTAGTAATGGTCTGTCAGATCAGGAAAACCAGGAGCAACAGGTTTGGTGTACGTCAATTAAAAGCTAAGATTCCCCAGAAACAAAACTTTTATGGTTTTTCAGTTTGCTATTACGGGATGCGTTTCTGATGCTTAGATGTTATATAGAAAAAAGACATGAGAAGGTGGTAAAGGCAATCTATAACAAAGAAGACATGCAAGACAAGTCGCGATATTCTGGCTGGCTGGCAGGAATAATATGGGTGCTTGAATGCTTACACGCTGCATGCACTCTTGCTTTAAGGTTTACTTTAATCAGGACCATCCACGTCTTGGCATGGGTCCACCGGCGAGTACTTACGGACCGTTGGAAAAGTATATGTTGGTAGCGTTATTGGACTTTGGATTTGTTTTGGACGCAGATGGGTTCTCCATGAAGCTTCAGGTGATGGGATCAACCTCGATAAACGTGTCAGGAAGATAAAGGGAAAAGTGACGGTCACACAGAAATTCTTGCATTGCCAAGACTTTCGATCCCCCAAATGTTAACAGATAACAATATATAGAAAATTCAAATATGACTTTTCAAAAATATATTGACTTTTCTCCTGATGAAGTTGGAAAAATTCAGCAGAGAAAAACATATTGATGAACAAATTAAAATAATAACTCACCAGTAACTTCTAACTGCATGCTCTCATAAATACTTTTATCGTGAAAATAAAACAAGTTATAGTATTGTTGGGTGAAAAATGATCAACTTTCAACTCTATATCAAATGTAAGGTAGTTTTATAATTAAAATTCATTCTTAATAAAGTGTCATAATTATATTTATTGATTATAAAATGAGTTGTAAAAACAATATTATAATTGTATAATTTCCTGCCAATATTTCTAATTATCTATGTGACATGAATAGGATCCTTAAGTTGGTATTGCAACTATGGCATAAGCTTCTCTCTAAAGATATATCCAGAAGCTTTGGCCGTTTCTAAAGTAAGAGTACTTGTAGTGATCTAGCCATATGAAAAATTTAGTCAAGATTTAGCTAGTCAACTCAAAATATACCTCACAGTAAGAGTATTAGTAGTGGAATCAACTTATAGTTACACAAAAATTCACTTCAATGGATTCAATTAATTTACAATATTTTTAGCCTAAAGTTTGTTGACTGGCCAAATCTGGCTAACCCAAGTTGCTGGCCAAATAATATTTGGACCATAAAAAATTCATCTTCTTGTCTGTTATTCCTCCTGTGCAAAAAGAAAAAAATGAAGGAAAAGCATTTCCCAAAACTATAGCAAATCGTAGTGGAATCAACTGCAGTCGAAGGCCTCCCACCACAAGAACTCCACCAAAAAATCTCAAAAGCTTTTCAACAGCTGTAGCTAAAGGATTCCCACCGTAAGTCACGCCGTCGACATTTCCCACAATCGCCGCCGAACGCCTCCTAGTAAGCCACATTGTCGTCTTCTTTTTTTTCCTCTTTCTAGGTTTGAATTTCTCTTGTGGTTTCTGATTTGGAGCTTGAATTTCTCATATTGGATTTTTCTTGTAGTTCATTCCATTTGATTTCTCTTTCTCGATTTTATTGTGTTTTTCAATTTCTCTTTCTCAAAAGATGTATGGGAACTGTAATTCGTATATACATTTGGAGTCACTGCATAGAAGAATTCAGGAAGATTTTTCTCCATCGTTTCAATTGCTTCTAGAACAGAATCATAGTTTTGCCCATACAAAGGAACAGTATGGGAAATGTAATTCGTATGGGAGCAAATTTGGTGATGATGTTGAGGAAGTTTGTGATTATGATGTCTTTGACTCGTAGTTTTTTATTTGTTTGTATTTAGTGTGATAGTCTGGTTTGACGATGAATCTAGGGCCTGCGGGGATTGTGCTTAGGAATCTAGGGCCTGCGAGGTATGAACTACATTTAATATTTTTGGCTGACTGATAACTACTCTTGGCTGCTCTGAGACTGTGACTTGGTCGTTGCGACTTCTTTTTTTTTTTTTTTTTGGCTATATGTCTTGCACTTTTTGTGTATCCATTGCATCCTATTTGTGCTTGCATGGGATGCCGATCAGTGTTTTAAATTTCGGGTTTTTATAATGTAGTCGGTATAAAGAAGAGTATAGTTTTGTCCCGATTAGAATTTTGGTCACTTCAGTTTGTACCGGCTTATATTTCAGTCCGTACCGGCCAATAATTCAATCTTTACTTTTTTTATCTTTTTTTTATTATTTTTTTAAACTACAAACTCATTTTTTGATCTTTTAATTCAGATCAAACTATTTATAATTTATGTATATTTATATATAATTTATTTATATATAAACTCTTATTTTAGAATATAATTTATATATATATATATAAACTCTTATTTATGTATATTTATATATATTTATTTTAGAATATATATATAGATTATTCCAAAACGGTATCTGAAACGATATCGATATCAAAATATCTCGTTTCAATGCCTCAACCGAAACGGTCATCGGTACGGTATTCAAAATATTGATGTCGATTACACCACGGTTACCAATTGGAGCATTCTATAGTTTCAATAAATGAAAATGTCAAAATCAATATTTTAATAGGATAGTAATAGATTTAGAGAGTCTGTTATTTGGTATTGTTCAAAAGTGATTAGTTAAATTTATGAAAGTGAATTCTCTAATTAAATTTTGGCTAAACTTTGTGTTAAGTCCACTACTGATGCTCTGAACTCAATAATGCTACAGTAAATTTAGATTTAGTGTATTTAGCTGACCAAATATAACTAGTGAAACTGGCTGGCCATTTATTTTTGCTCATTATTTTACTGCACGCTCTCTTCAATTTGGCGCAAAAATGAGTAAAAATTGGACAGCCTTATGCGTAAAAACATGTGCTAGTTATTCAAGTGCCATGTTGTGAGGATTAGCATTCTGGAAAGCCTTGTGCGTAAAAAAATCTGCTGGTTTTTCTGCTTGTTTTCCTGTTCTTTACAAGAATACCACTTATCGCTTGGATTTCGTTTTTGTGTTTTTGTGAACAAGCGAACGATACATTTGGAGAAAATGAAAGAAGTAAATAAAATTGTTAAGGAAATATTGTATTTATAGTGAAAAAATATAACCATTGGAGAAATATAATTATTAAACAAAATATATCCGTTGGAAGAATATAACCGTTGAAAAAACATCATGACTATTGAAAATATATATCCGATAGAAAAATATGACAGTTGTAAAAAAAAAGGCCGTTAAAAAATTATATTTATTCGAATAATATAAATGTTAGAAAATTCATAACAAATAAATATTCTAATTAATATTAAAATTAAAATAAATAAAAATATCAAAATTAATATTTTAATATAATAGTGATAGATTTAAAAAGTTTATTATTTAGTGTTATTGAAAAGTGACTAGTTAAATTAGAAAAAATGAATTTCATAATCAAAGTTTGGCTAAATTTCCGAAGGACTATAAATTTTGGCAAAGGGGAAAGAAGAGAAAGAGGTTTGAAGGAAAAAAACAGAAAATGAAAAAGAAAGATCAATATATAAGCACCAATTTTACCCAAAGCTCTCAGAGTTTGTTTCATCCATTATATTTTCCGTTCCAAGAAAATCTCGATTTTGAAAGGAAAAAAGGAGGCTGGAAATTTTCAATATAGTGACCGGCTTGCAGGGGAAGATCAGGTCATAGGGAGTGAAGCCGAAGATTTGAAAGTTAGACAAGACGTTAAGAAGATGGAACGTTTTTCAGACTCAGGCCTTTGTCAAACAGGCCATGCAGAACAATGAACTATCTATCCCTACATAACGTACAGTAGCATGCATAATTTGGGCTTTGCTCGACGAGTCATATAAACCTCTGTTCATCTGATCTCTAGCAAGCAACCCAGAAGGCATGCACATAATTGCAAATAGCCTTTATACTGTCGGCTCAATAAAGTTCAACAAAAATTTAATTAAAAAATTTATTTTTATAAATTTAACTAGTCACCTTACAATAAAACTAAATAATAGACGCAACAAATCTATCATTATTCTATTAAAATATTAATTTTGATATTTTTCTTTATTTTAATTCTAATTGTAATTTGAATACTTATTCATTATTAAAAAATTACACATTAATTTTTTAACATTCATATTATTCCAATGGATAAAAATTTTTAACCATCTTTTTTTAATAACAGTCATATTTTTTCAACTGATATATTTTTTCAATGGTCATATTTTTTAAATATGGTATAGATGCAAATTAAAGTTAAAAGCTACGCAAAAGATTAAATATGTTTAAGAAACAGAAACTAGGAAATGCAGAAGGTAAGAATCAAAAAGCAAGAGGGAAAGGGAATTTTTTATGCCAAAATAATATTTGGCCAGCAGCTAGGGCTCAACAAATTTGGCCAGTGGAATTGATAAAAGTTAAAATTACTATAGTTTTGTTGAGTCCACTACAGCCCCTTTTTATGCTTCTTAGTCAAATGTTGGCCAAATTTTAACTTTGTTGAGCCCGCTACTAGTGCTCTAAAGAAGTAAAATGATTACCCTTGTTTGGATTCAAAACTCACATAAACTTACCTCATCTCATCATTACAATTTTGTAGAATTCTCACACAAAATATAATAAACAATTCAACTTTTTCAAATCTTAAAATAATAATAATATTAAAAATAATATTCTAACAATATTTTATTCAACTCATCTGTGAATCCAAACAAAAGAAAAATAAAAATAGGAGAAATCTATGACCTCTACACATGTCATGGACTAATCATATATAGCCCTCTTTTGTAGTCTCTTTTGTTTGTCTTCATGGCTTTTACTTAATTAATTTACTATAAATGTGTTTACCTTATCGCATCACTTTTTAATTTGTAAACTATAGGTTAAATTGTTCTGTTAGTGTGGAATGTAATCACTCTAATAAAATTGCTTATTTGCAATCAATTTTTTCTGCTAAAATGATTATTTTCTGTCAAAATGAATATATTCTCGTCACAAGTAATCATTTTCATCGCAAATAACTTGTTATAAATGCTCATTTTTCTAATAGTGAATTAAGTAGGAACTATGTCTAGGCTATATCCCCACATAAACCAATCATGCTCTAGTTATAAGAGTGCAAAGATGTATCATGCATCTAAGGAATGTTGGTATAGTTTCGATATCAACAACCTTCTCTTCGGTTGGATGGATCATGGATTAGCTCACAAGAAAGAAAGAAGTCTTGTTGGGAGTGTACAGCGTGAGAAGACTTTGATAGTGAAGTTTTTTTTTTTTTTTTTTTAAATCACGGGCAATTGGGTTGCATTGATGCTTTCCTTGTTAAGTTACCCTATCAGTATGGGGAAATGGGCAGTGTTTTATGTTGATCTCATGTCATTAAATGAGTGTTATCATGTGTCCGGTCACATAAAATGCCCTTCGCCTATTCGCCTGATCGCCACATCAAATATATCTCTAGGCCGCCATTGCCATCATCTTAAAATTTTATATACATCCCACTCTCAAGAACCGATATTATTCTTTTCTCTTATTCATCATTAGGGTTGGGTGAGATGGTGAGATATTTTCAATGAGATTGCGTTTTCAAACCTACAAAAGTTGGGGCATGTGTTTGTATGGACCCATCTGGCCCATTCATCCAACAGGCATCATGTCATAGTAGCAACAAAGAGGGATTACAAGGCGATTAATATAAGTATTTCATTGAAGAGTAATGTTAAGGTCTAGGTTATACAAGCCTACAAATATCATTTTTTTTTTCTCTGTATACAGAAGTAGAGGGTCAAACCTGATTATCTCATTTAAAGACCAGGCCTTGTGCCATTTCTCATCATTGATATATATATATATATACACACACATAAGACCTAAAAGAAATTACTGATCCACACCTAAAAAACTTGGTACTATCTTCCAGTCCACTGCCCCAATTTTTTGTTGGGCTTGGCAAGCAGCTAGTGCTCATGTGATTGTCACAAGAAACGTAAATTCAACTCAACGACTTATTAATTTGATGTCATTTCAGCATACGTCAATGTCCAAGCTGCACTGCACGTTAGAACAATGGCCTAAAGCTTCGACGAGATCATAGATGCACAACTTTTTCAGCATCATTTATATAACACAGCAGTAAGATTAAGCCAGGGTTAGTAAATTGGGTAATGATACTTTTATATTATTTTTATTATTGCTTTATTATTTTATTTTTTTCTTTTTATTATTTGAATCGAGATTAAAAATTTCAAAACATAATTTTCTTGCATAATTTAAAAAAAAAAAGTAAATCCAATCAACATGTAATTTAATTAAAAATAGTAAAATAAAAATAAAGAAATAAATAGTAAAACATTATAGTAAAATAAAAATAAATAAATAGTTGATTGAATCTAGTATCATTATAAGTTTGGAGTAGAAATAGTTTAGCCTATTCCTAACACTGCAGTACGGACGTACAGATTTTTCTAGACACATATTCCAGATTCGATCAAATCTCTAGGTTGACTACCCTTTCGTAGCTCGTTGAAAGACGTTTTAACAACTTTTTTTTGTTTTTTTAATGATTGTACTATCTTGCTTTGGTGTCGACCTCAGAAACAATATTGTCGTAATAATTATAACGGGAGGTGGCCCGTGGCCTACCATGGCCTACCATATTATCATCGATATTAGTAAATAAACAAAAATAATAATAACTTGGCATCTTATAATTTTGAGATGACAATTAGCTTTCAACAAAGATGGGTTTTTTTTCTATTTTATTTAATTGAATTTTAAGTAATATATTAATAATATTTAGGTTCAGTGATCACTGATCAGTATGGGTTCCAGTTAAGAGTAGTGACAAAATGGCAGCCGAAGTGGAAAGGTTGTGGTTAATTGGTTGGGGTTAGTCAAAGTGGTAGCTGCTAATTGAGGGGGGACATATGGTCAAGCATTTCAAAAATTAAGAATCTCCGAAACTCTTTAATCCATGGACAGCCAGACATACATAAACACACCATCAAAAGGCAAAAACCGCAATCTTAAGATACACAAATCCCAGATTTCACCGCGCTAATTAAGGAGACACTTTCCTCGATATTCTCGCCCCCACTCCCATGAGGCCTCCTTCTCTTACCCTTTAATTACAATTTTTTTTTTTCCCCACATCCCTAAACTCAACGTAATGCTAGCGTTACAGCAGTAAAGTGCACAAAGTGCTCAAGTGCAATAGTTTTAGATATTGAGATATAAATAATACACAAGCATCGTGTAAAAATTTTAAAATTGAATAAGATATATTATTAAAAATTTAAATTTTTTATATAAATCTCATGTTTAATCAATTTTTTAAAAAAATTACGTGATAGAAATATCATTTCTTTTGATATTCTTAATATTTAGAGTTTTAAATTGCGTTTGAATAATAAGATATTTTCAAGTATTCTATAAATAATAAAATAATAATAATAATAATAAAATATTAAATAATAATAATAAAATATTCTAAAAATACATTCTCAATATTCATACTAGATCTTAGCCAGCTAGCCATAGTGTAGCAAAAAGAGTAATTAATGAGCTAGAGCCAGCCCCTTTTCACGTAGATGCAGATAATTATTCAAGAGCTAACGGATGATCCCGTGATCACCATGTGCGTCTTTTCCAGATGCAATAACAATGACACTCCACGTTCTTAACCCATATGCTCGAATACGTTCGTGGAATCTGTAGAGAATAAGACAGGATATCGATTGGATCGGAAGTTCATAATAAAAATAATCGAACAATTGGAAGCTGAGAAAAAATACATACTGATGCATCTTTTATTTCAACTGGATTATCATGTTCTTGTACAATATTCTCTTTTATTGATTTTTAGTTGAGTTAATAATAAAACGGCCTTTTTACCTTATTTTAATATATAATATTTCTCCTGGGTTTCATGATTAGCTTTTGGCCTCCCAAATTGATTAGCTTGATCAATATATTCTGATCATTTTAATTTCCCCAATTATTGCATTCGGAACCCATAAACCTTCTTCAATCTAATCTTCAAGCGCTCTTTAGAACCATACAATTGATAAAATAATATAGCTTGCACGCCTCATCATCCCCTCCATTCGCCTGCATAGTAAATATGGATGGTATGTCTTCTAGCTTTATTCTAATTAGATTTTTATATGTACTAAAATTGTATATAGTATTATATATATATATATATATATATATTTATTTATTTAAATGAGTGTTATACTCATAAAGAGATTATATAAAAATAATTTCATAAACTGACGTAATTTTATGTGAACTGTCAGGTTTACATTACAATAAAAATAACTTTATAAGATACATAAATTTATATAATTATTTTTATGTAATTAGTTTGTCATTAGAGTATTTCTCATTTATTTATGTCTCGGATATTAGTAGCATCGATCGTTTGCATGTGAGAAGGTGGGGGACCTATGAACGACCTTTATTAGGGTAAGCATTTGGACTGATGAAAAGTGGAGCATAAAATGATAGATTTCGGGGTGGGATTCAACCAAATCACATCCAATTATCTCTTTCCACAGCAGGAAAGAAAAAGGAAAGGATTCTAGGCAGCAGAAGAGGAAAAAAAAAAAGTGCAGGCAAACACAGGCAAGGCTTGCCCACTTTACGCAGAAAGCTTTAAAAAAAGCAGAAAAGATGGATAAAGCAGACAGCGGGAGAAGAAGAAGATGGGGAACTGCATAAATAATGGTAGCAAAGCATAAAAGAGAAAAAAAAAAAAAAAAAACACAAATAATTATAGATACTTCACACTGCATGCCCATCTGGACACCACTGAAGCCAGGGCACCGACTTTAATTACCACCACTCACGGCTTCAATTATACATTAAAAGGAACTACTATGTCTGATGAAATTAGCCTTGTGTCACGTCCATGAGATCTTACAAATAGTGGAAAGATTTTTTTTTTTCCTCCTCCTTAAATAATTGGATAGGCCACGCTCGAGCAAAAGCGTGTTGGAGATCATGGACCGTCCCCGTTACAGCCGTACAGAGATCTGAAGATGTTTTGTCATAGAAAAAGAACAAGGAAAAAAAAAGGTGGGGGCGGGTTATGCACGAGGCCGCAATGGAAGTTCAGGTACTGTTACTGTTTTACAAGACATTCATGGTCTCCCGGATTTGCTGGTCTGCCAGCTTCAGTTCATTGCAGCTGATCATCTGCCCAACTATTCTGGCCGATCGATCGAATAATATTAATCTAGCTGTAAAGTTCTTGAAATTCTAGTGCTTCTTCGTTCGTTTTGTCGATATCATGACACGTTGACATCCCATCAATCTACTTATCTAATTTTTTTTTAAATATTATAAACTAAAAATTTTAAAAATATTCAAAAGATATTTCAAGAAAAGTAAATATTTTTTAATGAAATGTCAAAATCATGATAGTAGATCTACAAATTTAGACAAGATGATGGTCTCAACCTCCCATGATTCATACCAAAAGGCTATTGAGTATTGACATGTGTAATCATTGGATCACATGCAAGTAATTGATTTATGACTTAACTTAGCTATATTTGATCAATTCAACGAGTGACACGTATCATGACATGCATGTAGCTGTCACCAGATGGATCAATTAATGTTAGAACCAATTAAATCCAAACTCTATGAAATGTTCTACCTACCCACCAATTCATACTAAATCCACAAACTCTATCTATATTATGATCAGTGCTACTTCTTTTAAATGGGAGAAACCAAGTCTTATCACAGTCTCATGTTCAAAGCTCTTGTTTATAAGTTTTCATTTTGTCCATTACTCATACTAAAAATATTTTTATATTAAAAAATTACATTTATCATTCTTACACACTACAAACCATACATAATTTTTTATTTATTTTTTTTTTCTTACTAAATGTGTGTTATAAGAATGATGAATAGAAGAACTCAATTAGTTTAAAAAAAATAAAATAAAAATAAACGTGATGTATAGTATATGGGGGGATATAGATGAGGTGATTGTTAATTCATCTATATTTATGGCCCAATTCATCCAAGTTGTATAAAGGATGAAGTGATTGTTAATTCATCTTCTAAAGAAGTATAGTCACATTCTTAGACGACTTGGAAATAAATTATGGGCAAATTCGAATAGCTTTCAAATTTTATATACATTTGTTGCGTGCCAAAAAAGATTATTGATAAAAAGATTATGGATATACTTTTTTTCTAACTTATATAGATTTTGATTTAAAATATAATTTGAAATTTTCATTTCATCGTTTATTATGAATAAAAAAAAATCCATATAAAGCCAATTCCATTAGAAGTAGTGGAAGCGGTTATTGATCGCTTCTTGATCTCAACATTCTCCGCCTCTTGAATCGGAACCCTACCTTTGGAGTCCATTGCAATCGCCTACCTAATTAATCATCCACAACACACACACACACACATTATATAGATAATATATATATATATATATGTATGAGTTTATCTTCAAACCGGCTTCCCTTTTTAAGTGTTTTACACCCTCGAATTATCTTTTGACATGTAGGCGATTTAGAACATTGGCATTGGCTTCATTAAAAACCTAACTAAATGTAAAATATGATGAATCTCATAAAAAAAAAGCTGCATTGGATTAGCTAAATATATAAATGTGAAACTTTTAGTTACAGTAAATCTATGAGTTTCTTTAAATTTGAAGGGCTACTATTCATTCATCAAATCTATGTTTTATTCACTTTTAATCTTCAAAGGTCTTTTCTATTCACATTTAATTTCCAACCATCTTGTAATAATAATGTAAGAATCAAATTAAATTATTAATTAACATATGATTAGTGTGATTATAAAATATGAAAAAAAATAAAAATATTATTATTAAAAAAATATTATTATATTATTATTTTGATGAATCCAATAGCTAATCCAATGTGGGATTATAGATGTGAAGGTATTACATTTATGGAAAATATGTACTTTTCATCAAATTTTGAAGATGAATTTGATGAATCCAATGCTAGTGCTCTTACAGCAACAAATTGTGTGTACGTTTTACTGAATCTCTCCCTTTTTGCTGTACAATCCATTGGCTCCCCAACGAAACCCTTTTCTTTCTACTACTCCCTACTCCCTCTCTTCTCCCTTCTCTCTCCCCCAGCTTCTTTGACAAAACCCTCTCCCTTTATCCCTAATTGAGCATTTGACAACCCTATTTTGCCTTCGACGGAACCCTAATTGCAAGATCCTGCTTAGTACACGAGATCTATAGTTCGATTTCGAGGAGATTGACTGAGAGATATCACGAACTCTATCGTTTGGTTTCGAGGAGGGAGATTTATGGTGGCCTTTAACTAGAGAGAGAGAGATCAACTGGGTAAGGGAAGAGTGAAGTGAGATTTACACAGGTTTTTTTTCTACACTCAATTCTTGTAAACTTTTTAAGAAATACACGTGTCAAACTAATATTGGATGGTGTAAAAATGGATAACTCATCGAGTCCTGTCCTTAGCCACTCTCATATATCTTTACATATATAAAGTGGTTATCGTAATTGTTGTTTTAATGGATTTTATTGTTTTTCCATTAAAAAGTTAATGCCGGTCCGTGTGGTTGAAGTTGAAGAGCTCAAGTAATTGCATGCCTGCTCATGCATGCATGATCTCAACTGGAAAATACATATCACATCAATGCATGCAGCTTGTCCAGTATTGACTTCTCGTTTCGTAATATTAAAGAATTTCCTTGCATGTGGTGGTGTGCAAGGGTACTTCATCGAAAGAAGAAAGGAAAATTTTTTTTTGAATGGCCGAAGTCCTGTGAGATCTAGGACTAGCTGCATGCATGTGAATGTCCCCGCCTAAATGGAAAATTCTATACATTATATTATCATCTCATTAAGTATGGTGTGGCACATTTATCACCAGTATTAAATTTTCATAAATAGAGCAATAAATTATTGGCTATTTTACGCCCATTTAAAAATAATTTATTGATTGTTAATTTTAAACAACTGCATTTGTATTGATGACTTAAATTATCCTTTGAATTTAAAAACAATAATTTATTACCCTATTTATGAAAAAAATTTCACTCATTCAAATTATGAGAAATGAGAACAATCCATTGAAATTGTTAATTCTAAACGACGCAATGTTGATGCCCTATTTATGACTCATGAAATGGTTGAATTTTCACTCATTGAAGTTATTAGTTCATGGATTTATCTCTAATTCAAGTCGTTTATATTCGAATCTAACAATAACTTAAACCAAGTATTTAAGTCCATCAAACCTTTTATCTGTTATCAATTCCTGACAATACATTTGCATGCACATACATTCTGTCATTCATTGTATTTACTCTATTAGACATTAATCTCGTCTAATTAACGTTACAATTCTCTAATTGACAATTACATATTAAAAAAGCAAATCCAAATGAATAAAATTTAAAAAATAACCCACACAAACGCATCAAGTACACCTTCACAGTTGAAGAAATCCCCTCTATTTCTCCTTGAGTTTGTATTCATTTTTGTGCTGTTGAAAGCTATTAGGGATTTACTCTTGTTGAAAGTATTGATCCATATTAATTAACATTTTTTAGTTCTTCAAATATATGGTTTATGTTTATCTTCTCTTCTAAATCCCAAAATCAAAATTTTCCTCTATTTTGGTTTCAGATTGTATTGATCTTTTTGCTGTTGGGAGATATTCAAATCTTGTTGGGTTTAAGGTAATCTTTCTGCTTGACATAACCATCTGCCCCTCTATCATCTGTTGGTATTCGAGAAATTGTGAAGAATTGCAATATTGCAGAGTTGATAAAGGGTTTGCAACTCATAGTAGTAAATATTATTTTATTAGTAATAAATTAAAATATTTACACAAGCATTCATTCTAAAAATTGATTATGATTTAACGTAAAAAGCAAAATTTTGGATAAAGACGAAGATAAATGTGATTGACTTGGCCCAAGTATTTTATTGCATGTCATGTGTTGGCTGTAATAAAGGAACTAGATATAAATACAATGAAAGTTTTGTTTGTATATATTACAAAAGTCAAGGGGTCTGCAAATCACGATATGTATCTTACAATTTTAATTTATAATTGATGTCTAATTTAATTTAGAATTTAATACTATTCAAATTGAAATAATGTATTCAATGCATCTAAAGTGCTAGGGCATATGCTAAACTGGACAATAATACTGAAAAACTAGCTGCTACTATGTTTGGTCAAGTAGCAGAAGTAACATTTGGTTGTTCAGCAATTGAGTTGATGGAACATGATAGAGAGGTATCTTTTAAAATTTTTATTCAAAAATTGAGTTTGGTTATAATGAGTTAATTAAAAAAGAAATTGAGTTTTTACTAATTATGTAAAGCTATTCAAAATTTATTTTATAGGAACATTAACCATATATTAAAAGCGTTGTGGAGAAATTATCAAAAAAAATTTGGAAGATTCAAGTTTATTTAGATCCAGAGAAATTGAAGGAGGAAAAACATAGGCGCGCAGTTTAATGTCCTCTCTATTGAGGCAATGCAAGATGAGGAAAATGCTAAATCGTCATTCTAGAATCAAAATTATCTTAAACAACTTTCATAAAATTACGGGCGATGTTTATTTATAAGATCATGTTATAGCTTTTATTAATACTATTCTTTTATAATATATCACAACGTGTAATTATTTATAAATTACATAAACATTTATAAATTACATAAACATTACATTGTTATTTAATTAACCAAAAACATTATGTCCTTATTAATAAAAAATTAGATCTTAACAAAATATATATATATATATATATATATATATATAAGAAAACATAAATAAATCAATGGTCCAAGACACATCTATATTACAAAAAATAAGATTTGGATCCACTAAATTAATTGGCATAAACCCCATGTTTCTCCTATAATTTGCGCAATTTTATGCTTTTAATTTTTTTTTCCCCCAACTTTTATATACATGAGATCGGCAAGAAGATAGACATGTTACCCACTAAACAATAAACATGGAGAAAGAAGAAATGAACACGCCTGCTTTTAGCTAATTATGGTCATGTTGATCATCATGTCATCGTTTATTCCAACCTGTACGTGACAAACATGGAGAGCATAGGCTAATTTATTAGCTAGAATGTCAAGGTTGGTCGTGATCTAAATGCTTTTTTTAAGTACTTCCCACTCATATATAGTGACAAATATATAATAATTATAACATGTTACGCATGAACGCACACCCTCGTTGGAAACCTTTTTCAACTATCTAGGGTTTGCATGCACCGCCCATGAAATAACAAATTAGACAGATTGCACAAACTAGCTAGCTCGACGTTGCATGCGCCGCCCAATTAATTGGAAAATAACTTTCTAGCAATTATGGGAAAAACGAGAGATAGATCTCCTACATATATATTTTATATAAATATTTATATATATATTTATATGACATGTCAATTGGATGCCCAAGACTTGACTTATATATACAATGCTCTTTTTTTCGTGAAAAATGTGTAGATTCTATTGCTAATGAAACAAAAATAGATTGAGAGATTTTTACTCGTATTATGATAGATCAAACTTTTGCATCTCTGTCTATTCGAACCGAAGAAAGAGAAAGGTCAAAGGAGGTTGGGAGCCGCTTCTTTAGATAATTATTATAGATGAATTGAGATGATTTTAGATGAGTTGAATAAAATATTATTAGAATATTATTATTATTTTGAGATTTGAAAAAATTGAATTGTTTATTATATTTTATGTGTGAATTTAAAAAAATTATAATAATGAAATGAGATGAGTTGATGTGAGTTTCGAATCCAAACGAGACTTAATGGGTGGAGAGAATTTAACATATATTTTTGTTAATTTTATTGTCATAACTATATGGATTTTCAGAATTAATATATCTACCTTTATTATAAAAAGTACTGGCTCTATAGCCACACTTCATGAGGGATCCAGACGTGGGATCCTGACAGTGTAAATTTTGTTTTTTTTTTTCTTATATTTTCATATATATTTTTAAAACTTTTAAATATTTTTTAAAAAAAAACTGCAAACATCATTAAAAAATATTTCCTTAATCACTAAACAAAAACTACTGTCTGGAGCTCCCATGTGTGGGTTTAGCATTTCTCTACTATAAAAGAGTATCCATTTATAAATAGTGGTTTGTGTTTGATGGCTTCATTATATTTTTAACCTTGAGTTTTATGATGGGTTAAGTTGTGTTTTGTGGAGAAATGTTAGTATCCTTATGACTGATGCATCTCTGTATTTTGCTTTTCCTAATGGTATCCCTATAATTGATGCCGATAGCGGACTTGAAATTGCATGATTATCTCTGTCGAATGTAAAAAAATATATGGCTTTTAGTTTGTCTAAAATTCCTAATTTTGCAGCGCGAGATGTACCTTTTAGGCCCTTTTTGGTCCTTTTGCTTGTTGTGTGTTTGAGAACCTTGATGCCTTCTTTCTGGTGCATTTACACTATTTTTTACTTTTTTTTCCCAAAATCGTCTCTTTCGTTGTTCTTTTTCTTATGCTTCTTTTCTTCTTCTCCTTTTTTTTTTCATAAAATTCTCCTATTTTTTGGGTCTTCCTTATTTGGCTAGTCACTCTAAGTGTAATACTTTTAAGGAGTTAAAATATAGGGTTTGACAAACATTACAAAGGTGGAAGGAAAAATTATTTTCGCAGGCTGGTAGAGAACTGTTAATCAAATCGGTTGTGTAAGTTTTGCCAACTTATACAATGAGCTGTTTTATGGTGCCCAAAACTTTGTGCAAGGAGTTAGAAGGATTATTTACAAATCTTTTGTGGGGTCAACATGGATCTAAACAAGTGGATTAGTTGGTCATACTTGTGCACTTAAAAAATGAGAGGGGGTATGGACTTTAAGAATCTCGAGCTTTTTAATTTAGTTTTGCTTGCAAAATAAGGTTGGAGAATAATTTAAAATCCCAATTCTTTGTTGGCCTGAGATTATAAAGTAAGGTATTTTTCTACTATAGACTTTTTACATTCAAATTTGGGTACGAAGTCATCTTATATTTGGAGAAGTATTTGTGCTAGTAAATCGTTGTTGAAGAATGGATGTATTTGGATGATTGGGAAGAGTGATAAGGTTCGGATAATTCTGGATAAATGGGCTCCAATCTTATGGTTACCCCAATCACCTCCACCTAATTATGTTATTAAAGAAGATTCAACTATTAATTTGCTTATGCATCATAATATTGGATCTTAGGATGTGATTTTTTACATTTTGTTTTTCCTCCTTTTGTTGTTAATCCAATTTTACAACTTCCTTTCTTTTAAGAGAGTGTGAAGATAAAATTATATGGCAAGACACTAAGAATGGGTAGTATTCACATAAGTAAGGGTATCATCTAGCTTTGTTTGTTTTCGAAGATAAAATGAGATGAGATGAGTTGAATTGAAATTAAAGTTAAAAAGTTAAATAAAGTATTGTTAGAATATATTTTTTAATATTTTTTTTTTTTAGATTTGAAAAAATTGAATTGTTTATTTTATTTTGTATTGAAATTTGAGAAAGTTGTAATGATTAGATGAGATGAGATGGATTTGAAAAAGTTGAATTATTTATTTTATTTTGTATTAGAATTTGAAAAAATTATAATCATTAGATAAGATGAAATGAGATATTTTCTGAAAACAAACGATTTTATTTTAACATTATTTAATTTACAATTGGCGCTGAAAGTTCTCATTTCAAAGATTTTTCAGCCTTTTGGCATCATTTTTGGAATATGAATCTTCCAAAAAAGTGAAAGATTTTGGGTAGCATGCTTGTAAGAATAGCCTCCCTATAAGATTGAATTTGCTGAAATGAGGTATTATTTCTTATAGGGGTTGTCCTCTAGGTTAGTTGGTTGTGGAAGATGATTGTCATGTTTTTTGGGACTGTCTAGTGGTTAAAAAGGTCCTAGTCGTACGTTGTCCTTCAATTTTGCCACTACTACATGTTGCTGGTCATTTTTTTGATGTGGTGTGCAATATGATGTAAGTTGATTTAATTTTACTTCCTATTTTTATTACTATTTCTTGGAGTGTATGGAAGTATAGGAATTTAAATTAATTTCATAATTTTGTGTGCTTCAAGACATTGTTGATAATTGTTTAGCATATGTTGAGAGGTATACTACCATTAAAATGCAATTGCTGATTGTACATAAAGAAATTGTTCTCTCTTGGAAACCTCTTGACCAAGGTACAATAAAGCTTAATTATGAGGGTGCATTATTTCATTCTTCTAACTCTACGGGTGTTGGAGTTATTTTAAGAGATGATAAGGGTGATGTTTTATTTGCTTTGAGTCGGAAAGAAGTGGAGTTGTTTGAAGTATATGATATTGAGACTTTGGCTGCTTTGAGAGGACCTCAGATGATCTTGCATTTAGGTTTTTCTATTCTGCTATTGGAAGGGGACTCCTTGGTTGTGATTGAAGCTATTGGATCTAAGGAACCAAATTACTTAAGGCAAGGAAATATGATTTTTGAAATTCAAAGTCTTCTTTCTTATTTTTTGAAATATGATGTATTTCGTCTAGATAGACAAGGAAATGAAACAGCTCACTTACTTGCGAGACATGCATGTGTAATGGATGATATTGTTCAATAGTGATATCAATATCCAGATTTTATTTAGCCTCAAGTTTTATTAAATGTTACTTTATAATTGTTGGGTGTTAACTTTGTCACTGACTCTATTGTTGTGAATGCCATTGTTATGTTAAAAATTACTTTTTTGTTTTTTTGTTTTATTTTCTGAATTTGCATTAAAAAATCTCAGAAATTTCAAAAGAGAAAATGAAAAAAAAAAAAAATCTTATCAGTAGTTGTCAAATTTTGAAAATTGTTTTCTGAAATCTCTCTTTCGGCGGGAAAGTTCAAAATATGTACGCACATACGCCTTTCTTTTTATTTTATTTTCCATTTTCTCTAGTTTTTCTGCTTCGAGAACAACTCGGAAGCCCAGCATGCCCACTCACTTTCATACACCTGTGTATAACACGCTCTAAAGAACCACACCACGCCAAAAAACCATCATCGCACGGCCAGGCTAGCGAGTAGAATTTAATTGGATTTCACTGCAATTAGGACGTCCTGACGTCTCTTTACTTCACGTCGAGAAATAGTTGTGCTGTCCCCCTTCGCATGTACCTGGTAATTTATCAGGTGCGCAGAAATAATTCGCAGCCAGAGAATTTAATTTACAGGGCGGCTCAGATTTTATTTTAAATAAAACTTTTAAATATATATTTTCAACGGTTTATTTATGATTGAATATTCAAATTATTGTATAAAATCATGGGTCCATGCATTACCTAATATCTGCAAAATATTATTTCTGCCTAAAAATTATCATATACCTAAAGTACATTTAAAAATAATTAATTTTAAGTTTTGAATTCTGATCTTACAAAAATCAAATATTGTAATCGAGTTTGTTATTTATGCAAGAAAAATTATATTCAGCAACCTTACATCATATAATTATTTTTATTTTTATTTTTTTTAATCAAGTGTGTGGTGTAAAGTTGTTGAGTAGAAACACTCGTTGTGCAATGAATACACACTATTAATCTCATGAATATTCAAAGAGTAATATCTAAAAATAATATTATTAACAAATGCACAAAGAAATAAAAATGGCACCCTCAATAGTTGATTTGCATATGCAAAATATAAGTGACTTTTTTAAAAAAATAGGCATTTTACAAATTTTAGACTGCGCAAGGATCCAAATTTAAGCACTTCTTTTTTAAATTAAAAACAGAATAAAATTCAAGAAAATACATACAATAACAAAAAATATTATTTATACTAATATAAAATGAGAATTACAATTTTTGTTTACTTTTTTCTTATTTATAGAAGTTTAACATATAGAAAAATAACATAAAACCAAGCTTCCTTCTTCAATTTTGTTTTTCAATTTACAAAGTCTAAAATATATAAATCAAAAAATCAAAACTTAAAAAAAGAAAAAGAAAAAAGCAATCCTTGGAGACCCATTTTTTTTAATGGAAATAAACGATACCTCTAATTTTATTAACGGTCATCACTTTGGATGAAGAATACCAAATACAAAAAGAAAGTCTAAGGTTTACAAAAATTACTAAAGTTCTGTTTGGATACAGCAATGGTTTTATTTTATTTAATCTTATTATTATAATTTTTTTAAAGTTTCACACAAAATATAATAAACAATTTAATTTTTTAAAATTTTAAAATAATAATAATGTTCTAACAATATTTTATTCAACTTTTATTTAAAATCATCTCATCTCACTATTCAAACGGGACTAAATCAAAGTTTTAAAAGAAACTTACAAAATCTGTATTACACTTCAAAGTATAATAACAACATGGAGCTAAACTTGCTTGGGGCCCTTAGAAATCATTCATTATTTTCAGGATTGATTACAAAATTAGTACGTACTTAAACTTCACTTATTTGTATAACATTATATTATCCTTGCATATTATATTTTTGGACATTAAAAATCTCACTTTTTGATGCTTCACTAATCTTATATTAGAAAAACGATTGGACACTATATTTTAATGTCGCGTGTCGACCAATCAAAAGTTGACACCTGACTTTTTTTTTTTTTTGTTAATAAAAGTCGACACCTTCTTTAATATGCAACAATATCACTTATTATGACATAATGACAATCGAAATATGTCACCTGTTACAACATCAATCACGAGTCACATTTATGTAGATTCAGTTTTCTTTATATTTAAAAGAAATAAGAACTTTCGGGTTTAGTATGTATGATGCGGGTAAGAATCTAGTATCCAACCGAAAAGTTACCGTAGGAGATGTTTTGGGCATCACGTGGTCAATAAGGATGAACTAAATATAAAATCATAAGAGAGTCTATTTTACATTAAACCACTCTAAACCAATACTACACATTTCTACTTCAACCCGGTGGTCGTTTCTATTTAAGTATTGAAACGAAATATTTCGATATCGATACATTGCAATATATTATTTTAAAATTAACTATATATATAAACTTATAACTAAAAGATAAATACATGTATATATGTAAGTGTGCGTATATATAAATATGAAAGAATTGATGTTTTATAAAATGAGCACACATTGCAAATATTAAAAAGAAATAGAGATATTAGTGTCAAAAGATAATATTACAAAAAAATCACAAATTTAAATTGAGACACAAAAAATAAAGAAATAAATAAAATTACAGAGAAATGATTAACAATAATGATATTTAAAAAAAAAAAAAGAGGAACAAGAAAACATATTTAAGTTGGAATGGCTGAAATTTGATCAAAATTATTGAAATTAGCCAAGATTTAGAACAAAATGAAACGAGGAGGTATTATCGGATATTACACCAGAATAGAGAATCCCGATTGAAATGACTGTAATGGAACATAATTGAAAAGAGAGCGCCTACATGCCGGTCAGGCTGTCTAGCTTCAAAAAACAGTCATCCAATAACAGCCCGCCACGTAAGTAGTTTAATCTACATCTCCTATGCCTGCCAACTTAGGATCAAAAAATACACAAGCTCTCATCTCTCTCTCCCGTGCCCCTCTTCGACGGACTCACAAACCCACCCTCCCAGAGCTCCATCGAAGGACTCAAATTGACCCTGCCAACTTCGATGAACTCACAAACCCACCCAACTCCCCCAAAATTAGTAAAGAAATAACAAAATGGTAACGAATAAAAACAATAAGTTATGGAAACTGAGTCCTATCCATACCCACCCTTGAGTGCCCACGAGCACACACCCATCTCAAGAAAGACCAATTGCATTTGAATCCACAAGAAGTTGCATGAAGAAATATTAGCCTAACTGCAACTTTCCCTAACGACTTAGGGCTGGTTTGGGGCATAAGACAAAATACAAAATTCTCATCTTATCTCATCATTACACATTTTTTCAAATCCTCATACAAAATATAATAAATAATTCAACTTTTTCAAATCTCAAAACAATAATAATATTAAAACATAATATTTTAAACTTTCAAACAAAATACAAAAGTCTCATCTCACCCCTCAAACCTATCCAACTCAGTAAGATACATTTCCCACATGAGCATACTACTCTGTGGCTTGACAATTCTCATATTTCTAGTAACAGGGTCCCTCTCCTTCATTTGTACATCTTGTGCATAGATTGGATCAAGTCCTTCTATTCTCCATTTCTTAAGTTCCTATAGCACAATATGAGTTCCTTCCCTAGAAACAAGCGGGGTTATGAGATTGTCCACGTCCTTTTCCTGCTCAAAATTCAATCATTTGAAATGTGGAAGGGAGGGGAGGTTTTCACAAGTTGCAAGGGGGAGGGATTTTGGCGCAAGGGAAGGGAGGCGAAGGTTTCGCAGGTTGGGGGGGGGGGAAAGGGTTTCGTCGCAGAGGAAGAAGGTTTCATCGAAGATGGGCTTTAATCAAATGTAGCATTTTGTAGTGGTTATTTACTCAGATTTCTTACGTGTCTTAATATAACTAGGGGCTGTTATTTACACAACTTCGGATGGACCGGTATGAAGGTATTCTCAATTGAAAATTTTGCTTTTCAGGTGCTCAGAAAATAATTTATCAAGCTATACATGTATTTTCTCAAATCGGCCACGATGTGATACAAAATATAAAATAGAATAAAAACGAAATGGAAGGGAAAAAGAGAAGTCGTGACAATCAATCATTTAGACAAACTATTCAAACTGGAAATTTTTATATATATCATGCTTTTATATCATTCTATCTCGCTATGATTAATTGACGTTGTACATCAGTTGAATTGTTTTCAAAAAATTAAAGTTCGATTTTTGGGGGTTAAAAAGTGGCACATTTTCAATAATGAAATAAAAGTGAAATAAGAATATAATGTATAACATTATTCTAACCTAAGATAGAGTTGACGAGGCACTCGTTTTGTAGTCGCTTATGAATTTATCAGAAATAAACTATGGAAAACACTACTTCTACCGAAAATATTCACTGAAATTTTGTACCAACTTATTTTTTATTATTTTTTACTTAATGGTTAAGGAAGTGTTTTTAATGAGTTGGTGATTTAAAAAAAATGTTTTTATTTTTACAATCGGTAGAAAATCGTTGGTGGATTTCTTCTGCGACTCTAGCATGGCCCTTAAACTATATGTGGTGTAGATTTTGTCACATTGAATTGGCTCTTCAACATTTATATATTTGTTCTTTTATCTTTATGATCTTCTTTCTCATTCCAACTTTGAACCGCTGAAAAGAACAAATCCTAAGCACCTCTTCCTCCTCCTCTTCTCTTTCATTCACTCCTCCCTCCATTCATCCATATTGTCTGTCAAAATTTCTTTTACTTAATTTTATTTTACTTTGTTCAAGGTAGAAAAAGATAAATTTATAGTTTTCCCGCAACTCCGGAGAGACGCACGGCACAAGCAAATTCATTGGTCGAAATCGTTTGGACGAAATTGTTAGTTTTGCAAAAATCACAGTGCATGGTCCTCATGTGCCACCCCTTCCGATAGCTCTTCTTGACACATGCATAGATCATCAGAGTCGCCACCACTATACCACTATACCTTTTAGATATGCCCTTTGTGGCTGAAAAGAGACAAGTGTTGTCTTCACGGGCTATCAAAGATTCTGAAGTTTACAAGAGTTGGTCCAAACAATAATTTGTTCTTTTTCGCATTTATCTTACTACTTTCATTTTTTGTTTCCTTATAGTTAATTAAAAAAAAAGTTCGTCTTTCAGGCGTTTGTCTGTAAAGGTTGAGTCCTCTCTTTTTATGAAGGGTGAGATTGAGTCTCTATTTAGACAAAAAGTGTTATCTCTTGGACGTTTGTCTATAAAGAATATCAGCAATAGTGAAGGTCAGATCAGTCACAAAAGAAAATAGTATACTGGTGAAGCTCCAAATGCATTATTTTGGTTTATGATGTCATATTTGATATGGGTATATCCTATAATGTATCCGGTCATGGATGTAAGTTTCTCTCATGAATAAATTATGACAATTTCCATTAAAAAAAACTTTGGACCACTCGATCACTATTTATTGGCTTATACAAAAACCAAGATCACAATAATAAAATAATTTTATATCGGCACTTTATTGTCATGGGTAATTTATTAATTTAAGAGACACTCAATAATAAAATTTTTGCAATGTAATAGTGAGTTTTTACTTCAAAGGTGTTGAAGATAAAAATAACAATGATTGAAATATTAAATAAAAATGATTCTGCATATGGGCGTTATTGGTTAGTATGTGAGTAGGGTTGTAAATGAACTAGTATGTTCAATAGTCCTCCCGTCCGGTTAAACTCGATCGAACATGACTCGTGAAAAAAAAGGCTTATCCATGAAGGCAGATACCCGCTCGATTAATAAATGACACATACCTGACAAAACTCGACTCGACTAGGCTAAGACTCGTGAATGCCTGCTTGTTTATGTTTGAGTCGACTCGTTAGTTTAACTCGATTAAAGCTCATGCATATATTGATAAATATATACATACACCTATATATACATATATATGTGTATTAGCTAATAATATGAGCATAACGCTTTTATAATTAAATATATAATATGTAACCTAATTGCCTGTGTCTATATATTAAATATATTTTATAGTTATATTTTATAATTTGTATAATAATTAGTCGATAAGATTTAATAATTTCATAGACTAGTATGTGAGAACTATATATGAAATAAATATATGTTATCATATTATGTATATATATTAATAATTTTTATAGGCATATAATATATTGTTATTATGGATAAATATCTACGAGTTAAATATTAATTATTTATAAAATCTTAAAATCTTAAAATTCAATATAGATTCTACTTGTTAGTTATACAAATTAAATTTTTTATTTTTTATTTTTTTTATCTATCTTATTTATTAATTATTAAATCTTATTAAAAAAATAAATAATTTGAACTGAGGTCGAGATCGAGTTTGTTTTTGAGACGAGCTCAAGTTAAAAACTTAACTTACCAAATCGAGTTCGAATAAATAATAAATAAAAATCTCAAATTCAGACTTGAGTTAGAGTATTTTGTGTTGAGATTAGCCCAATAGGTCAAAGACCGGCTCCATTCGATCAAGCTTGATTACAGCCCTATATGTGAGTGTAACGTCATGAAAATCCCTGCAAAACTGCCAATTGTACGCCAAACTCTGAGAAAAATGTCCAAACGGATGGCGATGCTCGGTTGTGAACATATTCTCCAAAGACTCTTAACGCCTTTTTGTCTACGGATCTTGGCCTCCAAATATAGTTATATTAGTTATAGTTTCAAAATGAATAAGGCTCGTAATTCATTTGAAAAAAAGTGAAATATGTTATTAAAAAAATAATTTTTTTCATGTAAATTTTAAATTTATCTAATTTTTTCAAAGAGAATACACTAGATTTGTACATTTTAAAATTGTAAATATTATTTTTCCTTTAATTAAGTGTAAATAGAATAAAAATCTCTTATTAGTATATTTACATTAAAGGGAATGAAATGAATAGAAGGGGACTCTCATTTTCTTCATTTTCTAGCCTCGTTTGTTTTCGAAGAGGAATTGAGATTAAAATTAAAAAATTGAATAAAAAATTGTTAAAATATATTTTTTAATATTATTTTTGTTTTAAAATTTGAAAAAGTTAAATTCTTTATTTTATTTTGTATTGAAATTTAAAAAAATTGTAATGATTAGATAAAATGAGTTAAAAAATTTCTTGAGACATCTCAATTTTTCTTTCCCTCCAAATTGGGAGGAAGATGTGAGATTGGAATGAGAGTTATAAAACATGGATAAAAAATTGCTATAATACACTTTATATTTTGTTTAAGTTTTTGACTATGATTCTCTATCATTTTTACTCTTAAAATTTCCTTTCATATTTCTTACCATTCTCTCTTTATAAATGCATTGTTTATAAATTGGGAGGAATATATTGACTTTTATTGTTTCGTTGCAAAAGAATTTCTTAGTGATATAATTATTAAGTAAATATTATATTTGAAAGTCCATCTTTATAATATTTGAAAGTTTATCTAAATAAAGTAAAGTAATAAATCAGGAAAGAAAATCATAAAAATATTACTAGTTTAAAATTTAATTGTGTAAAGTAATCTAAAAAGTGCAGTTTATAAATCATTTTTCATTTGCGTAAGCTAACTCAACTCTTTGTGCGAACGGCGAAAGTCCTGAAATTGCCAAGTTGAGTGCAAAACGAGGACAGATGTCAGTTTCTCTGCAAATGCTGTACGTTTAAAATATAAAAAATTCTACTAATTATCTTTTCACCGCACATTATAATTTTTTAAGTTTTAATTTTTTTTCTTTATCCAATATGTAGACTTAGAGAAATAAAATAAAATAAAATAAAAATAATATGTGATGTGTAAAATGATGAATAGTGACTGCCCCACATCCTACAAAACATATGCCCCCACCCAAGTAAAATGCCACTATTTTTGTTTAGAAAAATTCTAGTGCAGTGCCTTAAAATTATAGTTTAATTATTTTAGTTAATGATTAAGAAAGTGATTATTAATAAAATTATATATTTTATTATTTTTTAATAATAATTAAAGATATTAAAAAATGAAAAAAAAAACTAAATAGATTAACGGTACATCTAACGGTAACCGCCGAGCATTCAGCTAGCACTATCCTTTTGTATAGATCGTGGCCCTTCAGTTGGCGGGTCACATGCCACTTCCAATGACCCCCTACCCCTGTTCTCATATGGGCCCTCCACCGCCCCACCACCATTCTGTGTAGTCGGAGCGTGTATCCCAGTTTCTTGTTCAGCGCGTACAACTATTTTTTTCCCCTCTCGCAATAAAGAAAAGCAAACAAGCAAGCAGAGCCTCGTCACTGTGCTGTGGAGTCTGGGACTCTTTTAAAAGGGGCCTCGAGGCATTGCCAGATACCCCAGTTGCAGTTTCTTCCCTTCCCTTCCCTACCCTACTCTCTCTCTCTCTCTCTCTAGCTTTCGCTTTCTCTTTCCTCTTTCTCTTTCTGTTTCTCTCGCTGCTTTTTTGATTTGGCTGGGCCCTGAGCCTGCAAATCCAGCAAACCTCCCACCTGGGTTTGTGATTATTAAATCTTAACTCAGAAGCGAACCCCCTTCCTTCCCATCACTGAGCCCATCAATAGCCCCAGTCCTCTGTGTTGCGTCTCAGTGATTGTGTTCTTTCTTTCCTTTTTTTTTCTGAAAGGATTTTCAGGATGTCTGCGAGTTTGGACGACGCCGAGTTTTGGCTACCACATGAGTTTCTCACCGACGAAGACTTGGCCCCTGACAATAATAATAACTGCAATAGCGAAGGTAATGGGTTTCGCTCCGACACTGAGGCGACGAGGTCTTTGTTCCCCTTCGAGTTTCCCTACGGGTTTGGCTCTTTTGGCACTTCGTCGGATATCGGTTCTCCGGTTGAGTCTGTTGTAGGTTCGAGTGAGACAGAGAGCGACGAGGAAGACTACGTCGCTGGGCTGACCCGCCAATTGGCACACTCGACCCTGGCGGACGATATCAGGAAGTCAGGCTCTCCTTTTCCCTTCGAGAATCCGAAGGTTTGATCGATAGTTCGTGTGCCTTTTTTCCCACTAGACACTTTTCCCTTCTTTTTTGGTGATTTATAATTTGTGGTGTTTTGTTCTTACTTTGCAGGCTTGGGTTATGTCCGGTTCGCCACAGTCGACCCTTTGCGCGGTGGGGAGCGGATGTGGTTGCAAACAGGGCTCGAGCCATGGAAGCCCGAACTGTGCTTCTCAGGTATCTTCCCAGCCTGCTACTTGGGATCTGCTTTACGCTGCTGCAGGGGAGGTTGCTAGGATGAGAATGGACGAAGAGATTTACGGACTTAACCATGGCAGAGGTCTCTTGGGTCCCCTAAGAAAGCCCTCTCCAGACACCATCTCCGTGAAGAAAGAGTCCAACGCGGATGTTGGAATTTTTCCTAACCAGTCGCTTTCCCACCAGCAGTTGCAAATGCAAGCTAGTCAAGTAAGCTTTTATTTACTGTGCTTTCTTGGCATTACGGGAGACTTGATTATTCAGAACTTAAAAGCTTATAAATCTGTCAATTGTTGATGGGATCTATTTTACTTCCGACAGTTTCAGCAGTTCAGAGAGCAACAAATGTTGAAGCAACATGGTTCGGCGGCTTGGGATGCACAGTTGAAAGCGACTGCACGATACCAACAGCGGCAGGCCCAGCAAAGGGTCCTGAACCGGGGTAGAAACAGCGAGTACGTTGGGGGCCGAAACGGTCGTCCTCTAGGTTTGTCAGCTTCTGCATGGCCCCCCTTGCAGCCGGCTCAGCAAAAGCACCAGCAGCCTCGTCAGCAAAATGGCTCTGGCATGAGAGCTGTATTTCTTGGAACTCCTGGTGGTAAAAAGGAATGCGCCGGTACCGGTGTGTTCTTGCCTCGCCGCGTTGATTGTCCATCTGATACACGCCGAAAGCCAGGTCCACTCTCTCGATCATTCGATTCGAACTCCGTTGGTTCGATACTAAGCTATATTCCGTACTATTTCAAGGACTTAGTTTTTTCGTAATTGATAGTTTAATCTCCATTATTTTTATACTATTATGTCAGTTCTGAAGTCTCATTTGTTTAGAACTCAATCTTGTTCACCAGTTATTACTTGTGTGCTGTTTGTGGCTGAGAAATTTAGTAGTTTATTCTTAAGCTGTGTACTATTCATCAGATCTGGTCAGGTGTATACCTCTGTAACCATGTTCTGATTATTTTCCCTCATATTTTACAGGGTGTTCCACTGTCTTAGTTCCGGCAAGAGTGGTGCAGGCTCTGAACCTGAACTTGGAAGATATGTTGGGCTCGCAGCCCCAGCTCCAGCCTCGGTTTAGTGGGACTATTACTCCAGACGGTGGTACGGTTGCTTCCTTGTCAAGCAGTTTCGCTCGTCCAAACAATTCGGAATTGGTTTTTGCTCACTATTTTTCCTTCGTGTTGTAGATGCTGCACTAAGGCTTAGGAGCAACAGCGTCTTTTCTCATCAGAAGCGAAATCTCCGGCCGCAGCCAGAAGCTATGAATCATGAGATCCGGTTACCCCAGGAGTGGACCTATTGATCCCCTTTCGCATCTGGGTCCCCTTAATTTCGGCGTTTTTTTTTTCTTGGGGATGTTTCAGGAAAAGAAACATGAAAGAAATTGGAAGCCTTTTAGTATATTTTTTGCTGTAGGGATAGTCACAGTAAGATACAGTTCCAGAAAGAAGAAAGGGAAAGAAATGGTGATGATGAAGAACGGGAAGAATAGGGTTTTTTGGTTTAGGTTTAGAGGTAATAAGTGTCTTGCTTTGCAGGAAAGTGAACGATGCTGCAAAGCTTTTGTTCTTTTGGTGGTGGATTATAGGAGTCATTTTGTATTTGGGGAAATAAGTTGCGAGTGATTCATTGAAAAATCATGGATTTTGGGCGGTGGGGGTGTTAAGAGCCCTGCCTTTGAATGGGGGGGGGTTGTACCATGTTTTGTTTGGTGTAATTACAACCCCTCCGCTTTTCTATTATATGGCATTATTAGGTGCTCTGCAGTAAAGTTGCCCCTGAAAATTGAATCCCAAGCTGTCTCTACCCAACAATATTGCCATCCAGTAATAATAACAGAGACTTCTTTTGCCGTCCTAACCAAATAATTTGTGTTTTTTCTTTGCCAGTTCTGCAATGTGGTCCATGGGACAAAGAAACGAATTTGATAGGAATTGGAGTCTCAATAATTATTTGGTTGCGATTCTCTCGGGTTTCCTTTGTTCTTTCTCGTGTTGACCAATTTTGATGTAGCAAAAGCGTTTATTTTTTTCATAATTATTAAGCAATGGAGGGTGCATGGTTCGAGGCGTCATTGGATTGCTGATGTTAATGTTAATGCTAAAGTAAAATGATTTTCGTCGAAAAATAAGCGCGGATGACTCTTCTACATCCACTAGAAGAAGGATCTGTCAGCACTGGGCAGAAGACTTCACATTTCTCCCCGAGGTCTGCTGGATTCTCGCTGTTTTGTTTTATTGGTTTACCGTGACCAGATAATCTTATTTTAATGCCCCTATAAAATAAAAGGTAATAATTTTGTTCTAATATTAGGCATAAGGTAGGACATGGATTGTTACCATTACTTCCTAAAATAGTCTTATTTATGTTCTCTTATAGTCGGTAAATTACTTATTCGTGGTCTCTTTGATAAAATAATAAGGTTTATTATTTAAAAATTAAGTCTTTCATAAATGTTTTATATTCATTTACTTTTTAAAAAAGAATGTAAGGATCTCCATAAAAGATTTTAAATGTCATTTTTTATTATAATATGGATAATGATGGTCATACACTTTCTTTATTAGCGATTTACTAAGTATCTTATACACTCAAGTAACTATATGTAATATTACTCGTTAAGGATTTATCAATAGGTAATCATTTGGTGTTGTGAAGCTTCGACAATGATATGTATAAATCGTCAAAGGGTAACGAGGATAGTAGTGATTTAAAGGTGGTACTATGTCATACTTCAAATAATCTTTGTAGATAAAGAAGTGTTAATTCTTAACTACAGGAAAGATAGTAAGATAGACAAGTATCTAGATTAGATTGACTATAATTTTGTTTGACATTTGAGTAGCACTAAAATACCTACCATTGTGTCTTACTAGGAGTCTTGGAGATGGGTTGTGCCCGAAGTATACACGCCCATCGGATTCAGTTCCTGATTTCATAGATCACGGCTTGCATATTTGGTTGTGCGGCGTATATATGGTGTTTGAAGATAAGGGTGTCAAATTATGTTAACGGGTTGTATTCGTATCGTGTCAAGATATATATATTATACTATATAGGTCAATCCTAACCTGATCCGTTAAGCTTATCGTGTCAAAATTTCAAACCCTAACCCAACCCGTTAACATAACGGGTCGTGTCGTGTCAACCTACTTTGACTCGTTTATGTAAATAGCTTGAACAAAACCGAAATTAATCTCTTTTGACCTAATTAAGTTTAGCATAATTTTATATAAATATTAAAATCACAATACCTATAAAAAATATAAAACTAATTACAAGGTCAAAATTATAATTCTAAAGAAGAAAAATATCAAAATTAAAATTTCAACAATTTTATTTTTAAGTATAAGGGTATAATTGTAATTTCAATTTTTTTAACGGGTCATAATGGGTTAACCTGTTAAGCAATCTTGTCTTAACGGGTCAACCCGTTTTGATCCGAACCCGTTAAGACTAAACCCTAATCTGTTTTTATCGTGTCGTATTAGTGTTGAATTAACGGATCGTGTCACATATTGTCACTCCTATTTGAAGATAAAGGTAAATAGATCAATTATTTTGCTTAGGACGAGAAAAATATCAATTCCAACCTCGTATTATCTATGGCCTTCTTTTTACAACCTCTATGGGAACTCGTCTATTTCACTTACTCCCTGTGCATGGCCCTTCCCAGCGAGCTTTTTCTTTTAAAATTCATCGGTAAATAGGCCACGTCGCTTCGTTGGCCGGGAAACGCTTTGCTCGGCCAAGTCTGGAAACTTCAAAATTCAAATCACATGGTGCCCTCCACGCGCACACATCGTTTTTGGGGGATGTGGGCAACTTAGGAAACTGCGCTTTGCACGTCGGTTGATGTGTCCTTTCGTGGTGTTGGACGTGCACGACGTGTTTTCGGGAATTCTGTCTGTCTATGTTTTGACTTGGTCATATGCGGATATGCCGAATCCTCTCCCCCCCCCCCCCCCCCATTCGGCTCAAATCCTGATTCGTCCTGCTGTTTTTTTCACGATCTGAGCTTTAGCAAATGGCTGTGGTTAACATGTAATCCCGCTCACCATCTTCTCTTCCTAATGTACTGTTGCTTTCTTTACATTAAAATGGTGGATTTAGGATATTTGGTCATTTTCTTATGATGTGATAAAAGACCCAGGAGCCATACTACATGACATATAAAAGATTCTAAAACTGTAAAAAAATCTAGAATAATTTTTTAAGGTTGGAGATACAAAAAGAGATATTTGTAGAACACAACGCACACGACGAAGAAATCATTCCGTGTTGATACTGATTGACAGACTTCTAATTCCCCACTACCAGCAATCTATATCCTACACTCCGTTGCCCATTTTGGACTATCAACAATACTTTTCCCAACCTCAATTCACAAAAAAAGTCTTTACCCTGTAAATTAATTAGCAGAATAAGCTGCTTCTTCGTGGGTCCACAGAATACGAGTGCCATCCATCCATCTCTTCTCTCTCTTTGTATTATAAAAAGAGGTTGCTCAACTAACTTACCATCTTTCCGAGTAATATACAGGCTGATGCTTATGACTGATAGCTATCATATATGTGTATGTATATATATATAGCTTAATGTTGACAGATATGGAGACTGAAGTTTGAACCCTTCTTTTCCATCACTAAAACGTCGCAATCATACGCGTGGAACTCACATCGTACGTACGTAATTGTTAAGCAACTGAGTTTGAAGGATGGTCTTTAATTAATTAGCTTGTAATTATTCATTGGTTTCCCCCTTTTATATATCCTGTCCGATTCAAATATATGCCCATCTTACCTCTATTTTAAAGCTTGACACTTCCATTTGATCTTTGCAGTTATTGGTCATCTTCATTTCTGTTGATCCTGTTTATTAGAAGAGAAATATTTTAGTTATAAATAAATTATACAAAAATAAATTCACAAACTCCGACCACGATTACACGTTGATCGTTTGTCTTTTAATAAGTAATTATAAGAAATCATGTAAAATATATTATATTATTTTAATGATTGAAACTGACAAAATATAAAATAAGAAATAATTCTCAATCACCCTTTTTATCATCTATTTATTTATGGACTCTCTTCTCCTACTACTTCAGATTTATTGATGATGTAGAAACACATTAGCCGGTCTTGAGCAAACTGGCCAGTTCCTACTCTCTAATACCTTACCAGAAAATCAAAGACCTAAACCTAAAATTTTATTCTGGAAAGCAAAGAAAGTGAGATTATTCATGAGACATTAGGTCGGGGGATGTGAGGTTAGGTGAGCAAAGCCTGATATGGGTATTCCACTTGGAAAACAGAGATAGCTGTGAGGGTGCCCGTGCCATGAGGAGGAGTAGTTGCTCCCCACTCCTTTCGATTCATTCTGCCAAGTTGTACGCAGAAACGTGATGATACCTAAATTCTAATGGCAATTCAGATTAAATAAATAAATGATAAAAAGTGTGATATTCTCAAAGAAGTAAATAATGATGAGAAATCATTTACTCCATTTGAACAGTGCCTATGTATGAATTTTCTCTACTTTTCTACACGCTTCTCTCTCTCTCCCTCTGATCTGCTGATGAGGATTTTTTTTGCGACGGTGCAACGTTTACCTCTACCAATTATTATTGGGAGTTATCGTTTAGTATAATTAATATTTTTATTTTTAATATTTTTTTATATGTATTTTATAATATTTTTAAAAAATAAAAAAATTATAATATCATTAAAAAATATTTTTTTAATTATTAAATAAAAAAATAAAAAATTTCAACCAGAGCAGTAAGAATGAGCCTTGAGAATGTCATTTTCTTTTCTTTTTTTAACATGTCTGCATCATTACATTGGTGGAGGCCGTAAAAGTTGGTTCTTTTACCGAACCTGAGACTTGAGTTCTACCTAAAAGGCGCATTGATTTGATTGGTTCCTTTTGCTAAGATAAATTCACACACTGCGATTTTATAAGATTAAAAAGTTTCAATGAGTACATTTTGTTAAAACTCGATCATCAAAATAATATCATGTTATCTATTTTTCAGTTATCCTAATAGTTGAAATTGAGGGGATGCTATTTATTTATTTTTTATTTGAAAAGTTTAGGTTTCATTTGGTTACACAGTTTAAATTAGATGAATAGAGGTGAAAACTGACGTATTCAGCTCGATTTTTGGACAGATTGACGCTGACCGACGAGAGAAAATATGGAGGAGCAACCGACCATAACAAATTGATAGAGAGGAAAAAACTGGCCGTATCGGCTTCAGCGATTTTCTGACAATTCACAGTCAATTTCTCGGTTTGATCTAGCGGTGATGGTGGTCTGAGAGAGTTGCAAAGGAAAGAGAGAGGATGAGAGAAATTGAAAATCGATCGAGGAAGAAAACGAGAGGTTGAAGAAGATATAAAATTGAAACGACGCTGTTTAATTTTAAATCAAACGGCATTATTTCACTTATTTTTTTTCATATGTTAAGGCTAAAACGACGTTGTTCTACTAAACTTAAATGGAATGACGTCGTTTCATATATAAGACTGAAACTAATATACCATCAGCCGATTTTGCGGTTTGACAGTAGTTCAAATTGGGACTGAACCAACCAACATCGGTTTGAGCAAATAACCACCGCACGCCGGCCGGTTCTCCATTGGTTCTGGCCAATTCCTGACGAGGCTGGTCAATTGGCGTCAGTGGCGGCCGGTTGCATCGATTTCTGTTCAGCCCTAGAGATGAGATGATTTGTTAAAAGTTGAATAAAATATTATTATAATATTATTTTTATTTTAAGATTTGAAAAAATTGAATTATTTATTATATTTTATGTGAAAGTTTAAAAAAATTATAATAATTATATAAGATGAGATAAAATGATATAATTTGATTTTATGTAACTAAACCAACTCCTAATATGTTAGTTTTCCTGGTTTGAGTGTAATAAAAGTGCTAACGGGATAAAAAGTGTATATTCTCCCTTTTTTACTAATAATTTTCGTTTCGTCCATACAGATTCTATCATCAATTCACTTGATGCATAAATCTTAAATGCATGCATACCAACTACCAAGAGTACATTCAAATAAAATAGACTTAACATGATAAGATAAGGGTTAATTAAGTTATTTAAGAATTTTGTGGTGGGTTTTTGTTCATTTATCCCAATTTATGCTACATAAAGTTAATTTTGTATACTTCTTTCACATTTCACTGATTTGATTAGTTAAAATAATTATTTTATATAAAAAAATAACATAACTAATCATATTAATAGAGTGCGTAAAGAATACGTAAAAATAATTATACATAGAGTTTTTTTATAGTATAATTGTTCGGTTTTCAACATTTTCTCCATCCCATGTGTCAATAACCCAATATTCATTCACAACAATCACATTTTCACTGTCTTGAATAACGATGAGTAGAAAAAAATTAGAGAACCATACCTTCACGGGCGGTGGGAGCCCATATTGACTATATGATATATTTTCTTGTAGTTGGTGTATTCATAAGTTTTTGGTTGATTCATTGTTCCATAAATTGCGCAAAACGAAAAGAAATTCAAGATATATAATAACACTAATTTTGGAGTGGTAATTATAGTGAATTATGGATCAATTTCTCGATCCATGATTTCCTTAAATTATAAATTTAGTACTAATGTTGAATAAAAATGAACACGTTATATCAATCTTACGTAATTTAATATTATTTGTATTAATTATGTCAAAACTATAATTTATATATCTATCTGTCGTATTAGAAATCTTGCCTTGGGCCCTTGGGAATGATACTAGAGAAACATTATAAACGAACAGCCATAAATGCACAACTCGACAGTGTCGATCATAACTGGCGTTAAATTTCTCGTGAAGAGTCGGCGTGCTATCCAGATGTAAGTACAAGCCGGCTCCACGTGGCTCCAACATGGAACGAATTCAGTGCGCGATCCACCACTGGGTCATCGATACGGCACAAGAGCGTATCATTAAAATCAACAGTGATGAAGGGTAGTATTGGTTTGGTCAAATGCATCTTTAAATTTTAACCAATATCATACCTTTTTATATTTGTCTATTCTATTTACATTTAATCCTCACATTGGATTAGCCATTTACTCTCTATATAATAATAAAATATTATTAAATTAATAATTTTTTATTTAATTTATTTGTGTCATATTTTATAATTATACTAATTGAATATTAATAATAATTATATTTTAATTAAATTAATATTAAAAAATTTATATTTTTAAAAGTCATTTAATGTTAATAATAAAAAATATTAATTAAACTCATCTAAGTTTTTATCTAAATTTTTTAATTGCAAATCAAATAGTATTTTTATTGAAGTGAGAAATTAATATTTTAATATTTTCTTGAAGTGAGAAATTAATATTTTAATATTTAATGAATCAATAGTGATTCTTCATCTTTAGCTAATCACTGTAGTAAAAGTCTATTTTATTTTAGACTTGATCAATCTAATGTAAAATATTTTTAATACATATTATTTAAATTTTAATTAATTTTTAATTTTGACCAAGCAACCATAAAGAAACCGACGCTAATGGATGTTGAGCTTCGGAAGTCAACGAAACTTGGGTCGATTGGTCCTGACTCGTCCTCCAGGTCCGAATTTCACGTAGTCGTCTTTTCGATTCTTTTCCGAAATGAAACATTTTCGCTAACTCTTACTTCTGTTGGGTTACCGAGAAAAGCTAGGAAAACGAAAGACATGATCGTTATACTAGGAGTTAGATTTTATTGTGCCGGGAAGTTTGATGAAAGCTCCGATGAGGGGTGATTCGAGGCCTTCAGATGGTGATTAGGTTAGTCTTTTGCTTGCTGTGCTCTGGTTCTGCTTGATTGTACTCCGTGTTTTCTTGAATGTTGCAACTGAAAGTCTAAATAAGCTCGTACAGGTATTTGATTTACGGCCTAGTGAGTCGACTTTTTGCAATTGACATGGTGTGCTATGCTGTTGGAGTGGCTTTATTATGTTTATGGAAAGAGGGCTATTTGAGAAGTTGGGAGGCCGAATTTGAAATGTGACTTGTGTTTTATAATTTGCAGGTAATATATCATTGCATTGGTAGCTTTTTGCTCATACGCTAGAAATCACATTGTCAGTGATGGTTTATAATATAGCACTTGACTTCTTCGTTCGATACATTAAGGTTTACAGCATTTTAAATTCCATTTGAAGCTGCAAATTGACGAGAAGTCATTCATTAAGTTGTTGTTTCCCATTTATCATTCATTATTTTTCATTTATCCTATACTGAATGTGCTGTTGTTGTAGAAGTTTTCCCATGGTCTTCAACACAATAGTGAGGATTGCAATTTGGTTGTCTTCTATCATATCAGATTGAATAAACATGTGCTTTTCATGACAGGCAACGGTACCCCAATAAGACATGTATGTTTTGGGAAAAAGCAAGATGATAGTGGGATTACTAGAAGGTATTCTGGCGATGTTGAAGGGTGAAGTTGCAATGGTATATCATTTTCCTAGTTTCTGAAACTGTATGTTAAAAAAGAATAGGCGAAAGATATGGTAAAGAATGGAATAGAATGAACGTAATGTAAACCAATTATAATATTTGGCATCTGTTTGTAAAAATCCCATTTACTTTTATTTTTACTTGTTGCATCTGAAAATATTCATTCCATTTCCTGGATAAGGACCTTCTTGAGTGGGCAAATTAAGTTCATGGATGGTTTATTTATACTGTAATATTTACTGTATATTTGTTATCAGTTCAAGATGAAACCTCAACTGCACTATGGTGAGAATGGTTGCCCAGTTTCTGCATCTCATAACTTTCCTAAGGATGATGAACTTCATTTGAATTGAGATGATAAATTCTATCAAAGCTAAGGTGAGCCTGTCAACTTCCAATGCTTCTAATGTGGAATTTCACTCCCAGCACACAGTGGTTTTTATTTCTTGTTGGGGTTATTGTTACAATATCGGTTCTGTTGACTATAATTTTGAAATTCGTTTGTTTTCATGGACCTTCAATTGATTGGTGACTCTTGCCAGAAGCCTTTGACGTATGTAGGCCTCCATGTCTAAACTCTGATATGGTGTTTTCTTGTCAAATATTTGATCAATTTTTATTCTTTTAAAATCTAAAGAATAAGTCAATAATTGCATCTAAAGAATAAATCTATGGGATTTTCGGGAGGAAGTAAAGGTGCTGGTAAGTTTGCTTCGGCCTCGGGTTCATCATAATTTCAGAGAAGTGAACATGGTTGCAGATTTTGTGGCAAAGGAAGGATAGAAGATTTTATGGGGGAAAATTATGTGAATGGTAAACTTCGGGGTCTAGTTCGTTTAGATAAATTGGGGATGCCTTTTATTCGTTCTTGATGTATTTTTTATGGTATTCCTCCACCATAAGTGAGGGTTTGATTAATAATTTCAGGAAGGGGTCACTATTGGACATGTGACTTCCTTCTCTCTCTTTTTTTTTTTTAAATTGCATCTGACTTATCTTTAGTTCTAATATTTCCTTTTTGTTTTTTCTGATGAGCTGATTTTCAGGTTGTTAGTGATGATTTGGGGGTTGTGAAAAAGGTATTGACAGCTATATGCTTGTTGTATTGATCAAGGACATGTTACGATTTCAGACAATGAAAACCTAAAAATTACATTATGATAATCTCTTTAACTAACTTGTCAAAAAAATAAAAATAAAAATAAAAATAAAAATTAAAATAAAAATACTATCATTGATTCAATAAAAATGGCTGAATCTAATAGATGCTTTTGATTTTTAATTGGAACTTGAGTAATTTTGATTCAGATTTTCCTTTCAGATTGTAGTACTGAGAAAACATATAAATTTTTAACGAGATACACATGTTTTCTGTTCATTTCTTTTATATTTTGCACCAAAAAGAATTATGTTGTAAAAATAACAATTTCAATCCGCTGTTGGAAAATATGAAAAGATAACGTAGCTGCTATATCCATAGACCTAAGAAACTCCCAATGATCTGGTAATAAATGAAGGATAGGGTTGGGAATCACCCAGAGAACCTTATGAAGTAAAAGCTTGGTATGAACTGAATTATGTCCCTTTAAATATTTTCCTTTCGTCTTCTATGGTATGTTAAACTGCCAAGTGGAGTGCTTGAAGTTCTTACTGGAGTATAATTGTTTTCAGGATTTCTGCAAAGACTTGTAATGGGAATGCAATTCTGACACATATGAAGGGAGAACCATATTTCTTTACTTTTGGAAAATCAGAGGTCAGTAACACATTTCTGATCATTTACTTTCTCCAATGTATTTGGTGTGCTTGGCTTTCTTGAAGTAATAATATGCATTACTGGAATTTTCTGAACGCATAATTTTTGGCGGGTTTGATACCTTGCCACTATATTTCAATTCAACATACCTTGCTAATTTGTTAAGCTGAACTCCGGGAAACTTGGACCTTTGTAGCTGATTTTTAAACTATTTCCATTGGGTATTATCTATAGAGGATACTGCTCTTTTGATTTATGCTCTTTTCGATATGCTTTTTTATCATTGCTCATTTTTACATTAGGTACCTAAAGGTCTTCGATGGGAACCAGAACCATGGCCCAGGGAGAGAAGGCGGTAATATTCGTCACCAGCCAATACTTAACTCAATCTCCTTTGATCCCTGTGATAGAAGGATTTGAAGCTTGTCCACTTCATTTTGATAGAAGTCAATACAGAAGTTCATTTTGATGTGGAGCTTGTCCACTTCATTCAGGTCTGATGTTCTTCCTCTTGACAAATCATAGTTGTTTATTCATATATCTGTATTGCAACTAGGAAAACATTGAACTTGTAACTCTTTTACAACCGTTTCATAACTCCATTTTAAATGGAGGGTATTTATAGAACAATGAAATTATTTTGGATGAAGTAGCACAGTTACATTGGTTGATAGTAAAATGAGTTGTAAAAAAGTTGTAAGTATATCACTACTCTTCTTTGCAATGGTTCCTTCTTTTGCAGTGGTGCATTACGTGTTTCTACTGGATTATTTTTGACCTATTTCTTGAATAAATAAGTAGTTCAGAATGTTGCCTTGTTGCTTCAAGGTGAAATTGGTTTATTAAAACCTCCAATTTATTAATTTTACCACTCTATCTGTATATCACACACAAGTACACAACTTAGTTTGATCCAGTATTCTTAAGTTGTAGAAGTTTTCCCATGGTCTTCAACGTAGTATGATTTTAGCTTGTACTTGCGCATTGACAGGTGTGGGACGTGCTTGGAGATGGAAGCCTGATAAAACGGCAGATTCGTGATGGAAAAGGTTGGGCCGGGTTTCAGAATTTTTCTTTTCCTTGTTAAACGATGCTGCATGATTTCTCTAATTTCACATTGTTTTGGTTCCAGTTACTGGCTTATCAGCTTCTTTGCCAATCTTTTTTTTTTTTCAAGTGGTACTTTTCATGATCTACATTATCCAATCGATGGCCATACTATTCACTTTTATTGTGATTTCTGTGAACCAAAGATGACGGTTTTTTCAATCGATTGAAACAATGTTTCTGATGGATTGCCCTCTTCATGACAGTCTATTACGAGTCCATTACAAGGGCATGCTTCTTAATGAAGAGAAGAGGGTCTTCTATGATCCAAGATTAGATAACAATGATCAGCCTTTGGAGTTCAGTTCTGGAGAGCGGCTTGTGAGTGTTATAGAGAACTCATGATTTGTTTGAATCTTTTTAATCATCAAGTTGTGAGATTTTTAGTATTGAAGACCATATTATCCTGTAAATAAACCCTGTACCAATGTGGATCACACAAATTTCACCGAGTTATGCTAAAACCTGGCTTCTATAATGCAATTTAACAGACTGAGAATCCCATTTTGTATGCTAGGTGCATGAGGGGTTTGAAATGTTTGTTCGTTTGATGCTGCTGGGCAAGTTTGCTCTTCTCACATGTCCACCTGATTATGCATATGAAAAGTTCCCTAGGTTACTTTAAAAATCTAGCTTTGCCCCTCTGATTGTATCCAGTTTTGCCAGAACAACATAAAGAGTAATATGGCTATTATTCTAATTATCATTATCATTAATCTATCATGTCTATTTTCTTCTTTCTTCCTCTTCGAAATATGTGCGGAACTCAGAACTTTCCCCGATATGATCAGGCCAGCTAATGTTCCTGAAGGTGCTCATGTTGAATGGGAGGAAAATTGTATATATTGGTTTTGAGATGCCACAGGTAATCTATGAATGTAGTTCTTTAAGCCTTAGTTTGCTGCAGAAGTTGCTGTTGTTGACCATTAGACTTGTGGTTACATGGACATTAGAACTCCCTCATTGTTGAGAATGGTCCATCATCAACAGCTGAAGTATATACTATTAGTTCCTAAAATTTTGGTTAAAGTTTGATTTTCGTCCAAGAAATTTAAAAAGTTATAATTTTGTCTCTGGAAAATATAAAGGTGATAATGTAATCCTTTTGTCATGACTTTGCTGCTTTTGAAAATGGAATTTTAAATTTATGGGACAAAAATTGTGCTAAATTCACAGACCAAACATCTGGATGTCCAAATATTAATTGATCTGATTTATTTTTACTTGGCTTTTCATCATCAATTGAAACTAATACATGACAGAAAATTCCATTTGAAACTTAGCGATCCAAAAAAAAAAAAAATCCGTTTGAAAGTTTTCTTGAAATGTGTTTTTGGATTTAAACTTCTTTGCTGGGTGTATATTTGGTAATAACTTCTGCTTTACATTTATTGAAGTGAAGTAGACCTGAATTTTATTATGATAGATGCCTTGAGTTTTGAGATTTGTTTTCTTGGTTGAACCACGATTACCTTGAGATGTCAATCTGGTTAATCGATGAAGAATCTGATACTTATATTTCATCATTTGTGCCTGATTTGAATCCACATTGCGGGATTGGACTGGTTTGAACTTCAAAAGTATAATGGACAAAGCAGAGAATATCAGACAAAGTATGTCAGTAACATTTAATGGTGCTGCATAGAGCCATCTAGCAGCTATGGAATGTTTTTACACACATCTTATCACATCAAACTTCCGTATGTGCAATTGTTGCATAAATATGGCAACTTGGTCTATTGATTCAATCCATGTTTACTATCCTTTTTTTGTTTTGAAAATCAGATTTAAGTATCATTCAAGTGAGAACATTTAAATTGCCACCACGATAGATCTGTGTTAATATTTTTCTCTCTCAGGGAAACAGACTCTTCAAAGAAGGAAAATTTGAACTTGCTAGAGCAAAGTATGAGAAGGTAATTTTGTCTTCTTTTCATCTAAAGTATTTTGGATGGGGTGACTGGTATTTTCCATTATTTCTATAGATCTTATCAATCAAAAGGAAAACTAGTTTGATCTCAATCAATGTTTTGGGATTGCTATTTTTATGTTGAAATTTTACCACTTTCTTTTACTGTAATTGCTGATAGTTATCAATCATGTTGCCCAATTTGTCTGGCATAAATTATAGTATTTACCGAGAGGTCATAAAAACATTTATTGTAATCATTTGACTTACCTGACCTACAATAATTAATTTCTTTCAAGATCTGTTGTAGATGGACTTAAATTCCAGGACATACTAGCCATTAAGTTTGTCTAGAATCTTATTCACAAACTTATAAAACCTGTGCTATTTATATAAACAATATTCTTCTGCTCTGATGTGTTAATGAATCTGTTGTGCTTTCAAGCTGTCATGACCCGTATAATGCTATGGTGGTTGCTCAACAGGTGCTTCGGAAATTTAATCATGTCAATCCACAAGATGATGACGAAGGGATGGAATTCACAAAAACACGAGCAAGTGTTTTCTTTATCCTTTCCATTTAGGAATCCAATGAAATGCAATTGTTTGATTCTTGCATAATGAATCTTCTAATACTTCAGCTACCTAATATTCTGTGTTGTGCTATCTTTCTGTGAATGTATTAAAGATTGTCTTGTCTTTTCTTGTATTGTATGAAGAATCTGTTGCACCTGAATGTGGCTGCATGTCAGCTTAAACTTGGAGAATGCAGAAAGTGCATTGAGACATGTAGCAAGGTACGTCTTGTGACTTCAAAATGCGGTAGCCATCTGTTTCATCAGGCGGGAGAAAAAGACATTTTGGCAATAAAATTGGTTAGCGTTTTCAATAATGATTTAGCTGTGAGTTGATTTTATTGAATGAGTCAACTGAGTGTATTATGTCACAGTCAGAAATGCAACCCCCTCGCATTGGCCTAACGCTTCCTGTGGTTGCCCTCTTGGAAAGACAGTGATATATAAAATTGTTAACAATGAAGTGTCTAACTTTTGCTGCAAACTATAAATCATTGGCTTGGCTTTATCACAGTCTAATGTCAACACTGACAGTTGTCTCGAACATATTTAGTCGATTGGCAAATGAATACCAAAAATATCTAATGAGGCAATTAGTCAGGAAACTTTCCATCAAACATCAAATAAAATAACATTTAGGATGATATTTTACATTTCAAAAATGATTTTCCCTTCAGTATTAATCATGTTTATAGAGAAGGTAATGTGCTAGCAGACAGTCTAGTAAATTATGGTGCTATGGGACATATGGTAAGTTTTTCATCTCTCTTTCAAGTCCCTAAGCATATGATTGCTCTGTTCTCTCTGGATCGTGCAGGTCTTCCTACTATTAGGCACTAAATTTTCTAGGCTTTTCTTAATCTTCTTGTAAACTTCATATGAAGTCTTTAGGAACTTAATTGGTTTTGGGCTTTTACTTTCTCCTTGTAACCTCCCAAATTTCATTATTTGTTTAAGGTATTCATCTACTACAAGTGAGGGTAATCAATAAAATTGGAGTCTCGTCCTCTTCATTAAAAAAAAAAAAAAAATCGACTAAAACCCTGTATGCTCTTCGGTGTCAGACCATCCTTGTGCTGTATATCTTTAACCGGTTTTAGTAATTTATTTCACAGGCCAAGGTAGTTTTCTTTTGTTTTTGTTTTATATATCTATTCATGCTGGAACTATGTAGGTTTTAGATGCGAGCCCTGCACATGTGTAGGCTCTGATATTTATTATAGTAGTAGTTGATCATTAATTAAATTCTCGACCCCATGTAAAACTTGCTTTTCGATTAGATAATGAAACTCGACAAGGCATCTGAAGCCTGATGCAACAGCTGCTCTTCTAAAACCACAGCAGAAGGAGCAGGTAGGTTGGAACACCCTCAAACTCTCACTTTTTATCTGGAGATGGAGTTGAAAACGTTTTGTATCATATCATGTATCAATCCTTTGATTTCAGGAAGTTGAGAGGAATGGTCGGAAACAATTTAAAGGACTACTTGACAAGAAACAAGGGGAAATTGCTGATGCTGGAGATAGAGAAGATCATAATGTATGTGAAAAGCTGACAACATTGCTAAGGAGGATTTGGATGCGCATAATTCAGAAGAATCACGAGAAGCTACAGCCGATGCCCGTCAATTGGGTTTGTTTTCCTGCTTTCGGCCTTTCGGTAGACTTCTATTTTCAGGTCTTTGGCTGCAGAGATGCACCATATTATGATATTTCTGAGTTGCCAAAAGAAAAGAAAAAAAACATCCTGGGGTTCTGCATCTCACTATGATATTTGTCTCACTTGCCTAAGATTGACAATACACATTAGCTTTAAAACGGCGTGATATTGAATAGAAACCTCCACTACATTACACACTCGGGCAATATAGACCACCTAGACTCTTTTCACTTGAACAATCATCCAAGCAGTAGATTAAAGAGCGAGTAAAGACGGTTACACAATATTATAGACATGCACCACTGAAAAGACACCATTTCCTTTTGGAAGACATTAACATCAAACTTTAGGAGTGATTAATGCGGTGGAGGACATGGTCTCATGAGCAGGTTTGGCCTTGGCAAGGGCACGAGTCTTGACGAGAAAGAACCCAACGGCATGGCCACCTACCGCGGCTATGAAGATTCCAAGGTTGAAGGACATGACAGAGAGCATGACTAGGTAAGCCAAGACCATGCGAAAAGCATAGACGGTGGCCTGAATCAGCCCGCCCGCAATCGGTTTGTGGCCGGGCTTGACAGCTGGCAAGATGGACAATACCTCGACGGCGACGGCCAGGGAAAAGACAGAGAGAAGAGCCAACACGTACATGCCAAGGTCTTGATTAGGCCACCCAGAGAAGAGGACTATGGCTTCTTTGCCCCAGTAGAAGCTCATGTGCATCATCCTATGTTTGCTCATGCTACCATCGGAAGGAGGCATGTGCATGTGGCCGCCGTGATCATGTTCATTAGACATTTCTCAAAGACACACAGCGCTTTGGAGGATTGGGTCTGAGAGTTGCAATGACAGCACAGGTGATGACGAGGTCTGAGTCGAATATAAATGGCCGTTGGACTGCGTGGAAATTGGGGAAGGAAAAAATAGCGAAGGTTTTGTGGTGAGTGGACTTGACTTTGAGGGGCCGTATAGGAAGGGTTCGGCAATACTTGTAGCTTCTACTTTGGAAAATAGCCATATAGGATGTACAAATTACATCGTATTTTCTTTAAAAAAAATGAAATTTATTATTAAAAAAATATTTTTTCATATTAATTTAAAAAAAAAAATTACAAAATTTATACACTTCAAGGCTATAAATATCTAATGGTTATGTGGCTTTTCATGGGCCATATCTTAATGAATGAACAATCAATCCCCTTTTAGAGAAAAGTCCGAAAAGACAATAAATTTGGTGTAGAAATAAAGACTTCAAAGAAGGCCAGTTTTTTCCAGTCCTCTATCGGTCCTGCACGGTAATGGAGTTGTTATGCAATTACACGTTGAATTGTCTTGTAAGTTGTATCTCAATTTTTTAAATTGATAAATTGACTTAATTTTACGTGATAAGTTACCTTATAATTATTTATTTATTTATTTATTTTATATCAAGACTCTGTTTTAAATATTTAGAATGTCTCAGTATATATGTTAATAGTATTGAAGTTATTTAAATTAAAATATGTTATTGAGTTTTGAGAAAGTAAAGAGAAGAAAATTGAATAAAAATATTATAAAAATAAAAAATTATTTTTAATATAAATTTTGTTTTGAATTTTGAAAAAGTTATATTCTTTTTTGTGTCTTATTTGAGAGTTTAGGAAATTTGTAATGATTAGATGAAATTTCATGATTTCAGCATATCAATACATGTGAAAAAGTAAGTTTTTTTGGTAAATTTTTCTTAAGTACATTTAGCATTTTTCTAAAAAAGATATAAAAATTCATTAATTAGTAATAACTTTTTTAAACATTTAAAAAAATGATACATTTATAAGTATTTTTTACAATTTCTACATGATTATGTTTTAAATGAGGAACATTTTTGTACAATAGCTTATAAAAGAAACTTCACTTTACATAAATAATTTAATATTAAACATGCTTGCATAAAAGTTGTAAACAGAATCGTACGTGTATTATTACTCTTAAGAAAAATGATAGTAGCTATTAGCTGAGTGTGAGAGCAATTAATTAAAAAAGAGTATTGATACAGTCATAAAGAGATTATATAAAAATAATTTTACAAATTTAAATAACTTTACGTGGCTCGTTAGATTTACTTTACAACAAAATTAACTTTACAATTTGATGAATCACATCAAGCCTAGGGATGAAACATTTTCGGTCTGAACTAAAAAAACTGACTGAACCAAAAATGTGTGCAGCTGGTTTCAATTTGTGGGATCGAAGGGGTTCGGTTCGGTCCTAGGGTCTGTAAGTTTTGGACAGGACCGAAACCAAAACCGATCGATCGAAATATATATTTTTAAATATTTATATATAATATATTATTTTATATAGTAGTTATATAAATTAATTGTATAATTTTTATCTAATCTATTATCATTTGCATATAAAATGTTAAATAATATATGGTATCAATTAATAATGTATTATAAATCATATGACAATATATGTAGATACATAATACATTCATACATACTCTACTATTTACACTTAATTAAAGTAATTGGGTAATTTTTTTTAAATACCTAAGTTGCAAGCAAGTATGAATAATCTATGTACATTGAAATTATTTGATATTTATTAACCATATATAAAATATAGGATATTATTAATAATTATGCATACTAAAGAGTAAAATCTAAGTTAGTAAGTAATAGTCTTCTCTCAACCATTTTCTCTAAAAACAACTGAGGAGAAGTTTGTTGAGTTCGTTTCTGCTTTGGCTGAAGGAGGAGGGTGAAGTATCTACTCACTACAATGGGCAGAGGTGGAGTCATGGAAGAGATAGAAGAGATTTGGGATTGATTGAAGCTTAGCGGAGAAGAAAATAGACCTATTGAAATCAATTGTAGCCAACTGGAGGCAATTAAGAAAAGAGGGGAAAGGAGTATGTATAGTGGAGAAAATTTGTTTGGATCGGAAGATTTGGAGAGAAATAGTAAGAAAGACAATGAAGAAGATATGGAAGGTGGGTAAGCCGATGGAGTTTCAGGAGATTGGTACAAACTGCTTTATCATCATATTCTCAAATCAGTGTGATAAAGACAGAGTAATGGGAGGTTGCCCATGGCCTTTTGATAATTATCTGTTTGCGCTGAAGGATTATGATGGCGAAACTCAAACACATTTGCTTGACTTTGATCACAACAGTCTTTGGATCTAGGTGCTTAACCTCCCGTTGAGTTATATGAATCAAGGGATGGGAGAGCATGATATGAACCCGCGGGAAAAGGAATCTCTTGAACCCACAATCAATTTGAAAACACACCCAAGAAATCCAAACTCAAGTCAATGGATGAAAAATCTAGACCCGATAAGAACTCGTTTCAAGAATTTAGATTATATTAAAATCTAGACCCGATGAATAACCCGTCTCAAGAACCCAGATTACAAGGAGGAATGCCACAAAGGTTGTGATTTGCCTTTAATAAGTTCAAAAGTTAAATCAAGAACAAGAGGAGTAAACTCACTCACAAATAACATTCAATATTGTCTAAATCTTCAAATGAGACTACAAAGAGTATTTAACCCAAAACCCTATTGAAACCCTAGTCAAAATAAAACCTCTCCTCTAAAAAATGCCCCTGCATGAACAGTGCCGACACAGTGATTCGCGCATGAACAGTTCCGCTACAGCATTCGGCTGCATGAATAGTGCTGCTACAGTACTTTTTTAAACCCTAGTTCCAAAAACATGTAACTTTCCAAATAAACTCTTGGCCACAATACAAGGCCTTCCCAAACCCTAGTTAAAATGAAATAAGACATATGTGGGTCAAACATCCTTAAGCCCAATTATTCTAGACTAATTCATTGTCTTGCTTCCTTGATCTTCTTAGCTCTTGATCTTCTAATTAGCCCATCTGAAACTTGCAAATGATCTTTAAAACTAGGCCCATCTTGGTTCCCATCATTCCCCCTCTCCTCAAAAGGATTCTATCTCGAATCTCCACCTGGATCAAAGAGAAAAATGTTAGTGATATTGAAAATAGCAGAAACATTATACTTACCTGGAAGATCTACTTTGTATGCATTCTGATTAATTTTCTCAAGAATTTGTAATGGTTCATGCAAGCTACTCCTATCATTAACAAGCAAAACCATCAAAGCTGAAGGAGTAAGTGGATTAAAACTATAAACAATTTCAAAAGGTGAAACTTTAGTAGTAGCATGAACACTTCAATTATATGTAAACTCAATAAATAGTAAATAAAACTCCCTCAAATGTTCATGAAACACATCTAAAGTCTTCCTTACTTCAAAATGATCACCCCAATCATATGTGAACTCAATGAATGTCAAGCAATACTCCCACAAACTTTTATGCAACACATTAATGAATAGTAAATGATACTCCCACAAACGTTCATGCAACATATCAATGAATGGCAAATGATACTCCCACAAACGTTCATGCAGCACGTCTAAAGTCTTCTTTGCACCAAAATGACCACTTCAATGATATGCAAACTCAATGAATGTCAAGCAATACTTCCACCCATGGTCACGCCACAGGTTTAAAATCATTTTCACACCAAAATAACCCAACAAATCACATTCATGCACTAGCATCTCATGCATAAGACTAGTAGGCTCACAAAGTTTATTCTCTCTAAACAAATACCAATCTAGTATATAACACTTACCAAACGATGTCTTCTCACATGCTCCATACACACTAGCAAAATCATCATCATTAACATACAATTGCTTATCATATTCAAGTCTCAATAATTTTGTATCTAAAATGATGACAAGGACATACCTTCTTGTTAAAGCATCAACCACAAAACTTTCCTTACCTTGTATATACTTGATTACATGAAGAAAGGTCTCAATGAATTGCATCCACTTGGCATGCATTCTATTCAGCTTACCTTGTCCCTTCATGTGCGTCAAGGACTCATGCTCTTCAAAGAAAGGTCGAGTAGGGATTGTCGCACCTGTCACAAAATCAATATAATGCTCTATCTCTCTAATAGGTGGCAATCCACTAAACACAATACTAGGAATTATGACCTTATATCCCTGCAATAAATAAACAACAACACTAGGCAAAGAGTCATTAAATTCATTAGTATAAAAGCCTGCCTTAGCACAAAAACTCACTCTTGTTTCTTTTTCCTCACGTGGCTCATCTCTTTTTTCTTGACTCTCAGCCACCTCTCTATTTTCTTTTTCACTCTCTCTTTCTCTTGATGTTTCAACCTCATTCTCTTTTTTCCTCTTACTCTCTTTTTCCTTTTCACTCTCTTTTTTCTTTTCACTCTCTTTTTCCTTTTCACTTTCTTTTTCCATTTCATTCTCTTTTTTTCTTTCACTCTCTTTTTCCTTTTCACTTTCTTTTTTCTTTTCACTTTCTTTTTCCATTTTACTCTCTTTTTTTCTTTCACTCTCCTCTTTTTTTGAACTTTCAATTTCACAATTGTTTTTCAACTCATTCTCTCTTTTTCTTGAGGTTTCAGACTCACTCTCATCTTTTCCTCTAGGTGGTTCGATCTTCTCCTTTGTTACAGCTTGTTTATTTTTGTCCCACTTTGGTTTCCAAGGAGTGCTAGAAACCGAAGTATACCTTGCTGTACCCTTTCTTTTTAACTGTCTCTCCACCTTTATAGCCATGTGCACCATATCCTCTACCTCCACATAATGTTGCAACTCAACTACATTGGCTATCTCCTTATTCAACCCACTCAAAAATCTAGCCATCGTGGCCTTCTTATCCTCTACTACATTAGCTCGAATCATAGCCACCTCCATCTCCTTGTGATAATCCTCTACACTCCTAAACCCTTGTGTAAGATTTTGTAGTTTTTGGTAAAGGTCTCTATAGTAGTAGCTAGGTACAAATCTCCGCCTCATGATAGCTTTCAACTCTCTCCAAGTTTCTACAGGCCTCTCAAGATTCTTCCTCCTATTGGTCACTAATTGATCCCACCAAATAATAGTATAATCAGTGAACTCAATTACCGCCAACTTCACTTTCTTCTCCTCAGAGTAATTATGACAATCAAACACCAACTCTATTTTTTTCTCCCACTCTAGATAAACCTCTGGATCAATTCTTCCTTGGAAAGATGATATTTTCATTTTGATGCTTCCAAGGTTCCTATCTACTTCATCTCGATCCCTTGGGTTTCCCCTAAGTCCTTTTTCACGCCTAACTCCTCTATGTCTACCCAATCCAACTTTAGATGTTAGGTCTTCCTCATCCTCATCATACTCTTCATTCTCATACCTATTTTCAACACTAGGCTCACATCGCCGCCTATCTCTCATACCCTGTAGATTTCTAATTACTGCATCTTGATGATCCATCCTATCCCTCACTTCACCCAACACCAAGTCCAATTGTTCAAACTGTTGTTGCATGGCTTGCAACAAAAATGATGAGTTATCTACAATCTCCTTTGGTGATGAGTTACTCATATGAGACATCATAACATGTTACACAAAAAGAATGTAAGTGGAAAACCTCACACACTCCTTTACGTGTTTACACTCGAATATTGACACTCCACTCGTGTTTCACTCTTAATTGGCTTTTTCTCGATAATAGTCTTACACTCTCTTGCCTTTTACCTCAATAGTTTTCTCACTCAAGTTCTTTAAGAACTAATTGAACAAAATCAAGACAATACAACAACCTTGTATTATTCCAACCAGTAATATAGATCCAAGAAACAAGAACAACAAACAAGAAATGAATAAAATGACACGAGACTCAAGGAATTTATATGAGGGAAAGAGTAATGATAAAACAAGATACTCACTAGAAAGATGTTTTCAGCTCCTTTGGTGATAAAACTCAATCAACAAATATATTTCTTTCTCTTTGTTGTAACTAAGTAGCAACAAATGAGAATGCTACCCTTTTTTTTTTTCAAATTTTTTTTCGAATTTTTTTTTTCTTTTCTCTAATTCAATCACAAACAGCAATATTCAATTGAAAATCAAGCAATTGAATTCAAACACAGAAGAATTGACAATAAAATAGAAAAGAATCAATTAAACGACACTCCAAGCAATTGACAAACTTAGAGATGCAAGAAACCCTAGAATTTTGAAACCCTAGGAGATGCAAATTTCAGCCAAACTCAAAACCCTAAGAATTTTGGCAGCGTACTTTTTGTTTCTATTTTTTTTTCAACCCTAGAACGATGAAGCCCTAGAATTAAAGATGCAATAAATAAAAGATAGAATTAGACCTGATTAGAAACCGAGCTCTAAACACCAAATGATATGAACTCGCGGGAAAAGGAATCTCTTAAACCCATAATCAATTTGAAAACACACCCAAAAAATCTAAATTCAAGTCAATGGATGGAGAATCTAGACCCGATGAGAACTCGTTTCAAGAACCTAGATTATATTAAAATCTAGACCCGATGAATAACCCGTCTCAAAAATCCAGATTATAAGGAGGAATGCCACAAAGGTTGTGATTTGCCTTTGATAAGTTCAAAAGTTCAATCAAGAACAAGAGGAGTAAACTCACTCACAAATAACATTCAATATTGTCTAAATCTTCAAATGAGGCTACAAAGAGTATTTAACCCAAAACCCTATTGAAACCCTAGCCAAAATAAAACCCCTTCTCTAAAAAAGCCCCTGCATAAATAGTGCCAACACAGTGATTCGTGCATGAACAGTTCCGCTACAGTATTCGGCTGCATGAACAGTGCTGCTACAGTACTTTTCTAAACTCTAGTTCCAAAAACATGTAACTTTCCAAATAAGCCCTTGGCCACAATACAAGGCCTTCCCAAAACCCTAGTTAAAATGAAATAAGACATATGTGGGCCAAGCATCCTCAAGCCCAATTATTCTAGACTAATTCATTGTCTTGCTTCCTTGATCTTCTTAGTTCTTGATTTTCTAATTAGCCCATCTGAAACTTGCAAATAATCTTTAAAACTAGACCCACCTTGGTTCCCATCAGAGCAGATTGGAGGTTCCATAGGGAAGGTGATGGGCGTAGGTGTATAGGAAGATGGGTTGGCGTCGGGTCGATGTCTGAGGGTTAAGATTGAATGTGATTAAAAGAAACCAATTGCTAGGGGGAGAACCATTAATATGGAAGGAAGGAGAATGTAGGTACCATTCCAGTATGAAAAATGACCTAAACTATGTTTTGGTGTAGTAGGATCATTCACGGCAAGCAAGGCTGTAGGGGTGGGGAGGTCAAGAACATTTAGGCCAGCGGTGGGGATTTTCAGTATGGGTCATGGTTGATAGCTACGTTGATGAATCAGAGATGGTCTAAGAAAAAGGGGGATCAAAGACAGAATAGAAGTGACTTTGGTCGACCTAATCCCTAAGATTCATACTCGGGAATGAAGGAAAGGGGTGGGTCACCTCGTAGAGAAAAATGGTAGTGGGTCGGCAAGGAAGGAGGTGACGAAGGAGAAGAGTATGGTGGGGGAGAGGGAAGTACTGTTGACAGATGTAACAGAGGGGATTGGATCTCCCTACGGATCCATGGAAGTGGGCCTGGTTCATCATATTCCTAGTCTAAGCAATAGAAGTTTAGTTCAACATATATCAATAGAGGTGGCGAATATGCCTGTACAAAGCCCAACTCAAAGATCTGTAAGTATTGGAATGACAATGAACGAAAGCTCAAACAACCAGGGAGGTTATCAGGAGAGAAAGAAGAGTAGTTGGAATAAGAGCTCGAGGAAGGCCTAAAATGTGAATTTGATAGTATGGAGGGGGAGAATATGCTAGAAGTTGCAGAGAAAAAAAATCTAGAAACGAGGGTGGGAAGGTCTTTGGAAAGGAAAGACTAGAGGCGAAAGGTAGTCCTACCTAGCATTATAAATCTTATCAGTTGGAACTGTCAAGGGCTTAGGAACCCTAGGAAAGTTCAAGACCTTTGCCTGATGGTAAAGGATAAGCAGCCCAATATGGTATTCTTGATTGAAACAATAGTTAAAGCTGGTAGAGTGGAGGGTCTGAAAAGAAGATTTAGAATGGATGGTTGTTTTGTAGTGGATCCCTTGGGTAGAAGAACGGGTCTGGCACTGTTCTGAAAAATCGAGGAGGAAGTGGAAGTTAAAAACTACTCTAATTGACATATTAATGCTATGGTTAAGAGAGAATGGAATGGAAGGGAGTGGCTTTTTACAGGATTTTATGAGCACCCTGAGACAGGGAAGATGAAACTATCCTGAAAATTATTAAGAAGTTTAAAGACCAGAGATCATGTAGCATGGAGTATGGTAAGGGACTTTAACGAAATCCTATTCCAAAATGAGAAGGTTGAGGGTAAACAAAGGGCTGGAACCAAACTGAGTCAATTCTTAGATTTGATAGAGGAGAATTTTGATCTTGGATGTTGTGGTGATTTCTTCACATGGAGCAATAAACATTCTAACCATTCTTTTACTAAAGAAAGGTTAGACAAATGTGTGACTAATAATATGTGGAGAGCAATGTTCATGGAAGTAAGGGTGGAGGGCTTTTCAACGAGATGTTCAAACCACACATCTATTTTGCTATCAATGGGTGGGACTGATACTAGGCACAGAAGAAGGCGATTTCCTTTTAGATTTGAAGCAAGTTGGGCTAGAGAAGAAGAATGCGAACAAATGATAAGGCAAGAGTGGGAAGAAGGAAATTCAATATATGATCCTATGCTGAGGGTCCAATCTTGGTTGAAATCCTATAGTGGAACTCTGGTGGATTGTTTCAAAAGGAAAGATAAGGAGCGGGTTAAGGAGATTGAGCAGCTGAATACTAAAATAAAAGAAGCGCAGGAAGTGATGGAACCACACAATATGGAGTTGAAGAGATTACAAACAAATGTGGGAGTGTTGCTGGAATATGAGGATGTAAAGTGGAAATAAAGGGCCAAGAGGAATTGGTATAGCTTGGGAGACAGAAATTCGAAGTTTTTTCTTGAGTGTGCCAATCAGAAAAGAAAAAGGAATAAGATTATCTCAATTATAGATGGCCAGACTAATTTGAGAGTGAAGCAAGATGGAGTTGCAGAGGCATTCAAAGTGCACTTTTCTAAGTATCTAAAAGTACAAAGCCATCCAATGAAGTGAGTGACACATGTTTGGAAACTTTGAAAAGTAAGGTGACTTGTGTTATGAATGAGTATTTAGAGAGGGTTTTCACAAGGGGAGAAGTAGAGGAAGCTTTGAAGATGATGGGACCGTTGAAATCTCTAGGACCAGATGGTTTTGGGGCTTGCTTTTTCACTCCTTTTGGCACATTGTGGGTGATGATGTAAGTAGTGCAGCTCTTAAGTTCCCTAATGGTGGAGGCATGGAACAATCTCTAAACCATACCTATGTAGCCTTAATCCCTAAGGTGGATGACCCTAAGACAGTTAATGATTTTAGGCCCATAAGCTTATGCAATGTAATGTATAACATCATAGCTAAAACCATTGCCAATAGATTGAAAAGAGTGCTGAATGATATAATCTCTAAAAGCCAAAGTGCTTTTATCCCAAGGAGACTAATTTCTAACAATATAATTGCTTCCTATGAAGTGCTTCACTCAATGAAAACAAGGCAAAGGGACAAAGTAGGCAACATGGCTATGAAGTTGGACATATCAAAAGCATAGAGTGGAATGAGTTTATCTTGAGGCAGTGATGAGAAAACTGGATTTTGGAGAAAGGTGGATAAGTTTGATAATGGAGGTCATCACCTTAGTCTCGTATGCTATCTTGGTTAATGGCAAACTTGATGAAATAATTTTCCCTACGAGGGGATTAAGACAGGGAGATCCCTTGTCTCCCTATCTATTCCTTCTGTGTGCATAATGGTTAAGGTCAATAATTAATCAAGCAGAGAGTAGAGTAGAGTTGAGGTGTGTGTCAATGGCAATGGAATGTATAAAGATTACCCATCTACTCTTTGCGGATGACTGTATAATTTTTGGGAGGGCAAGCTGGGTTGAGTGGAAAAAGATTAGTGGTATACTTGAGCTCTATGAAAAGGCCTTGGGACAGAGTTTAAATAAGCGCAAAACTAATGTATTTTTTAGTCCAAATGCAAAAGCCTCTGTGAAAGAGGGGATAATTAAAGAGATTGGAGCAAGGCTGTAAAATAATTGTGAAAAATATCTAGGACTATCAATTATGGTTGGAAGATCCAGATATAATTCATTAAGAGGAATTAAAGACAGAGTGTGGAAGAAGATCAACAATTGGAAGAATCAATTATGGTCTCCCTCGAGTAAGGAAGTCTTGTTGAAAGCAGTTATTCAAGCCATTCCTACTTATCATATGAATGTGTTCAAACTGTCAAAAAAGTTACGTAAGGAAATAGCAACTCTAATGGCCAAGTTTTGGTGGGGTTTTAAAAATAATGATAGTAAGATTCAATGGAGGAGCTGGTTCAAGATAGGGATATCTAAAGCTGGAGGGAGATTGGGTTTTCGAGAGCTTGAGAGCTTCAATACTACTCTATTAGCAAAGCAATGTTAGAGAGTGTTAACTAATCCTCATTCTATGGTTGCTATGGTTCTAAAAGACAAATACTTCAGGCATTCTAAGCTTCTTAATTCAAAGCCGGGCTACAGACCATCAGTGATGTGGAGAAGTTTATGGGGCTCTTTAGATTTACTAAAGGAGGGGCTTGTTTGGAGAGTGGGAAATGGCCAAAGCATTAAGATATGAGAGGATAAGTGGATTCCAAGACCTTCAAATTTTAGCATCCAATCCCCAATAGCAGTTTTAGAAGTTGATGCAATTTTGAGGGAGCTTATTAATGTGAATAGTGGGACATGGAATGAAGAGTTGGTTAAAAGAATCTTGAATGAATATGAAGATGAAGCACAGATGTAGAGATTGTTTTTAATTTGCCTATAAGTTTATCTAGTTCACCAGACAAGCATATATGGGCTCCTAAAAATGGGCAATATAATGTCAAGAGTGCTTACCACATGGAAATGTGTAGATGAGTTTAGATGTGTTTGAATGTTAAGATGAGTTTATATGTATTTGAATGTTAAGATGAATTTAGATGTATTTTTGGAAAGTTAAAAAAGGTTGTGGGTCCCACGTGTACAGAGGTATTGAGTTGAAAAATGTTGTGGGTCTCATATGTAAAGAGGTTTTGAGTTGAGATGAGTTTAGTAATTTGAGAGTAAGGTGTTTGGATGTTAGAAGAGGTCTAAATTTGAATCGAACTCAGCTAAGTTGAGTGCAATCTAACAACCAAACGAGCCCTAAATGTCTCTAGTATGGTAAAAATGTTTATTTGAAAAGCTTTGCATTACAATCTACCAAGACAAATCAAGTCCTATACAAAAATGGTTGAGCAGTAAGAGGGACATTTAGGAGCTATGGGTAGATGGGTCTCCAAGTTATCTCGAGAGGACCTGGAGTTAGTGGCAGTAGTTTTGAGGAAGATATGGTTAAGAATAACTACTTTAGGTTTTGAAAATAAATTTGATGATCCTGATGTGATCTTCAATCAAGCAGTCAAGAGCTTATTAGAGTTCTAGCAAGCACAAAAAAAGCATAATAGGGAGCAAGAGGGTGGAGCCCAAGCTAGAAGGCAAAAGAGATGGAAGTCACCTATGGATAATTATGTTAAAGCAAAATGTGAATTATTGGTTTCTTTGTGTAGATCAAATGGGAGTATAAACGATCCTCTGATTGCTCTACATCATGCACTTTGGTGAGCTATGAAGCTATGTGCAGAGTTGAATTTTACAAGAGTGATATTTGAAGGTGATGCATTAGTAGCTGTGAAGGCTGTAAATAATATTCAGACTAATTGAGAGTGGTATGGACAGTTGATTGAAGACATTAAGGAGGCTCTGAATAATAGACCAGATTGGGCGAGCAAACACACCTATAGGGAATGTAATAGTGTAGCTCACAACCTTACTAAGTTATCTTTTAATGTAAATGAGGAGAGGATATGTATAGAAAGTGGTCTTGAGGGAATACAAAATCATTTACTACAAGATAAACTTTATATTAGTTGATGTGTAATGAATATAGGACACATGTTTGATTTAAAAAAAAAAAAATTAGTAAGTAAGAATTATCAACATCATAAATATAATTATAGTTAAATATTTTTTAATGGGTTAGTTAAATAATCTACATTTATAATTTACTTAATTTTAATTTTAATAATTTAAAGAACTTTTTTTATTAATTTATCTATAAAACAAATAAAAACAAATCAAATAACTGGGCTAAACCAAACTGACCGACTAATAGCTAACGGTTCAGTTTAGTCCACTAGGGCTGATTGATCCAATCCGGTCCACAAAAATGAGTTTTAGTCCATTATCCTTCAGATCAAACCGAATCAATTTACACCCTTAATTAAGACATATCAATTTGTAAAATTAAACTGAAATATTTTTCTTTAAAAAAAGAAATTGGACAAAAGGCATGAAAGGTCAACATTAAGAATGAGTAGCTGTCAGCTGACGGAAAAAACCCACTGCAAGCAAAGCAAAACAGAGAAGGAACACATGAAACATCGGATGAGGATACATAGAATAAAAACAATCTTTAATCCCTCGACGATCTTACGCATTGTACCCTTGTAAAGTACAAAAGTTTCTTGATTTTGGATAGTGATTTAATTAGAAACATTCAAAACTTAAATATTTCCACATATTTCATAACAAAATTTTTTAACAACTAAAATATCATATCAAAATAAATAATTATAATAATAATAATAAAGACTACTGCTACAGAAACCCAAGATTCTCATCGAGAAATCTCAACAAGTAAAGTTATTATTATTTTTTAAAATATTTTTTAAACTTCTTAAATATTAAAATTAAAATAAAAAACACAAATTTATTAAAAAAACAATTTCTTAATTATTAAGAATTAAGACAACATCAATCGGTAAGAATTGTGGCATTTTTCATAATAATATTAGTCAATAACAAACAAAATAAAAAATTGGCTAGGTGCAGATAAACATAAAGATCAGACTTGCATATATCAAGCAAGCTGCACCAAATGGTCCAAATCTATGTCATTGCGAAAACCAGGTCAATAAAGAAACCAAATTAATTAAATTCTCCGACTTCTCTTATTTATCCTTAACATCGTCGAGCGTCCCTAGTTGGACCCAATATTTCATTAATCATAATTAAAAAATAAATTGTAAATAGTTATGCAAACATAAGTTGGAATTGATGTAAAATGATCAAACCCAAAACCCCTTCGACTTCAAGTGCTACATATAATAGTTGCTCTATCTATCATATTAGCATTTCATCGGAGGAAGATCGGACGGACCCTGATCAGAACCCGACGCAGATCCACGGGTCTTCCTAAAAGCTCGACTCCCAAAAACCAAGAATCCTACCGCTCGCCCACCAACCGCCGCCAGAAAAACACCACCGTTGAACGACATCACGGCGAGCATAACCATGTAATCCAGACCGGAGCGTACCGTGTACATCGCCGTCTGCATCAGCCCCGCCGCCAAGTTGTTCGTCCCGGGCTTTATAATGTTACAGTGGGAGAGCCACTCGACAAGCACCGCGAGAACAAACACGAAGACCATAGCCAGAGGGTACATCACCGAGCTCGTCCCAGGCCAACCAGTGAAGAGAACCTCAGCTTTATGGCCCCAGTAGAAGGACATGTGCATCATCATTCTCCGGTGCCGCATGTGCCCACCGCCGGTGCCGTTGAAAGCTCCGAAACCGTGATGCGAGGTAGTCTCCATGATCACAAACCAATAGAAAATAAAGAAATAAATGGGGGCTACTTTGGCTCAAACACGAAAGCAGGGGTTGGTGTTAATTAGAGGTATGAATGAAGTGACTGAGGGGAGTGTGCAGTATAAGGAGGAGGCAGTGTGCTTTTATATGTGAGTGCGCGTGGGACATGACCGGTTTGGGCTTGGCTTTTGCACAAATGTGCTATGACTCATTTCCAAGCAATCCCTAGACGGAAGTGAACAGATTAACAGATTCTAAGCGATATTTATGGAACATCACTTTAAAGTGATAAAAGAAAAAAGATCTCTAAACAAATAGAACTGTGCATTGTGTCATGACTCATGTCAGCCCATGCATAGGGAGTGATTGGCACGTAGGTATTGCGCACTGCGACTGGCCGGCGGTACCTACGGTCAATTTGTTACTTTGTTGGGAAAAGATAAGAAATATTATCTAAAGAATAATTGAGTATTGAATGAGGATGATCTAATTTGAGTGAGATAGATGGACCGGTATTGTTAATCCAACACCCATGGGCTGTAAAAATGAAGAAAGAAAAGGCCTAAACCAACGAGCCGAACCAAATTGGGTCTGCCCATTTACTCAGCAACATCTGAGGGTACTGGACCCCCTGTTGTGGTTGGAAACATGTGATTAAATTTAGGACTCGGAGCCCAAGCAAAAGAGACTGGCCCAATTCAACTATTGGGTTCCGTTCCTTATGGAACTGCTTAGTCCTTTCCTGATTTTTTATATTGGAGATTTCAATTTTTTTAATTTTTTAATAAATCACGTGTCCCACGTCAATAGAGGCAAAGTGAGCGATATAATTGGAGAGGCAGAGTAAAATTATTCAATTATTTAGACCTCTTAATTAACAAACTAAGTTTACTAAGAAAACTGATTCAACATTTGATGTCTTTATTATTAACATATAAGATGGTTTTATAATGATTTATTACAAACTAGGAGATTTAGGTTATGTTTGGGGGCAAAGATAAAAATCTCATCTCATCTCATCTCTATCTCATCTCATCTCATCATTACATCTTTTTCAAATACTCATACAAAATATAATAAACAATTTAACTTTTTCAAATTCTAATTTAACTTTTTCAAATCCCAATACAATAATAATATTACAAAATAATATTTTAAATTTTTATTTTTAACACCATTCATAAAATTTTTAGAAATTCTCATTTTATCTCATCTACCAAGTAGATCAAATCAAATAGTGTCTAACTTATTTAAAATACTTTTTAAGTATTTGATTTGTGAAAAATATAAACTCTTGGGTCTTGTTAGAAAAAGTTCAAAATTAGAACTGGTTAGTTGGGGATTTACAACTAGTTATATCATAATTAAGTATCTTAATTAATATTAACGCAGCACCTCATGTGGAGATCAGGGAACAAACCCACTTGCAAATTTGCAACAAATTAGAAGTTTGAATAGTAAGATGAGATAAAATGATTTTAGATTAAAGTTAAAAATTAAATAAAGTATTGTTAGAATATTATTTTTTAATATTATTATTATTTTAAAACTTAAAATAGTTTAATTGTTTATTATATTTTATATAAAAATTTAAAAAAATTATAATGATAAAATGAGATGAAACCGTTTTTATATCCAAACGGGACCTAAAAATGCGTATCCCTCTAATTAAAGGACGGAGAGGGGATCCACCCCCTATAGGGCCCTATGCGCTACCATGGAAGAGGAGTCATGTTTCTGTCTCAACTACATACGAAGCTTAGAATTAGAGACATTAATATATTTTATATATATATATATATATATATATATATATATATGATACGCCATATATAATTACTTAATCAATTATGAGATTTAGCATAGGATGGATCGTTTACATGACAGTACTTTATTTTATCAAATTAACAGAAAATTATAGTCATTAAGTACCGAAACTTTCAGTGGTCGGAAATAGGAATGTATCTGGGAAGATGCTTCTTGGTCTCCTCCTTTGGAATTGTAACAGTAAGTACTTCATTGTCTAGACAAGCTCTGACCTTACGACCATCTCCATTCTTAGGCAGCCTTAAACGCCTAACAAATTTGCCGCTGTTTTGCTCTACACGCTGCCACCTCTCCATCTTCTCTTTTTTCTCTATCTTCCTCTCGCCTGTAATGCAGAGGACACTATCCCCCTCCATTTCCACCTTCACTTCCTCTTTCTTGAGCCCCGGAAGATTCATCTTCAGCACGTGTGCCTCTGGGGTTTCTTTCCAATCAACCCTAGCGCTCACGAATGTCCTTGTTTCATTTGGGAAGGAAGTCTGGGGTATAGTTAGACGGCTTCTGAAATCATGAAACTCCTCGAACGGGTCCCAATCCTCAAGATTCAGAGGTTCAAATAATGAGCGACCACCAAAGACGCTATTAGGAATATTCATGATCGACATTTTTTGGTAATGAGAAATAATACTGAAAGTGTACAGTACACTGGTGAGCCAGGGACGTTGCTGCAGTTCAAGGAGGATGCTGTATTTATAGAATAATCAAATCAAGGATGCATGGAGCATTTTTTTGTATGGTGGATTTGGGTAGGTTTTTGTGTGCCGTCCATGGTGTTCGGATAGGAATCTCCTTTATTGAAAGGCTAGAAAAGGCATGCGCAATGAGGAAAGAATATCATTAAAGGTGCATGCATGCGGGACGGGAATATATCTTATTGGAATTGATGCGCACTGCTTATTCCTTTGCATGCTCATTTATGTTAATGTTCTTGAAGGGCCACCATGCATGCGTACGTATATTGAAGATTTTGCTTTCATTCGATGAGTCCATTAATATTTGAGCGATCGAGGACGTACCCATGGGTCCGTGAGCCTTTATTGCTGGAAGGCATTAATTCACACACACGTACGCTTCTCTTTTATTTAATTCCTCTTGTAATTAGCTCCTACGAGAAGAGATGATATTTAACATTAATTTCTATCCTAAGCTCCCGAATGAAAGATTTTTTATATATTACTTTTTTTTTATCTAAACATGACTATTTATGAGTAGGAGAAAAATAAACACTATATATGAACCACTCTGAGTACTCTAATATTAAACTTAGGATGGTCCATGTTATATATATATATATATATATATATATATCTATCTCTCTAGATTATAAGTAATATTTAAGTTAAAAAATGGCTGGAAATCATGATCTATAAAGTTTTCAGTTAGAATTAACTCTTTCAATTTGGTTTAATATTAAATTATATATCCCATACCCCTTCAGCATGTGTCATATATATCTTTAGAGCAGTGCTACTCTGCCACATGAGTAGTACTGCTCTATTTGACCGCTAGGTTATTTTAGTCTCTTTTTTTCTTTTCATATTTTTTAATATATTTAAATATTTTTAAAAAATAAAAAAATATTAATACATTATAAATTACTTTCTTAATCATTAAGTAAAAAAAATTAAAAAATAAATAAATACATAAGCGGTTAAAGTGAGTAGACAAAATGAGAAAACAAATTAGAATTTTCCATATCTTTAACTAATTGAGAACCCGGGACCCATAAAACCGGCGGTTCATGGTTAATTTTTTAAATTATATGAATTAATTCCCTAATGGGCTACTATAACATGGTAAATGCTTACTGTCACACGAGATCGACCCTCCCGTAAGTACTCGAAATGATGATTTGCAAGATCAACTCGTATGTCATGTTGCAGTTTTTACAGAACTATATATCATCTTTAAAACTTGGTCAACTCATGATTAGTTACAAACTTGCTATTCCATACTTGGTGGTGGAAACAATTCTCTTGATCTATGTTATTTGGTTGAAAAAAAGCGTACGACCTCCTTGAAAATAATACACTACTTGGGATGAAATTCTACAATTGCTTGATTCGTTATGATCAGCTGAAATTTATGATATCTATATATATATTATATACAGAGAAGGTAATGACTTAGCTGATGGTTTTGCCAAATAATTAGAGGCAGTTTACAGTTTTCGTCCCTCGAAATATAGGAATGATTAATAAAACTGGAACCTTTTCCTCTTAAAAACTAGAAAAGAAAAAACTTGGTACGTGTATTAATTAGCGTGGGCATATATACCCAAATATTACCATAGAGTTTTGTTACACACATAAACTGGCGTACTAACACAATACTTGTTATGAGTGCGTCAACGGTGCATTGGGCGTGTAAAAAATGGGATTTAGAAGTAAATTTCTTCTGTACGATAACCTTCTCGTCTATATATATATATATATATATATTGAAGTCCATTGAAATCAATGGCTAAGGCTACGACTGCTAATGTTGTTCATCGATCTCTTTCAGCTAGTTTTCATGTTCTTTTTTGTGCACTAAAACTTTATACAAAATAATTCAACCTCCGAAACTAGTTCATGCTTTTTAATGTTGAATAATACTAAATATAATCATGAGTTGTACAAATGTAGTGCACGCACTTCTTTTAAAAAAGAGTGAACTCTATCATTAAAATTTAAATTTTCATGTGAGATTCATATGACTACAAATATCATTTCTCCTTATAACAAAAAATTAGCTATTACAAGTAATTGATCATATAAAATTGGGTATCATTAATTCATGTTAGAAGTAGTTGTTTAGTTGTCATTTTGTTTTAACATGATATTTATGTAACTCTTTTAACTTGGTCCAAAGTGTACATAGTTTTGACTTTATATATATATATAGATTTTATAAATCTATATATGATTAATATACTTGATTTTTTTTCTTTTATAAAAAATCCCATCTTCCATTCACACTTTCACACTTATTATATGACTCAACTAAGTGATTTTATATATTAATCATTTAAATGACAACCGCTTTAAAAATACTACAGATTAAAAATGACACAATTTAAAATCAAACACAATATTTCTCAACTTACTGCGTATCTGAAACGATACATCTTTAGAGAGAGAAACTCCTTCTCTCTACAAAACACTTCAAAATCCGAATCAAGCTTTGAGGGGAGGGTGCTTTTGCTCCTCCCCTTCCCCTCCCTCCTGTCTATATGTTCAATCTGTTTTTTGTTTTTTTAGATTTAGTTTTAGCATAGGTTTTGTTCCTCCTTCTTCTTTCTCAGATTTGTGTTTCAGATTTATACTATAGATCTTCATTTCAATGATCCAGAAACCTCATCTTTCTTTTTTCTTTCAGACCCATGTGTGGTGTTAAGTTGCCTGGAACGGCCGCAGCTGGGGCAAGAGTTGGTCGAGAGAGGCGGCCGATGCTATGGCCGGTTGGTCGTGCAGCGGAGCTCATGCGTAGGAGGGTCTTCTACGCAGTGGAGGCTGGTGTTCATGCGAGCTGGGTGCTCGTGCCGTCTGGGCTTGAGATGTTGATACTTGTAGTGGATGTGTTGTTCTAGCCTCACGCTGGCACTCGTGGAGGGTGACGGTAGTAGAGAGGGAGTTGGGCTAGGGAGGGAGCGCCAGAGGGGGCGACGGGCAACGTAAATGAAGAAGGAAGAAGAAGGTAGTAGAAGGAAAGAAAAGTAAAAAGGAAAAAAAGAAAAAAGGAAAGTTGAAGGGGGCGGCGGGCTTGATAGAGATGAAACCCTAGCCACTTGCCTTGTGTATTTGTATTCTTTTAATGTGTTTTTCTTTTTGCAGTTTTCTGTTTTTTAGTTTATAATAAAAAAGAAATAGGTTATTTGGACTTGGTGTCCATAGTAGCAGAGTCTCGTATTCCTTTTGTCTGGGAGGGGTCGTTTTAGTTTTGTTTTTACAGAGCACTCTCTCTGTTAGGAGAGAGTTTTATAGAAGTTAAGACAATATCCGCCATAAATGAATTTGTGTGCGGGGTGTCCCAGAGCAGTTGCGTATTTTGGCTTGTAGTTCAGGTTTTTTCCTGTATTGATAAGTCAACAGCTGTAACTTCGGTTTATGGAATGAAATGAAGTCTGTTTCCATAAAAAAACACAATATTTCTCCATATATAGATTCCACCATTCTCTTTATTTGATATTGTCTACGAATACCAAATATATGAGTGCATAAAGGAAGGAAGCTAGAAAGGATAGTAATGGTTGAGGCCCAACCCAGTAAAAAGAGAATGATGGGCCTGCCCAATCCAATTAACCATATTGTAATTAGGGTATGGAAGCGTGAGTTTAGAAGCAGGAGAAATGCTACTTTGCATTCACACACCATATACTAATATATGATTTTTATTATTTTATTTAAAAATCAATGTGTGTTTAAATAAAATGACAAATGAAAAATTATATGGTGGTGTGTGGTGTAGGAGATAATAAGTAGAATTTATCTTAGAAGTAGTTATTGGGAACTTGATAGAGACTCCAGAGTATAGGGCAAGAGCTTACCCAACAAGCAGCAAACACTTAAAAGGATACAGATGGATGTTGAGGTGATTTTAGATACTCTATAAATAGTAATAAAAAAATAATGAATAATAAAAAGAATTGTAAATAGTAATAAATTATTTGTAAGTAGTAATAAATAATAGTGAAATAGTTGACTTACCAAACACAATCTTAACTGTTTTAGCCATAATTCTTATGTTTATTTTTAGTTCTCTCTTCAAAATTGAAGCAACTATTAATATAGATCATCCACAGCTGTGATTTTCTTTTTTTATATGACGGTTCACTTCTTCTTTGTTTTTATTTTTCTTTCCATTTAGAACATATATATTTGAGTAGTGTTACATTTATTTATAATTTTATGTACAAGACTCATCTTGTGAGTTTTTTTTTTTTTAATTCAAATTTTGAATTTCAAATTTATAACTTTCGGCATATCAATAGCTGACACGTGGAGAAGTAAGTTTTTAAAAAAATTTTCTTAAATAAAATTAACATTTTTCTATATAGTTCTTCATCTTTTATGTATAGAGTATTGCTATGTTAGGGGCTCGAAAGGAAGGGACAAAGCAAGGCAGAGAGGAAAAGGAAGGGGCTTGATTCTGAGATTGAAGACAGAGACAAGGAGTTAGGGCAAAGTGTAGTTGTCGAAGGCTGAAGGGGAATTTTAGAAGCTCTAAACGATGTGGTTCATAAGGGGGGAAGCTACAGTGTTGTTTAGTTATTAGGCAAGGGATGGGGTGAAACGGTGTAGTTTCTTATATTTGCTTTCAATCAAAACGTTGCATTTAAACAACAGTCTGTTGTAGGGGCTTTTTAGTCATTTTACTGTAAGTTTGTTAGGATCATGCATATGATATGTGCAGAAAAGGGAAGAAGAGGATTATTCTAGAATATGAAAAATTGCAATCTTTGTTTTGGAGGGTATTGGATTCCTCGAAAATCCAAATTTATGAAATTACTGTGATTTCCATCATCATCTCCTTCACTACTTCTCTGTTACGTTACAGTCATCTATTACACCTTTTATCAATTACATCATCATACTTCCAAATTCATAACAAGTGGTATCTCAGAGCCTTTGTTCCTCATGGCTGACAACACAAGATCCAAACAGCATACTAAGCAACGCAAGTAGGAAGATCAAGAGTAGACCATCCAACACCTCATTGAAAGGGTCAACCAAATTTCAGAATGCTCCACACCATGTTTGAATAGCTTGAATGCCAACAACACCTACCACCACTAGAAAACAAATCAGAACGTGATTTAAAGGGTAATGATCCTAGAAGAGTATTCACTAGAGGCATTAAACTAGACTTCCCATAGTTTGATGGAGACAACCCAATAGGTTGGGTATTCAAAACAAATCATTATTTCGACTTTCATCAAACACATCCTACACAACGTCTATTAATGGCTACATATCACATGCATGAGGAGGCACTTATCTAGTATCAAGATACATGGGATAGTGGACACTTCACCAATTGGGAGACCTTCACCCGAGCCCTCCTAATCAGATTCGGTCCTACAGCTTACGATAACCCGATGGGGACTTTGATGCGGTTGAAACAAACCTCAACAGTGGCTACTTATAAAGCACAGTTTGAAGCACTATCTAATAGAGTCAAGGGCCTTTCAGATGTGCACAAACTCAGCTGCTTCATCAGTGGGTTAAAGGGTGAAATTCGCCTAGCCCATGGTACTTTCAAAGAAAATTTTTTCTACCCAAATAGACGAAAAGCATAGAAAATGACTATGTTACCATTGTGACGACAAATGGCATCCAACACGTGTGTAAATCTCCCAAAATCTATTTGCTACATGGTTATGAAGATGCTGAAGTTGAGCAAATGATCAATGACATGGAAGAGAAGCAGGTGTTCGAAGTAATGATTGTGGAAACTAAGGAAGAGGTGGAGCCCGAAATCTCTTTGAATGCTATAGCTGAAACCCCCAGCCAGAGTATGATGAGGCTTTTGGGAAAAATCAGTGGAGAGTGAGTGATGATTCTGGTGGATTTAGGGAGCTCCCATAACTTCTTGGACCTGACAGTAGCAAAAAGAGCCAAGTTAAGGATCGATCTATCCAAAAAATTGATCGTAAGGGTGGCAAATGGAGCTGTTATTTAGAGTGAGGGTCATTGTGATTCAGTTCTCCTAAAAATGCAAGGTACTCAGTTTTATCCTTCTTTTTATGTTCTTGAGTTGGGAGGATGTGATATGGTTTTGGGGATGAACTGGTTAGAGACCTTTGGGGCCCATTATTTGAGATTCTTCCAAACTATCTATGCAATTTATAAGTGATGGTAGAAATATGGAATCTAAAGGACTGGAACCTCAGCCATTATCCCATGAAGGGAGTAGTAAGGCCATGTTGGCCTTGGTGACAAAGGAAAAATGGTTTTATTGCAAATTTAGTTAGTGAAAAAAGGAAAAAACAGTGCTGTGAGCAACGCAAAAATTAGAGAGTTGTTGGGGCATTTTGAAGATGTATTTGAGGAATCTTAGGGTTTACCTCCTCCAAGAAGTCATTACCATAGAATCATTTTAAAGGAGGACACCACACCCATTTCCAACCAACTCTATCGTTACCTCTATTATTAGAAATCTAAAATTGAGAAAATAATGGCTAACTTACTTAAATCTGGGGTAATTAGGCCTAGTTCCAACCTCTTCTCTTCACCAGTATTATTAGTGCAAAAGGCAGATGGGAGTTGGCGTATGTGTGTTAACTATCGCGCACTAAATCAGCAAACAGTGAAGGATAAATCCACCATTCTAGTAATAGATGAGTTACTGGATGAGTTGTGTGGTGCAACCGTGTTCTCAAAACTAGTTCTGAGGTCGGTGTATTATCAGATAAGGATGGTACCAGAGGATATGGCTAATACAGGGTTTAGAACTCATGAGGGTACTATGAGTTTTTAGTGTTGCCCTTTGGGCTCACAAATGCTCTTTCCACTTTTTAGGAGCTGATGAACCATGTTTTTAAATTGTATTTACGTAAATTTGTGCTAGTGTTCTTCGATGATATTTTAGTTTACATTGTTGGCTGGAAAGAAGACTTGGTTCACTTAAAATAGGTGTTGATCTTACTGTAAAAGCACAAGCTTTATGCAAAGCTGTCCAAATGTAAATTTCGGGTGGATGGAGTAGATTATCTCGGCCACATTATTTCTGCCAAGGATGTAAAGGCAGATCCTAACAAAATTGTCTCAATGCCAGAATGGCCCACTCCTAAAAAAACTAAGGCCTTGAGAGAGTTCTTGGGCCTAACAGGCTATTATTGAAAGTTTATTATGGGGTATGATATGCTGGTAGCCCCACTAATAGGTCTCTTGAAGAAAAATGGCTTCTTATGGAGCAAGAAAGCCGAGCAAGTTTTTGTAAAATTGAAGGAAGTGGTTACTCAGCCTCCCGTATTGAAACTTTTAGATTTTACATGCCCATTTACCATTGAGTGCGATTCTAGTTGGAAGGGAATTAGGGCAGTATTAATGCAGTCCTGGCAGCCTATAGCCTTCCTAAGCAAGATATTGAAGAGTAAGGTGTTTCTTCTTCCCACTTATGAGAGAGAATTACTAGCTTTGGTGACTGATATCCAGAAGTGGTGTCCCTATCTATTGGGTATTACTTCATAGTGAAAACAGATTAGTAGACCCTGAAGTTTTTGCTAAAACAGAGGGTGGTCACAGAAGCACAGAAAAAATGGCTCACTAATTTAATGGGGTACGAATTTAAGATAGAATATAAGAAATGGAAGGAGAATAGAGTTACTGTGCTTTATCTCGGAAATGGGAAAAGGATAACTTCAAAGAAGGGGTGTTGGCATAGGTTTCTTTTCCAAAATCTGATTGGGTAGAGGAACTAAAAGGGAGTTACCGATTATCCAAGGAGTTTTCAGATTGGGTAGCTAAAGTAGGGAATCCACAAGTGGTTCCTAAGGGAATTTCTATTGTACAAGGGTTGCTTGTGAAGAAATGCAGGTTGATGTTAGTGCCCAGGTCACCTTTTATTCAAAATGTGCTCCATTACATACACACTAACCCAATGGCTAGACATTTAGGGTACCTCAAGACTTATCAGAAGGCAAAAAGGAATTTTTACTAGTTGGGAATGAAAATAAACCATTAAAAAGTGGGTACAAGAATGTGAGGTATGCACGCTGTTAAATATGAAGCAATTCTCCCAGCAAGTCTACTCTAGCCATTAACAATACCCCAACAAGTATGGATAGACATATCTATGGATTTCATAAAAGGACTTCCAAATTCCAAGGGAGCTACTGTAATTTTTGTGGTGGTAGATAGGTTCACGAAATATGGTCATTTTATGGCCCTATCTCATCCCTATACAACAGAGGGTGTGGCTCATGTGTTTCTATCCTTGATGTTCAAGTTACATAGAATGCCAAGAACTATTGTATCAAACTGTGACCCTGTGTTCCTTAACTCATTTTGGAAGAGTCTCTTTACTCTTTAGGGAACTACACTAAATTTTAGCAACCCTCAGAGTAATGGATAGATTGAGGCTTTGAATAAAAATTTGGAGGACTACTTGAGAAGCTATGCAGGCCAAAAACCTAAGACATGGGGGCAATGGCTACCATTGGCCGAGTGGTGGTATAACAGTGGCTACCACAGTTCGATCGAGACTCTATATGGATACCCACCCCCAAAGCTAATTACTTATATACCCGGGACTTCAAACAACAACACAGTTGACCAAATCATGAGGAATATAAACCAGATTTCATAACTCTTGAAGAACAATCTCAAAGCAGCACAAGATCGAATGAAAATTTATGTAGACATGAAGAGAACTAAGAGAGAGTTTAATGTAGGGGATTGGGTGTACCTTCGACTTCATACATATAGACAGAAGTCAGTGGCCGTGCACCACAACCTAAAACTAGCTCCCTGTTTTTATGGGACATTCAAGGTGGTCCAGCGGTTGGGATCGGTGGCCTACAGGTGGGATCTACCATCCACGTCCAAGATCCACCCAGTCTTTCACGTGTCCTGCTTAAAGAAAAAAATTGGTGAGAGTATTCAACCTATCCCTGTTCTATCGCCCACAAACGAGACAGGGGAAGTCATACATGAGCCCAAGTCAATCTTGGAACGTCACATGAAGCAACAAGGCCATCGTGCCGTGACTAAAGTTCTGGTCCAGTGGGTTGGAGCTCCCGTCGAGGATAGCACTTGGGAGAGCTTGTGGAGCCTTAGAACCTTGTACCCACACCTTGTGGGCAAGGTCTTATAAGGAGGGTAGGTTGTTAGAGGCTTGAAAGGAAGGGACCAAAAACACGGCGAAAGGGAAAAGAAAGGGACTTGATTATGAGATTGAAGATGAAGAGAGAGGGAGTTAGGGCAAAGTATAGTTGTCGAAGGCTGAAGGGGAATTTTAGAAGCTCTAAATGGTGCAATTCATAAGGGGGAAGTTACGGTGTCGTTTAGTTATTAGGCAACAAATGGGGTGAAAATGGTGTAGTTTCTTATATTTGCTTTCAATCAAAATGTTGTGTTTAAATAACAATCTGTTGTTGGGGCTTTTTAGTCATTTTACTATAAGTTTGTTAGGATCATGTAGATGATATGCGTAGGAAAGGGAAGAAGAGGATTATTCCAGAATCTGAAAAATTGTAGTCTCTGTTTTGGAGGTTTTTGGATTTCTCGAAAATCCAAATTTATGAAATTACTATGATTTCCTTCATCATCTCCTTCACTATTGTTACGTTATAGTCATCCATTATACCTTTTATCAATTACATCATTATACTTCTAGATTCATAACATGCTACTATACCGCCCCACTTATACTGCTCATTTTGTCTAATTGACGAGGCACCACCACATAGTGCCACATGGTATATTATATTTATATTTATATATATATATGTGCGCGCGCGCGTGCAAAACAAAATGGCGTCCAAAAATATAAAAAGATAAAAATTGAAACCCTATGTCCTCTTTATAATTTTTATGTTTGCGTTTTTATCTTTTTTAATAAATCACGTAGCACCTACCACATTATTTGAGTAAAGTGAATGGTATAACTCTAAAGCTACGCAATATCAGTTCTCTTTATCATGTATAACGATGGAATGATTACAAATCCGGACATGTCCTAACCAAAAATGGGATATATATAAAAATTGAACACAAAAGGTGACAAGGCTTCTATATTTGTCCAGTGTAATTAGATTTTTCACTTAAAGATGTTGTCTTTACCTTTAACAAAGTACCAAAGTGTTTTGTTCGGTAGAAAAGAAAAGCATTTAGATCACCCACAAAGCCATATATTAAAGTTGTGGGAAGAATGGAATACGACAAAGCCTTAAGCAAAGCAGCTAAAGAACAATATCACACACCACATTCCTTCCTTTATATTATTCATTTCCCCACATTTTTGTGTGGGATTACTCTCCCAATAATACGGCTTTTTTATCCCAAAAATATCCCAAACACCTACATCCACGGCATGTCCCAATCAGAGCCGGTGCTGACGTAACCCCGTGGCCCCCACATCGGCTTGGGGATTCGCGTCCCCAAAGAAAACGAGTTGTCTTTAGGTCCCTCACTAGCCAATCTCCTTCCCTCCCTCGCTTTTAACCGTGTGATTAGAAAAGCAAACGACCTTGTGCCAAAAGCCCCCTCCATACAGGCAAAAGCCCACACTCTCTTCCCTCCCACTCACTGAGATTTCAACACCCTCACAGAACTCCGTTTCCCCCCGTCATCGCCGATTTCTTTCCTTTCCGGCGCTCGGAGTAACAAGACTTTTACGCTTGATCCATTGGTTTCGTTTCTCTTGCGGTAATTCTTTTCTTTGCTTGTAATCTACGTCGGCCTGAGATTTTTGTGTCTCTGCCCTCCACTGACTATTACGTTTCGAATCTTTGTCAGAACCGACGAGTTTTTGCGAGAATTCTACTCTCCGGGACCTGCATTTCCCCCCCTTTTGTTAAGGTAGTCTTCGAGGAACGGTGATCTCATCTTTGGCTTGTGCGTTTCTGTTTTCTTTATGATCCGTTTGGTTGTTTGGAAACTGGAGGAAAATATATGAGGAAAATGGATTCTTGCATTCTTATAAAAGGCCTGTTTGATTTGAACAACTTGCCGGTAGACAATGCAGGACTTAGTTACATTTTTTACAGTGCTTTTTATTTGCATCAGGTTTCTCAGCGACCAAACAGAGCTAGAATCTACATATATATTTTAATATTCGACGTGCGATAAATAGATCTTGATTTGATATTTATCTGATATTTTGATCGATGTTTTTTTTTTCTTTTGGATCTGAGTTTCTTGATTTGGCTTTGATTTTTTTTTTTTACCCGTGGTTTTATTTCATTTTTGGAGAATATTTGGAAATGGGAGCCGGGAGGGTGGGAGGGAGAATTACATTTTCTTTAGTTAACGTATCAGGCTTAGAAAAAAAATTGATTACCGTATCAGAGGTTTTATTTTTTATTTTTTTCACTAACAAGTTATTGCGATGTCCGAAGCACTGCTCGAAGAAGATTCAATTTCCTTATCAAAGGTGGTACATATGTCTTCGAGATGGGTACCTTTTGTTGTGAAAAAACCAACGACAATGGGAAACAAGTGAAAGCAAACACAAGCAAATCAATCACACGACACAAAATTAACGTGTTTTGATAACGTGCCTACATTCACAGAGTTGCAGAGGATTTTATTATACTGAGAAATCACAAAATACACTTTGGAACGAAATTACACTATTTAGACCACTTAGAGCATACTAAGTTATTCATTAAGTACATATTTATAGTGTCACATGGTGGAAATTTTAATTTTCACTTTTCTTCGTTATTCACTCGAGTGGAGTATCGAGGGCGCTTTGAGCGAACTCTCTGTCTGAGTTTCGCTCGAGCGACCTATCGAGCGGGTGTCGAGCCATCTATCAAGCGAGTGTCGAGCGAACTTTTTGCTTGACTATTTTTGTATTGAAAATAGTGCCAAAAATTCTCCCCAGGGGCCTATCAGCCCAAGCCTGCACTCCATGGCCCAAGCCTCTTTGAAAATCCTTCAAAAAATCATAACGCATCTTTGTCGGATCAGGTCATCAGATCAGACTAACATACCAACAAAACCAAACTCCACAAACCCAACACCTTTTCCTTTTTTTTTCAACAAAGATTCTTATAGAAGTGTTATTAGAGAGCTCTAACAAAAACTTGAAAACTCTCTATTTGAGAAAGACGCTACAGTTACAATCATACAATAGAACATAGATATCAGCTTTGTTTTATTAAATGTACAAGTCAAACAGTTAAGTTCTTTGATGGAATAGCAAATACTTGGAAATTAGCCTTAAAATAATTATACCCAATGTCTCAACATTGGCTCAAGATCACACCAGGAAGAAAATGAGATGATAGGAGGATAAAATCCCAGCTCGTGTTGAAGAGTGTCAAAATAATTGGGTGAAAGAACTCGACGGACTTTGCTTGCTTGACTAAATTTAGTGTCAGGAAGTATGCACTGGTTCACTGATGGGTCCACCTTGACATGTTAACTACTGATGCCAGCATTTACGTTCAATCTTAGTGCAGATGGTGATGCTCATTTTCTCTGTCAATCCCTTCAATCTTAGAAGAATAAGAAGCCAAAAAACATATCATTTCCAAACGGGAAATGAATGAATTATTCTCTCATAGTCAAGAAAAGAAACGACACATGCATAGATTTGGAAATTCTAATTTCGTTGGATATAAATTATATAATGTTTACTTGATATCAGAACTGCAAGGTAGTTTTGAGCGGTGGATGGGCAACATAAAATATACACTACTCTAAATACTTACCATAATTCTTGAGATGGTCGGCAAGATTTGTGCAGTTGACCAATTAGAAACTCTCCACTTTATTTTTTTTCCTATTAACCAGAAAATCAATGATGAGGTTCTGGATGGTTACATATATAAATGTCATTGTACTTGATCAGCCAGTTAAGAGTTTCTTGTTTTGTTCTGTTTTTTGTACAATGGCCTAAAATGCCTTGGCTTTTTTAATATTATATTTTTTCCCCTCATTTCCCTTTTTAATTTTGATTACAGCAGCTAATTTGATTCCTATGCTCAGCAGCAGCTCCTTTGTGAACTTTTCGCGTAATAAGAGTGCAATAGTGAACAAGATCCTCTTCTGGGGCATGCGCTGGAAGCTAATTTGTGCCAATGAAGCTTGGGAATATTTGATTCATGCCATCAAGTGTACATCCAAATAATGAGTTCTTAAGACCTTCCAGAGAAATGGTAATCAGTTCAGAACTAAAAAAGAATTCAAAACAGGAAAAAAACTGTAAGATAGTGAAGCAGAGGGTTCCATCACCCCAAGCAAGTCGAAGTCCAAAGTGCCAAGACAAGTTAGAAGTCCGAGTGAAATCTTCAGGAACTGGTTAGAGGTCATTTGTCAAGGTGAATACAAGTAAAGAAGATGAGCTTGTCAAGTACATGTCAAATTTGCCAGGTTATCTCCAGCATGCTGAGAGAGGAGAAAACAACCAAGATAAAGCTTTGAATTTTGGGGTTCTAGATTGGGCACGACTAGAAAAATGGAACTACAAGCAAAACCGAATCCCTGCAAGAGGAGGTGATAATGCACTATGCAGAAGTTGGGATTTATCGTCAAAAGCAGCTGATGGGTCATCTACCTTTTCCAGTAAAGTCCATAGCAAGATGTCTTCTGAGCAACACTTTTTGCCTCATCCTAGTCTCAACTCATCTCACAAGGATGGCCATCCTCAAGATACCAAACTGTCCGACCTGAATACTGAACAATTTCATGATTTTGAGACTGCTTCCAAGAGCAACATGGATGGGTAGCAAAAGGTACCCTGGACATATAAGTCTTTTAGCAGAAGTTGCTCCGATATAATGCTTGATAAGGGGAAGAGAAAAGATTTAGATCATATTATTACTTCAGAAATGGGAAATTCTGCAACTAGCTCAGGAACTAATGGGGTCTCTCTCAGTCGGAAGTACAATGCAAGTGCTTGGGATGGTGAAGCTATGAAGAGCATAAAGGAGTTGCAAGATTCAGATATTAAGAGAAAAGATGGAGATAAGAAAATTCCCTCAGAAATACGATCTTCACATTCAGATTGGAGAAGTTATGGTTTCTCTCTTCATTCAAAGGAGAAGCTGAGTGCTGGCAGAGGGGAAAATAGGAAGAGTATAGAGGAGTTACAACAATCAGATATAAATCTCTTTAATCTATGTTCCCCGTGTGAGCACACCAACATTGTCCTCCTACCGAAAGAGTTATCCCAAAATCAAATTTCAGAAGCATTCCAACTTTCACAACCCAGAGAATCCAAGAAAAAGTCATCTGAGGCAATGAGGAGCAGTTTTCCAGAAGAAGTATTCCAACTTTCACAACCCAGAGAATCCAAGAAAAAGTCATCTGAGGCAATGAGGAGCAGTTTTCCAGAAGAAGTATTCCAACTTTCACAACCCAGAAAATCCAAGAAAAAGTCATCTGAGGCACTGAGGAACAGTTTTTCAGATAACTTTTCTGGTAAGGATGTTCACTCTGAAGCAATCTGTTCGGATGTTCCATACTCGTGCCAACTGCCATCTGGAGAGACCGATCCCACATCAGACATGATACCAGACAGCCTGATCAATGCTCAGCATAATAAGCTTTCATCTGTTGCATCGCTCAAATCCAAATTCCCGAACAGGACATCAAAGATTCTTCCTAAAGGCATATATGCAGAAGGAAAGGACTTAGACCTCAAGCTTAATAATTCAGATGTTCATACTGCAAAAGCAGTGGATGAAGAAACCGAAGTGCTGGAAACTAAAAAAGACAGAAATCCATCACCCAATCACCGGTTTAGCTTCATCAGCTTGGGTCGTCTGGGTAGAAGTTTCAGTTTCAAGGAGGGTTCATCTGTACCGAAGTTGAGCTCCTCAAATGCTAGTGTCAAGTCTGGTCCCGTAAGGCCTGAATCTTCTGCATGTTTGGATACTTCAATCAGAGAGAAGCCAAATGTTCCTAACAGAGCTAAGTCCAGCCCTTTAAGAAGGTTATTCGATCCCATACTGAGGTACAAGGTAGCAAATTCACTGCATTCTGCTGAAACCCCTCAGCCAGTGAAAGCAAGTTTAGATTTCATCAGCTCTAGCCCATCTAGAGTCTGCCACTCACTTCAAAAGGAGAAGCATGAGGCATCGAACATCCAAGCCCTTTTGCAACACAGGGTAAAGAATGGGCTACCTTTGTTTAAGTTTGGGGTCGAGAACGACAGAAACATTCTTGCAGCCACCATGAAAATTTTGATTTCATCAGGGAAGGATGACTCAGGCCGAAATTATACATTTTACTCTGTTAATGAAATTACAAAGAAAAGTGGTGGCTGGATAAGTCAAGGAAGCAAAAGGGATAGTTGTGGCTACGTCTATAATGTAGTTGGTCAGATGAAGGCCTCCAGCACTTGCTTCTCTGATTTGAGTGGACCGAATTCCCACAATGATTATATTGTCAGAAAATCTGTCTTGTTGGGTGTCGAGCCAATGCAGGAAGATCAGGGACCATTGAAGTTCACGCCAAAAAGGGAACTTGCAGCTGTTGTTGTCAAGATCCCTTTTAAAAACTTAAGCCATGATGGAATGGAGAGTGATAAAGAGTTGATGGAGAAGCTCTGCATGACATGTTTGCCAGAAGGCAGATGCTCTTGCAACTTCAAAGAAAATAAAAACTTAGACGGTATTACAGTTATACTTCCAGGCGTTGTACATGGACCACCAAACATAGGAGAGCCCTCGCCACTGATTGATCGCTGGGATGGATCATGTGACTGTGGAGGTTGGGATGTTGGCTGCAAGCTGCATGTTCTTTCCAACCAGAACCGAAGCAGTAAGATTCATGTGACATCCAAAGCTTGCCCTATTTCGGACAATGTTGAACTTTTTGTCCAGGTACTGCTTTTATATCTAGGCTTCTGTTTTATTTGCAAGTGTTCACATATTACAATTAACTGTAAATATTGTACTAATGTTCAGGAAGAATCCCAGGAGAGCACGCCCTTCTTCAGATTGACGCCATTGAAGGATGGAATCTACACGATTGAATTCAACTCATCAATCTCTTTCTTACAATCCTTCTTCATTTGTGTCGCCATTTTAAGCTGTAATAGACCAATGGATCCCCCAGCAACAACCAAGATATCTGAGGAACAAGTTTTCAAGGAGCCCTTTCTGAATGAGGATGGTGGAATACAGAGAAGAGCGGCTGCAAAATATGCTCCAAGTCCGCCTCTTTCCCCTGTTGGAAGGGTCTAGTTTCAGGAAAGGAACCTGCCATCTAGCTGTCAATCCTCTTCAAAATAGCTAAAGAGGCATTGAGAGAATTCCCCAAACTCAGATGTCTTTTCGTTTTCGACCATTGTATCAGTACTTGCAGCGAAGTTTGATAAAGGACTATTAACTGGACTGCCTGTGCTGTTCTGGCAGAAGACATGTATGCCCATTGTAGTTTTGTGTTGGTTTTACAACTGAACCAACATCACACCATTGTACAAAAAGCAAGTGTCATCAGCTATACAAGTACAACATAGCCACTTAAAGGAGAACTTTAAAACTACTGTATGCTCGTTAAAAGGTAGAACACTGAACGTAATGCCATACTTTTCTAGGCAGGCACAGTTCTATATAAATGCTCCATTTTCTCTTTTAATAATGCGAGGTCTTTTCTATGGAATGCTTGCCTCAAGATATCCGATTTGCTAATATCATTGTACAGCCTTTGGGTACTAGATCAGGATTTGCAATTTTTTTATTTGTTTGGTCTTTGTGGTAACTAAGTGTTGCAAAAAGAAAAAGAAAAAGAAAGATTTTTGCTCATAAGCTATAAATTGAGATGGGTTTCACAAATCAATAGGTGAAGCATGATGAATACAGATAAACCATTGACCACCAATCCTCTCAAATACATTTGTAGCGAACTGTACACCCCATTTGCTACCTTCAGTCTTAACATACCCTACATCCCCCTTAACATGAACCCGCACATCCTTCAGTTGAATCTCTAGTGGGAATTCATAGTCCGCCCATACGAACTCCCAACTTTCCATAACATCATCATGACCCGATATCCCATTGGCACCTGGATGTACAACACAGACCTCGTCGCCTTTGGCCCAAAGCTTTTGCATAGCAGCTAAATCCCCAGTTTTGAATGAGTCGTAAAATCGAGCATTTGCTAGCAATACTGATGTCTTGCTATCCTCATGGAGATGTTTAAGGCTATCCCTAATTCTTGCTGCTTCAACGTAGTTTTCCTCAGCGATGGCAATCTGCAGCTCCCGCTCTAAGGCTTGTTCATCCATTGTAATGCTTTCACCGCCTAAGGGATCTTGTGTGTCCTCTCTTTTCCCTTGACATGGTCTCGTTGAGACCAAACTGGCATCTTGTTGAAATAATTCTGCACTAAGCACAGAGAGTTAGAAATGCACAAAACTTGGGGTGGTTTAACCATTAATTATGAGTACAAGCATATTGGGATACTGAAGATAATAAATAGAATGCCAAAGCATCCGACTTACCGGATCTTCCAGTTTGCAAACTGAGGTGACAACGACCGGGCAAGACCTGGACCCTATGTCTTCGACCAAAGGGTTTAACTAAAACTACACCACATTGCTTCAGGGAAGATTCCGAAAGATGATGAAGTGTAGCAAAACCATTGACAAATGAACATGGCAAGCTATAAACTTCTCTGATGGTAGAAGCAATACCCTATAGAAGTAAACGTTAGGGCACTGAGTGACAGAATCTCATAAAAGAACTGTGGACAACAAATGTTGAGAGGCAGAAACTTTGGACTTTAATTGTCTTACATATCATTTTTCACACGAAGAAACCATCTGCCTCATATATGCAAATTGAGTAATCTAATTTAGTATCAACTAAGGTAAACCTTTATTTAATATATAATACCAGGAGGTTATTTGTGATATCTCAACAACCCTCAAACTCTCAATATGAGTATTCATCAATTTCAACCTCAACCACGATATTTAATCAAGCCACAACTGCAGCACTTGAGAAAACCGTTAAGCACTTCTTCAAGTTTAAACATTTTATACTTTCTTCCTCATCTCGTACTTAACAAAAGCCAGAAGTTTACGTATTTACAATATTTTCCAAACCCTACTGCCACAAAGATAGAAAATTCGAAAGTGGGTTTTTCCTAGAACAAGAAACTTAAACATGTCAATAAACCCAGAAAAGTTATCTCAAGGAAATTACTCAATTTAGCTTCGGATAAGTTATAACAGCAATTATGACGATAAGCACTTAAGCCAAGCGAACCATGAATTTAAACTCCCAAGCAAAGTAAGAGATTAGAGGAGGAAACGCAGAACTCACGTTATAGCAGAAGCTAGACCCATGAAGCGGCATGGGTATAGAGAGGCCAAGAATTATGGGGAAGAATTAGGATCGGGGTTTTTGAACTGTCCCATACAGAGGACTGGGACTGCTATTTTAGTATTTATCTACTCGGAGATCATGAGCGGAAACTTTGGATATCGGCAAGGGAACGAAGGCCATTTGAGGAAGATTGAAGTAGGAAAATAGGCTGGGATGGATAGTCGGTGGAACTGAAAAAGAGCTGGAGTGGGCTGGGCTGGGCTGGGCTGAATGAATGAATGGGTCTAATGGGATTTTCACCACCAACATTTAGTTACAGCCCACACAAATCTGATGCTAAACATTTATTTTACATAAATGAAATGAACTGTAGTTTTGTAGAGTTAAAATTCAATTTTAACGAAGGGGCATCCTTAATATAATATATTAAAGTTAAAATCCAGTGTGTGAAGCGAAAGGCATGCAAAAGCCTGTCGTTTTGTTATGAAAGAAGAGGAGGAGGTCTCCCGAGTATAAGAGAAACTTCCTAGACATAGCTAGGATTCAATATTTCAGCCAAGTTAGTAACCTCCAAAACATTGTAAAGATTCTCTGCTTTTAACTTTTGGGGTTAACAAACATTCTAAGATATAGAAAGTACCTTTCCCAAACAATATTAATATCATGATGTCTGCCATTTCCATCGTCCTTGTCACCATTGCACCTCAGATGCTCCAAAGAAACCGCAGGATATCCTAGGATTTTTTTTTTTTTTTTAATTTAGTTTATGACTTGATTGAAGAGTTATGATCTAATCCCGATCTTCTTAGAATATTAGTTATAATAAACTAAATATAAAGAAAATAAGAGTGTTACAAAACAAAGAAGATGAAGTATCCAATAATATCTCTGAAATATCGAATTAATTGCATGTTTAATCATATTTTAGAGCCTTTTTGTTTGATGAGGGTGTTAGAGGTGTCCATGTTTAGAATTCTCAACGGCTCTATTTATTGAGGAATGTGCTCACTCTCGATCTCCTGCAACTAAAGAGTAAAAAGGTTTGGGGTGGTAAAGTGAACTCTTTGATGTCCAAGTCAATACCGAAGTGAGTGATCTCAAAGTCAAAGATGTTCTAGTTTCGTTAGCATACCTAACCTCTTTAAATAGATATTTTGCCTTCTCTTGGTTTTTTAGATTTAACTGTCTCATCTGTTATTTGAAATTTGAATTTTCATTCTTCAAAATTATCTATCTGTTTTAAATGGATAGACATCTTTAACAACATTGAAATTATAATTGACGGGCATTCTTTTTATCAATTCAACCTGAACTTCACTGGATCAGAAGATATTTAGACCTCAAGTATCTTGTGGAGCCGTGGAGGTCTAGGCCCGGGAAAACTCCCTGCCACCCTCTGTGAGTATTGAAGCCCTTCCACTATTAATGGAAGAACCTACTCTTTCGGGATCAGGTACGACATGATAAGTGTCTAAATTATGTCATTTCAACTCACTCTTATATATTAAGAAAAGCCAATCTTATATATTAAGGATATGTTTGGGAGGTGAGATGCGAATTTTGTGTTTTGTTTTAAAGTTTAAAATATTATTTTTTAGTTTGAAGATTTGAAAAAGTTAAATTGGAATTTGAAAAAGTTGTATTGGATTTGAAAAAGTTGAATTGTTTATTATATTTTATATAGGAATTTGAAAAGGTTGTAATGATGAGATGAGATGAAATGAAAATTTTGAATAAGATGAAACATCCAAGCATAACCTAAGAAAAGCTAGCTCATGAAAAGTCCTGTGCCAGATTCTTGAAGTTTCAAAAGAAAAGTTGGTGGTTGGATATCATAATTTGCATACCCAATTTGTCACAAAAACTTAGAATCGTAAGCGCCGGTTTAGTTATACAAAATTAAATTATTTTATTTTATTTTATATAATTATTACAATTTTTTCAATCTCTCATATAAAATATAATAAATAATTTAATTTTTTTAAATTTTAAAATAAAAAGAATATTAAAAAAATATATTGTAATAATATTTTATTCAATTTTTAATAAAATATTATCTCATCTGATTTCATATAAATTGCATATCCAAACTAGACCTAAGCTACCTACCCTCGGTCTAAGAGATTAAAGTCGTGCCATAGGATTGAAATTTGAGGATTTATGCTAGACAGGTCAACAATTGGGAAGCCTAAGGCTGTGTCCCTCTGTCACCTTCTTGATTTCCTTGTTTTCTTTATTTCTTTTTCTTTTTCTTTTTCCAAGATCCCATTGAAGTTAATTGGGTCCAATATCAACCGAATACACAAGTCGATCTTTACCCTATTTTTGAATTATGATTCCAACAAATAAATTAAAATTGCATTTAAACCCTTGAAAGAAAACACATGGATGCAGGAAAGTAGCTCAAGTACGTATGATATCATTTTTTCCAAGTTATAATCAAGACTAGAGAAGACATAATTGCCGATATCTCTTGTCAAAAACAAGGGCATCCACTTCTAATTTCTTTTATTGGTGGGGGATTGCCCTATATAATCATAGAGCACAATTGGATCATTTCAAATTAAAAAATAGACACGCAAGACGAGTGATTAAGCTGCATGCATGCCCAGGGACGGAACCAGAAAATCTGGTTTGGGTGGTTCAAGTTAAAAAATAATAATTTTGGGAGGCTAAATACTAATTTTTTTATAGTCTACTTTATAAAAACACCTTCTAAAACTTAATTTTCATCAAATTTTAAAAATTTTGGAGGGCTTAGCCTTGAGTAGTTCCACCCCTGTGCATGCCTTCCATTTATTTTATTGGTAAGCTTGCAATCTGACCGTAAAGAATTGATTTAGAACTCGTTTGAATAGTCATAATCTATAAATAGTAATAAAATAATTTGTGAATAGTAGTGAAATAATTTGAGTTAATATATTTTATGGAATCTTGGAAAATGAGAAAAAAAAATTGAATTAAAATATTATAAAATTAAAATATTGTTAGAATATAATTTTTATTTTAGTATTTAAAAAAACTGAATTGTTTTTTATATTTTATTTGAAAATTTGAAAAAGTTTAATGATTAGGCAATGATTAGTTGAAAAAATTTAAAATTTAAAAGTGTTTGTATTTATGATATTTTGATGTTAATATGAGATAGAATGAAATGAGAGGATCTTGCAATCCAATCGGGGCCATAATTAAGATGCTAAATATAGAAAACAATAGCTTGAAAGACGAGTCCTGATAATATTGGAAGAAGATAAGATTAATTAGTGTAATTATTATCGCTAAAGAATTTCATAAACGTGGAGCCAATCAGTCTCATGATCTGACCCTACATTGTCTAATATTGTTGTCTTCTTCCGCCTCGCTCGATCCATTTTGTAAGTTGATAAAAAGGAAAGAACCTCATGTGATCTGTAGCTTTCTTTTTCTTTCTTTTTGTATCCACCGTTGATGAGCTAAGAATACGCCAAATTTGAATTTGTCAAACATCATTCAGAAGAGGAAGAGAGCAGGGGGAATCTGTAAGGTCAGTGTTGATAAGTGGGGACCCAGAAATAGTTGTGTTTTCAGGCATATTTTCCCATATTGGTGTTTGTTTTGGAAGAAAAAATGGGCAGTGATGTTGCCACCAAGATGTTTGATTCTGCAATTAGATGGTATTGGGTGGTCCTCCTGAATGTCATAGAGCAAACCAGTAGAGCTACTTTGATGCTAATGCAACAAACAAACTAATCTAATTCATGAATGGCTTTGATCGAGTTAGGGCATGCAGGGGGTCCTAGCTAGTTTTGAAAACAAAAACCCCCCATTAAACGAAAGAAATAGAGCTGGGGCCCTTAAATGATAACGATATTGCATGCATCCTTCAATATTTGAGGATTTTAAATAAGCATTATTGTGAATGATTATCCTTTCTAAAATATCGATCAGATTGCATATATCGAATAAAAATTATTTTTAATTAAATTGTTCGATCGAATTAGATTTTCTGAATAGATATCTCACGAGGATCTTACGATTTATATTTAGTACTGTTGTCACCATAAAACTTTCGAGCAGAATAAACCTCATCACCTGAGTAATTAGAAAAATATCATCAGTCCCTCATGATGATGGATAGCATGAGAAATCAAGCGTGTAGACGAGTCATCATTAATAAGAATTTGATATATATATATATATATATATATATATATATATATATATATATATATATATATTTGTATGTTTTGTTGGATCATGTGTGAGTAAAATCTTGATTGTCAATCACCCACGTATATCCCAAATCGTTGATAGTATTGAATTTATACTTGAATATTTAAAAAGGGTGAGATTTTTTACGTGGGGTCTTTGCATGTGTTGTTTTTTTTTTTTTTTTTTTTTGGAATGAGAACAATATGAACATGGGTTGCTTGTTAGGGGAGTGTTCAGGGTTTTATAAATCATGATGAGGAATTTTGAGCCATTCGGGTTAGGATTCTAGAAAATTATTGATATTTGGTGGGGTCAATCAAGGAGACATTAATGAAACAAGATCCGAGATGGTGGACAGCAAAGGAGTGGATGCGTGTGGATGTGGATTTGGTTAAAAATGTTAAACTGAAGGTGTGTTTAGGTGTTGAGTGGATCTCAGATTTAAGTTTATTTATAAATAATAATATTTTGTGAGTTTTATTGAAATGTATTTGAATATATGAAATATGTTGACATATATTTAATTTTTTCATAAAAAATTAAAAAATTAGTAAATCTCATCAATAATTAATTTATAATAAGTTAAGATGAATTTGACATCTAAACATAGTCTTAATAGTGTCGGAAGAAAAGAAATATGTTATTTGCTAGTTACTATGGAGGATGCACCATCTGCACCACTAACAGGTCAACTTGAGTATTAATTTACGTATCAATTCTAATCCGGTAAGTGGTGTAGACGAACCTCCACATCAATGACACTGTTAGGGTAAGTATCAAATGTGCTCACTAAATATGCACATTAGTATAAATAAGCTTTATTTATTTTTCTTTAATCAATTTTTAAACATCATTAACTATTATGAAAAAATATATATATATATATAAATTCACTAATAATTATTTTCTTAACCATTAAGAAAAAAAATAAAAAATCTATAAATAAACACATTTAGTGAACATGTTTTGATAATCATACTATCATTTTTCCCGCATCAAACTTAAAAAGATAAAAGAAAAAGCATCCTAGAGAAAAAACAAGACTTGAAAATATAAATAATCTATCGTTTTAAGCTTCGAAAGCCACCTTAATTTATAAACACACAACCTAATTGAAATTGCTTTTTCAATCGACAAGAAACGTCTGATAGAGTACATGCAATTGATGACACATGCTGTTGTTTCTTTTAGAAAAGAGAAAGAAAGGCTGAGTTATCATCCCCCATATCTCTTCAATCTATTCACCTTTTATTTTCGTATCCGACATAAATCATATGAGAGAGATGACATCAGATTAGATGTTGTAAGGTAAAAAAGGGGAGTAACCATATTTAGTTATTTTTCTTTTTCTTTTCCTGACCAATTAATTACACTGTTTTTTTCACTCGAGTCCAGGTAGGAATGCATCATGTGTACGAGACATGATAAATAGCTGTGTACGAGACATCATGTGTCAGTTGTACGTGTATCCATTTTTGCAGAATGGTTTCTGATTCTGGGAATCTTTTGCACCAACATATACAAAAACTCACTCAACTTCTTATTATTCACCCAATCTCCACATACCATATATTTTTTTTTTATCAAATATTTAATATATAAATAATAAATAGAAAAATTAAATTAATTTAAAAATAATAAACTCAAAAAAAAATTTTAAAAAAATATTAAAAAATTTAAAAATTTAAAAAAATGTGATATGTGGAGGTTGAGGAGATTGTGTAGCATTTCTCCAACATATATATGACTAGTCATTTGCATGTAGACCTGATTGGGCCACGTACGTACTTCCATGAAACTTCCCTTATTTTTCCTCGCGAAGGAATTAGGCCACAAACATGCCAACCTACAAAGGTATGTATTAATCCATTACTCAAGTCTCGTCTCGTTTGCTTGTAAGGTGAGAAGATAGTTAAAATTAAATAAAATATTATTATAATATAATTTTTATTTTAAAATTTAAAAAAATTAAATTATTTTTTTATTTTTTATTTAAGAGTTTAAAAAAATTATAATAATTAGATGCAAGTTTCATTACAGATTACAAGTCATAAACTAAACTAGACTAGATTCGAGTAATATTGTTTCGAAGATCTTTGTTATTTATATTCTAATAGACATATAAATAAATTACAAGTCTCAAAACAAAAGACGTATATATATATATATGTTATTTTTGGGATTGAATGGTTAATGTATTTTCAGTGAGGTTGTTTGTTTTTTTTTTTTTTGAAATAATGTGGGGTTGTTTGTGATAATGAATGATTGAGTTAGTAGTAGTGGACAAAGTTGAAAAGAATGTGCAGTGATTACTGCTCTTTTGGCACATACATTCATGTGGGTCTGTACCTTTGCTGTCTTAGCTTTTGTCGTGGAATGAATCTTTATTGGACTATATTAAAAAAAAAAAAATTCCCTTCCTAATCAAATTTGCAGCATGTAAGATTGTTATTAATGTATGTCTTTCACAAAACGAATTGATGTGAATGATCAACCAGCTCATCAAATTAACAAAGAAAGAAATCAAACTAATTGAAGTATCGTAATCAGTGCTATTAGTACTGACACTATTTTTCAACTCCTGTCATATGCACCTTCTTTGTTAAGTAACGTATATTTCTTTTAAACAAAAATGATATTTATTATTATAAAATAATTATTTCATGCAGAATATTTTATATTTATCTATTTTTTTAAAGAGTATTTTGAATTTATACATTTTAAAATTATAAATATTATTTTTTATATATTTATAACATTTGACAAATATGCTATGCATGCTCATGTCATGATGTTATAGCAATTGGCAGATATGCATGCCTATTCAATGATGTGTGGTAGCCATGAATTAGGCAGCTTAGGTGATCAGGAAACGATTATAGAAAACAAACTTACATCAGTTTTTTAAAAGATTTAACATAAGAGGGTGGGAACATGGGAATGAAGATTGAGGACAGAGATACAAACTACACGTGAATTTTTAATCCATCAATCAAACAGTTGAGTTAGCCAATTCGTTACACGTGGACAAGCAAATCTGTCGTCTTTTGACGATGATGATGATGATGATTATGATAATAATATAAAGATAATTAATGCCATTGCTAATTTCCTCTCCTCTCTCTTAAAAAGCCTCCAGATTCGATTTTTATTCGAGAAGGCTCCTCCTCCCTCACATTCTCTTATTTTTCTATCTATCTATTTTGTCTATTAAGGTAATTTTATTTTTTTAGTTTATTTTATTTATTTCAAGATCGAAAAAAATAGATTTATAGTTTTTCGACAACTTTCAAGATACACGCATAGCACAAGAAGACTTCTAGACTGCAAATCGTTCAAATGATAGTGACAGTTTTGCAGAAATCATCGCGCGTGGTTCTCACACGCTGCTCACAACTGTGTATGATTCTCACATGTCACCCCTTCTAGCAGCTTTTCTCTTCACACGAGCCGAATCACTGGAATCGCCATCATTAAATCTTTCATATTTGACTTTTGTGGCTGAAAAGAGACAAGTATGTTGCTTTTACACACCTTCACAGATTTTGAAATCTACCAGAGTTGGTCCGAACTGTAAATCGTCATTTTTCGCATGTATCTTACTACTTTCCTTATTATTTAGTAAAAGAAAAAAGAGTTAGTCTCTTGGATGTTTGTCTGTAGAGGTTGAGTCATCTCTTTCTAGAAAGGGTGAGGAGTTTTTATTTTGGCAAAGTGTTGTCTCTTTGACATTTATCTGTAGAAAGTATCAGCTGTAGTGAAGATTATATCAGTCACAAAAGGAAAATAGTGTACTTGTAGAACTCCAAATGCACTAGTTCGTTAATAAGTTATGGTTAATATGGGGATATTCGTATCTGGTCATGAATGTAAGTTTCTCTAATAAATGAATAATAACAATTTCTCTTAAAATATATATTTATATAAAGGTTATTTCTTTATAATTAGTTAATATAATAATGTCACCTTTTATTTTATTTTTTAATTTCAAATCTTCTAATCTGTTTTGAATTTTAAATTTTATACAGTTGCATTTCATAGTTTGTTTGTCTCTAATAATAAAGAAAAAGATATATTCATCATCTATTTTTCATCATCTTCTCATTATCTTATGATATGGTATTATATGATAGGTACACAAGTGAAATATAATAAATAATCTCTAATTATTTAATATTATATTATAAAATGATAAAAATATAATGAATAGCATTATTATAAACTTTAAAATAATAATAATAATAATAGCAGCTCAAAAAAATAAAACCATACAAAAGATTTTTTTAAAAAGAAAAAAGAAGAGAGAGACTATTCAAATGTGATGGCCGGACGAGGGAGTCTCGGCTTTTGCGGACCCGAGACGCACGTGACTAGGCTACTCTCTCGTCATTTTCAACAAATTGCTAGCACATTTTCGTCAATCCACTAATTAGGCTTTTAACCGCCCATATTTAAAAAAATATATTTTAATATTAAATTCCACATTTAAAAAAAAAATATGACATATACGGCCTAAAATTGTATTTAATATTATTTTTATATTAGCCAAACTTTACCTAAAAATGACTAAATTCTTAAGCAAAATTTAGCTAATATAAGACTTTTTCACTTTTTTTTTTATAAGAAATCAATCAACTTCAGTAGAGATAACAATTACAGACATTCTTCAAACCAAATGAGTTGAGAAAGGAAGTATGGAATACAATACCACCACATTTGAATACTCTCAACATTCCAAACATAGCGGGCAAGCTGATGAGCTGCCATATTCTCCTCCTTATACACATGATTAAAAATACAAAGTTAAAACAACTCTTAAACTTATAAACTTCAGCGCACAAAGCACCTAAAATAGTGCCCACCATATTATTTTGTTGAAGAGATTGTATTAATAGCAAACAATCACTTTCAATAATAATATTAGAGATATTCATTGTGTAACACAGTTGAAGGCCCCAAAATACTGCTAGGAGCTCTATCACTTCTAGATGTTCAACTTTACTAGCTACCATTAATACCTTTCCATATTCATCTCTTAAAATAACTCCAATTCCAGTTTTCTGAAGATCCATAAACATTGCCCCATCAGTATTAAACTTCAGATTTGCTTTTGGGGGTGGTTTCCAACCAAAATGAGCTTGAAGCTGCACCTGATTCTTTAAGAGGGTGGGAACATGGGAATGAAGATTGAGGACAGAGCAAATTGCACATGAATTTTTAATCCATCAATCAAACAATTGAGTTAGCCAATTCTTTATATGTGGATGTGCATGTCTGTCGCATTTTAATGATGATGATAATAATAATATAAAGGGAATTAATGACATTTCTAATTTCCTCTCTCTCTCTCTCTCTCTCTCTCTCTCTCTCTCCCTCTCTCTTTCTCTCTCTCTCTCATAAAAAGCCTTCAAATTTGATTTTCATCAGAGGAGACTTCTCATCCTCCTTCTCATTCTCCTTCGCTCATTTCCCCATCTACCCACTTTATCTATCAAGGTAGTTTTATTTTCTTAGTTTATTTTGTTTCCTTCAAGGTCAAAAAAGACAGATTTATAGTTTTTTGGCAACTCTTGAGATACACGGGCAGCACAAGAAGATTTATAGGCAGCAAATCGTTTGGACAATAGTGGCGATTTTGCAAAAATCACCGCACACGGTCAGGGGTGGAACTAAAAAATCTAGTTTGGGGCACCAAGTTAAAAGTAATAATTTTGGAGGGGCCAAATACTAATTTTTATATAGTCAACTTTATAAAAATACCTTTCAAAACTTAATTTTCATCAAATTTTATTTTGGGTGGGTGGGGGGGGGGGGCATAGCCCCAAAGCCTCTTAGTAGTTTCGCCCCTGCGTGCGATCCTCACATGACGCTCACAACTGTGTATGGTCATCATGTGCCACCCTTTCCGACTGCTTTTTTCGCTACACACGTCGAATAACTAGAATCGCCACCATCAAATTTCTCAGATCTAACTTTTGTAATTGAAAAAAGACAAACATGTTGTCTTCACGCACCGTCACAGATCCTGAAATCTACCGGAGTTGGTCTAAACTGCAATCCATCATTTTTTGCATATATCTTACTGTTTTTCTTATCGTTTAGTAAAAAAAAAGTTCGTCTCTTAGATGTTTGTCTGTAGAGATTGAGCCATCTATTTATATGAAGGGTTAGGTTGAATTTTTGTTTAGGCAAAATTCTGTCTCTTTGACGTTTGTTCGTAGAGAATATCAGCAGTAATGAAAATCATATCAATCACAAAAGGAAAATAGTGTACTAGTTGAGTTTCAAATGCACTAATTTGTTTATGAGGTAATGATTAATATGGAGATATTCGTATCTGATCATAGATGTAAGTTTCTCTGACGAATGAATGATGATAGTTTCCCTTAAAAAAATATAAAGGTAATTATTTTATAATTAGTTAATATAATAATGTCACCTTTTATTTTATTTTTTAATTTCAAATCTGTTTTGAATTTTAAATTTTATACAGTTGTATTTCATAGTTGTGTTTTGTCTCAAATAATAAAGAAAAAAAATCTATTTATCATCTAATATTACTATTATACGTCTCCCTTCTTTGTTTATCATCATATTATATATCAGTTTGTTCTAATGGAACCTAACTAAAATAAGTTCTTTGTTTTTCATCTATACATAATATATAGTATTAATATATTAATATAAACTTACTCTTATGCTCTTTCAAAAAAATAAAATTACTCTTATGCATAAATATATAAGAGGACTGTTAGAGACAAATGGATCCCATACACTAACGTGGCACACTAGGTTGCCATGTCTCCCTTCTTTCTTCTCTCTCTCTCTCCCTCTCCCACATTTCCCTCCTTGGCTCAGATCTCACCACCCCAGCCACCTAGTAGTGCACGGTCGACCACACACACGGTGTGTGCAATGTGGCCCTCGGCTACCAACGTGCACGACGAGCTATCGTGAGCTCCATGCTGGCAGTGCCGCTTGAACCGTTAGTGTCTTCTGCCCACCCTAAAGTGGTCCCCGACCACTATGGCCATCGCGAAGAGAGGGCAGGGGTGGCGGCACAGGAGGAGGGAAGAAAGAAAGAGAAAAAAAAAAGGTGGAGACGTGGCACATTAGTAATGTGTCACATCAGTGTGTGGGATCTCTTTATGAGATTTCTTTGTATCTATAGTGCTTTCCAATATATAATGTATTGATATATTATAACAAAGTTATATAGTATCATGTTGTATCTTGTATAATATGTATAAACTGAATTGAATTGATTAAAATTGAAATGTTCGACTTTTTTGTTAGTATGATAAATAGGGTTGTAAGAGGACTGGACCGGAAAATCGACCGGACTGATATTCTTATTAGTCAGTCTTAGAGTGTGATTTTTTTGGACCAGACCGGGCTGAGACCGACCGAATGTAGATATATATTTCTATATTTTATATATATATAATCTATTATTTTATATAATAGTTAAAGATATCACTTAATTTCATTATATATATAGAATGAAAAAATATTCATAAATTGAATCGGACTGAAAGGACTGATAGATAATAGTCTGATCTGATAAAAATGATAGAGTGAAATTTTGGATGCATGACTCCTCCGAACCGATACATATTAGACCCCTAAATTGATCAAAACCGATTGAAAAGAGAAATGTCGTCCTCTGAAATGTATGACCCGGCATTAGCACAGACAAGTAAGATCCTTTTTTTTTTTTTTGTGCACAGACAAGTAAGAGCATCCACATTGGTCTATGTATATACATATGCAAAGTCATATTTGCATAATATGACCTTAAATCATCTACATTGGCTTATGCATATGCATATATAACTAGTTATGAATAGTTCTTATCTAAATTTGGATAGCAATTATTCACTCTACAAAACATATTTTAATAATTATTTCTTTCTCCTTCTACTATCTCTCTCATAATCTTTTCCTCTTCTCCCTCCCTCAACAACACAACAAACATTCATTTACACATTTATTTTATTATTATAATATATTATATATATTTTTTCATTTTATTATATTTTTAATATAATATATAAAAAAATTATATTTTTTATTATTACATTTGTATTATTAATGTCAACTATATGTAGTGGATGTTAATTGTAAAATATATATAAAAAATTTGATTTTAGAAAAAAATTAATAATAATATTTTATTATTATTTTACTTCAAATATATATAAATCAATATAAAAGTTTTAGTCGAATGCTAAAATAGATATGTAAAAGAAATAATTTTACATATATATATATATATATATATGCAAAGATGATTACTAATACTTACCTAGAGGGAGAAAACATCTGCTTTTTCCTTCTTTTCTCAGTTCAATTTATGATAATAATTATTATTGATAATAATAAAATATGCTTTTGTGAGGGAGTCATTCTCGTGTGTCACTGTCGTCTTCCGTTGTAATAGCGCATATGATGTTGGGAGGGAGTGCTAGCCTAGCGCCCATCTTTCAATTTTCTCCCTTGTTATAAAAAGTCCCTCTTTTTGCTCCCTTCTCTCAACTGTCTCTCCGTGTTCAACTCGCGTGCCCGAGCAGTCGTCAACAGAGAGAGAGAGAGAGAGAGAGAGAGAATCAGAGAGGGTCCCTTTTTCTTTTATCTTTCTTCGATTTTGTATTCAATCGAATAAACTTGCTGGGTCTAAAGCCACCAATTTGAAGTCTCAAAGCCCTTTCATTTCTTCTTCATCGTCATCGTTTTATTTTTCTAATCGGATCTCAATCTCCATATCGTTGTTTGATCCTTTGAATATCTCTGTTTTTTCCGGTTGACTCTTTGTGGGTTTTTTTTTCTCTCTTGAGGTTTACGTCGTTCAGGAAGCGGGATTGGGCGAGAATCTATTGAGGATTTTGCGGTGATGAATTATGTTGACGTCATTGGTTTGGTCGTGAAGTAGTATGGAAGTGGTTGTTGCACACCAAAACGATGACGCTTTACATTGGTCGCGAGGCTTCCAAGGTTGGTTAATGGTTACCCACTTACCCTCCCTTTATTCGGTACTGTCTTTTGCGAAATTATGCAATTTTTTGGATTCTTTTTTATTGGTTTGATTCGTTACTGTTTGGGGATGCGAAGCTATGGAAAAGAGTTTGCGCAGAGACGTCGACAGAGATCAACCTTCTTTTAGAGAACTGGAAATACCTTCTCGCCGGTCTCGTTTTTCAGGTTCTATTTTGATCGATTGATGGATTATCCCAGTTTCAATTTCACAGACATATATTCATTTTTCTAAAATAACATGTTAGATTTTTTTTGAAAAAATTTCTTTACCTTTGAAACTCCTTTCCACAGTTTTACTCTGACTGAAATAATTTGGAGTATATTGTGCACTTTTCTTGAAATGCAGGAATCAATTTGGTCATGTTGTTGGGTTTCTTTCAGATATGTTTGCTCTGATTCATTTTTGGGGAAGTTTAAACTTGCGTTTTGTGTCTATTTCTTTGTTTGTGAACGAAGGAGAAGTTCTTTGCAATCTGGCATGATTTTCATTCAACAGGATCCGAAAAGCCCCTTTAAGTGTTTTTAGTTATTATTATTATTACTACTACTACTATTGTTTGCTCTTGACTTTTCATCGGTTCTTAGCTAGAATGTTTGAATACGGTAATCTTGTTGGCATGTCTTCCTTCTTACAGCTAAGTTCTTCATCATTGCATCCCATTTTGTTTTTAGATGTTATTAGAAGTACAGATCCTACGTTTATATACTTGTAAATAAAAAAGGATCCTACCTTTATACAGTTGAAATTCTCTCTCAAGTTCGTGTTTGCTGTGATTATTTTTTTAATTCTATGCTGTCTTCTTTTCTTACATATGTCTAAGAAATCACAAGCATACTTCTGTCTACAGTATGTACATGGTCTGGCTGCCCGAGGAGTTCATTATCTTCATCAACCTGGGCCATTACTTCAGGATGTTGGGTTCTTTCTTCTTCCGGTCTGTATTAATTTATTCTTTTTTTCCGTATCTGTAGAATGTACTTATTATAGGATTTTTTTTCTTATTTTTAATCTTTTTGTGAAAATAGGAGCTTGGGCAAGACAAAGCTCACATCAGTGAGACTCTGTTCACCTTCATTTTTATATCTTTTATCTTGGTAAGTTTCTTCCCCATTGCGCTTTCTATCTTTTTTATATTTCCTTTGGCAGTTTGCATCTTTCATCATTATGTTTTCCCGTTTGAAGAGCCGCATCTTTGTATAGATTGAAACTGCTCTCCGTTTCTTGCTGCCTCTTGTATCCACATTGATAGAAGTCAATGTCAATAAATTTAAGCTTGATGCTCAGTGAAACTTGCCTATCTCTTGCACGTAAATGTACAATCTACATTGTTCTGCCTCCATGAGTGTATTGATTGTCCATCGAGTTCTTTGTTATCTGGGATTTGGACAAACTTGGATTGGAGCAACATGTATTATATTCCGGCATGGAGATAAGGTGTGTGAGGGGTGGCTTGCAAAGAAATTACCTGCTAAATTAGTGGTTGGGCAAGTGATTTTATTCTAAAGGAATGAAGTTCTTGTTCTGAGGTTTCTAAAGCAATCAGTTTTTTATAAGATGCCTTCAAATTATTTGAGTACTATTTTTTTAGTCTAGAGAGGAGATTCTTTAGCCATGAGCTGCTTAATGCCTCAATTCTGAATGCTGGTAAAAATAAGACTTCATTTCATTAACCTGCTCTATAAATTGTGATCATATGGTTGTTTCCATTCGCCATGTCTCTTGTTTATTTCCTTTTTGAGTTTTGACTTTGCAGGACCCTTTTACTCTGAAAAGTATATTTACTATTTCTTGTTAATGCATATGTTGTATTGCAGTGGAGCTTCCATCCATTCATCTTGAAGGGCAAAAAGATCTACACAGTTTTAGTTTGGTGCAGGGTTCTAGCATTTTTAGTTGTAAGTGACAATTATCTTTTGTTTGTCATTTTGGGTTGTCCATGTTTTGAGAGTCCCTTTTGTCTTGAACTGATGCTGACTCATGGCAAAATTATGGTATCTGAGTTTCGCATTAGACAATCTATTGGTTGTTTCAAATTTTTAAAGCCTGCCTCCTACCACTCAGTAATGTGTATTGTTTGGCAAAAGGAGTTGTGATAGGTGCTCGCCTTGGAGAGTATACTATTACATTATTGTTCCCCGTATACTTTCTTTTATCCATTTGTTTACAACAATTTGTATCTTTTAGAAGCAAACTTTCTTTTAGAAAAGTTCGATTAGGTATTATTTGTATTTAGCAGTAATAATTAATATCATCATGCATGCTTTCATGCCTTTGTGTAGATTTCATGCCTTTGTGTAGACAAGTTAATACAACTTGTGTTGTAGCTGTAACAAACCAACCTGTTAAAGAAAGAGTGAATCAAACTCTTGCCTTGATGAATCAAAACTTAGTCTCTTTTAGTATTTTTTCATTCTGTTATTCTGCATGATTTAATTGTTGGGTTGGGTTGTGATGGGTGTGTCAACTCTGGGATTTATATTGGAAAGATATCATGAATGGAAGTGACATCCGAAGTTTTCTGATGGTTTATTGTGTAATTAATCACTGCAGGCTTCTCAAATTCTGCGGATCATCACATTCTATTCTACCCAGCTTCCTGGTCCAAACTATCATTGTCGTGAGGTAGCCTCCTTGGCCGTTTTTATGATTTTGCCGTGTGGCCTGATGTTGCAGAAAGTAACTGTTTATGTCGAACATTTTTATAATGTTTTTTTACCAAATAACCTCCTGTTGTATTATGAAGGGTTCAAAACTTGCTAGGCTGCCTCGTCCTGACGGAGTACTTGAAGTCCTCTTGATTAACTGTGAGTGACTTATTACTGAAGTGCTTTGGTTTATTGGGCAGGAAATATTTCAAATTTGGCTCATTTTGGTTTTTGAATATGTAGTTCCTCGGGGCATAGTTTACGGTTGTGGCGATTTGATTTTTTCATCGCACATGATTTTTACTCTAGTCTTTGTGCGAACATACCAGAAATATGGCATGCGAAGGTAAAGTATGCTTGTAGATACTTCTAAATCCAGGTTGACTTCCAAGCTGGCTGATCATACCAAAGGCTGCCTTACTAGGTGGTTTTGACTGATCTTAGATTGTCATTATGCATCACTGCAGGTGGATAAAACAGTTTATTTGGTTTCTTGCTGTGGTCCAGAGTTTTTTGATTGTAGCATCCCGCAAACATTACACGGTTGATGTCGTTGTTGCATGGTACAGTTTACTTTGCTCTTTTTAGATTTTTTTTTTTTTTAGTTTCTGAATGAATTTCTTTTTTCAATTTATGAGTAGCTCACTAAATGGTTCCTGTGCAGGTATACTGTTAATTTGGTGGTGTTCTTTATAGACAAGAAATTGCCAGGTTAGGATGTTTGACTCAGTTATTGCTACAAATTTTTACTGGGTTTGAACATTTGCATTAACTGATGCTCTTACTCCAGAAATGCCTGATCGTACTGGAGCAACATCATTATTGCCCTTGAACATCAAGGACAAGGATAGCAGGACCAAAGAAGAGAATCATAAGCTCTTGAATGGAAACTCAGGAGACCCTGCAGATAGGGTATAGTGAATCTGTTAGTTTTATCTGTTCTCATGATAATATTTTTGCATTTGACCGTGACTTAGATTAGCATTACATGCTTTCTAGAGGTTGAGAACTCAACTCAATGGCAAGACTTTGGAAGATGGAAACACGGGCCATCTTGACGCTGCAATGAATGGAAGTGTATAGATAGTAGAGAAGCTGAAGCTGAAGCTGCTGCAAGGACAGGAGCTACTACTACAAGGACTGCTGGTTAGATTATCATGCTCTGTAAGGAGCCTAGTTGATGGTCTGGTGGGCTGTTATTCCAATGTTGCTGGTAACTAAATTTCTATTCCTGCGGAAATGGGATTTGGCTTGTGGTTTTTGCTCCATTTATGTCATGGTTAACATAATTTAATATCAGCATCGGCTTGTACCTTTTGAATTTTCCATGTGTCTCTTAGTTCGATTATATTTCTACCATGCAAATGTTATCCTCTTTTGTTTTTGGTGAATTACCCATCCTCACAATCTTAAGCGTATTTGGAGGCAAAGGCTGTTTTCTCTTGGGAGTGACCAGTTTTTATTCTGTGATGCAAAAGCAGAACCTTGGGACTACGATTCTTATTTCTTTGATTCATCATCCCCTTGCCATCGGACCTTAATTGCTACTTTAGAAGAGTTGGGTATCACTTTGTTAAAGGGGTCGGTTGTTTATACCGTCTGTTCTTGTTTTGGTTGGGGGGAAAAAATGGAAACGGTCGAGCCGCAAAAGAAATCCAATCGTTCCTCATATTTTTTTTCTTTTTTAATTTTCCTAATCAAGGTTGGATAAACAAGAGTACAAGAGGAGGAGGTGAGCACCTAACATAAACCTGATGATGGGGGACGCATTGCAGACGTAAAACAAGAAAAGGGGCAATGGATATAACAAGTTGGACTCAAGCCACGTTTCTTGGTTAAGCCGAGGAAGGGGCATGCCAATTGTTTGGTGTTGTCATAGTTGAAATATACTGGATAATTTAGGATCGGCCGATCCAGATCAATGGGACTCGTCAAAGAAAGTCGATTCGTACAATGACATTTAGATCCGGATATGCGGCGACAATGAGCATGACCTCAAAGTTGGAGGTTGGAAATCCAAATCTTGTTGCAAATCTTGACTAGGTGGACACGAGGATGCACATGACTCCATATTTATATGGCTCCGACATGTGCCCATGTTGCATCTAAGTTATGAAGTTAATGCTTCCTCTCCGTTGGCCGGCCCCCATACCCCACCCTCCTGTCCATATTTTGCTCTGCTATGTATCTGTTCGCACACTTATTTGGGTACGCACTAAGCAATGTTTCCATTTAAAATGAGTGCCCGCGAGGGCTCCTTGCCTCACTTCTCTTCTGTTTACCACGTTAGACACACCTCACATCTCTGTACTGCATGAAATGCTCCTTTCCTGCTCAGCTACTCACATTCACTTCTCTTCTGTTTACCACGTTTGACACGCCTCACATTTCTGTACACATGGTACAAGATTTTCAATTTACGTTCAGTACTATGATTTTAGTTCTCATTTTTATTTTCAGTGTTTATGCATGATTTGATAACTGAGGCTTTTATGTTACACCCAGCTTAATAAAAATCTATTTATTAAGCTGTTGACTTATTTTCTACCTGTAAAACTTTTTATTTAACATATATTAAAGAGGAGCATGCAAATAACTAATAAGGAACCTTAGAAGATACATGAGAGGGTTAGAAGGAAAGCTATAAATAAGTGTTATCTATGGAATAGTCTAAGTGTTATTTTTCCTTGAAATTTTATGAAAGAACAATCTGAGTTAGTTTGATGGTTTGAACTCAATTTATTTTATATGGAGGTTTTTAGTTTATTTTCCTATTTTTCTCATTAAATTACTACTGTAACATCAATAGGTTCACCTCCAATTTTAAGAAACAATGGGGACGTGACAAGCACCACATTAAATTGAGACATTAACCGTTGTGAACTACACATCATAGATGTGTTGAATATGTCAATAAAAAAAATCTACAAATTAGTGTTTTTTTCACAAGAAACTCTTTGGAATGGACGTGGTGCTATTTGGGGTTTAACACCCTCCAATAGAAAAATGCCACCTCAGCCTTCCACAACTTAAGTGTATGAGTCTTATCATAGGGAATACATTAAGCACAAAAACACAAGAATTAGGGAGCTCATTTGGGAACCAAACCGCCGCACTAGAATAGAGGAGCCTCATCTGGGAACCAGATGGCTGCATGACACCACACGATGTGCCATCGTTGCCCACACGTCGTTGCTGCTGTGGACACAAGGAGGATGACGACTTGTGGGCAACGAAAGCATGTCTGGTGTGGTGGTGACGGGACTTGGTGGGCAACAACTGGTGTGGTGTCATGCAGTAATCTGGTTCTCAAATGAGGCTCCCCTGTTCTAGTGCGGCAATTCTCATGTGAGCTCCCCAAGTTCTTCTGTGGTGTCGTGGGTATGTCTTTTGTTTTTGTGCTTAATGTATTCCCAATGATAAGGCTCATATGGTAAATTTGTTGAAGGCTGAGGTGAACTTTTTCTATTAGAGGGTGTTAAACCCCAAATAGCACCATGTCCGTTGCAAAGAGTTGCTTTAATTGAAACTGTTTCTAGTACTTGATGTGTATGGGGTTGTTTGCAGCAAGCCCATACAAATGATAGCCCATGGCACATGGAAGTTCTTTCCTTTTGCGTATCCTTGGTGAAATGCGAGTTGGGCCTTTGGGGTTCTTGACTGAGGTCATTAAAATTTGCATCCCTCTTCTGCTACTAATTGCGCAAGCTTGGATTACAGAATTATAAATCTCATTTTTTAGAGAGAGAGAGAGAGAGAGAGGTATTCAAGATCTTTCCCAGCTTCAAGTTGGTTCGTTGGATCATGATATATATATATATATAGATATATATTCTAAATTAGTATAGTTAGGTCCAGATTGAAACCAACACCTTTAGGTTACCTTTTTCTACACTTTTTGGTCATGATAAAATAAAATAAAAGATACCTTGGAATTGGAACAAATGCCCAATGGAATTCCTAACACTGGCAGGAAAATAAAAGCGAATTCTCGTCAGCAACAAGAAAAACAGGCAAATAAGGATAAGGTAATTTATAGCATTATTGAAAAGTACACTAATGAAAGAGCCAGGATATGTTGGATCTTTATTTTCTTTACCCTATTCTGTACACTGTTTATATTTCAAGGATATGGGCTGTACCACAGCTTGTTTTGCTCTGTTCATGTGGGCTCTCTCTCTCTCTCTCTCTCATGATGCCATGATGCGTGTTTCTGTGACACTCGACGACATTGGGGTCCCATAACTGGGTCATCCTATACTAGGGTAAAAGGCCTGTGATGCCCCCACTTTGTGGCCATGGCCGTAAAAAGTTGTGGCGCAATTTAAGCTGTAAATTAAAAGGACCAAAAAGTTTGGTCAATAAAGAGAAACAAGATGGAGTGATAGAGCATGTTTATGTCTCATAAGGGAGTGATGCAATGCAATATAATCATTTGAAGCATGTCCAAGTAACCACCACCTCTCTCTCTCTCTCTCTCCCACATGCTCCATCTTTTCTCTGTAAAAAAGGAGGGGTCCTCTTGAACCCCATATGGGTGGTACTCATAATAACACCACCTGTCAAACACAGAGCAGCTAAATTTTGTGTGTGATTTTTTGTTTTTCTTTCAACTTTGGTTATCCTTGCCGGGGTGTCAGATCTCAATGTAGTAGTGTTTGCTCAGTTCTGGTCCCAAGTTTTGCAGAAGCAATATCAGAGAGAAGGGACTACTAGTTAATAAGGTCACACAAAAATGAACGGGTTTCCATGACTACGAGGTTTCCAGAATTTAAAGTAAATGGAGACCAAGGGAATTATTACAGATTTAATAATAAAAAACATTGATCGACAGATAAAAATAAATAATTAAATCTACCTCTTCCTGTCAGTTTAAGTTTTTGAGATTAAACTTTTTTGCTGGGAGGAGAGTTTGATCATCTCTATGTTTATTTTTCTTGACGAGATGTTGAGCTTTAATTTTGTTTATGTAAATCTTTTTAAAATGAAGGTGTGACTGACTGGCTACCTAAAAATCAGCTACAAAGAAATATAATTGTGGTTATGTTGATGAAATGGTTGTGAGACAGTCATGAGTACTACTTTCTATTTTTTTTGTAAAATTGTTTTCTTTTTTACTTTTGGTTCTGTCTGCCTCAGGGATACAAAAGGGTGGAAGGTGGAACTCTCCTGCTCTCGATATGCGTGACAGACCAAAAGAGTAATGAGAATGGAAATATACATATATATATATATATATATATGCAGGAGAAATATATTCATCATCTTAGTTTTCATTATCCTTCCATCATCTTATGATGTGGCATTACATGATTGGTTCACAAGTGAAATATAATAAATAATTTTCAATCATGTAATCCCATATCATAGGATGATGGGAAGATGATAGAAGTTAGGATGATGAGTAGCATTACTCATATATATATATATATATATATATCACATTTTGTAAGGTAGAACCAAGTTGATATTAATTTGGCATAGTAATTGTGAGAGGGTCTATGAGGCCATCTTTAATACGCATGACTTCCTATAACGTAGAGTGCATGATTTCCTGATTTGAATATATCACATTCACCCTAAAAAAAAAAAAAAAAATTATTACATTGTCAGCTGCAACAAGTAGTTAATGTGATGCACGATTCGATCTCCATAAGACTTGGACATGTATGTTTTGATATGCTATGCAACTCGTATTTTATTTATTTTTTTATTTTATTTTTTTCTTAAGAATGCATTTAATCAATTAAAATATACAAGATTCATGAATTTCCCACAATCATCCTACAAGCACAGATCAAAATGACAACATAAAATTCTTGTAAAAAAATAGATTCTATTTAAAAAAATATAAAAAAAAAAAATTTTTTAATAAAAAATTTATATGAGACTAGTCTATTTGAGACTTGTACTTAATATTACTTTTTCTTGTCCTAGGAGGTGGTTAGAGAACTTCATTCATGCATTGTTTTTGCATTCTTAGATGTGGGCAATTGGACGACAATTACTTCCTTGCAAAAGAGAGTATCAATACACTCTTGAAAAGTAAAGGAAGAACTAGACATCTTGAAGACAATGATAAATTGGGCTTTCAAATACTTGCACAAAAAAAATATAAATATAAATATAAATAACAAACCATTGATTTGCTATTTGGAGGCGTGACATGAATTAGGTTTCATTTGAATAGTAAAATGAGATGATTTTTGAATAGTAGTGAAATATTTTGTGAATAGTAATGAAATTATTTTAGTTAAGATGTTTTATAGAGTTTTAAAAAATGATAGAAAAAATTGGAATAAAAATATTATAAAGTTAAAATATTATTAGAATATAATTTTTTAATATAAATTTTATTTTGATATTTGAACAAATTGAATTTTTTTTTGTAGTTTGTTTGAAAGTTTGAAAAAATTGTAATGGTTAGATAAAAAAGTTGAAATTTGAAATTGAACAATGTTTGTATTCTTAGTGTTTGAATATTGAGATGAAATGAGGTGAAATGAAATGAAAGGATCTTACAATCCAAACAGGGCTTAGTGGTGTCCTAATCCAAAAAAGAAAAAAAGAGAGAAAAAAATAGAAAAGTGGTGATCAAAGATCATAGCAAAACAAATAAATAGAAAAGAAAGGAAAGTAAATGTAAAGGAGGGAGGCCTAGTGCCTAGTGGATGGCGAAGGTATGATATGAATGTGTAATGCTTATATACAGTCATAGTAGGTAAGTTTTGTATATATTTTATTTTTAAAAAAATATCGTTTATTATTAAAAAAATAATTTATTTTATGTGAATTTTAAATTTATTCATCTTTTAAAGAGAATGAACGAGATTTAGACGTGTTAAACTTCAAATCATAAATCATAACTTCAAATATGATTTGTCGAATGAATAAGTGGTGTCTTAATCCAACATTACCTGAACTAATTGGATTCTGCATCATCTTATTGTTTGACCCAAACTCAGAGGATAACGATCGTTAATACCTACCCACTAATTCTCTATCCCCAGCCAACCCCTCATTTTTCTTTTGTTTTCTTTCCTTTTTTCCTCTCGCACAATCTTGTTGAATAAAGTCATTATATTATACGAACAAAATCTATAGGCTAGACTTCAGGGTTTCACACCCTGCCACGTTGGCGCCACCAGAGCAGGGATGAAACACACCACGTGGATATTTTCTTAATTTTGTTTAATTTCTTATCATCAAATATTGCATCAAATTAAATAAAGAGTGAATAATACCAATAAATTAGTACGGACACATTCTTTGACGAAGATTAAAAAAAAAAAAAAAAAGGGGTTAAAAGATCAGCAATTTAGTGAATTAAATCCAATGATATCAACCAACGATAAGTTGTTCTTTTTTTTCTAATATCTTAATGATTTCATGAAAGTTATATGGTTGAGAAGTTGGAATAGAATATTATAAGATCGTCAGAAGAGGTTTGAATTTCTTTGAGAATACTTGAAGGATAAGTGTTTGAAAACTGCGTAGTTTATACCGGAAGTCTACGTTTCTTCTGAGTAGAACGAGCTGTAACGTGATTTCATCCTTGAATTATTCAGCTAAATACAACGAGATCGTAGACACTCGAGCGAATATTAAAAAATATAGAAGAGAGAGAGAGAGAGAGAGAGAGAGAGAGAGGAATGATGAAAATGCAGAAAAGCATAAAGCAGAATGTAATGGAAAAAAGGGTGCTTTAGGAGACACACATGAAACGTGAGAGACTCCATTCCAACACACTGCACACATGACATGAGATGAAAAATGGGCTCTTCTCTTTGTGTTTTTTTTTTCCCTTCTCTGATTAAATCAGTAATCCACATTACCACTGCTGCCACTACTGCTTGAGATTTATAGACGGAGAGAGAGAGAGAGACACAGAAAGAAGCTGAGTTCAAGGAAGCAACCTCAGGCCAATGAGCACCGCCTAATCCTTCTTTGACACCTTCCTTTCTTATTTGATTTGCTCTCGACCGCTCCGATCTCTCCTCTGTCCAATGGGAGCCCGTTGCTCCAAGTTCTCTCTCTGCTGGTTCCACTCACACCTTAAACCCTCCGTCCTCGAATCCTCTGATCTCGGTATCATTATCATCATAATCATATTTTTTCTCTGACCCTTTTCTTTTTTGAGCTTGTGTGACCGGTTCCGTTGTTTTTGGTGGCAGATAATGGGGGCAAAAGTGAAAAAAACTCGTGGCCGAGTTTCATCGAGTTCAGCTACGAGCAACTCAAGGCCGCAACGTCCGGGTTCTCCTCCGACAACATTGTCTCGGAGCATGGTCTCAAAGCTCCCAACGTTGTTTACAAAGGAAAGCTCGATAATGGCGGTTGGGTCGCCGTTAAGCGCTTCAACAAGTTGGCCTGGCCCGATTCTCGCCAATTCCTTGTCCGTTTACCCTCTCCCGATTATCGACTTCGTTTTATTTTTTGGTCAAATTATCTGTTTTACTTTTCAAAGAACTATATTTGAATTGATGGCATTGAATGTGGTTTAGGAGGAAGCAAGATCGGTGGGGAATCTTAGGAGTGAGCGATTGGCGAATCTGATCGGATGTTGCTGTGAAGGGGAGGAGAGGTTGCTTATAGCGGAGTTCATGCCCAATGAAACGCTGGCGAAGCATCTCTTTCACTGTGAGTGTTTGAACTGATCTGGGTTTAACGAGAAAAACCTAAGTAATTAGCAACTGTCTCTTTGCTTCATCTCCTTACGTTGAACGTTTTAGCTTCGATCCCTGGATGATTAGAATCCTTGAGTTCTTTTAGTCAACTCTAAAATCTACCATAATATTTACTTAAAGGGTTCATATTTTGATGAATAAGTATGAAACTTCTAAAAAAATGGTTAGGAATTTGAGAATCTGAAGATCTTGATCCTCTGACCACCTGTAGTAGTAGAACCAAGGTACCCAGCATTTGGTTATTTTTTCATGGTAACCTGTTGCTAAAAGTGGTCCGTTCTGTCTGCTTTGGATTATGGACTCTGTGTTTGAATTGGTAATAGGGGAGGCCCAGCCCATGAGATGGGCAATGAGGTTGAGGGTGGCGCTTTATCTGGCACAAGCGCTGGAATATTGCAGCAGCAAAGGACGGGCATTGTACCATGATCTCAATGCGTACAGGGTCTTGTTTGATCAGGTTATGGTGGTTTTCTACACAAATATTTTGCTCGGCTTTTCAAATCTGTTATATTGCTTTGGTTTTTAAATTTTGGGTCGGTTGGTGAACAGGATGGCAATCCGAGGTTGTCTTGCTTTGGCCTTATGAAGAATAGCAGAGATGGCAAGAGTTACAGCACGAACTTGGCTTTCACCCCACCGGAGTACTTGAGAACTGGTACATATACTTTGTTACAAGATTTGTCCAATCGGTTATTTTTTACATGAATGTTAGAACACATTTTTAATCAAGATACAGTATTTTTGGATTTAATGAGCAAGGGTTAAGACTGGAAATGTTGTGCCACTATCAAAGAAAGTTCTGTGTCATATTAGAAGCATATTTAGTAAATATGAACGAACTAGGAGCCATATGGGATTTAATTGCATTAGTAACTGCAGTATGGTTGCTTCTTTAATATTTTGGAATATTTTTAAGGTTTCTCCTTCTTATCTAATTTGATACTTCAGTTGGCAGCTTGATATGGCTTTGTAATAATAAAGGGCTAAACTCTCTCTCTCTGTCTCTTCTTTATCTAGAACTCTCAAACATGGAGCTTGAATAATTTTTTTCTTTTACAAAATAGCTATATTCAATTTCATCGACATAAATTGTGGCTCGCATAAAGGTTACTGCAATACAAAAAGAAAAGCTAATCAAGAAGTTCCCATATAATATGGTATGAAACAAGTGTAAACAATAAGTGTACTCATGCATCATTTGGTTTTCAGTTAAAGCAAAAGCGAAGTTCCAGAATTTATTTTGTTTCTATACTTTGCAGGCAGGGTAACTGCAGAAAGTGTAGTTTACAGCTTTGGGACCATGCTGTTAGATCTTCTGAGTGGGAAACATATCCCACCAAGTCATGTAGGTTTTCTTCGAAGTTCTCATTCGCGAATCTTCCTGTATTTATTGGTTGCAAAATTGACAGATTTTGTACAGCATGCAATGTCATAAGTATTGTTCAATATTAGTTTGATATAAGGTGCATGCATAAAATAATTGTCAATTAAATTTGAGTACATTTCAAAATTTGGGGTTTCCACAATCTCTGTTTTGCTTGTAGGCACTTGATCTGATCCGTGGCAAGAATTTTCTAATGCTGATGGATTCTGCTTTGGAGGGTCATTTCTCTAATGATGATGGAACTGAGCTGGTACGTTTAGCTTCCCGTTGTTTGCAGTACGAAGCTCGTGAGAGGCCAAATGCTAAGTCCCTTGTCATTGCTCTCATGTCCCTTCAGAAAGAAACAGAGGTACTCTCCCACCACCCCCCCCCCCAACATTTTGATAAATCCCTTTGTGTCATAGTTCGTAGATTTGTCTTGTTGTATCTTCATCAGAACCATTTTGTATTTCCCTATGAAACTATATCTTAAGTTTATTTCCATGTTCCCATCATCAATGTGGTTTATTCTTCTACAAAAGTAATGTTATAATTTTCTCAATCATGGGTTTAGCCTTGTTCCTTTTCTTCTTACATCTTTTATGAACAATAAAAAAACATCAAGGGTGCATAACCCATGCACGCAAGCAGTAAACAAGAGAAAAACACCAATGGAAAAGTGAAGTTTAACATGGTCTTTGCTCATGATTTTTTTTTGCCTCAAATTTAAATATCCGCCAGAAGCTATATTGTTTGTTAAAACTCCCCTGGGAAGACTAATTTCTCATTCAATCCTATTCTATCAGGTTCCATCATATGTTTTAATGGGTATCCCTCAAGAAACTGCATCCTCCATACAGCAATTGACGTTAACACCTTTCGGTGATGCTTGCTTGAGAATGGATCTTACTGCCATACATGAAATATTGGAGAAGCTGGGATACAAGGATGATGAGGGGATTGCCAATGAGGTTTGCTACTGCATGTCCTGCACTCCATTTTCTTTGTTAAATTTTGAAATGTGGATTCCAACTTTTGAATAAACATTATCAGCTGAGAATTTTCATTTCTCCACTTCCTTTCCAGCCCTCCTCTCTCTCTCTCTCTCTCCCCCCCCCCCCCTCCCCCAAAAAAAAAAATGGAAACCGAAAATTGTAAAATCACAAAATGCCATTTCCTTGGACAATATATTATTGACATGTCAACACTAATGTATTTTATCCTATGAACTCTTTTTTCCTCTTTTCACCACACTTTTGCACTGATTCTGCTCGACTACTTTTCAAGTTGCAGCTTTCTTTTCAAATGTGGACAAGTCAAATGCAGGAGACCTTGAATTGTAAGCAGCATGGAGATACAGCCTTTCGAGCTAAGGACTTTGAGACTGCCATTGATCGATATACAAAAGTAAGTCCCCAGCTCTCTAGAAATCATTTTGGGCTGGGCTGGCTAATTGGGTGCACATAACTTGTGCAATGCAAAATTATAGAGCAAAGAAATGTGCTTTCTGTTGTCATTTGCATCGGAAAGGCAGATTGAGTAGTGGTTTGCCAAACTAAATTGGTCTCATTTATGTGTATGATACATTTTAGAATGTTTTGCAGAGCATATTTGTGAAAATGTAGTGATTTGCAAAAGTATAGAGACACGGAAAATGTGCATAAGATTGAGTACATAGTGAGGTATAGGAGCTTTCTGGTTAGTAGCATTTGAGATGCATGTAGTCATAGACATTTAAGAATTGGGTTCATTTGGCCGGGTTTTTCTTTTTGTTTTCAAATCTTTCCGGTTTGTGCAAAAGGCTTGAGATGTTCTTTGTCTTGTGTAGTTCATAGATGGCGGGACCATGGTATCACCCACTGTGTATGCTAGGCGCTGTTTATCTTACTTGATGTGCGAGATGCTGCAGGAAGCTCTTGGGGATGCTATGCAAGCTCAGGTGGTGTCTCCTGAGTGGCCCACTGCTTTATATCTTCAAGCAGCTTGTCTCTTCAAGCTTGGGATGGATAATGATGCACAAGAGACACTCAAAGATGGCACAAACTTGGAATCCAAAAGAAACAAAACTTGATAGTGTATAGATTTTCTTTTCAGTTTTTATTTTAGTGGCTTTTTTTTTTATCTATCTCTCTCTCTCTCTCTCTCTCTCTCTCTCTCTCTGTTTTTTTTTCTAAATAGTTATGCTTAGTCTTCTGTATCTATCCTTCATTTGCTGTCTTTTGCCATTTTGAGCTTATTGCTGCATCAAAAGACTCTCGGAAAAATCACTGTTGATTAATTATTATGTTTCGGAGGTTTATTGTAATCTGGCAAGAGTCCTTTGGTCCCTGCCAATGATCATAATGGGAAGATCTCCGTCGTATAGTTCTGCAAATGCGTGGATTCCTTCCACCTGTTGTTTTTTGGGTTCTTGAGATGACTGCTAAGTTTTCTTTCAGATAAGGAGGCACTGGCCTTTTCAGCCTTGTTTTTAGCAACGACCCTTGTCGATACCTGCTGCAAGCGACTCTGCCGTTTTTAGTCATATGAAGGGCAATGTTATGTTTTTTGTTTTCCATTAAACGTAACAAATATACAAAATAAATATCGAATTTTTTGCAAGACAGCAACAAGACAACCTAGAAGTGACCAGATCCACCCTAATACCTTGCTCCGGCTCCGGGGTGGGCAAGGCGGATCTTTGATCACCCCGCGCTAGGTTGGTTGGATCTACAGGGACTCGGTCACCCCTTTTAATTGGACGGTGTGATTTGGGATTGGTTGCAAAAGGGCTTTGTGATTTGCAAGGGAGGTTATGAATGACCTGGTTTCTGGGAACCAGAGGGAATCCATGGCAATAATTGAAAAAAGTTAGAAATTATGGTACTACTCTCTGTTGGAATTTAGTAGCTTTATGGGATCTAAGATCAGTTTGAGCCATTCTTGTAGAGAACGATGAGATATTGAGTGGCCAAGGGGAAAGTCTCCATGGAATACGTGAGTGTGCACATCTTAGGAAAAGGTCGTTAGTTGTTTCTTCCTCTGTATGACATATGGGATAGAGAGAATCATTTTCAGATAGTGACAATGGAAGTTTCAGCGTAGCTTTTTGTGGAAAGAATGTTGGAGATGACTTTCCAAAGGAACAACTTCAATCTGTCTTGAATTTTTATTTTCCATAATTTTTTCTAGTCAGATTTGGAAAAAGGAGAGCTAATTGGTGGGGAACCATTTTGCTGAGAGCTGATATACTCATAGGCTGATTTGACAGAAAAGTTGCCTGAGTTGTGGTTGAAGCCAGATAGGCTTGTCATGCATGTGGGGGTAGTGTGGATTATGGTAAGGGGATTTTGATGATTTCTTTGGCACTTTCTTGATTGAAAAGGACAGCAATGAAAATATCATTTCAGGGCGGGGTTGTTCAAGCATCAATGTTGAGACAGTGAGGTTTGGGTTCATAAAGATGGATGTGTCTTTTCTGATTTGTTTGAAGGATTCAAGTGAAGGGATCCAAGGGTCATTCAACACTTTGGTTGGTGTAACATTCACAATTTGGTAGCAAAAATTTGCCTGGATAAGAGGTTTAGCCTTTAGGATACATTTCCATACCTAAGAGTAAGTGGATTTTGGAGTTACTTCAAATAATGATGAGGATTTCAAGTATCTTGAGGAGAGGAATTGTTGACACAGACTTGCTTTTTTTGCAAAGATGTTCCATCCGATCTTAGAGACGAGGGCTTGATGGTATTCTCTGAGATTATGCGGCCAAAAACAAAGACTGTTTAGAAAATGAATATGATTGAAGGGAGAATAGCTTTAAGTCTGTTAGCTAAAATTTTTGAAATGATTTTGTAACAGACATTTGCTAAGCTGATGGGTTTGAAGTGATGCATTGAGCATGGGGATTGGGACTTTGGGATGAGTGCAATATGTGTAAGGTTTATTTCCTTTAGAATCTTGCCTTGTTGAAAGAAGCTTTTGATAGCTTCTATTAAATCAATGTTGATCACATCCCAATAGAATTTAAAGAAAATACCAGTGAATCCATCGGGACCAGGAATTTTAGAGGATGGGGTATTTTAGATGGCTGATTGGCAGGTTTGGGGAGGGGGGGGGGGGTAAGATGAGACACAAAATTCTCATTTCATCTCATTTCATTTCAACTCATCATTACACATTTTTTAAATGTCTATACAAAAAATAATAAACAATTTAACTTTTTCAAATCCCAATTCAACTTTTTCAAATCTCAAAACAACAATAATATTAAAACATAATATTTTAAATTTTGAGATGAGATCAAAAATTTTCACCTTATCCCCAAACCTGTCCTAATCTCAATAAAATTGATATTAGGGATGAAAGTTGAATGGATGAGATTTTGTTGTTATTATTTTGTTGTTGGGGTTATATGCTTACTTGTTTTCTCATCATAAATCAAGAACATGGAGATATGTAGTTGTTCGGGTTTATTTGCCCATTCGTTTTTCATTGTACAAAGAAAAAGGAAAACGAAGAAACGAATTTGTCAACACTAGGACAACATGTAACATAGATCCTCCCATGCCATGATGGAATCCAAAGAATTTTTTTTAAAACCCCAGTGACAATCAACTTCATGTGACTAATTAGGCTAGGGTCCTGTTTGTTAACCAACCTACAATATAACTCCATCCACCAAGATTGGCCATGTATAGTGTATACACCACCACCCATAACATTTTCTTTTTTTAAAGATCCATTCAACCTGTAAACCCTCTAAGATGCAAGATGAGGCACTTGGAAGGAACCCTTGGGAACAGAAGGATTCATTCTCTTTGCAAAAAAACGCCTCCCCCTTGACTTGTAAAGGAAGAAATCATCACTTGATTACTTATATTGCTCTCTCAATCCATTTCTGGGTATGTCTTTGTACCATAATTATATACATTTATAAACAAGTTTTTTTTTGGTATAATTTTTACAAATAAAAACCCAAAAAGGAGAGTGCTCAACGAAAAAAAAATAACCCCCACGAAAGAAGACTGAGTGGGGGACAATACAAATGTGCGGTTCCATATAACCTTCTGGTATGGTTCCAGGAAAAAAAACAAATACATTATTTGTAAAACTTGAAAAGCAAAAAGCTTATATATTTGTTGTAATAAATAAGGACTGTGAAAACCCAACTCTCTACGAGTATTGTAGAGCAGATTAAGTTGTATTTTTCTATATTTATAAACGTTGGGAGGCTTGACGACTGAGACTCTCCCATTACAATCATCATAGCCACAATTTGGCAGGTCCTTTTACAGAATGTGTATAGTTCTTTTTTACTGAACCCTTTCCTCAATGACCCTTTACAGAATCTTATTACGATGGAACATTGAAGTGAAAAAGCCAGGATAAGACAAATGCAAATACCATGCAAGCAAGCAGGAAATTCACGAATCGGTGGCCGCGCCAGAAGCTTCGTGTCTCTGCCATGGACACTGCTGCAACTATATCTGCTGCTGTGGCATCGTTGGCCTCGCTTGAATTCTCTGTTGATGCAATCTCATTTGATCCAAAGACATTATGTGCAACAGAATGGCATATCTCACAGGTCCTAAAAGAAAACCAAGCAAACTGAAATTAGTATTGTAGAAGAGTAACGAAAATGTCTTAGAAAAGTGGCTAACATTCGTTCTCGTATTATTGTTCAAAGAGTAACGCTACTCATCATTCTATAATGTGGCATTAAACGATTAGAAAAACATTTATTATGTTTTACTTGTCTACCAATCATTTGATGTCATATCAAGAGATGTTGAGAATATGATGGTTAAAAGGATGGTAAGTAGAATTTTTCATTGTCAATGGGGTAAACTAAAAATAAATACTGGCACCCAGAATTCACAGCTTTAATACAGGGTTTTTTTTCACACACAAAAAAAACTGCAAAACTTGTGGCACATTTTATGTGCAATTATGCAATCTCAACCAACTCGAGTTTTGATGAAGATCAGCAGTGAAAAGGAGGGAGAGCAACAGGAAGAATAGGAGGATTAAAATCATCCATCCTATTGCCGAGTATGATAATGGGTAGCTTCTCTCCCATGTGAAAAAAGACAGGTGCAAAGCAATTCCCAGAAAGCTTACAATCAAGAGCAGGAATTGAAAAAGCTAAAAGAGATAACAGGCCAATCAGGGAAAAAGAAAAAATCATAGGGCAGAGCTGACAAGGTCTAGGACACATAAAGATTAAAGTATTACTTGAAAACTGAAAAGGAAACAGGAACAGGAAAATTGAATAAAAACATGAAATAAATAGATGTGGATTTAACAATAGCCAAAACAACCTGATGTTTGGATGGTGTTACAAAAACCATAAAAAAAAAAAAAAATCCTAGTTCTAACTTCTGCAATTAGAATTCAAAATAAAAACGTAACCTTTTTCCTGTTAGTTGACATCAAAGCTGGGAAGACGTAAGGCCTAAAGTTCTGTCTGTCACATGCCAATCAAACCATGGAAATAAAAATTGTTTTCTGTGTATATGCTCATAATTAATTAAATTATGATAAGCTGTTGGTCCTAAAAAAAAAAAACAAGTTCTTGACTAGAAACAATAATCTACAGTGAACAAATAGAAAGACAGGTAATGTCAGTTCAACAATTATCTGTTAAGACAAGAAACCTGCCACAATAGAGTGCAGTTGGGTTGGATTTGGATAATGATGAAATAATTTTAGATGCGTAAATTCAATCCCATCTGATTGACACAGTATGCAGAGAACAGGGTTAGTCAATCAATTGCTCAGTTTAGTCAATGAAAAATTTTAATAATGGCTGTTGTCAATAAAGTTCGACATTGGTTTTGAGTAAGCATTGGATATTGTCTTGTTGGCCAGCAACAACATTAGCGACACTATTACAGACATCATGACAAATGAAAACAGCACAACAAATGATTTAAGAAATATAAACAGAGATCAGGACATACATACAAACAAATACCGTATTCTAAGATACCCTAACTTGTGAATATATAAATACTACTCTTCTAAGATGCTGTAACTTGTGATTATATGAATTTCATTAGAATCAACGGATGAATACGACATTTTGAAACTGTACATCAGCAACCAGATTTAACTGCCACATCGGCAAGCAATAATCTTCCACCAAGACAAATGAATTCACGATTAAGCGGTCAAGTCTTCACTTTCATAAAAGTTGAAAGATCAGAAAGAAGGTACAGAGAGATTCCTAAACTTCGAAAAAGCACACAGTATCAAGGAATCGTCTGTGTACACTGTACTTGGACATATCACCAGACCTCAGAATGCTTTAGTTCTTTACTCTTTTACCAAATTCGCCATCTTCTTTAAAAAAAATGTTTCTTCTTTAACTTTTAAGAACTTTGCTCTTGAGCCCACATTCTCTAAGTTACTGGGTCATCAATTATGCTTTAGTAAACTAATCAAAATTAAATTTCACGAAACTACCTTGTTCAATTATCATTTATTTTCTCTTATGGTGTATATAATAATTTTCATTCCTTCATGAAGAGGAAACCCCAAACAAGAAAGGGTTTCACAGTGAACAAAATTACGAGTAGTCGAGTATGATCATAATTTACAGTCCTATGAATAAAACTAAAAGGCCAAATGCGAAGAATCACCAAAGACTTTTCGTCATTCCCAGAAAAAGAGCAAAATTTAACACTCAACCAAGCCACTAAGATCAACAATTTAAAAAAAGCAACGATATTTTACTCACTTATTTCCCTTAATCTTGAACCAGGCCTCAGCACAGTTCTTGTGGGCTGCACCCAAATCGTCTTTACAGGAACAACCCAACTCTATAGGAACCCCGGATTCATGGCTATTACTCTCCAAACCGAGATGACAAATCCTACAATCACTTTCTGCTTTAGCCAAATGCACCTTGACTTCGGGGACCCCAGTCTCAATCACCACCTCCACCGAGCAATCCGAGGCCGACGACAAAGAGTCCCTCCGAGAGCCCGAGCCGTTCCCAATCTCAGGATCGTACACACAAGCGAAGCTGTACTCGTCGTAAGACCCACCATTCGTGGAAAAGAACTGGGAATAGCAGGAGCCCTCGTCGGCGTCCGAGAAGCAGACGCTAGCGTCTGCGCTGACGTCACTTCCGGTGCCGGAGCGACGGTGACCCCCTTGCTCCAAATCGATGTGGAGGGACATTTCCACGGTCGACATTAGGAAGACACCCAGAATCGGAAAAGGTTTTGGTTGAGGAAACAAAAAGAACGCCGTGTCAAATGCACCGGAAATTTCGGAACTTTGGGTTTTGCATCTGTTTGTTTAAGGGATATAAAGAAGTGGGTATTGGAATTTGGATTAGGTGACCCATCCTGAATTTCGCAACTCCATTAATGCTCGTAGCACAAAAAAAAGTGCACAGAATTGAAAGTTTAATAAAGAGTTTTTATAGAATTTCAGGTTAAGACTGAAAAAAAAAAACGAGAGAAAAGACAACAGAGTAGGGTTGGACAGTTTGAAAGAGTTGAAAGAATGGTTTCCGAGAGAGAGAGAGAGAGAGTAACGCGTTTGAAGAAGTCTTGGTCCTCGGAGACTTGGACTGCGAGGCAGTGCCGAGACGTAACAGAGACGTTCAGTGGGTGCACTGAGGGCACAGCAGATTTCACTGATAAAGAAGTGAAACTAAAAAGAAAGAAAAAAACAAAAAGCTAAAGGGAAGAAAAAAAAGATAAAAATGCTAAGCGTCCAGCTATCGCTGGTATTTTTTTTGTTTGTTATTTTTATTTTTATTTTTATTTGGTGATTAAAAAATATTTTTTAATATTGTTGTAATTTTTTTTAAATATATTTAAAATTATTAAAAAAATAGATGTAAAAATAAGAAAAAAAATCAAAATAATTAGTAAGAATCATGAAAATGATACTCTCAATGATTCTTACAGATTGGTATTATTATTCATTTTTTTATTTTTAATTAATAATTAAGGAATTATTTTTTAAAAAAATACATAACAAAAAAGAAGAAGATTTATACCTAACAGTAGCTACTAGCGCAGTGGACGTAGCACTAAAGAAAAAGCTGTAAGGAAATTTTTGCATTCGTCCATGGATTCTGCGTGTTTGAGGTTCTGACTTGGAGATTAAAGAGCCTCTCTAATCAACGTAATTAGAGCGTGATCCATAATATTTTTATTAAAAAATATCTCAATTTTTCCTGCGGCATTGCAGACAGTGTTTCGCAGGGTGATTATGAAACAAGGAGCGAATTAATTTTAATTATCCATCTTCAATTTTAATTCTCGTTACTTATACCAATTGATGTGATAGTTGCTAAGCAGTAAGAGTTTACATAAAATAACGATTCATTAATGGGTATATCTCAAAGCTGCATACACTTATAAAGTGTATAAGAAAACGTTTGCAAATAATTTTTATCTCATCTCATTTTATTTTTATTTTTAAATATCATTTAAATATAAATAATTTTAAATAAATTATTATAATTTTTTCAAAATTTTAAAATTCTAAACTTTCAAATAATTCAATTTTTTCAAATAGCAAAATAAAAATTATATTCTAATAATATTTTAACTTTATAATATTTTATTCAACTTTTTCTTTTTTCTTTTTCAAAACTTAATAAATACTTAACTTAAATTATCTCACTACTATTTATAAATTATCTTATTACTATTTACAAAATTCTCATATCATCTCATTCCCTAAATATTCTTTTAGCATCGTATATTTTTATTAAAAAAATGAATAAATATAAAATTCACATAAAAAATTATTTTTAAATAATAGACCTCACTCTTTTTCTAGAATGTGGTGTGCTTGCACGCTCTATGATTGAAATTGAGTTTCAAAAATAAATAAGTTATATAAAATTATTGGTTGTGCAAATATCGTGTATTTTTTTTAAAAAAGAGTTAGATCTACTAGAATTTAAGATATTTTTAACATCCCAACAAAATCTTAAAAGTTAAACTTAATCGTTAATTTTTATCTATTTAATGTTTTCAAAATATAATTAAATATTTATCAATTCTATTATATAGAATTATTTGTACGTATTTGATTGATGTGACAGAATTCAACATTTATTTTATATTAAAAAAATAAAGCAATCATTCACATCAATAGTGCTTAAGGATATGTTTGAAAAAAGTGTTTTACTTAAAATTCTCATCTTCATCTCATCTCATCTCTACACTTTTTCAAATCCCCATACAAAATATAATAAATAATTCAACTTTTTCAAATTCCAATATAACTTTTTCAAATTCCAATTCAACTTTTTCAAATCTCAAAATTAAAAAATAATATTTTAAACTTTAAAACAAAACACAAAATTCTCATCTCACCCCAAGCATAACCTAACTAGTACGCAAAGATTATGTTATACCGCTGCTAACAAGTCAATTTCTATATGGCTCGACACAATCTTGGCAGTGCAGTGGGTCAATATAAACAGTGAAAATAATGGTTAGAGATCAGATGGGTCGCTGTGAATCTGAAATACCGACAATGGCCATTGAATTTCTCTTTTTTTTTTCTTTTTTGAGAGAGAGAAGCTCCTCCTCTCTTCCGCTTGTGTGAAAGGTAGAACCGATGCACTTTTGGTCAAGAGTCGAAAGAGTTGGCGATCTTCATCACTCTCATAGTCTTATGTACACATTTTGGTGGGGGCAGTTTCAGTACAGCACGAAGGAGCGGTTGCCAACAACTACAGAAAACACAAGCAGCAGTATTGTTTTCATGGGTTCGGAGTGCATGATATTGTGTTCGTTCACCAACCAATAAACAAATATTCGGATTGAAAAAATGACAGGCTTACAACTAATACACAACTTTAACATAATTATTATTAAAAAAAGAATTTTTAGTGTTTTTCAACTGTTTATTATCAATGATGAGTTTAAATTAAAGTGAAAATTTTATTTTTTTAATGTTAATTGTGTTAAAGGTGGGTATAAATGGTAAGTCTATCCCTCCTCATTTGGATCTAGAACTCACCTACTCAATTTGAATGCGAGAGTAGTCCACCAAAAGCAAACAAAGAAAGAAAGAAAAAAAAAAGATAGATACAGTGACAATTCATGGACAAAAGAGTTGTAGAAAAGGACAGTCAACAAGTTTCAATCAGAATTGTTCATGGTCCAAGTGTTCTTGTGGGTAGGACCTACTAGGGTCGATGTAAAACGATTTTCACGGTTTCAAAAACTTTCGAATATTCTGCTATCATGTTAGGAGCTTTTCTCCCTAGTAACGCGGGGTTAGTCACAGTTTCAGATGCTTCTTTTTGCCAGGTGATTGTCTGAAGGAGAGGATGAGACCCATAAACGAATTTCTAAAAGAGCTCTACAACTTTTCTAAACCTTCTTACGATGTGCGCTCTATGCACGTTGTGAAATAATACATGCCGGCACGTAGAAGTGTGCCTGCATATGAATTACAAAGTCCATAGAATGTGGCAATGCAGAAGGAAAGACATTGATCAGACCTCAAGCTGAGGAACTCTGAAGGATGAAAAGTTGATGGAGAGAGGACCCCTCAAGGTGGCCGCAAGCCACCCTGTACGTGAGGGGTAAAAGGGGGGTGGGGAGTCCCCTCTCCCGTTGGCAGCAGGGGCGGTTGTGGACCACCCTAAGACGAGAATAAATGGAGGGCAACCCTGCGAGCAGCAGTCTGGTATGGGGTGGCTCACAGCCACTCCACAGCCATATTATATCTTCCCTGTGAGGTAGGTCTGGTCCCTGCAACCCGACCTCTTCCATGCAGGGTGACACTTCCCAAAAAAAGAAAAAAGCAGGATTATAAGAAAAGACTAGTGCAAGTGCTCTATCCCACCTACTAAAACACTGTAGATTACCATACCTTCGCTTTCCAACTAACGAGCAATCGAAATACCGCATCTCATTTATAAACCAGAACTTATGAAACGTTCATTTTCAGCATCAACTAATCTAACCAGAAAGTAATGCTTCATACTTTGTACAAGATAAAGTTTCCTTCTGTAACACATCAGAAAACTAACCACCATCCCAGCATCAGATTAGAAGAATGATTCGGGTGCCCAAGCCAGTTGAAGGGTCCTTGTTTGATCTGTAATTGATTTCTCTTTACCATATCCATGAATTGCAATGTTGCCTTAGTTCATCTTCTGAGGGGACTATTTAAATGGATCATCACATACACAACCAATCGCAAAGCAGGAGTGTTTATAGAGTAGACAATTTTTCTTCTGTTACCTTGCAGATTCACATTTTAACATGGAGAACAATATCGAACTCAATCCTATCCCCTCAACTTTAAATCATAAAAAGAAAATTGTTTATTACCAGACTATGACTATTTTGATAGCACATTGGTCTTCATGCCCATTAACCTGTTTTTTCGCTCGTCAAGACAAAAATGTCCACTTGCTCTACTAATCTCAATGAGATGTTATTCTGCCAGCTGCATCACCCATTGCTCTGACACTACTATTCTCTAAGCCACTCTTAAGCCAAGCAAGGTTACTTATATCCGTAGCTATTGCAGCCAATTCAAAACTGGGAAAGGATGGAGGCTCTGAGAATTCAACAAATTCTGGTCCCAGCAAAGAATTAGGAGTACTTCTTTCACTTTGAGTCCCACAGCAACCATGGCCACAATTATGAGGCACCGACCGCTCACCATAAACTTCTCCAAACAATTTGCAAATGTCAACATCTGGTTTTAATGCTTGAATCAGAGGTCCTTGCACTGGAACTGACCTTGAAAAAGATGATGCAAGATCTAGGCCATCTGAAGGGTTATATACACTAAAGGCACTAAGGCGCGCCATAGGCCGGAAAAGAGTGGGCTGGTCTTTGGCTTCATGACTAAAATGACCCTCTATTGGTAACTTGTCTTCATTCCGATCATCCATATTCTCCAGAGAGCTGATATCCCTTCCTTCAAAAGATTTGAATGAATTGACATCCCCACACGACAGGGTTTCTTCAGACGATGCCTTGGTTTTGTCTATGCTAACATCTTCAGCCATACTCCCAGATTCTAATTTGATCTTTTCAAACTCTGTGCACCGCCGCCTTAGTGTAGAATTCCAGTGATTCTTAATAGCATTATCAGTTCTCCCTGGTAAAAGCCTTGCGATTGCTGCCCATTTGTTTCCATGAATTGCATGTGCTGCAACTATAATCCGATCCTCCTCATCTGTGACAACTTTGATTTGTCAGCCTTGTTCTTCAAGAAGAATGAAAGACATTGATTCAAAATTTATTAAATCATAGGCTGAAAAGGATTGTATTTAGATATACACTGATATGACTACATATACAATGATATGACTACAAATACAAACAACTACATTTAGGCCATTATTGTAAGGTGCATGCTCATTATACAGGAGTAACATGACAATCTGATTGAGCTTTAATTGTCATCAAACATCAATGTAATGCATGTTTCCCATCTTTTTATAAAGCATGAAAATGCTGATAACCATTTGTATGCAAACATGCATATCAAGATGATATGCATGAGTCTATGCAATTATCAGAATTGCTTCAGGTCAGGGAACTGATTGGTAGCATATAAGTGAAATTCCATGCTGATAGGAAAATTTGGGTCCAAACAAGATAGAGGAAACACATCAGATATGGTATCTCAACCAATAAGGATATATCAATAGGACATTATAGTCAATCGCTGCCAGATGCAATGAGCTTATAAAACTCAATTGTACAGAATGATAAATTGAACAAACATTTCAAATATTAACTGTGATCGATTATCAAATGTAGAATGCCGTGTAAACACATACCAGCTATTTAAGAAGATTGAGCGGGGAGATAAGAACTGACTCAGCAGGCGGCAAAGTCTAGCCTGGACCACTCCAACAGTTTCTTAAAAGTTTTTAATCCAACCTCAAAAGTTGCACTATATCATGGTAAAGACCCAACTCCTCCAGAAGGATCAGCATATTATATGTTTTGAACCATTCAGCACCAAGAAGATTTTGGGTGATGTAGACTACAGTCCACACAATTTACAGGAATATAGAAAAATCATGTACAATAACTATTCAAAAGACATAATGTCTTAAATGTATATTTTCCAATATCGAAACTCTTATCTGGTAAGCACTAAATCCAGGATGATCTTGTGTAAAGAAAGAATATTACCCCAGAGATTAAGTGCTACATTTCTCATTCCTTTCCATTGTTAAAGGATATGTGGTTTCCCCTATTAACTCAACATTTCAACAACCACTCCATCATCTTCTCCAAAAGAAAACATATCTTACGTAATGAAATGTTCAATATTTTTGGGTACAAATTAAGCATAAAAAACCCCAATTGGTTGCAAAAATTGATAGCTTTTTGAACCAAGGCATAGCCTAATGTTTGCAGACCCAGCAAGTGATGAAATTGGTGTTTAACACTCGATTCCAAATTCCTAAAAACATCGAAATAACCGGAAAATAAAACTACATTCGTAAATTAATCAAAACAAGAAACTAAAAATGAAGAAGATAGGAGTATGAGGGGTTTAGATCAAGAAAAATGGGGACTATACCAGTAAAGGGCTTGCGCTTTACGGCCGGGTCTAGCTGATTACACCACCGAAGCCGGCAAGACTTACCGGATCTCCCGGAGATTCCGCGGGCGATAAGGCTCCAATTCCTCGCCCCGAACTTGCTCACCAACCTACTCAGAATCGCGTCCTCCTCGGGGGACCAAGGTCCCTTAACCCTATCTCTGCCCCCTCGGCCGCGGCTCCCGCCCCCGTCAACGGCCACAACCACCTCCTCGTCGCCGCTCCCGGCGTCTCCGCAGCCCTCTATGGCTTCGGAAGGTTCCATTTTTCCAGCGTCGGCGACTGCTACTTCCTCCACTTCCATCTCTCTGCCTCTCTCTCTCTCTCTCTCTCTCTCTCTAAAGAAGGTGTTTTTGTTCGACAATAGTACCTACCGGAATTAACTGCTAGTGTTAAGTGTGTTCCATGAACGACAGCTGAATAGATTTGTAGGTCAAGTGTTTTCGGGATTTTCCTGTTGTCAGTTTTCCTCAACCCGGCGCTTTTCCTTAAATGACTTGCGCGTCCTTCGTCGAATTACTCATTTGACCTTCCCGGATTTCTATTCAAACTTGGCAGGACATTAGCATTGGCTTGGTTAAAATTAAAGATTGGTCAAATTTTAGATAATATGTACTAAAAAATTCCCATATTGGATTGGGCATCTCTAAAATAATTTGAATGTTAGCTACAGTGATTAACCAAATTTGAAGAACCAAATTGATTCACCAAAAGTTAAAATAATAATTTCTCACTCCAAGCAAACATTAAAATATTAATTTCTCACTCCAATAAAAATATTATTTGATTTGTAATTAAGAAATTTAGATAGAGTTTTTGATGAGTTTAATCAAATATTTTTTGTTATTAGCATTAAATGACTTTTAAAAATATGATTTTTTAAATATTAATTTAATTAGAATATAATTATTATTAATATTAAATTGGTAGAATTATAAAATGTGATATAAAAAAATTAAATAAAAAAATTATTAATTTAATAATATTTTATTATTATAGAGAGAGTAAATGGCTAATCAAATGTGGAAATTGAATTTAAATAGAATATGCAAATGTAAAAAAGTGTGATATTGGCTAAAATTTAAAGATGCATTTGGCCAATCCAATGTTAGTGCTCTAAATAGAACAAATTATCTCAAAAAGAGAAATTATATCCCTATCTTAGACCTTTCCCAATTATATTATGAAAAATTTCTCCTCTCCCGAATGGTAAATATCTAAAGATAAATGATATTTATAATCATAGAAATAGAAATAGGCTCTACTCTTTTTTAAAATTAGTATGTGGTGCTTGCACAATTCATGCCTGTATATAACATTACTTATATCCAAAACTCAATTATAATTTAGGATCCATTTTGACAGTTTTGAAATACTTCACATAAAATGCCTTCATTATTTTCCGAGACCATTATTATTATTTGAAACTTCATATAATTCCTTCACCTTCGTTATTATAACAGTTAACCATAGAGGGAATTACACTTTTCACCTATAAAATATCACAACACACACATATATCTATATATATATATATATATATTATGTAAACCCTCAATTGAGGTTTGACCATTAATTAATATAAACAAAAAAGTGACAGAATAGTCGAATCTTAACTGAAGTTATAAATTGAAAAATGCAAATGATTTAAGTCGGTACATGATTTGGGTAAAAATAGCAACTCTCCTATATATGCTAATCTATATGCCTATTACTGGGCCAAAGATAATAAACAATGAAACATATTATTTGACAAATTTCAAGGGGCATCCACATATTTGGAATTGACAAGTTTTAATAAAATCTAAATAGTTTGGATAGTAAGATGAACTGAGATGTTTTTAAATGAGTTGAATAAAATATTAATTTTTAATATTATTATTATTTTAAGATTTGAAAAAGTTGAATTGTTTATTATTTTTATATAGAAATTTAAAAAAATTATAATGATGATATAAGATCAAACCATCTCTAAATCCAAATAAGACCTTAGATTTAATTTTAGACCAACTTATAGATCAAGTGACCCATTTTAACATTGAAAATTTAATAAAAAAAAGAAGAAGAGTAATATCGAGTCATGCAATAATTTATTTTAACACTAATTGAGAAATAAACATGTTAATATGGATCGTATCAAGTTAACTTGTCTAATGCAAAAACTAAATAGATTGTTTTGGGTTAATTAGCAACCTCTAGCATCCCTTTGCCAGCATGGCCTCCTTCACCTTTTGATATACTAATATTTGAAATTTGAATCACTTGTAATTTGGAAAAAAAATAATAAAAAAAAAGAATTGAAAGATCTCCTATTTCCAGCGAACCAATATTTGAATAACTTTTTTTTTTTGTTCAACAAAATTCAATTTGCACTCAAAACTGGTTATTTAAACTAGATTTAATAATGGGTATTAATTGATTGTTAATCATGCGAAATGATGAACTTAATCTCATTTCCAGGATAGGAATAAGTTTTTTTTTTTTTTGGGTTTAGATAAAAGGAAAATAATTAAATAAAGATTTTGCAAAAAACAAAAGAAAAAAAGGTTATTAACGTAATTTTGAAATCTAAACAGAGCAGTAATGACTTATTATGACGAAACTGCCCTCAACTCCTTTATGAAAGCGTGACTGGGATGACAGTTTGTCGAAGGAGATAATTTCTCTACGCTACTAAATTGACAGTACAGTGTTCAAATGTATTATTTACATAGCGCGTGAACCTGTCTTGTACTTTCTCGAGTGGCGGGAAAACTGCTGCGCTCTCGTCCACTACGTTTTTTTTTTTCCCAAATACAAATCTTCCAAGATAGTAAATTGAAATGAAAGTAAAAAATTATTAATATTTTAAAATTTTAAAAAAATTAAATTATTTATTATATTTTATATAAAAATTTAAAAAATTTAAAATGATGAAATTAGATAAAATAGATTTAAAAGATCATCTAAAATTACATCATTATATAAATTTAATTTTATGTAATCATTTTGTATATATAACACTTCCCATTTAGAATTTAAAAGGAAAGAGATAGACATATAAAATACATTTCATAATGTTTATTAAGTATTAATATCATAGACAATAATAAATATTATCAAACTCACTTTATATACACACGCGCATATATATAATATATATGCATATATATGAGGAATGTTATTTGAAAGTATTTACATCACACACCATTCACGTGATATAATTTAATCTGTAAAATTTAAATTTTAAAATTTATCTTTTAAATTAAATTATGACACATGAATGATGTATAATGTAAATGTTTTGAAATATAATAATATATATATCACAATTTTTATTTTAGAATTCGTCTTAGAATTCTACAGACCCTGATCTCTGGACAATATAAAGTCCAAATAAATTTTTACTATTCTGACTTTTTCTCAATAAAAGTTTAGAGATGATCTTAATTTGTCATTAAAAAAAATTGATGGACACAACTGCATCACTTTCAGTATAAGATTTTGTTTTGGAACAGCGAGCGATGTTATAAGACTTATATTTTGTATTTAGGAATGAAATTTGGATAAAAATTATAATAAAAAAAATACCCTAATCGAAAAGAGGCCAAATTGTAATTTGTAGCTGTTGGACACCAATTTTAATAAAAAATTCTATGTGTAGTTAGTTTTACGTATTTTTTTATGTACCTCACTAATGTGGTTGGTTACGTCATTTTTTTTTAATATAAAATAATTTTTTTGACCAATTACATCAGTGGAATGTAGAAAGAATATGCAAAACTGACTGTATATATCATAACTCAAATTTAATACCATATATATGTCATTGTACACAAACTTTACTGAAAGAAATATATACTTGCTTTGATGAATTTTAATATTTAATTCAAACTCTAATTTCTAGTACATGCAACTTTGAAATTGGATTTTTGTACCATTAAAAATTCTAATCAAATTGGGTTGAATAAAAGATACCATTTTTGAGTACATAATTATTTCTTTTCCCTAATGATGGAAGCCCACCAGTCTACACCTAATTTGGATAAATTTCAATATAAGAACCTTTGGGACATAGAGGAAGACACCCCTTCCCGTGGTGCGTTGGTCGGCAAATTAGACCCTCTCTCTCTACACTCTCTCTCTAAACAGACCCTCTCGTCTGAATCCAGTTGGGGGGAAGGGGGAGCCTCGGCTCCTTCTTCCTCGCCTTTTCCTCCCTCTCCTCACCGGCCCTTCGTCTCCGGTGTATTTTACTCTTCGTTGTAGTTTTTTTGATTTTTTTTCTCAGTTTTTTCAGGTTACATTCGGGAGGAGCGCCGTTTGGGTCTTTCCAGCCACCGGATCGTTACACGCACCACACAGGGAGGACGCCTAGGCGCCGATCTTCAAGACCCCAAAATCCGGCGTCCATCGGAGTGGCGCGTTGCCCGCACGCGCGGGACGAAACTTGCAGACCCCGACGGCGCGTGTGCACCACGCGCTACCGAGGAGGTCTCTGCCGACACCACGATCGGCTTCTCTGGGCTCCCTGACTTCTGGGCTTCCAAGTTTGACGATCGGCTCTCCTCTCCGAGCAACAGTGCCCTGCACGAGTCACTGCCGAATCCTCCGTGCACTGTTCACCCGTGTTTTTTGTTGTTTTATTTTTTCGTTATGTAATTCTCAGTTTTTTGTAGTTGTTGTATGTTTTTATGTTTTATTGTTAATTTTGTTGACCCGAGTGTGGTGTTGGACCCTTGGATTGGACGTACTTCGTGACAAGAGCTATTCGAGAGTGTTGGGCGATGCTACGCTGGTGGTTGTACGGTCGGGCTTTGTGGTCCGTGCGCGAGCTAGGTGCCCGTCCAATCCAGATTCGAGGTGCCGATGCTTGTGATGGGCGTGACGTCCGAGATCGCACCAATGCTTAGGGTCCTGTGTTGTTTTGTTTTTTGTATTGTATTTAGGTGTAGGTTTGTTGTTAGTTAGTAATAAAATAGAAATAGGCTATTGGATTTGATGTCCATAGCGTCCCGTACTCATTCCTCCAGGAATGTCCAAAGGGATAGTTTAGTTCTGTTTTTACAGAGCGCTTTCTTTGTTTAGGAGAAAGTTTCTAGAAGTTAAGACACTGTCCGCTACAAAGCAGTTTGTGAGTGGGGAAGCCCCAGAGCTGATGCGTAGTTGACTTATAGTCTGGATCTTTCATGTATTGATAAGTCACATTTGTAATTTCGGTTCATTAATGAAATGAGTCTATTCTCTTCAAAAAAAAAAAAAAAAAACCTTTGGGACATAGGAGGTGGAGAATTAGAAATTTGGGCCTCTGAGAACTTTTTCCCCCGAAAATTTCGGAGGGTGATGGGCCCTCTAACCCCTAACGGCATTGGGCACTCCATAAAATCATCCTCTTTTTTGGGCCCACAGAAACATACCATTACGATATAAAGAGGCAACAGCATAAGACAGTTTCTAGTAATCAGGGGAAGATGCTAGTGAAGTCTCTACGGCTCAAATTTACTGTTTGATTATTTTAAATTTTTATTTTTATTTTTAAGTGATTATTAGCAAAATGATATATATATATATATATATTTTTTATTTTCTTAAAGATGTTAAAAAAATATTAGAAAAAAAAATAGAAGAAAAAAAAAATTTTAAATACACTAGTGGGCATACCAACAGTAACCGCTAGGGGCCCGCTAGCAATATCCTTTAGGCTTATAATCTCTTAAATAGTTTAGTCTTGTCTTTGTCCTATTTAGAAAGAGTAATGCAAGTTCTTTGCAAAAAATTGTAAAAAATTAGGTCTCATTAATAAAATAATTTTTTAACATTTTTTTTAAGTTGAAGTCTAATTTTTTACAAGTCTTGCACGAGACTTATTTATTTAAAATTTGTAAAAATAATTTCTCATTTAGAAATAAAGGGACTAATTGGTTAGGTCTTAACATAAAAGCTAAGGAAGCCCTTTGCATGTATCCTGCATATATACATATATATATCTATATATCTATATTTTATCTTATCACTCTATTTCAAAAGAATTTTGAAGGAAATCTCGACCGATTGCTTGTATCCAAAGGAAACTATATATCTCTCTCTCTCTCTAGAGGCCTTAGAAACTTCTAAAGGACGGTGGTCATATATGACCAAGAAAAAAAGAGTAGACAGGCTCACGCGCAAACCGGCACATAAAGCTACCACAACTAATTAATAATGTCCATGGTTTCACATAAATGGACTTTTCTATTGGTTGAATTTAAGTAAACAAATGAAAAACCATTACGAATATTGGGACCAAGTAAGATCATGAGCAGCAGCTACATCGTCGTCGTCATCTTCTCTAGATCAATTCTTTACTTACGTGTACACACGATGAAGTTAAGGATATTATTAACACGTACGTCTTTAATTAAGAACAGTAGACCAGTTCCTCGATCCTCGTGCATCATCTGGCCGGAGGTCTTTGCCGTGTGTGGATTGGAAATCATGCGTTTTTTTTTCTATATTAATCGGTAATCCACCAACCTTATATCACCGGGCCACACAAACTTAAGGAGAAAGTGACAAAATTTAATCAAAATTTCTCTTACATTAATTCATTAAACAGCTATAGATATATATATATATATATATATATATATATATATGATATATCGTGATCATGATCGGCTGGCTGTTGCAGCTTCCTTCAACGACATTGCCATTTGCCAATTAAGGAGACCACGCACGGAACCTTTTCTTATATGGTCAAGATCAATCTATAATATAATATACCACGGAAGTAAATCCTTATATATATATATATATATATATATATGCGTGTATATATATACATATATGTATGTATATATATGGTCTATCCGTCCAGCTAATTGTCTTGTTTTCATAGATAAGATGAGATGAGATAAGTTAAGTTGAGATTAAAGTTAAGAAGTTGAATAAAATATTATTAAAAAATATTTTTTTAATATTATTTTTGTTTTATGATTTGAAAAAGTTGAATTATTTATTTTATTTTGTATTGTAATTTGAAAAAATTGTGATGAGATAAGTTGAGAAGTTTTTTAAAAACAAACAAGGAAATCTTTCTTGAGGCCTCGTTTGTTTTCGAAAAACATCTAATCTCATCTCAATTTCATCATTATACTTTTCCCAATTCCAATACAAAATAAAATAAAAAATTCAATTTTTTCAAATTCATCTCATCTTCTCTCACCTAATCATTACAACTTTCCCAAATTTCAATACAAAATAAAATAAATAATTCAATTCAACTCAACTAATCTCATCTCTGAAAACAAACTAAATGTTTTCCATCTCTATCCCAAGCTCTGAATATTAAAAATATATATATTTTGATATTCAAACAGAGTTTCTTATATATACAAACCAATATATATATATATATATATATATATATATATATATATATATATTAATTCATGTATCCACATGATCATGAGGTGTGTAGTCATGAAATGCTTGCACCGAGAGAATAAAGAAAAGAAATAATCTTCCTAACCTCTTACAAATGATGGACCCACTTTCCAAATTATTAATACTTTCTTCTTTTTGTATATATATAATTAATGTATACAATGGTAACTTTGAACAGTCTGAGGAGGCTCAAAACACATGTTTTCTTATTAGAATTAACTACTGCATGCTGACTTATAAAGCCGCTAGCTAGCTTTTGTCATCGATATTCAACAGGCCGGAAGCAGCGCTAGGCTAGCATGCATGGAATTAGGAATAGTCATGAAAAACTAATTCTGATGATCACTCGGACATGAATATTTCAAAATCCTCGAAATTTCTTATAATGACCATATATGTAGGCTGCAGCTAGCTAACAACCCGCGTCGAAGTTTGAACAGGAAGATCCCTCTACACCTAATTATTCAGATTTTCCTGCATATACAATTAATATTTATATAATATATATGATGGCTGGAATTCAACTTTTAACGAAGTTCATGCTGGATCCATCCATCTCTGCATATATGTTATTTAATATAAAAAGTACTTTTGGAATCATTTCAACTAATTAATTGTTCAAAGTTCAAACATTGACATAAATTTATAACTATATATATATATATAAATCTATATATATCCTAAAGTCCATGAATTAGTTGAAATATTCAATTCAACTATATTTTACTTTGATAATATTATTGCACATGGATTTACCACATATATATATATATATATGGTTATAAATTATTAAATCAGAAATAGCTAGAAATACTTATATATATATATATATATATATATCATTCAATATATATTAGATCAAAGTTTTTAAATTCATATTTGCATGATCTGTTGGATTTCATTTAATTATACGATGTGAGATCGTAGATATATATTTAATTTCCCCATTTAAGTAATTATTACCATATATATAATATATATATTGAATTATTGATGATGATGATCAACATGCTACGCTAGTTGTCTTTATTGCCAAGGCAACTTAGGCAAATGACCAGATCATCATCCATTATTGTCAACGGCTGCCTAACGAATAACCACTAGGACAACTCCAAAACGTTGCTTCTCAGTTCAGAACAAGCTACGTACGAATAATTTTTTTAGAATCGAAGATCATAACGAACTTGGGGACGACGCAATTTTCAAAGTCGTATAACTAGCTAGCTAATAATTAATCTCCAAATATATTCTCCATCTATATATAAAACATACATACACACGATCGAGGAAATTACGTGCCTTGTATTTTTGTTTCTCCTTTTTTTTTTAAAAAAAAATAGTCAAAGCCAGAATCCATTTTGCTATTGGTGGGCGAACATAGATCAGATCTAATTGCCAGCTCAAATTACTTGACAGATTGAAAATATATACATATATATATATATATATATATATATATTATATGAAATAATGATACATAAGATGAGAATGTTAAGGTTATAAATAATCAAATTTAACTTTTTCTTTTTTAGACAAATAATAATTATACAAAAATAGTACTGTATAATATATTTTATTTTTTAATTGATCGTATAGTCCCGATCAGTTCCATGTCACTTATCGACCTTTTATTTTTCGTTGTATTTCTATTTGAAATAGGAAGGGAGAAATTAAATCGTGATCTGATCTACTTCAAAAGATTTTCAACTGATCCCATCAAATCAAATAAATGCATATATAATAAAATGGGCAATCGTATACATCTTAAATTAATTTGTGTGTTGAGTAATCTTTCTTTTTTTGTTTTTGTTTTTTTTAATCGGTGTTCATTATGATTATATATCAATGGCCGGGAATCTATTCAACATGGGTCCATGGGAATTGTCAACGGACGTCGTATTCAATATGCATGCATGGCCCATTGTCACAAGAATATAAGAGAAATGCTTGGGATCAGGGTCCGAGCATTTACCCGACAGTATTTTTTTGTTTTGATTATTTTTTTCTTAGTAATTAAGAAAGTGTTTTTTAATAATATTATAATTTTTTTTAAAAAAAAATTTAAGTATACAAAAAAATTAAATAAAAATAATTTTTTTTTGCCTTCTCGAGAGATCCTCAAGCTACATCCCTCGCACTACTCAAAATATAATCATTACATTTTACTTAAATTTTCACACAAAATAATACATGAGGGAAAGAACTTTAAGACATGATTAAATATTCAACTTATCTAAAGTAATCTCACAAGCTTATATTAGTGACGTAATTTTTAAATACGAAGAAAAACAGGAAGTTAGAAACATTACTACTGCCAATACATGGAAGGAGATATTTCCTTAAATTTCAAAATAAATGTCTAATTTTTGGTTTGGAAGGGAAACAGGCAACTGTTTTAGATTCCATATTAACATTGCTCACTAGGCATAGCTGCACATATGATCATCAAAACGATATGCTCATTGAAAAGATCAGAACGTTCGTACTTAGATAACTTGGCAGGGGCCTACCTAATTATATATGCAAGATTCCAATATCTAATTAAGTTACAAATAAGTATTGCCACGTGGGCTATAATACCCCAATCCAAGAAATTAAGTTTCTATTTATAAGAAAGAACTCTCAGTCCTGCACCTGCCATATCCTTGTTGAGAGAAAAAATTATGAAATGATAAAAAAATAAAAATAGATATGTAGTGTATGCCGATTCATGCTGAATAGAAATTTTCTTTTACTTTTTTTTTTTTGTCATGATTCTTATAAGGCGGCCAGTTTAATTTCCTTGTCGAGGCCGTCTTTTAATTATTAGTACTGTCATTAACTCCGAATCTAAGTACAGCTTAGCAACGCCAAATTTTCCTGTCTAGTCCGTCCAAATTAAGGTCATCATATATGTTTTTTGCACTTGAATATGCATGGTGGGATGACGGGATACGACACAAAGATTAATATATGTACTTAATGTTTTGCAATAATCTTTGTGTATATATATAATATACACACACACACACATATGTAGATATTTTTACTGCATACTTATTTAACATAAAGTCAAGTTACTAAACGCAATATTGCGCAACAAGCTTGAATTCAACCCGATTATTATTGCCTTTCATGTGAATAATCCCATTTTTTGGTCGAATATTCAGACTTACACGGCCTACCTAATCTGCATGCATGCTACATATGATCAGATCAAACCCTAAAAATACATGAATGAATGAGTCAAACTCATGGATTTGTTTATTATTATATATTAATTCATCCCGTCCCGTTAATTAATAAACCGGCCCATGGAAATTGGAATTACATATTCAAATTCAAATTAGTCGACATGATGCAAACAGTACACGCGGACGTTCTTTAATTGATCTCTAATTCAAAACTGGAGTAGTTATAAACTAATTACTTATTATTGTTCTACCATATTGTACTTTCAACAAAACAAAATAATTCTCAGCGAACAACAAATTAAATGGGTAACTACGTAGAAATTTCACCTTCAGTACCTTTTCTGATCTAGATCAATATCATGAGCAAAATGACACCGCGTCGGACTAAAATCATGCCATAATTGCATGGGCCATAATAATCACAAGTATCATTAATATTAAAGTAGTCAAAATATTACTACTGCCTGCTCCCTCAGACTTTTATAATCTACTTCTTTCGTTATGGATGTTTGGGTGGCCAACTTTAGGAGATTAGTTGAATGACGAAGTTTCTACGTACTGATATATCTCGAAAGTGAAATCTGATCAATTCAAAAGCCTTACCTTGTCAAAACCCATGGAACCTAGCTTTTGCCCAGATATTCACGCAATCGTGTCAGATCAGCTTAATTCAGGCCAGCCTTTGTCTATAAATATATTTAGTTCGATTCGGAGATCTTATCTTTGGGATATCGCAGAACCCAGTTAACACAATCTCATTCATAGTACTATATTTGCACACGTTCTCAGAACAACCAAAAACACAGCTTCTGCCATAAATATTATAGGTTTTTGATCTATTCATACATCTATAGCAAGCACTAAACCTTTTTCTCTCTTCATGATGAACGGCATGGCACGTTTAGCGGTTTTGCTAGCTGCATGCACTTTAGTAGCTCTTCTATCATCCTCAATGGCTTCCGCAGCTATAGTGGAACATTCATTCAATGTAATTAGCTTTGCTTTCCCAATTTACTAGGTTTTTTTTTATATGATTTTCTCTAAAGGTACTTCATGATTGATTTCTGTATTTATCAAAGACTGGATTAAGTAATTGATGAGTGCAAGCTTTTTTAACTTCCCATTTTACTTTAGTTAATTCCAATGATCTCTCCTTTTTCTTTTTCTAATTTATTGTATTTAAAGTTCAAACCTGCATGCATGATAGACAGCTTGTTAATTATTCACTTGGTTTCAGGTTCAAAACTTCACCGTCCGGCGGCTGTGCAATGAGCAAGTTATTACTGCAGTGAATGGAAGCCTCCCTGGCCCGACAATACGTGTTCGAGAGGGGGATATCCTTGTCGTCCACGTATTCAATAAATCACCCTATAACATTACTATTCATTGGTAAGTCCTTCATGAGAAGCAATACAAAATTGAAAATAATGCACATTAATTTCGTGTCTCTAATTACTTCGAAAATAATGCACATTAATTTCGTGTCTCTAACATCATGACTTTGAAAATAAAACACGAAAGCATTTTCTTCGCAAATCCCAATTCTTCAAAAGTACTTCGATCGCATCATTAGCCGGTAAATTAATCCTTGATGATCATTACATCATTAGCTTATCATCATGTTTTCAGCTGGTGTGTGAAACTTCACTGTACGTACTTGGTCAATTGCTTCAGGTTATTCTCATGCATGTTTAATTCAAACGAAGCTCTAAATCTCAATATTTATCATTAGCTATATATATGTAACAGATTTACATTTTATATGCACATTATATATATATATATATATATATATATATGTTCTGGAACAAGCAATCTACTTCAGAAAGGGATTGTCGATCGAACCACAATTACGATAAAATGAACTTAATCGGTTTGTACTTGCAGGCATGGTGTGTTGCAGTTACTGAGTGGCTGGGCAGACGGGCCGGAATATGTAACTCAGTGCCCAATACGTCCTGGAAATAGTTACACCTACAAATTCAAGATCACCGGACAGGAGGGGACCCTTTGGTGGCATGCTCACTCATCTTGGCTCCGTGCAACAGTTCATGGCGCACTCATCATCCACCCCAGATCCGGTCGATCATACCCTTTCCCTAAACCCCACAAGGAATTTCCCATCTTATTAGGTACCTACTTACATAATTCTCCGTCTTCTTTATTTGCAAGTACTATGATGGTTAACAGTGCCAGCCAAAATTCTTTTATTGCAGGAGAGTGGTGGAATGCAAATGTCGTCGACGTTGAGAACCAGGGACTTGCTACCGGCGGGGCTCCGAACAGCTCCGACGCTTACACAATCAATGGAAAGCCCGGCGATCTGTACCAATGCTCCCAAAATAGTAAGTAGAAACTCACCATGTACAGTGGTACACCATGCACCATTCATGTGTTATATGCATGCGTGTCAATAATTAATTACATTTTGTTTAATTGAAATTTAGTTAATTGATCTTCTGCTTTAAACAGCAACATATGACCTTACGGTCGTGCAAGGAAAGACCTACATGCTACGTATCATCAATGCTGCACTCAATAACCAGCTCTTCTTCAAGATAGCAAATCACAATATGACAGTTGTCGCCATAGATGCCTCTTACACGAAACATTACGTCACTGACGTAGTTATTGTTGCCCCCGGACAGACCACCGACGTTCTTGTCGAGGCGAACCAGCCCGTTGGGTCATACTACATGGCTGCAAGTCCGTACGCAAGCGCTGAAGGTGTGGATTTCGACAACACGACCACCAGGGGAATCATCGTCTATGAGGGTGCCCCAACGTCAGCTGCTCCGTTGATGCCGACCCAACCGGCCTTCAACGACACGCCCACGGCCCACAAGTTCTTCACCAACCTTACAGGACTCGCCGGCGGGCCCCACTGGGTCCCAGTGCCACGTCAAGTGGACGAGCAGATGTTCGTGACCTTTGGGATCAATCTCGCACCGTGTGAAGCGAACGGCACGTGTGGTGGTCCACTCGAGCAGCGACTCTCTGCGAGCATGAACAACGTATCGTTTGTGTTCCCCAGCAATAGCACTGTGTCCATGCTGCAAGCATTCTTCTCCGATGTGAGTGGGGTCTACACCAAAGACTTTCCGAGCAACCCTCCGGTGAAGTTTGACTACACAAATTCCAACATCAGCTTAGATGAATCGTTGATATACGCACCAAAGGCAACCAAGGTGAAGAAATTGAAGTACAATTCAACGGTGGAGATGGTTTTGCAAAACACAGCGTTTGTTGGGGTGGAAAATCATCCTATACACCTTCATGGGTTCAATTTCCATATTTTGGCTCAAGGATTTGGGAATTATGACCCCATTAATGACCCCAAAAACTTCAACTTCGATAATCCACAAATACGTAACACCATCGGTGTTCCTGTTGGTGGATGGGCGGTCATTAGATTCCAAGCAAATAATCCAGGTAATTTGTACTAATCTTTCCATAAAAATGATTAGAATAATTGCTTGATTTCATTGTTATTCTCATTTAATCTTATAATTATCAATTCTTTTCATAATTATCAAATTAGCAATTAAATTTAACTAAATTAAATATTTTATTTTGAAAAATGTTACTGTATATTAAGAATTACATTAGATGATCATGAGTATGCAGGTATATAACTAACTTATACATATCATGCATGTACAAGGATGCATTTACATGTAAATTAATTAATGGATATATATTAATCATGTATATATGCGCATGCATGCAGGTGTATGGCTGGCACATTGCCATCTGGACGTGCACTTGCCGTGGGGACTGGCAATGGGTTTCGAGGTTGAGAATGGACCAACTCCATCGACTACGCTGCCTCCACCACCAGCCGATCTACCACAATGCTAGCTAGCGCTAGATGATCATGATCAAGCTCTAAGACTACTGCACTGTTGGATTATCATTACTATTAATTGTTTTATTCTATGATTCATATTAGAGTGATATCAATGTATTTCTGTTGGAAAATAACAAGACTCACTTTATAATAAAAAAATGTGCACTTGCACAGTTATTTTTCTTTATATTATATTGTCTGTAATTTGTCTTCCGCTTTGGTCAATTTATTTAATTCAAAGGAACAAAGAAAACAGCATATGTAATACAGGCTAGGGTGGCAGATCGTGATGAGTTGATTCTTTCACCATTCTTTTTATTCTTTCACCATTATTTTATTAATATTAATTACTTGTGTCACAAAGAAAACTTCATTCGTAGTACGTACAAATATATTTGTAATATCAAAATCTAGCTCACAACAACGTGAAGATCGTGATCTGAAATATTAATTAATTAATTAGTTGAGAATCATAATTAAAAAAGAAATGTTTTTGCCACAAAGACTAGATTCATACAAAAGTAAGCCCGCAAACTGATGTAACTTAATGTAATACGTTAGATTAAAAAATTACGTACTTTTATTATAAAGTAGATCTAACGTTCACATAAATTAATATATGTCAATTTATAATTTATTTTTATAAAATTTCTTTATGACGGTAACACTTAACATTAAGTTGACCAAAGAATTATAAGTAGTTGTAATTTTCGTTATATATTATACATTGGATGCATGGCTGGCTAGCTAGCTAGTGCTATGAAAATGTTTTTTCGAGGGATGCTACCGGGAGCATATATATTAATTAAGCGATCAAAATTTATAACGAATATATATTAAAAAACATAAATAATAACAAATTAATAAATTAACTGGACGCGCGCAAGTAAATAACGCAAACCGCAGTTAACAGTACCGTTTCGGCCGCGAGCTATTTTTGCCTTTTTTTTTTTTTTTTCTTTTGTAATTCATCAAATTAATTTGGCCCCAACTTTTATCAGCTTGCACGCACAAATAAAATCCTATATATAGCCAGCTCTATTTGAGCCATAAATCTAATGAGAGGCGGACAAGAACTTTCGGTAAAGAAATAGTACTTATAGATTTTACATGAACAGCAAATGTGAAATATATAATACTATTTTCCAATCCAAATTAACTTGAGGGACCAACTGATCTTCAATTTCCTAATAAACTAATTGACTTCTAGAATATTGAGGTTAGGTAAGTACGTAACATACATTAATCATTACTTCTTGCATGTTGCGGTCTGTGAAAGTAAACTGGTTTCAGAATCTTGAGGTTTTAGGTACGTAACCGCATGCATCATGTCAAAACTATGGTGGTAATATAGGAAACAATCCGTAAACGCAATATAAATACGATATTAAATTAATAAATTTAGATTTAATATTAATAAGTACTGGTCAAAACAGGCTGATCTATTAATACATGATTTATAAACAGATCAAATAGTGGGTCAACTCGCTTAATCCGAATTCAATCCGTTTTGATCAATTTAAATTTTATTTCAAATATTACAATTTTATTATTGTTAAATTGTAATATTGATATTTCTCTATATGTTTATGTTTTTATTATTTTGGTTGTAATTCTAGATCTATGCTGATCATATTTGTTATTATAGGATTTATAATATTAGTTTAATTATATGTTAAAATTTAAAAAATATTGATATTTTTAGTTAGTAGATAGTCTTATTTTCTATAGATATTGTAGTTGCTAATAAAAATGGATTTTAAATTTTTTGTGAAATTATGTTAATTAGTTCAAATGGATTATGCTTATTAGTTCAACATATTTACATGAAACGAGTTTAAATGACCAGTTATGTCATGTCGACCTATTTTTAATTTATTATAATGCAACAAGTCAAAATAGATGACACGACATGACTCGTTATCTAAATAGGTTGGGTTAAGTTTTGAAAGCATGACACATTTAGCTTACTGTTTATGATTTGACAAGATACAAACACGATCCGAAAACACAATTTACCACCCCTAAATTGTCAAGGCCGGTTCAAAGTCCAGCCCACCACTACTAGCTAGGTTCCCAACAAAGATCACTTCCCATCGTATATATATTTTGGATCAAAAAATCTTCCCAACCTCCTACTATTCATCCACACTCCACACTCCATCTTTTTTTAATTTTTTTTATTAAATAATTTTTATATGAATAGTGAATAAGAAATTTGAAATAATTTAAAAAAAATAAATTCAAAAAGAAATTTTAAAAAAATATTAAAAAATATTTAAAAATGTGGAGTGTGGAGTGTGGGTGAATAGTAGGAGGTTGTGTAGCAAAACTCGTTCTTAAGTAAAACATAGCCATAAATAGTGCATGGCCGATCGACTAGCTAGAGGAAATTTAAATCTAATAGTTGGTCACGTAAATGCTACATACATACATAATATGTGTACGTGCATCCTGTCCAGATCCCTAATTATATAACATATTTATATATATATATAATATGTTGTGTTATTAATCCAAGTGGTTATTGAATAATTTTGTACGTTCTAGGTCTTTAATTTAATTAATTACTTAGATGAAAAAACGGTAGTTTTAATTTGTTTCTATAATAATAGGATATTCTAGATCGTTAAAAGTTTATTCTAATTAGTATCCAACATTAATTTTAGAATTAATAGTTAAGTCTTTAACAGTTTCATACACCGAGGATCTAAGGAAATGGGTAAACCGAAGAATATTCATTATATATATATATATATACACACACATGACACATGCATCATGTAACATGTCATGAATGTAATTTCCGATTTTACACAGACTAGCTTGAAGTGGTTAATAAGTGATCACGAAATACAAGCTAGCTTGGACAAATATTCGGTGATCAGTTAATCAAAGACCTAAATTTGTTTTGTTCTTTGAGTTCGCATTTCAATTTTAAGTACATATATATAAGACACTTTCGAGAGTTGGATTTCCTAGATATTATACAGTACACTACTTTTACCTATATATATATATATATATATATATATATATATATATATATATTAATTAGTTGACTTGATGAAACGAAATTTACTTGCTTACAAAATAAAAATCATGATCATAATTGTAGTAATGCAAAAGTGAAAACGATCGATAACCTAATTTTTTTCACCAAAAGGGATACAAACAACACACACACACACACACACGAAAGTATAATCTATTAGTGTCGGCCAAAATCCAAAGGGCAAAGAATGCCACATTAAGCTGCTAGCTCTACAGCGACCTTAATTAATTCACTCGTGACGGCTTCTAGATAGTTTGGGGCTTTAGCGGCAATATTGACGAATATATATCGGCAGTGTCCCACCTCCCCCGCCCCCCGCGCGCGTCTAATTTTGAGTTGAATTAAGCTATACAATACAGATCCTAGGCAATTTGAAGTAGTAGCTAGCGCTTCCAAATAGTATGGAGACCACTTTTCTTAGCGTGTACACATTTATATAAATATGTATATATATATGTATGGAGGCTTGTAAATCACTCCTGAAAATGGTATGGAAGGATTTGGCCACCATTGAGTTGGCAAAACATCATCATTTTAACAATTCTTTTCTATCATCAGCCGGCAAGCGGCCTTGTGCTTTGTCAAAGTTGAGACATACGCATTTGGCACCTTTGTTTTTTTTTTTTTCGGATGATCAGTTTCCTAGCTCGTTGCAAATCCGGTCCGCTCTCATTGAAAAATAAAAGCACATGCATGCATGGGTGATTAATTGATCAAATATTCATTTGATCTTTTATCTTTTTCAAAACAATTAAATATCCATTTTAATTATAACAAAATAAAATAAAAATAACTTTCAAAAACCAGCTCCATCGATCGGCGCCGCTAACAAATCTTTAACTTTTTATTATCAGAGAAATTAAAATGCTAGCGCCTATGGATTTTATTACTCATGTAGCTCGTACCAGTACTTTTGTCAAAAGTAGTATCCTTAATTTAGAGAAATGATGATCGGGATACAACTAATTTTACATGCAAAACTTTTGCACTCTCATATAAGAATTGAATATTTTCAATACAGATCACTATGTTATATATTATTATTATTATATATTCTAAGGTTGTAGTTGTGATTTTTGCTTCAAAAACAAGATTCTGACTTATTTTTTTCATATTATACATATAATTAATATAACTAGATAATACTCAAGTTTGACAATTAGGCTCTCTAGTACAACTTGTATGCATAATGGAATAGTACTAGTGGCACAGGAACATTAAAAGCAGTGTGTATTTAAATACAACATACGGAACACGCCCATTATATATTTAGTATATCCTCACGTTTCGGGGAGCTTTATATATATATATATATATATATATATATATATATAATATATCTCGATCGATGGTGCTCTCTGCTATAAATAGAAACCTTCTTTTTATTTCCCTCTTCATTTCTTACATTAAGCTAGCTAGCTTTATTTGAAAAGTCCTTCTCTCTTATCGATCAGGATGGCTCGCTTTCAGTTTTTTCTGGCATGTGCTTTAGCTCTTCTAGCTTCTTCAATAATCTCGGCTGCGGTTGTGGAACATACTTTCCATGTAATATTAATTCGCAGCTAGCTAGCTTTATCCCTCTTATCTTGCTTTTGATCTACTTGATCAGGATATCGCTTTTATCTTTCTTGTATATATAATATATAGGGCGAGTCTTTAGATTTGGGGGAATTGGCCGTACGTTCATGAGTATTCAAGTACTATACGTACGTACGTACTTGTGTTAGAATTGTGGCAAGTGCAATCGTCTAGAGAACTCATTAATTAGGAAAAGTGCTTGCATTAATCATGAGCTAGCTCTCTGCATGAACATGAGATCACCAAAGTTACGGGCAATCTTAAATATATTCATTCCCTTTTATTAGATCCAGTCATGTCATGCATGCATGATATTGCATATCATGCAAGCCCGAGAGGAAAGTTTTCCTTTATATTCCTGTTGGGATGTGCAATATTTTAGCTTATCTCGTATTTTGTCATTGTTTCGTTGGTATTTCATCGTAGCGGGTTTTCGCCTTTTACTATTTGAGTCATTGGGTGATCCATTTCATTAGATTAATTTGAGTTAGTTGGATCCAATGACTGTTACTGTCATTTGGGTATCAGGGTAATGCCTTCTAAGATTACGAGTTTTGCCACTTATAAGCTTTTATGTAACGACATGCATGAGACAAGTCCCACTATAACATTACTATTTTTTCTTATAACATTTTGATCAGCTTCTTATTGTTATTGTTACAGGTGCAAAACCTGACTGTCCAGCGGCTATGCCGTGAACAAGTGATAACAGCAGTGAATGGAAGCCTGCCAGGTCCAGAAATAAGGGTTCAAGACGGTGACGACCTTGTTGTCCACGTAGTCAATAGGTCCCCCTATAACATTACTATTCACTGGTACGTACGTACGTTTTGACTTAGGACATGCATCAAATTAGATCCATAATCCCTCAAATTCTTATCCAAACTTAAAAGGATAAATCCTAATTTATTGATCATCATCAGTATTAATGTTGCTAATTCTAAATTATATGGCCGATGGAAATATATATATTGATCATGCGCAGGCATGGAGTGTTTCAACTACTGAGTGCGTGGGCAGACGGGCCTGCGTATGTAACCCAGTGCCCCATACGCCCCGGACAAACTTACGCCTATAAATTCAAAATCACACAACAGGAGGGGACTCTCTGGTGGCATGCTCACGTGTCGTGGCTTCGTGCAACCGTTTATGGGGCACTCATCGTGACTCCAAGACTCGGCCGGCCTACTTTGTTCCCATTTCCAAAGCCATACCAAGACATTCCCATTCTCTTGGGTTTGTAATTTTTTACTTATTCCTTACATTAATTCTTTAATTAATTGTGCATTAATTTGAAAGATATTTGATTAATTATTTTGAAAGTGTAATTACATAGCTAGCATTAATTAGTTATGTATGGAGATTAAATTAATATAATTTCGATTAATTTGCAGGTGAGTGGTGGAATGCAAATGTCGTTGACGTGGAGAACCAAGGCCTAGCCCTCGGTGCTCCTCCCAACATTTCAGATGCTTACACAATCAACGGACAGCCCGGTGATCTCTACTCATGCTCCAAAGCAAGTATGTTTTGGGTGGATCAATAATCGAATAATTTGCAAATAAATTCTTTTAAATATATATTAAAACTTAATAATATTCGAACAAGGACATAAACAAATTAATTAATATTATGGTTGTTCTTCATCATGTGCATCTTATTAGATACATATAAGCTGACGGTAGTCAAGGGGAAGACTTACATGTTACGGATCATCAATGCTGCACTCAATAACCAGATGTTCTTCAAGATAGCCAATCATACGATGGAAGTTGTCGCCATTGACGCATCCTACACCAGGACCTATGTCACCGACGTTGTCGTGCTTGCACCCGGTCAAACCACCGACGTCCTCCTCGTCGCTAACCAAACCGTGGGGTCTTATTACGTTGCTGCAAGTCCTTATATTAGCGTTCGAGGCATATCAATACCGTTTGTTGAAACCGCCACGACAGGCATCCTCGTCTACGAGGACGCCACGTCAGCTACTCCCCTGATGCCTGACCTTCCGGCGTTCGACGACACACCCACTGCCCACAAGTTCTACACCAATCTTACTGGCCTTGTAAGTTGGCCCACATGGGTCTCTGTGCCAAAAGAGGTGGAGGTGGAGATGAACATAACATTTGGATTGAGTCTTGCACCCTGCGGCGGCGACACTTGTGCAGGTCCATTTGGGCAGCGATTTTCTGCGAGTATGAACAACGAATCGTTTGAACTTCCTAGCAGATTGTCTATGCTGGAAGCTTTCTTTAAGAAGGTTGATGGGATCTACACCACTGATTTTCCCAGCAAGCCTCCGGTGGAGTTTAACTACACCGATCCCAGTATCAGCTTGAATCAATCACTGCTATTTGCTCCAAAATCAACCAAAGTCAAGAAATTGAAGTACAATTCAGTAGTGCAGATTGTTCTGCAGAACACGGCTCTTCTAGCAAGGGAGAATCATCCTATACACCTTCACGGTTTTAACTTTCATGTGTTAGCACAAGGTTTTGGAAATTATGACCCAGTAAATGATGGCAAAAAGTTCAACCTCATCAATCCCCAAATACGTAATACTATCGCGGTGCCCACTGGAGGTTGGGCTGTTATTAGATTCAAAGCAAATAATCCAGGTAATTACATGCATTAATATTTCTAAAGCTATAATAATTATTTTTTAAATATGGCTATCTAAATAGATATATATATTTTAATGTGCTGATATATTTAACAATTAATGCATGCACGCAGGTATATGGATGGCACATTGCCATCTGGACGTGCATTTGCCATGGGGCTTGGGTATGGCGTTCGAGGTTGAGGATGGGCCTACACTGCTTTCGAGGCTGCCTTCACCACCTGTCGATCTACCCAAATGTTAAGAAATAGTTTCCTGGGTCACTCTAATTTGTTGTCATCTTCTTGTATATGTACTGCTCTCATCTATATATTCTGATCAATTTGTAAATTGGGTCTCAAATTTCATTCTTTGATATAGCCTTCTCTTCAAAAAGGACAAGAAAAATATAACTCCATGAAAAACGCAAACCAAGTTGTAATGGAGAATCAAGAAAATTAAAAAAAAAAAAAAACGTAATTACCTGGATTATTAAAGCGTGTGGTGTGTGTCCTTTTTAGGAGTGGATGTGGCGAGACATGAGACTCGTGTAGCTTAGGAGTCATATTTAAAAAAAGAAATATTAACTTTTATTTTTGTTTCGGTTGTAACAAAAAGAGAGGGGAGTTTTTTCCCTTTTTTTCTTTTCTTTTTTTAATATGCCGGTAGATTATATAAAATAAGTACTGTAGATAGTTGTTCAAATGCTAGTCTACGATAATATTAATTCTTGATTCCATTAATTTGAATCTAATTAATAGATCCTAATTATAGTAATAAACTCTTGGTCTAATTAGTAACCATTTTCTCCACTAATAATTAAGATGGAGTGAATAATTAATTAGAACAACGTCCTAGGAAACCTGGCCTGAAACCAATTAATTAGCAGTAGTACTACTGATCTTTTTGAAACATTTGTGGATATATTATTAGCATTGACAAAGCTGGCTAATCAATTTGGTTTATTTGGACAAGGTCATCATGTTTACCATGTAACAAATTAACAGGCACTTCTGGAAACTAATTAAAACTATATATATCCTCGGACATGATTGTTCATGAAATTGGCGGAAAATACTAAGGCTTATGGATGTTGCTTTGAATGTTGACGGCTAGCAAAACCACAGGCACCATTTCATTTGAAACCAATAGATCATGATCATAATTTTATAATTACATATACAACGTATTATAAGGCCGAATATCAATCCCTTTTCAGTTATATATATTATAAAAAAATTTATGTGTAATTACTTTTACATATTCTTTGTGTACTCTACTAATATGATTGGCTGCATCACTTTTTTTAATATAAAATAACAGTTTTGGCCAATCATATTATTAGTAGAGTCCACAATAAATACAAAAAAATGACTGTATATAGTATAACTCATATATTATATGTAGTTTTCAATTAATAGATCTCGGGGAAAATTAATTCCAAAACATTTATAATAAAATTGATTGCGAAATATACACTCTTCAACAAAGTTACATATATAGAAATATTCCTCAAACACACTCGATTCACAAAAGAATGAACGCCTCATTCCCTCACTTTTCTATTCGGAATTAATTATAATAATTATTCCTCCTTCAATTATACTAATCTCAAAGGAATATCATGATCGATATGGTGTTGATCAAGAAACCACATTATCATGAAGATGATTACAAGGGAGCTGGAGCAGGACTGCTGGTGGGCGCCGACGTTGCTGCCGCATTTTGATCTGCAACAACGGGACCAGGGGCTACACCAGAGCTCATAAGCTCGCTCATGGCACGGTGAGGGTTGGTGCGTTGCCTCTCACAAAGATCTGGCAAAGATACTCCTGCATGTATCAAAACAAGCAATCGATAAAGATAATTAATACAATAACAACGTGTTACCTAGCTATATATGTTATAAATTTAGATCGTAATTAGTCACGATCTTTCAAAATATGATTATATTAATATATATAAAATTATACTTTACCCCCTCCCCCCTTAAAACTTAAAATTTAATTTATTCTTGTAAGTAACGGTAATATAAATATTTTTTATGGAGATCATAAAATGACAACTATTATATATATATATATACCTTGTTGGTTATATCGTAAAAAGAGTTGTACTTGTAGGATGCTAAAGTATAATATTCTCTCATATAAATGATTAAATTAAAAGATCTAACAATGCTTTGATTGAAGGTAAAGCTTCAAAAAAGAAAAAAACATTAAAGTAGTACTGATGAGGTATCATGCATATAAGAGCTAGCTTTCGTGATCAGTAGAATTCTTACCCTCCCCAGCAGCCAAGTTGGAATAAAGATCGATAATGTTGGGGCACTTCTGGTAACAATCCGGGGAGCAAAGCTTGGCAGTGACTTGGGGTTCAAGAAGGGCATCCGATGAAATTCCGACAGCTTTCCTATCAACACCACAAGCCTTAACGCATTGGTCGGTCTCTATGTATTCAGAGATGCCCTCAACCACCACTTCTGATGTCCTGCACTGGTACTCCACGCTTCCTTCCCCACCCACGGCTGTCTCCAGCAAACACCTTTTCCCCGACGAAGCTATTGCAAACGCGCAAACATTCGATGGCAAATCCTCACAGACCAGCTCAGCTGCATTACCCACAAACACGTAAGCACAAGCAAATAAAAAATAAAAAATAAATAAATAAAACTCAATACCCAGAATTAATAGAACGTTCAAAGTACACGTACCTATTGCTGCATGGAGGAAGAGAGAAGATAGGAAGAGAGCCAAAGGCAATTTGGTTGAGAAAGAAGAAGAAGCCATATATGTTTGCAAATGAATTGTACAGTACGTGTGTGTTATGCTTTGGGTTCCGACCGAAGGGAAATGATGGAAAGAAGAGAAAGTAATGTTTGTTATGAGAGGAAGTGAATGGAGAAGGGCATGTATATATAGGTGAAAAATTAGGACAATAGAGCCAAAACAGTATCTATGGACCTACTTTCAGAGAAGTCACCGCCTTTGAAAGCTCCCTTGCTTGTTTACGGATCCAGTCAAAAACAATTAACGCGTTTCTATTTTTGGAGACGCGTTTGGTAGGTTTGAGGTTAGTTATATACCCTATTCCAACTATATTCCATCGATCTGTATGGAAAATATCTGCCGTTTCTATTTTAATTTATTTTTAAGCTCTTATGATTATAAATTTATGTGTGCGATTGTGTGAAAGAAAGAATATATATCTATATATATATATTATAAATTTATGTTTTTTCTTCCGATTTTTAATGAATATGTTTTCTAGAACTTACTCCGTCAAACTTTCTTATTGACTTGACTTTTGCTAGACGTAAGAATGTTTCTGGCTTAGCTAGCTGGCCTGAAACGCTTTATTATTATTCACGCCTAGCTTAGTAAGACATCTTTGAATTGATATTGGATGCCTGCCTGCCTGCCTAAGCTGCGCCCTTCATGTTGAAATTCTCGATCTATGATTTGTTATTTGCAGTCCATTCCCTCATTTGGTTATTCTTCTATGCGTGGGCCCCAAACATTAACAATAAATAACGATATATAAAAAATTAAATTACTTCAAATTAACTCTAATAAATCCTTATTTAATTAATCTATACACTTAAAACATTTCTCTTTTTTTTTTTTAGGCCAAATTGATCATAGATTCATGAGAGAGATAGGACATATCATCTAATGATAATTAGTCCCGTTTGAATAGTAAGATAATATGAGATAGTTTTAGATAAAAGTTAAAAGTTGAATAAAATATTATTAGAATATTATTTTTTAATATTATTATTTTTTAAAATTTATAAATATTGAGTTGTTTATTATATTTTGTGTAGAAATTTAAAAAAATTATAAAGATGAAATAAAACTGTTTTTATATCCAAACAAGATCTTAATATTGTCTAATTTTGTATTGAATCTTATAAATAATTTCAGGCATATTAGCTAACTTCTCAAAAAATACAAATTAGCTATCAATGTTACGTACGTACCCTCCTACCTAACTAATTCCAATCCAACAAATGATTCCGTATAAGGATTTTGAGTTTTTTTTTTTTTTTCTCAAGAGGCAAAAATTAGTGCACCGATTGGGGTCGAAACACGTTGGTTTGGTTCAAATTTTCCAACTAATATTTATTCATCATATCTAGTTTTACACGTTCTTCATTGATGTTTCCTAGCTATATATATAAATATATATATTTGTTTGATTTTGAAAACATTTATATGCAGTGTTGTTTTGGTAGTGAGTTGAGATGAAAGTTAAATAAAATATTATTAAAATTGTATTTTTTAATATTATTATTATTTTAAAATTTAAAAAAATTGAATTGTTTATTATATTTTACGTAAAAATTTGTTAAATTTATAATGATAAGAAGAGATGAGGTAAAATATTTTCACAATTCAAAAGCGACCTAAAAATTTTAATATCCATATTAATTAGGATTTAAAAATTCACTAACATATGTTGATGATATATCATCACATGATCAAATACAAGTCATATTCAGCAACTTTTTAACATCTCAACTAACAATTTATAATGAAAGATCTCGACCCTTTATCCTATTTCTTGGTATTCAAGTGTATCGTGATAATAATGGACTCCATTTAAATCAGGCGAAATAGGTGCTGGATCTTTTCAATAGAACCAAAATGGCAGGATCAAAGCCTTATTACTCTCCTATTGTAATTATATAATATATATATATATATTAACCCGGCCCCGCCGTCGACTTGACTTGCATTTTGGTCATGGGTCAGACTTCGTGACCAACGTGCCAGCACACCCCACATATGCAACGAAGAATTAATTTATTATAAGGATATAAAGCAGGCCAAGGCCGAACTGCAGACAGCTTTGGCCTGATATTGATGGGTTAACTAAATTATTAATACAGAAATTAATTACAACTACTTTCAATTCAATTCTCAGATTCCCCGAACTGTAACGTTCGGTTCCTAGTTAACATCGAAGGCCGACGACAGTTTTAGTTCTTAAAATTGAGTTATTCTGTTCACAATATACATTTAAATATAATAAGATTTAATTTATTTTTAAAATTAAATTATGTTATTATATATTTTATTAAATACACTCTGCACATGAAATAAGATTTTTCCTGCAGAACAAGACGACATGGTGGAGAGGCGGCGGGCGTTGTTCATGGAAATTTCCAGAGAGTTGATATGTAGACATGGATGGACTTTCCTCTGGCATACTCGGAGGAAACGTGTCCATTATTTATTGACTTTTCATCAAACGTGCCCACCATGCTTATTAATTAGGTAAGTAATTATTAATATTTAAAATAATAAAAAAGTACAATTTATACCGGGGCACAACAAATAGGCAAATTTAGGAGCATAGACTCATAGTCCTTCCATAGAAGGCCACAATTCCGAACCCATGTCTCAATTACAAGTAATACGCGACTTTGTAGCTTTTACAGCCATAGAACCAAACCGACATAAAACAGAACTTTCTAACTAAAAAATTGAAAAACATGCCTCGTTTACAGGCCACGTTGATACAAGGTCCAACTACTTCATTGATTATTTTTCAGAATTTTATAGAAAATGGTTTTAGTTTTTAGTGTTTTGTTTTTTGAATCTGGATTAAAAAATTTCAGAATAGAATTGTATAATTTTAAAAATTCATTCAATCAATCAACATAATCATATAATTTAATTAAAAATAAATTTAATTTTATAAAAATTAACTTTCTTTTCCTCTTTGAGTTTCAAAAATTTTGTCACAAAGAAAGATGCCATTTTATTACGTTGGTTGAATTTATTTTTTAAGTTATGCAAAAAATCATATTTTGAAATTTTTAATCTAGATTTAAAGAGTAACAGAAAATAAATAACTAAATAGTAAAACAATAATAAAAAAAATATAAGAATATCATTATCCTTTGACATTACACTCAATTGCCTTGTTTTTTCCCTATATGCGAAAGTGAAACTTATAATTAAATGATTTAATTGTTTGTAATATCAATTAGTTGCAATAAAAATGATTAATTGTGCTAATTACGTACGATGAAACACGTACGTACAAGTCAATCATCTTCGTCCAGCATGGTGGGCACGTTTGATGAAAAGTCAATAAAAATTGGGCACGTTTCCTCCGAGTATGCTCGGAGGAAACTCCATCCACGTCTATATATCAACTCTCTGGAAATTTCTTGCTTTTTCTTAATTTCTATGAACAACTCCCGCCGCCTCTCCACCATGTCGTCATGTTCTGCAGGAAAAATCTTACTTCATGTGCAGAGTGTATTTAATAAAATATAGAATAACATAATTTAATTTTAAAAATAAATTAAATTTTATTATATTTAAATATAGATTATGAACCGAATAACTCAATTTTGAGAATTAAACTGTCGTCGGCCTTCGATGTTAACTAGGAACCGAACGTTACAGTTCGGGGAATCTGAGAATTGAAAGTAGTTGTAATTAATTTCTGTATTAATAATTTAGTTAACCCATCAATATCAGGCCAAAGTCTGCACATGGTCTGCTTATATTAAATTTTGAACCATTTTTTTCATCGGTTGTTATTTATTATTATATATTTTATATCCTATAAAAAAAAATAACCATCGGATACGATAAAGTGTGAGATTAGTAGTGGTTGATGAATAAATTTCTTTGTTGCATATGTGGGGTCATGTGTTGCCACGTTGGTAACGAAGTCTGAACCCATGACCAAAATTCAGGTCAAGTCGACGGCGGGGCCGGGTTAATTTATATATATATATATATATATATATATATATATATATATATAATTACAAAATAATTCTGCATTTTATAAAATAAGAAATGTTATTTACAATCTTAAAATATAAAAATTCTGCATATTTTTTTTAAAAAAAATAGATAACGAAGATGTTCATGTGAAAAAATTATTTTGTTTAAGGGTTGATTCTACTTTTTTTTCAAATAAAATGCCGCGTGTATAGAACTTTCATTCTTGAAGTCTGTATATAACATTATTTTTACAAAATAAATTAATTTGATATGATATTTTATCATTTTCACTTTATATCATATCAATTCACACTATTTTATAAGTTCAATTTTGTAAGATTTTTCTGTAAATCAAGTATTTCTTATGTCAAAGTCTCTTTCTTGCTAAATCACCTCCCAACTTTTGCTGTTAGTGCGTTGGAAAGAGGGAGGAGGCCCTCCCATTTCCCATCATTATTTTTACAGTCATCTTAGTGAAATTAATCTTACTCTTTATGGATTTCTAGTGACTCGCAATATTCTCTCATATAGACTAGTTCAAAAAGGGTAATAATATCCTTATATTTATTTTTATTACTGCTTTATTATCTAATTATTTCTTTCTTTTAATTTGTTGAATCTAGATTAAAACTTTTAGAACATGATTTTTTTGCATAATCTAAAAGAAAATAATCTCAACCAACGTAAGGGGCCTCATTCTTTCTGAAAGTGTTTTTGAAACTCAAAGAGCAAACGAAAATTAATTTTTAATTAAATTACATGATTAAGTTGATTAATTGAATTTATTTTCTTCTAAATTATACAAGATGATCATGTTTTGGGATTTTTTAAACCAGTTTCAAAGAACAAAAAGAAAAAAAAAATAACTGGATAGTCAAACAATAATAAAGGAATTGTAAAAATATCATTATCCTAAAAACTGTCAAATAGTATGAGTTATTCTATTTAGGGGTGAAAAAAAAATCAGTGATCTGGTAAACCGGACTGAACCCATGGGTTTGGTCCGGTACCGGGTTGGGTTTGATTTGGTACCCATTTTATTTTTTTCCAAACCAGTCAAAACCAGTCTGATTCCAGCTTTCATTTTTCTAACATCGGACCAGACTGGTTCATATATATATTTTAATTTTCTATATTTTATAAAATATTTTTTTATATTATATATATATATATATTTTTATATACAATATATATAATTATATATAAAATAAGTTTCTATTATATGATAAATTACTAGTTAATATAATTTTAAAATTTAAAATCCTATATAAATAACTATATGGTATTACTATAGTCTATTGTATTAATAGTTATACTAATACTATATCACTATATATTATAATATACTATAATATATCACTATATTATATACTATAATATATCACTATATTATATACTATAATATATCACTATATTATATATTATAATATATCACTAGAGTCTATATTATATATATTATATAATATACCAAAAAAATAGACCAAATTGAACTGGAACCTGTAAAATTGAAAATATCGGTTTAGGGTTGTAATCGGTGCAGTTCTTCAAATCTGAAAACCGGTATATACCGATTTGGTTCTAGAATATATCTAAAATCGGACCAAACCGGACGGGTTACACCCCTATTTTGTTTAGCAACCCTTTACCACACACTTGCGGAGTAGAACAATTCTTTTATTTTATATTTTTATATTCAGCATATGTGTGGTGTAATATTGTTGAGTAAAATTTTTCAATCATGTATATATATATATACACACTAGGTGAAAGCAACGTGCAATGCACGTTTGCGTAGTTTATATTTATTTATTTTTGTTAAGATCTAATTTTTTATTAATAAGGACATAATGTTTTTGGTTAATTAAATAACGATATAATGTTTATGTAATTTATAAATAATTATACGTTGTGATATATTATAAAAGATGAGCATTAACAAAAGTTATAACATGATCCTATAAATAAACATTACCCATAGTTTTATGAAAGTTGTTTGAGATAATTTTGATTCTATGATGACGATCGAGCATTTTCATCATCTTGCATTGCCTCAATAGAGAGGATATTAAAATGCCTATATTTTTTCTCCTTCAGTTTCTCTAGATCTACATAAACTTAAATCTTCCAATTTTTTTTTGATAATTTCTTCACAATGCTTTTAATATATGATTGATGTTCCTGCAAAATAAATTTTGAATAGATTTACATAATTAATAAAAACCCAATTTCTTTTTTATTCATTATTTGTTTGTTTAATATGTAATTGTCAATTGGAGAATTGTAATGTTAATTAGACGAGATAAATGTCTAATAGAGTAAATACAATGAATGACAGAATACATATGCAATGTATCAGCATGAATTGATAACAGATAAAAGGTTTAATGGACTTAAATACTTGGTTTAAGTTATTGTTAAATTCGAATATATATAACCTGAATTAGAGATAAATATGTGAACTAATAATTTCAATGAGTGAAAATACAACCGTTTCACGAGTCATAAATAGGGCATCAACATTGTGTCATTTAGAATTAACAATTTTCATAGATTTTTCCCATTTCTCATAATTTGAATGAGTGAAAATTCTTTCATAAATAGGGCCATAAATTATTGTTTTCAAATTCAAAGGTTAATTTAAGTTATCAAAACAGATGCAGTCGTTTTAAATTAATAATCAATAAATTATTTTTAAATGGGCATAAAACAACTAATAAATTATTGTTTTGAAATTATCAATCAAAATGTAGTGTTTAATGAAGTTTAATTCAAATATGATGGTCGATTTATAATAACTTTCATACGGCTGTTACATTCACAGTACATAGACGGATTTAGATGAATGGCATTAACTTTAACAGGAAAACAACAAAAACCGTTAAAACAAGATTTGTCGTTTGATAACCACTTTATATATATAAAAGAATATATGTATGTTTAATTGGGTAGCTTAAAGTTTGATTAATTTGACGAATTCAATGTAAGTTATTTGGGCTTTAGAATGTTTATTAAAAGATCGCATTAACCGCTACTAATATTTTCAAAAAATAAAAATAAACATTCTGAAAAAATAATGCAATAAAGGTCGTTGGGCGTCGTATTGACGTGGCCTGTAAACGAGGCATGTTTTCAATTTTTTAGTTAAAAAGTTCTGTTTCATCTCGGTTTGGTTCTATGGCTGTAAAGGCTACAAAGTCGCTAATTACTTTCAATTGGGAAATGGGTTCGAAATTGTGACATTTTAGGAAGGGAGTGCTATTATGTCTCTCAATTTATTTATTTAGTGTTCTTTTAGTATAAATTATATTTTTTTTATTTTTTATTTCAAATATTTTTTAAACATTTTTAAATATTTTTAAAAAATAATAAAAAAACACTCATACACTAATAGTCTCTTCTTTAATCAATAAACAAAAAAAATTTAATTTTTAAGAAATATAAATAGTCAAAATGAGGAAGCATACTATTGTTATTCTTTTATGAAATGAGGCAGCAGGAACATTCTCTTCAAGAATATTAATTACCATTACGCGTTTGAGAAGTTGTAGTGTCCTAAAAAAATTATACAAAATTAAATCTAGAAATTAATATAACTTCATGTAATTTGTTAGATATATTTTATCATATAAAAGCATATTTACAACTTGACTTATCGTATCTAATCACGTCATTTTATAAATTTTCTTTTATGTAATTTTTTTTTTACTAAAATATTTCTCTTACACATTTATAAATTATATCTATCGATCTCATCGATAATTCCTGTTGAGTGGATGCTCAACAACTTCTGTACGTACCGAAACCAAAGCTGAATCATTAAGTTATTATAAGCTCAACACTAAGTTTGTTGTTGAATTAAGTTATTATAAGCATTTCATGGAAACTGGAAAGTTTAGAGTCTAGAAGTTGACCACATATTGATAATTAGAACTGTTTATCCTAAACAACGGGAAAAACCAATAAATTGACTACATTAATCCATACTCTTGTTATAAAAGTGATTTTTGAACGGGTAATGATACCTTAAACTTCCTTTATTAATACTTTATTATTAGTTTTATTTTTTAAAATATTAGTAGCGTATTAATTAATGCCGTCCATTTTAATAAACATGCTAAAGCCCCAGTAACTTACATTGAATTCGTCAAATTAATCAAACGTTTTAGCTACCTTATTATATATATATATATATATATATATATATATATATATATAAAATGTCTATCTAATAGAAATTGTTGGTTTAATAGTTTTTTATTGTTTTCCGTTAAAATTAACGATTTGTCAATTTGCCCGTTATCTATAAAACATTATCCATAAAATTTCACCTATCAGCCATCATAAAAGCATTCTCATTATAAAAATAATCTTGGCTTTAAAAAAAATATATAAAAAAATATAAAAAACTCTTCATATTTATTTGTCAATTTATTCGTTATCTATAAAATTCTCATCTATCGGCCCATAAAAGCAATTTCATTATAAAAGCAATCTCGATTAAAAAAAAAAAAAAAAAGCAAGAAACTCTTCATATTTATTCTGTTCACCCAGATTCATGCATCTGTAAAATAAATAAAAAAAAAAAAAAAACCCCTCATGCTCGAGATAAGCAGATTGTCATTAAGTCATTCATGCATTTGACTAGATAATGAAAAATTGTCATTAAGTCAGCTTTAAATACTTCTCTTCAATTGCCATTATTTTAGTCCAGCGCCACTTTCAGAGAACATAAAACGCTGCACATTAAAAAGATCTGGGGGTTAGTCAATTACTAGCCTTTTCCTTCTGCATATTGTTCTTCATTACAAGTGATTTCTTGAGAAAAAATTTTGCTTCTTAATTTTATTTGTAATTTCTTCTTTTCCCATTTATTTTATGTTTTAAGTATAGTTTTTTCTGCTTTCTCCGCTCCCTTTTTTACTGCAATACTTATTATTTTCTGTGGATTACTTTGTGGGTTATTTTTAGAACTGGACATTTTTGTTTCATCTTTGCAAGTGTAAGTTGATATTCATTTAGAAAGTTTTTCTATACAAATTATTTTCTGGAATTTTTTTATTTATTGTTACTTATTTCAATCCCTCAGGAAAGCATCATATCTTTGCTAAAATTTTTAATTAACAGATTTAGAAAACATTGAATAACATATTCCAATAAAAATTTTGCTTCTTAATTTTATTTGTAATTTCTTCTTTTCCCATTTATTTTATGTTTTAAGTATAGTTTTCCCTACTTCCCCCCCCCTTTATTGCAATTATATTTTAATTAACAGACAAATTCAGATTTAAGTATAGTCTATGCTGATATCTAAATTGTTGTTGTCAATACATGCAGATCTAAGGTTATATTTATGAAGTTTTCGTTTCTTCCATATTTTTTCATTTTATTTAATGCGTTGGGCTGTTGTGATGAATATATTGGTTGAAGGTTTTTTTTTTTTTGAATGCTTGTAAATCTTTACCTCTGTGTTTATCATCTTCTGATTTATTTTTTTATATATGCTTTTGTGTTCTTTTAGCATAATTTGACATGTTTGATATTTGTTGAGATTTTTCTTTCCTGACCTATACTGATAGTTTTTTTTCTCAATATCAGTTCTTTTTTATGTTGAGATTTTTTTTTCCTGATCTGTTTATCAACCAGTAGGAGTGCCTCTTCTATTCTATTCCATTTGGTGCATTAGAGACCTATATAAAATCTATTGAATCTCATCTGGCTACAGTCTAAGGTAAATATTTTTTTTCCTGAAAATATTTCTTCCATTCATGTTCATTGTGTATAAGAGTGCCTATATATATTTTTCCTATGCTCTATTGATTTGTTCTATGGTTGTGAGTGAATGTAGATTATGATGTTGATTTCTGAATTTATATTACTGTGTTGTCATGTCTATCTGCTAATTTTTCTATTTGCTACACTATTTAGGTGAATTAATTATATCTTACAGTTATATATACATGTATTATATATAAGGGTCTCTACTATGAAGGAAAAACTTGGGTATAGTTCATCTCTATTTTGGGAGGAGCATAAAAGGCTAAAGAAAGTATAAAAATAGAATCTTAGGAATGTAGGGTGAGAGAGAGAGAGAACTTTGAAATTAAATGAATTTGTTATTACAGGCCTTATGAGCCAGTTACTTGAGTTCTAGGAATTTTTTTTTTCTTGATAAATAATAGTTACATATAAAGGAATACAAAAGACAAAAAAATTGGTCATGGAGGGGTGTATTTCATTTGCTACATTTTGTTTATCAGGTCTACTTACTAAGTTGATGACAAAATTTCAAAAATTAGGATCTTAAAATCTGACTATAACTTAAAAAACCTGGATTACAGGACCTATTTTTCCTACTTGGAAAAATGCAGTTTGTGGCATGTTTCATTTTGAATTCTGTTTCATGCTTGTTTACTTATAGTGATTATTGATTAAATAGATCTTGTTACTGAAGACCAAAAACTTATTTAGTCTAATGAATTTTGTTAGAGGAACTTTGCTTGTGAGGCCCAGTGACCACTTTTTCTTGTTTGGTCGGCAGAAACTGCTTTTGCTACTTATCCAATTCATACTGTTTCAGGAAATTCCTATTAGTTATTAAAGAAAAAATTTCTGCTAAAATTTTTAATTAACAAATTTAGAAAATATTGATGTCTGGTTATCTTTATAACTCATCCAAACAAATAATAAAATCATGAGCAAAACAGACTCAAATAAACTACTTAGGCAAAATAGACCAAGAAAAACATAGAGTATATACTTGAGCCTTCCAATCATACTCCACAATAATAGTGATTCAGTCACCATTTTTTCTAAAAATTTATATATAGATTCACATTAGAAAAATTTATTACTCTATTTAATTTTTTTTTTATAAAAAATCAACAAACAAAAAGGAAAAAAGAGGTGGTATTTTTTACAAATTTAAAGATCTGTAAGCACCCAGAAAAAAATTCAACCAAAAAAATCATCACAACAACCCAACGCACAAAAATAGAAGGAAAAAAGAAACAATAAATCAAGATCTGAGAAATAGTATGAATCAACAACAGATCTCAGATTTGTGTGTATTGTCAAAACATATTTAGAAACGAGGACATAGAGTTAATCGACATGCATTAGCTAGAAAAAATAAAAACAAATCTGAAAAATGAGACTTTAGATTCATTAGATTCAAAATTTTCTTTCTAAAAAATCAGAAATTTTAAAAAAAAAGATTTGTTGATTTTTATAGATAAGAAAAAAAAACAGGAACAACAAACCAACACCCATCAACACGGATTAGCTAGAAAAAAAAAATCAGAAAGATGAGGCTTCAGATTTGCTAGATTTAAAATTTAATTTCTAAAAAACAATAAAATGAAAATAAACAGAGGTGTTGAAAAATTGTAGGATGAAAAAAAAATAAACAGAGCAGGAAGAACAAACTAACAAACATCAACCGAAAAAATTATGAACAGATTCACAATAGAACAAATTATTACTCTGAAGACAACCACTACATGCAAGGAAAAGAAAAATCTAAACCTATTTATTAAACTGCTTTTAGTGAGGAAGCGAACTCCCACATCGACGGTCCGAAGAACATATCTAAAAAATAAAGTGATTTCTCGGTTAGGGTTGGAATAGGTGTTTGTAACTTTGTATTTCTTGGTTCTAGAATAAAACGTCTAGATATGATGTTGTTTGCAAGAACAAGAAAAAAAACAGAGCTTTCAAGCGGAAGAGAAAGAGAGACGTAAAATATGTTAGGGTTTTTACCTTGTGTCTTAGCTTCTCTTCAAGATGAAAAATAGAGGGTTGAAAATGGGTAAAAAGAAGACAAATTCACTCTGTCGTCGAGACCATTGAAATAGAGAGACAAAGAGTGAGATCAAGAGAGAAAGTTCAAGACGGAGAGGAAGGAGAATGAAAGGAGCATTGAAGAGCAGAGAGGGATTTGTTTGGTGTAAAACTGATTTGGGGAAAATATCTCTACCACTACATCGCCATCACTCAAGTTGTAAAGACTAAATTGGCCTCTTGAAAATGACAAATAGAAGGAAAAAAAAATTTTTAACATGTGAATTTTTTTAGTTTTAATAATTTTTTTTAATATGAATTTTTTTTAGTTATTTATTAGCATCACTTTAAAATTATGAAATACAAACTAATCAAATGTTATATTAGGAAATTTAGGACTTGCTGTATCTAAATCATTAATATTTAAAAATTTATTTAATTTTTAATTATTTACTTTTTAAAATTTATTATCTTCTGATTTATAAACACGTTGTTGTTCACCGCATTATAGATGTGCAAACGTTATCATATTTTTTTTCAGTATTAAAGGTACTGATATATATCTACTGTATCAAAAAATACTTTTTAGTATTTTAGATGACGACATATATGGATTTTGAATTCAAAACTTCTCTAACTTTTTCTTGGAAGACAAACACACAGTGAAAGTTTTGTTATATTTTTCAACACCTTGATTTCTTACCATTTGTTATAGTAGTTCTCTCATACTCATATTTGTTATAATTCTAAATAATAATTTTAAAATAAATTAATTAATTACCAAAATATAAAAAAATTAATTTTAAAAATATTATCATATCCAAAAAAAAAATTTAAATTTTTGTTTAAAATATTTAATAGAGTAATAGTTCAAAATATATGAAAAAATATTGAGTAGTTATGTTTGAAAATGGAAGTGAGAGAAAAACACAATAAAGAAATAATAAAGAAATATTATTTTAACATAATAGAGAAATGATAGGAAATGAGATGTAGGAGATTTTTGAAAGATGAGAAAAATTTAGGAAATTTTTTTAGAGAATGTACTTTTTAACTAAATTATAAGGAATCTTATGAATAATTAGATGTGAATGCTCTCAGTTTTGAGTCAAGTTGACCAAAAATGTGGCTTCTTCAACTTGTAGCTAGTTGATGAGATTTAAAAATTAAAAAAAAAAGTGTAAATCTTAATGATTTAGATACAATAAGAAGTAAACGGACACAAATCACATGCCACATTGATCCATCTCTTTTCACAAAACTCAAACCATCCCCTTTTCCACAAAAATTAATAATTGAAAAAAAAGACTAAAAAATCATAACATCCAAATAAAAAATTAATAGAGAAATATTTTAAAATAATTAGTAGAAAAATAGTTGGTAGTTGCTTGGAATAGAGAATTAAGTTGACAAATAGTTTCTAAAACATTTTTTGTATGTGATATTGAAATATGCTTCTGTTAGATTCCAGTTTCATAGTATTTTATCATTTGGTTATTTATTTAATTAAGCGTAGGAAATAATTTTCATTTCTTTCTTTTATCTTGCTTGTGTAGAACAATATCCAATAGTTGAAACAATCATTTCCTTCATTAACATAATGAGAAGTGGTAAGATTCTGTAAATAATTTTTTAAAAAACTTTACAAACGAAAATATAAATTTCTATACAATTTTAGTTTGTAAACTATTTCTTGAAGATCATGGAAAACAACTTGCAAAAAGAATTCTATATAGAGATTTACCAGAAAAAAAAAAAAGAGATCCACAGAAAATGAAGAGAAAGATATGCTGAACAAAAAGCATCCAAAAGCAACTCAATTCGTATAAATAATTTCGCATCATTTGGTGATGATGATTTCTATATATCGATTGCTTGATATTCAAACAATGATGTCCAATATACAGACAACATTAAAGACTTTAATCTTGTTCAAGGAGTATCAAAGAGACAACGAAATTATGATATTCATATTGATATCATTGAAGAGGATTTGTCTCGTGAAGTATGTGTTCTTTCTGGTGTTGATGTCTGTATCATTAATTCAGAGACAAATCCATTCATAAAGAATGTCTCTGAATCTTCTAATCAACTCTTTATCCAACAAGTTTTCTTCTAATCATTTCTCGATATTTCTTATTTAAACATCATTCTGTTCTTTTTCTCTGAGATTTCGGAATGTATTATGCAAATAGGATCCAGATATTGTTCGAGAGGAGTCAAGCTACGAAACAAATATACCGACACCTTATAGGGGTAAGAAACAAATATAAAATTAGTTGGTTCTTTTAATTTAGTCATCAAATCAATATGGCGAGTTTGCGTCTGCTGCCTTATTTTCATTTTTCAACAAAATAGGTCAGTCGCATCACGGTTCTACTAGACTTAGACAATTGTTGAAGGTAGTGCCATATAAAGCATCTTCTCTGCCATTAGTACCCAGCTGCATACATTGTAAAACAAAGCTATTCCACATGAAACAATTGGTTTTTGCTGTGCTAATGGGAAAATTTCTTTAGCCACAAATGATGTTCCAGATCAGCTTTATGCGTTGTTTACCTCCAACACAGATGAATTTACACATTTTAGGACATACATTTGAACTTATAATAATAAGTTCGCTTTTATATCCTTTGGAGTGAAACTTGATAAAAATTTTTGTAGGAGAAATAGATGAATTTATACTTTCAGAACTCAGGGACAGATCTACCACTATATCAATGATTTGCTTCCTTCTAATGGTCGTCCTTCTTATCTCCAGTTGTATTTATATGATACAGAGCATGAATTAGAAAATCGCATTTCTGATTCAGACTGAATGGATCCATCAATCGTAACTCAGCTGATCATTATTCTTCGCATGAATCCGTATTCTATTTTTTTCGCTCTCTTGGTGATTTGCCAAATCTGAAAAATCAGATAATTCATATAAGATCAGATGCTAGCCTAGATCAACGTGTATTCAATACCCCTACATCCTCACAAATTGCAGCAATATGGGTAGAAAATGATAATAGAGATCAACTAAGAGGACGTGACATTTTCGTCTTTAACCATTTTGGTGGAAGTCATATAGTTTAGTACTATTTTGGGTGTTATGATCCACTGCAATATCTCTTGTTATTTTCTTTTAGTGATATTGGTTGGCATCAAGGGACTAAAAAGGTTAATAGATGAACTAGATTTACACATAATGAAAAAAATTGATCAATAAATCCTCAACAATCAATGATTGCAGAAGAATTACTTGCATGAGAACAATAAGGTTAGATTGCAGTATTAATATTCAAAAATTTCCTTTAGTATGTACGTCTAATTTAGTAACATTTCATTCACATTCTACTTTTGTAGCATTAAACAGAGAAAGAAGGGATCCAATTGTTTCATGCTGTGAATATTATTGCTACAAATTGTAAATAAGAGAAAATGTCAGATCAATTTTGCTACTTTCTGGTCAACTATTGCAACAATTTGTATTAATATGTATGTTAAGATTGAGACGTCAAGATTAGATTATTTTAGAAATAAGCAATAGCATATTCAATCAGAGTTATATCAAGATATTGTTAATACCATTACACTTGGGAAAACAAACGCTTCTAATGTTAGAAAACGGATTATACTGCCTTTGTCATTTATTGGAGGCCCAAGAGACATGAAAAAGAGATATATGGAAGCAATAGTTTTAGTTCAGCGTTATAGCAAACCAGATATTTTCTTAACAATGACGTGCAATTTATACTGACAAGAAATTACAAATGAACTAAGTCTGCATGAGGAGAGTCAGAATCGACTTGATTTGGTTGCTCGAGTATTTCATGCAAAATTAAAAGAATTGAATGATCAATTATTCAAGAGGCAAATATTTGGTAAAATCTTAACATATGTCTACGTTATTGAGTATCAAAAGAGAGGTCTTCCACATACGCATTTTTTAATTATCTTACAGAAGGATTGTAAAGTCCATGTATCTGAATCTTTTGAAGAGATCGTGTCAGCAGAGATACCTGATAAAAATACAAACTTGCATTTGCATAACGTTGTTATCAAGCATATGATGCATAGATCATGTGGAGTCTTGAACCCATCAAATGTTTGCATGAAAAAAATGATTGTTGAAAAAGTAATTATCCAAAGAATTATTCATCTACTATGACCGCTGGAAATAATTGCTTCCCAATATATAGGCGTTCAAACAATAGAATAATTGTCAGAGTCAGAGGCCAAAATTTAGACAATCATTGGGGTTCTCCATATAATTCATACCTCCTTGCAACATTTGACTGTCACATTAATGTCGAGATTTGTTCTACGATAAAAGTAGTCAAATATTTTTATAAGTACATTTATAAAAGGTATGATTGTGTTGCTTTCAACCTGATTTCTGAACAGAACAATCAACAAGTTGATGAAATACAGCAATTCTAGTCGGCTCGATGGATTGTTCCCCCAGAAGCTATGTGGAGAATATATGGTTTTGTTATTAATGAAATGTACCCGGCAATGTATAGTTTGCAATTACATCTCGAGAATCAACACTAGTGACTTTCCGAGCAAATGAAGATCTAATCAACGTTGTCAATTTAGATCGTTCTAGAAAATCGATGTTAACAGAACTTTTTGCATTAAATCGATGAGAATGCAAAGAGATTACTGTATAAAGAATTTCCAGAATATTATGTTTGAAACCAGCAGCACAAAGAGTGAACTCTTCGAAAAAAGAAAATCGTTATAGGTCGTACTGTTACAGCAAATCTATTTGAAGGTGGGAGGTACTATCTGTGGATATTGCTAAACCATGTAAGAGGACCTTCATCCTTTGAAGATCTTAGGATAGTTGATGGTATTGTGGCACCAACATTTCGCGAGGTAACAACAATGCATGGTTTGCTACAGAGAGACAGTAGCCTAGAAGATTGTTTACATAAAGCATCTTTGTATCAAATGTCGTTCAGTTTGAGACGGTTATTTGCAACAATATTGGTTTATTGTAATCCAACCAATCCGATGGAGTTTTGAGAACGTTTTGAGCAAGACATGTCAGTTGATTTCAAATCAACAGAAGATTCTATATCAAATGTAAGAACCCAAGTATTGAGGTCAATCTCTTTTACAATTGAATCAATGGGGAAAGACATTAATTCCTATCATCTTCTTGATGACGACATTTTTTTTGATGAAGAAGAATTTCAATATAGAGAAATCATAATGAATTGGCTGTTGAAATTTCAGAAGAAGATATTGCATCATCAAAATCTCTTAATAGTGAACAACAACGTGTTTATAATGCAGTGCTTGAAAAAGTATTTGCAAACCAGAATGTTGCATTCTTTGTAAATGGCCCAGGTGGGATAAGGAAAACATTCATGTACAAGGCACTTCTCGCAATAGTTCGATCAAGAAAACTAATAGCACTTGCAACTGCTTCATCAGGTGTTGTTGCATCTATTCTTCCGGGAGGTAGAACAGTACACTCAGGTTTTAAGCTTCCACTTGATACTGACGAAAGAAGCATGTGTTGTGTCAGCAAACAAAGTGCCCTGACAAACCTACTTCGTGCAGCAAAATTAATAATATGGGATGAGGCACCAATGACAAGAAAATAACACATAGAAGTATTAGATAAAATGTTACGAGACATCAATGATTCGGATGTAACATTCGATGGAAATGTTGTTTTCAGCGGAGAATTTTGACTGGTTTTACCTGTGGTTCGTAAAGGAACGAGGCCAGAACAGGTTAAATCCAATTTGGTTTATTCCTTTTTGTGGCCTACATTGACCAAGTTCCGATTAACTGAAAATATGCAAGCAAGATTGGATCTAGTTTTTTCAGATTATGTGTTAGAAGTAGGCAATGGAATGCCACCAACAATAGTTGATGAAAACATAAAAATTTTGAATGAGATGCTTGTTTCATATGATGATGATAACACTTCTTTAAATAATTTAATAGAAGATGTTTTTCACAATATTCATGAATATTCAAGAAATATTTCGACTATGATGAATTGGGCCATATTGACATCAAAGAACTGTTCTGTTGATGAAATAAATGCATTGTTAATTCATAGATTCACAAGTGAAGTTCAAAGATATTACAGTTTTGATGAGACAATAAATGCATCAGAACAATTGGTTATGGAAGATTTCTTAAATACTCTAACCCCAAATAGACTTCCGCCTTATGAATTATTAATGAAGAAGAACTGTCTTATCATGCTACTTAGAAACATTAATCCTTCATAAGTGATGTACAATGGAATCCATTTTATTTGTTGGGCCTTTGATTGAAATATCATAGATGCAGAAATTACAGTTAGACACCATATCGAAAAAAGAATTTTCATTCCAAGGATACCATTCTTACCAAATGTTGATGAAAACAGTGGTTTCTTATTCAAACGAACCTAGTTCCCTATAAAATTAAGTTTCGCAATGACTATAAATAAGTCACAAGGGCAAACATTAGATTATGTTTGGATTTATTTACCTCAACCAATTTTTTGACATGGACAATTATATGTTGCTTTATCAAGGGCGAAGACATCATCTACAGTGAGGATTCTAATATAACCAGTGTCCACCGAATAATGTGAAAATAACTGCACAAAAAATATTGTGTTTACATAATTACTAACATTATCATGTTTGAATTAATGTTATACATGTAACTAGATTTAATTGTATATTTTCGATTTGTTGTCTATCATAATATTAATCTCCATATGACTAATATTCAGCCATTTAATTAAATGTCTTCACCAATTGTTTTGGTAGTACATGAATTTAAATTAAGATTTGTTATATTATGCATATGATATTTTTGTATCTGAAAAGAGGAAAAAATGCGAACGGTGTATACATCAATAAATGATATTACTCCAAATACAAAAAAATTGAAAAATTAAAATAATTGTTACTGAAAAGTCACCTAAGCGAATAAGCCAATGCAAAACAATGAAGTACCAAAATCTGACATTAATTAATCAAGAGGTATGATATTTGTTAGCAAATATTACGTTTTCAATTTTTAATATTCTTTGAAATTGGAGGTTATTAAATTCATGGTATTATATGAAAATATTAATGATGTTGCATTTATTTATTTATCTTGTTATAACATATTTCATTTATAAAAAATAAAAATAAAAAATATTAAAAAAATTATAGGAAAATAATCCTCATAATTTTATATAATACATTGTTAATCACAATTATTTTTATTGTTGGTCCAGGGAAATCGAGTGCAGGTTGCAATGTTTGGAACTGATATTGACCCACGGGAAGACGCTTTAAATATTTTACAGTCGTATTATATTAGCGATGCACATGTCAAACCAGTAGATCCAAAGTAAAAAATTGGAGAATATCAATATCAATGGACTTTGAACTCAAGAATAGAAATAGAAGATGTTTCACAGAATGAAGAGCAAATAGAGACACCAAAATATGAGATTGTCTCATTTAAGGACTTAAAGGCTTATAGAGAGTCGACTAGAGAAATAGGTAATTTAATTTTAATTTTCTTATAAAATAATTATAAAAAAATTAACATTTCATATTTGAATATTTATATATTTTAGCTGTTGCAATCAAAATTAAGCTAACTAAAGGGGTAACGACAACATTTGGACCAACAACAATCCAAGAGATATATGTTATTGATGAGAGGTAATAAATTCATAGAACTTGTCATTTCTTTTAAAATTTAATTCCAATATTAATTTAGGAAAATTCTATTAATTCTTTTAATTATTTCAATTTTGTAGCTTGGAGCCCATATGTTTGACTATGTGGGGTCGATTTGTCCAAGACGAATGTCAGAAAATATCAGAAATTATTGAAGATAAACCAATAATACTTGGAACAAAAATATATGTTCGATCAAATAACGATATTTATAATAATTAAACAACTCAGATATTTTCTATATCATATATGCTTATACTAAAATTGATCTCAATTTCAACAAAGGATTGTCTCTGTCATCATGCCCGTCAAGTACCTTTACAATCAATCCTCATCTTCTTGAGACAGTTACAATGAAAAAATGGTAATTCTCGCAAATTAACGATTATATATTAATACATTTATATTAGAGTTAATTATGTGATTTAAGTAATTTACATATATATTTCATTTCCTTATACTATTCTTCATTTCTAAATTTTAAGAGCGGATAACAATGATTTGATGATTAAAAGTATCATTGTAAAAAGTTTGACATACCCATCTGCCCCTCTGTCATCTATTGGTATTCGAGAAATTGTGAAAAATTACGATATTGCTGAGTTGATGAATGGTTTGCAACCCATGGCGGTAAATATTATTTTATTAGTAATAAATTAAAATATTTATTTATAAAAGCATTCATTCTGAAAATTGATTATGATTTAACGTAGAAAGCAAAATTCTGGATAAAGGCAAAGATAAATGTGATTGACTTAGACCAAATCTTTTATTACATATCATGTGTTGGCTGTAATAAATGAACTGGATATAAATACAATAAAAGTTTCGTTTGTATATATTGCAAAAACCAAGGGGTCTGCAAACCACGGTATGTATCTTTCAATTTTAATTTATAATTGATATCTAATTTAATTTAAAATTTAACACTATTAAATTTTAAAATAATATATTCAATGCATTTTAAAGTGTTAAGGCATATGTTGAACTGGACGATAATACTGGAAAGCTAGCTGCTATTATGTTTGGTGAAGTAGCAGAAGAGGCATTTGGTTGTTCAGCAGTTGAGTTGATGGAACATGCCGAAGAGGTATCTTTTAAAATTCTTATTCAATAATTGAGTTTGATTATAATGAGTTAATTAAAAAAGAAATTGGGTTTTCATTAATTATATAAAGCTATTCAAATATAATTTTGTAGGAACATCGAACATATATTAAAAGCGTTGTGGAGAAATTATCAAAAAAAAATTGGAACATTCGAGTTTATGCAAATCCAGAGAAACTAAAGGAGAAAAAACATAAGCATTTTAATGTCCTCTCTATTGAGGCAATGCAAGATGAGGAAAATGCTGGATTTTCATCTTATAATCAAAATTATCTCAAACAATTTTTATAAAACTATGGGCGATGTTTATTTATAGGACCATGTTATTTATAGCTTCTATTAATGCTCTTCTTTTATAATATATCACAACGTATAATTATAGATGTGCAAACATTATCTTATTTTGTGTTGATATTGGAGGTATTGATATATATCTACTATTTCAAAATGTGTTTTTTAGTATTTGGAGCCCAGTTGGTATCTTGACTACAAACGTGTCACTATTTAAATGCAACTTCTATTTTTTCATAAAGAAATGTTATTTGAAGTTGCTTGGTAGTAAGTGTCATAACTAAGTTGTTGGTAATTTCTTTCAGTGTCTTCTAGGGAATGTCGTTTTGCTAAGATTTTAGATGACGAGAGATGTAGATTTCGAATTCAAAACTTCTCTAACTTTTTCTTGGAAGACAAACACACTTTGAAAGTTTCGTTATATTTTTCAAAAACACTGATTTCTTTGCACCTTTTTTATGTATATTGTGATGTGCATTAGTTTACAGATATATTAAAAAGTGTTTTTTTAGTATTTGGAGCACAATTGGTATCTTGACTACAAACTAATCACTATCTAAATGAAACTTCTATTTTCCTATAAAATAAGGTTCTTTAAAGTTATTTATAAATTATTTATAAATTACAGTGACATATTTTATAATTATTTAAATAATTATTTAGATAATAACATGTTATTATCTAAATAATTATTTATAATTTATTTATATATCACAGTGTGTAATTATTTATAAATTACATAAATATTACATCGTTATTTAATTAACCAAAAACATTACATCCTTAATAATAAAAAATTAGTTCTTAACAAAAATAAATAAATATAAACTAAGCAAACGTGCATTACACGTTGCTTTCACTTAGTAAATATATATATATACTAGGAAACGGTCCTGGGTGCACCTGATATAATGATTTAAATAAAAATGAAAAATGAAAAAAGTCAGTAACTTATTTGTCTGGAAAAAGAAAATACAAGACTAAAGAAAGTCAAAAAATAAGATAAATTCAGCAAAGTATGAGTATTGGTCTGCATCCATATTTGATTATTTCTTTACTCTCTATATAATAATAAAATATTATTAATTTAATAATTTTTTTTTAATTTTGATTTTTATCACATTTTATAGGTCTACTAATTAAAATATTAATAATAATTATATTCTAATTAAATTAATAATTAATATTATATATTGAGTGTTTTAAGTATTTTATTAGTTAAATTTACTTAAAGTTGAATTTTACAATGAGAATGCTCTAAAGTGTTTATTTTCTAAGGAATAAAGTCATTTTAATTTTTTTATTTAAAAAAATTGAAACAAAAAGAAAGGAAAATGAGTACACTGTTAGAACAAAAATGACATGAAAAAGAGACCTCAATTTATGTGCGTTGAGGGGCTATTAAGAATCTTTTGATAAAACAAGATCCTTCATTAAATTCTACTGGGGAGCTACACGTCAAATGGTCAAGGGTCTTAAAGACCTTTTGGTAAAACAAGATACTTCATTAAATTCTACAATGGAGTTACACGTCAAATGATCAAGTGTCTTAAAGGCTTTTTGGTAAAACAAGATTTAACGAAAAGACAACAATAGTTAATGGAAAAATAACAAAAGTTATTATTCACAGTTAAATAGCCACTTATTATAATAGAGTAGATATATATATATACACACACGCAATTGAAAAATTTTACTTAATAGCATTACGCCACACACATGCTTAATAGAAAGGAAAAAAAAAAAACAAAGAATTGTTCTACTCAACAAGTGTGTGGTATAGGCCGGTTGCTAAATTGAACAACTCATACTATTTGACATTTTTTTTTGAGTAATAATACTCTTACACTTTCTTTACTACTACTATTTTACTATCCAGTTATTTTTTTTCTTTTTATTCTTAGAATTAGGACTAGAAAATCTCAAAATATGACATTCTTGCATAATTTAACTTTAATCAATCAATGTAATTATGTAATTTAATTAAAAATAAATTCAATTTTATAAAAAATTAGCTTTCTTTTGCTCTTTGAGTTTCAAAAACACTATCAGAAAGAATGAGGCCCCTTTATTACATTCATTGAGTTTATTTTTTTTTAGATTATATAAGAAAGTCTTGTTCTGAACTTTTTAATCTAGATTCAAAAAGTAAAAGGATAAAAAAAAAAAAAAGATAATAAAACAATAGTAAAAAAAATGTAAGGATATCATTATCATTTTTTAACTAGCATGAGATAATATTGAGTGACTTGAAATCCATAAAGAGTAAGATTAATTTCGCAAATATGACTGTAAAAATAGTTAAGGGGAAATGGGTGGGCTCCTCCCTCTATCCAATGCACTAACAGCAAAATTTGGGAGGTGATTTAGTAAGAAAGAGACTTTGACATAATAAATACTTGATCTATAAAAAAATCCTATAAAATTGAACTTATAAAATAGCGTGAATTGATATGGTATAAAGTGAACATGACGACATATCATATTAAACTAGGTTATTTTGTAAGAATAATGTTAGATATAGGCTTAGGATATGCAAGTTCTATACAAGCATTCCATTTAAAAAAAGTAGAATCAATTCTTAAAAAAAAAAATATTTTTTCATATTTTTTTTTCATGTACGTCTTATATTTATTTATTTATTTCAAAATGAATGTGTAGGACTTTTACATTCTAAGACTGTAAATATAATTTATTATTTTGTAAATATACTTTTATTATGCCGCTTTATAGAATTAGCACTTCTCTTTTAATAATAACTTATTGTGTTATATTCTCCTTTATCTGTCTCTAATAAAAAAACCACAAGACTAATTTTTAAACTCGTCAAGGAGTTTGAAAATGAATAGACATAAATATTGGGAGGGGGGAATTGATATGCAACCAGAATGGTTCTTTGTAATTGCACATCAAGCAAGCTGGATGCATGCATGATGTACGCAAGATCATCAGTGTTTGGAAATCTTCTTTATTTCCTTGCATGCCAGAAGTTGGAATTGGTGTGCTTTCTCCTTATTGATATTTAATTAGGATATATGATATATCCTCATAACAAAATATAATATATATTTAAAATCGGCATTCTGACTTTTTAACATGCCAATTAATTACTGGTAAAAATATTTATTCAGGAATTTTATTTTAACATATTCTTTTCAATAGTTAATATAAGTAATTCAATTAATATTTCTTATAACACAGTTGATCACAGTAGAGATTTATTTATTTTAGTTTGAAAAAATTATTTCAATTCAAGTAACTATTATTGATATTATTAAATCTTCTACAAGCATTTTATGGATTTGTAAAAGAATACATAAAAAATTCTGCTTTTATTTTCTTCAATTACAATTTAAAATCCCCATGCAAAAATTAAAAATTGGCTTATTATTTTGACAATTTAAATTCATTTTTGTCTACTCTTTATTAATCCAAATAATTTAAATTGGGCCTAGTGTTTTAATTGAGCTTAAATATTAAAGTGGGCTTTTAAAATTAGAATCATATCAAAATTTGACTTTTCTATTGGACTGAAGAATTAAAAAAGAAAAGCCTGCTTTTTAAAACCCAACAATTAATTCAATTCAAAAAAGAGGCCCAAAACTCAACGTCGACCAAACCAACTGGACCGACCGTTCATGTCTGTAAGATCCATGCCTTCATCTCAACTCAAGGGAAGAAAATGGATGGATTCATGTGATCATGTCGGTATAACTTTGGATCAACCGCCACTAAACCTAAAAACAACCTTTGATTGATTTACAGAAAGATTTCAAAAAAATAATTTTATAAATTGACATTTTCTGTAAAAAGTTCTTAAAAATATAAAGTAAATTTGATATATAAATTTTTATATATAAAAGAAGTGTAAAGTGTGGAGTGTGGTAGAAGTTATGTAGCAACTCATATACAAATATATATAGAAAAAATCTATTCATAAACTTATACACCACACACCATAAATTTTTTTTTCTTTTATTAAATATATGTTATATAGATGATGAGTAAAATAATTCAATTATTTTAAAAAGAATAAAATTAAAAAAATTAAAAATAAAATAAAATAAAAAATAGTTTAGTGTGTAGTGTATAGGCCTATGAATAGCAATGCTCATATATATAAATATATATATATATTAACCCGGCCCCACCATCGACTTGACTTGCATTTTGGTTATGGGTCACACTCCACATATGCGACGAATGAGGTTTGCTATACAACTTTTACTACACTCTACATTTCAAATTTTTTAATATATTTTTTTAATTTTTTTAAAATTTATTCTTTTTAAACAATTTCAAATTTCAAATTTTTTATTCATTATTCATATAATAAATATTTGATAAAAGAAAAAAAATTAAAAAATGAAAAAAAATATAAAATGTAGAGTGTAGTATAAATAATAAGAGATTGAGAAAATTTTTTGATTTATTATAAGGCTATCTATAAGCAGGCCAATGTCGAATTGCAGACAGTTTTGGCCTGATATTGTTGGGTTAACTAAATTATTAATACAGAAATTAATTACAACTATTTTTCTTTCTTGGAATTCTCAGATTTTCCGAACTGTAACGTTCGGTTCCTTGTTCACATCGAAGGCCGACGACAGTTTTAATTCTCAAAATTGAGTTATTCTGTTCACAATCTACATTTAAATATAATAATATTTAATTTATAATATTTATTTTTTAAATTAAATTATGTTATTATGTATTTTATTAAATATAGTCTGCACATGGAATAAGATTTTTCCTGCAGAACAAGACGACATGGTGGAGAGGTGGCGGGCGTTGTTCATAGAAATTAAGAAAAAGCAAGAAATTTCCAGACAGTTGATATTCGCATCCCCATTATTTATTGCCTTTGATCAAACGTGCCCACCATGCTGGACGACTGAGATGATTGACTAGTACGTACGTGGTCGATCCATCGTACGTAAGCAAAATTAATCATTTTTATTGCAACTAATTGATATTACAAACAATTAAATCATTTAATTATAAGTTTCGTATATAGGGAAAAAACAAGGCAATTGAGTTTAATGTTAAAGAATAATGATATTCTTACATTTTTTTTTTTTATTTTACTATCTAGTTATTTTTTTCCTTTTACTCTTTCAATCTAGATTAAAAATCTCAAAATATAATCTTTTTATATAACCTAAAAATAAATAAATCCAATCAACATAATAAAAAAGCATATTTCTTTATGACAGTGTTTTTGAAACTCAAAGAGTAAAAGAAGATTATTTTTTATAAAATTAAATTTATTTTTAATTAAATTAAATGATTATGTTGATTTATTGAATTTATTTTCTTTTAAATTATGCAATCCTGTTATGAAATTTTTTTAATCCAGATTTAAGAAATTAAAAAGAAAAAAAACTAATAATAAAGTAATAATAAAGAAAGTTTAAGGAAGGTATCATTACCCGTTCAAAAATCACTTTTATGACAAGAGTATGGATTAATGTAGTCAATTTATTGGTTTTTCCCGTTGTTTAGGAAAAACAGTTCTAATTATCAATATGTGGTCAACTTCTAGACTCTAAACTTTCCAGTTTCCATGAAATGCTTATAATAACTTAATTCAACAACAAACTTAGTGTTGAGCTTATAATAACTTAATGATTCAGCTTTGGTTTCGGTACGTACAGAAGTTGTTGAGCATCCACTCAACAGGAATTATCGATGAGATCGATAGATATAAATGTGTAAGAGAAATCTTTTAGTAATAAAAAAAATTACATAAAAAAAATAAAATTAGGGTTTGAATTTTGAGATGCTACAGTGGATAACCATATTTGGGGAGCCACTATACATCCCCTTTCCCATTGTTTATTATTTTGTGATTTGTCTCTCTCTTCACCTAATATGGGGAGCCGCTATACATCCCCTTTTCCCATTGTTTATTATTTTGTGATTTGTCTCTCTCTTCACTCATTCGTGTTCATCTTTCTCTCGCGCCCTAGTTGCTATTTGCTCTCTTTCATACCCTACTTGCCCATCGATGGCAGCCCCTCCGACTGTCATTGATAGGTAAGTTTCTGCCACTTACACGCACAAACTCTCACACACACACACATTCTCTCTCTCTCTCTCTCTCATGGGCGTGCTATGAGATAAATGCTCTCTCGAATTCGTCTGTACTCACTCTCGCACAGTCCAGTGTTCCATTGGTGATTCCTGAGCTATATCAATTTAGCCATCAAAACCCTTTGAGCATTAGCATTAGATTAGTTATCTTATTAGTCAAACTTTACTCAATATCACACATTTTACCTTTTGCTTATTCCACTAAAAATCTATGAGAGTTGCTACCCATACAAACCAAATACGTGGTTCCCAACACGCACTGACATGATAGTGACATGTCATTATTATTATTATTAAAAAAATGAAAGAAAGAGAGAGTTCTTTTCTCTAGTTGATTATTTTCTTTAAGGACTAAAACCCTAACGTGGAGAACGAAGACTTTGTTTAAGGACCAAAACCCAAACCTTAAGTTGTTTAACATGGAGAAGGAAGACTCTGGAGTTGTAAAGTCTAGTTTTTTCTATCAGAAGGAAGCGTGCAGTGGAGCTGCAAGTAGTAGGTAAGCACTTAAAACTCCAAAGTCTTCCTTCTCCATCAAGGCTTTCCTTCCTTTTCTTGAAGCACTTGATACAAATTTATTTTGCTACAAACAAATTTCTTCTGGTGCGTCCAGATCTTATAGTTTTAGATTTCGTATGGTATGAATTTGGGTCCCAATAGATATAGAAGATGATGATATGTTTAATGAGGAGGAGGATATGCATATTGAGCACGATTGACCACCACGACCTACTTAAAAAAGGTCGTAGACATGGAAACATTTCACTAAAATTTCTGGTGATCGTGCGAACCCGCAAGTGAGATGCCACCACTATGGACAACTTTGTGGATGTCATTCGAAGAAGCAATGCACATTTGTATTAATATCACATCTTAATGGTTGCAACGGTATAAGAAACACAAGGGATTGGTGGCCACTGATCAGATCAAGCTCAGTTACAAAACTTTTATGGCCACTGATGGTACGCAGATTAAGAAACTGTCAATCCCTCAATGTAGTGAGAAGATGTTGAGGGAATTACTTGTCAAGATGATCATTTATGATGAGATGCCTTCAACCATAGTTGACAAAAAAGGCTTCCGAAAATTTGTCCACACTCTTAAGGCACGATTTCCCAGGCCATCACAGTATACAGTGATGCGAGATTGTTTGAAGAGGCATGCGAATGAGAAGGCGGAGATGTTTCTTACCACTGACCAGAGAGTGTCATGTACAACCGATACATGGACGTCCATACAGAATGTCAGTTACATGTGTATCACAGCATACTTTATTGACAGTGAGTGGACATTGGCTTCAAACAAATTATTGATCATAAGGGTTCATCCATTAGGGCGGAGATGAATGATTATATAAAAGATTGGTGAATTAGAAAAGTGCTTTGTATCACAATTGACAATTCCAGTGCTAATGACACTGCAATTGATTGGTTCAGGCAGAATACTACGTTAAAAGATGATATCATTCGTGAGCACGAGTTTATCCATATTCGATGTTGTGCTTACATCATCAATCTCATAGTTGCTAAGGGGTGAAAAGAAGTTGATGATTCCATTTAAAGTCCGCAACCTTGTGAGATATGTGAGAGTTTCCTCCAAAGGCTTGGCAAGTTTAAGGCAATAGCTGAACATCTTGAGATTGGATGTTTTAATATATTGTGTTTGGACGTTCCGACTCGATGGAACTCTACATACATGATGTTGGATGTGGTAGTACTGAAAAGCATTCGAGTGGATGGAGATCGAAGATGGAGGCCTGAGGTTGGAGTTAGTAGGGGGAGCAGGGGGCTCGGTACGCCGGATACAGTTGATTGGGCCATTGTAAGTATTTTGTTCAATTTTTGAAATTATTTTATGAAATAATCTTATAGATATCATCAAATCCGTGCATCAAGGAATATTATGCAGTATAGGTCTGAGGTTGAGCGATATTTAATGAAAGATGACAAGACACCTAGTGGAATTTTATTTATTAACTTGGTGGAAGGTTAATTCCACTAAGTTTCCAATTATTTCCTGAATAATTCGAGATGTGCTAACCATTCCTGTCAATACGGTTGCCTCTGAGTTAGCGTTTAGCACTGGAGCTCTCGTGTTAAATGCTTATTGGAGTTCATTGGCACCGACAACCGTGAAAGCCCTCGTTTGCACATAGAATTGGCTAAGTGAAATGCCCATTGGACTATATACCATTGATGCCAAGAGATATAGGCTTGAATTAGGTAACTTTATCTGCTTTTAAATGATTATTTAAATATTTTTAACGTTTTAATATTTAACTTCTAATTTTTATGATTTGGTAGACCTAATTGTGAACCTTAGCATAATTGCGGATGATTGAGACGGACACACGTGCCTGTGGGATGGAGAATCCCCTTTATTGATAAGAAATGAATTCTATTACTTATATCCCTGTTTTACATTTGAATTAGATAACTATTTATAGCCCTGTTCACCTTCCTTCAGAAAAAAAATATTGAGAATTCTTAGCTAAATGTTCCTGATGCATGGTTTCATGACATGTGCTAACTAGTTTACCATGTAGGGCGTGCTGCTAAGGAGGCAAATTTGTACACTGAAATTTCTAAAGACATTTATTCTTACAAGATGTCCAGGTACGGCCATGGTAATATTTTGCACTTCAATTTTGAACTTGCATATACTATTACTCATGGATCATCGTGCCTTTGCATGTGTATTAGGACCACTTGTTTAGATGTTCAAAAATTATTTTTTAAGGACAAAAAAAAAATTGAATTGGAGGCAGTTACTTGCCTTAAAAAGAGAATTGGGAGGCTTTGCACATTTTTCAAGAAGTTGAATGGAAAGATTTGTTATTGATTGAAAATAATGGTATTATTGGTCTACAAATAACAATCTGGGTGCACTTTGTTAAACATGAAAGAAATGTTATATGGGTGATGTAGAAGACATTCATGATTTTCTAGGAGAATGTGGCATGTGTTTGACGATGATATTTAATGAAAAATTGAAGTTTCAGGACATGATGTTCCATGACCAATTGATGACTAAGCAAATGCCCTCTTGATCTTTTAGTTTACTACTCAACTATCAAGAAGAATATCCTGATAACTTGTGCCGTTATTGTTTCTATTAGCGTCCAGTTATGTTACATAGATGGGTCAATCATTTTCTTCCATTAATAAAGTGAAGTTTTAATCGAGGCTAGCTTTCGATCCAAATTAGTGGAAGAGAATATATATGGAAAATTCACAATTAGAGAAAAGTCTAGGACTTATTCGATTTTGAAGCAAAGATGTGTTGGTCGAAGAAAGAAGTTTTAGGTGGCCACATAATGGGACATAATTCATGGAACTTGTTTGTTGATTACAAGCTTCAGGTTGATGCTTTATGTTTTCAAATTGGTTATCTTAGTCTACTGTTTCTTTCTGTTTGACAAAATTCGAGTTCATTAAGTGTTTAAAGTTCTCATGATTTTTCAAGGAGGTACCTAGTGACTTTAAGCTCTAGAGTGAGTGTATTCTATTTTATTCGATAAAATGAAGCAATAAATTTTATATGAGTTTAAGTTCCAGAAATTGAAGAGATACTCTCCGATGCTGCGCATTCGAAAATAACAATCAGTTTCACTCAACACCTAATGCCAATGGTAATGGTTACTCCTGGTTTAATTGTGTTTCTCTATCCTTTGTAACTCTTTTTGCTCAAAAAAGAATTATGTTGACCCTGTTGTGTTTTAGAACCTAGGGGTGGCAATATGTGACACGACCCGTTAACTCAACACGAACACGACACGATAAAAGCGGGTTAGGGTTTAGTCTTTTAATGGGTTCGGGTCAAAACAGGTTGACCCGTTAAGACACGATTGCTTAACGGGTTGATAACGGGTCAACTCGTTTTGACCCGTTAAGAAAGTTAAAGTTACAATTATACCCTTATACCTAAAAATAAAATTGTTGAAATTTTAATTTCGATATTTTTCTTATTTAGAATTGTAATTTTAGACTTGTAATTAGTTTTATATTTTTTATAGATATTGTGATTTTAATATTTGTATCAAATTATGCTAAACTTAATTAGGTCAAACGGGTTAATTTCGAGTCTATTCAAGCCATTTACATAAATGGGTCAAAACGGGTTGACACGACACGACCCGTTATGTTAATGGGTTGGGTTAGAGTTTAAGATTTTGATACGATAAGTTTAACGGGTCGGGTTAGGGTTAACCTATATAGTATAATATATATGTCTTGACACGACCCGTTAACACGATTTGGCACCCCTATTAGAACCGCGGAATGCAACTATACATGTTGAAATGGCTACTGGTGTAACAATTGAGGATTTATACCAACAATTGATGATATTTTATGATGTATACCATTTGGACTATTGTTCAACTAGCTGGCTACTTGAATTTTGACGTATCAACTATTGATATCTTGCATTTTTCCTGTGCATTTTTTGGACTGGGTTCTGACCAAGCATTGCACACATATGGTCTGATGTATATGCTACCCATTTCTTGTCTGCTTACTAATCTATGAGATTCTCTAATTCATTTAATTTTTTGTTGCAGGATTAAGAATTTGTTATTTTGTTGGGGAGATGAGTTGTCCTTCACACTCATAATGTTCGAGGGTCTAATTATAATTTAATAAATGTCTTTCCTAATGGAATATCAAGAAGAGAAATAATTACTTTAGTTGTATGTTTGTGTTCATCCATCTCTATGTAAAAGACAGGGCTTCTTTATCTACCCTATTTCCTTGAGAACTTGTTATTTCCATCCTTAGAAAGAGTCCAAGCATGTGAGTCTCAATTCATTCATAAACTATTGTGGAGGCACTTTCTGAAGATGAAATTAACAAGTTCTCAAAGAAACAGGGGCTGGCAAAGAAACCCTATATTTTCTGGATATCCCAACATGATGTTGAGATACTGTAAAGGTTGACTTGAAACTCCCTTTACAAGATTATTAATTAGCAAAATGTTCTAAAAGCTTTGCCGATGATCATCCATCCCAAGACTAACAATGACTATACATGTTGAGTAATTTTAACATAAAGATGGATGAACACAAATATACAACTGAAGTAATTATTGACCTTCCCGGTATTCGATCAGGAAAGACATTTTGCAAAGAATGTTTCCCTTTTGCTATATTTGGAAACATGCAAAACTTTGAACATGATACTGATAATAGATTCAGTTTGCTTCCAATTTTAATTCTTGATCATATTGTCTCTCTTCTTGACATCGATAAGATGCCGAGAAATATGCAGATCTTGCTTGAGGTTGAGTTTCTGCAATAAAAATTTGAAGAATGGCATGTCATATCGACTGCGCTTTAGTAGCTTTGTTGACAGGCTCATGCTTCACCACATCATGAACGGGGTGAAGACGTGAAGCCTTAACCTGTGCTGGCGAATACAAAGAACTGTCGAGAAAGAAGAATACCGGATTGAGATATGGCTGCAACATACAGTGAAATCTGGTTTTGAAGAACTTGAGATTGACGTCATCACCAAAGGGGGTAAACCCTTTTTCTTGCCACCTTGTATTCTTGACTGTGGATCCTTGAGGTCCTAATTGCTGAGATGCAACGAAAGCATCCTCAGATTTCCTTCCACATTATCTGATAGTCATGCTGCTGCTTTAAAGCTTTGGACACTATGTTTTTCACTTGTTCGATTCGAAAACTACCACATGGGAGAATGGTTTTCAGTCCCTCAAGGCATTGGATCTTTCACATACAAGAGGGATACAAAGTCTGACCATCATCTATTGAACAGTTACGACTTCGAATCCTCCATAACCTCTGTGATATTAATATTCATCTAAAAAACTCAATCAACCTCAGATAGTCAGGGTTGCAACATCTCCTTCTTCTTATGAATCATTGAAAAACTATGCTCCTAATCTCCAAGAATTTTGTTGGATGGGACATGCTGTGGATTTTAATCACGATATGGAAGATCTCTTGAGTCATGAGTTGAGGGTCTCAATTTGTCTTCTGATGTCCCTTCAATATAGGAAGAATAAAGTTCAAACCTTCCATAAGATTCTTTGTAGCATACGAAGTGCAATATCTCTCAAGCTATGTATGGATTTCGTTAAGGTACAAAGTTATACTAATTCACTCATTTCCCATACTGATTCTTAAAAGTTAATTAGGATTCAATATTTTGAACCTCATATTATAATAATCTGATAATATTGAAAGACAAGATGATCGATCAAAGATGGATGAATTACAACAAGAAATAGTCTTAAGCTGGGGCTATGGTAAGTTGAAATGTTTTGCTTGTTTCTTTTATAGTCTTGTTCTCTCATATTTGTCATGAGCTTCGGGTGGATTTTCACAGAACTATATATATTAGACCAGATTTAATGGTCACAATAATTGCATGTGATTCTCCTTTGGATCTTGTACCCCAACAACTTCAAAACATCATTTGATATGTGAGTGAGTTTGACCTTTGTCTTGGTAGGCTCTTGTAATTCATTCCTTACACTAAGTGGTGCACAAACTTTGATATCATTCACATGCCAATATTGGAATCCAATTAGGTTTTTATGAAGAGTCAAATTCTGGATACTCAAGATTTAACCCTGACTTCGATATTATTAAGTCAGACTTGGACATCTCAAATGGGATGTTATACCCTTGGCCATCCCCCCGTCCACACCCCAGGAAGCCCTTCCCTAAGAGATTTTGTTAAATGAACAATCAATCATTCCATGAAATAACAAGCATGGACTATTATTCCTTGTCTAAATTCAGAATATGACAATTTAATTTTTTGTTTTTCTTTAAAGTTAAACATTTTTATATCAAGTTCTGAATATACCACTCTATACTATTTCTTCAACAAATTTTCCTTTCATCTTCTCTAAACTTTCTTAGAATTTTAGTTGGCATTTGGGATGGATCAACTTTTATGCTGAGATATGCCTTGTAAATGTTGCAGGCTTTGCTTAAGCATGGTTGCTTGCCTTTCTTAATTGACAACTTAGAGCACTTAATAGTAGAAAGTAGGACTGCTTGAAGTGGAAATCAGGTCCAAGCATTATCCTTACTGCTCAAAGGAACAACTAATCTGAAGCACCTCGTCATACTTGGACCATGGTAGTTTTCCTTGATTGAGATAAGTAAAACAACAATTTCCTTTCTTAGACTATCGTTAGTACTTCTCCATCTTTTTAACTGAATCAATTTTACACTCATCCTTGTTTCTTTTTTAACAAGTGACAGACTGGATGCCTTCAGACGAGTTTCCATTTAAAATGAAATATTAGAAATCTCGAAACCTTACGTGTATTCATCAACAGAAACAAGTAATTAGGGAGCTTTTACCGAATGGAAAAAATGAATTACATCTTATGAAGTACTTACTCAAGAATGGAAAAGAATTGTCTGAGCTGACCTTCTTATATCCTTCACCACTTCCATCAAATTTTATTATCGAGTTAAAAAAACATAAAAACCTTCCACAAAGCTGCAACATGGTCCGATAGCATTGGATTCTTTGGATCATGATCTAAGAGCTTTTGATGTTAAAGGATCCGAGTCAGATAATGTTGTGTTGTCAAGTTGCACGTTGAGAACTTCTTGCAGCACTTTGAGAACTTCTTGCAATACCTTGAGAACTTTTTACAGCGAACATTTTCTTTTGCTATATTTGACAATATGCAGAACTTTGAGTAGGATACTAATGATAGATTCAGCACACTTCCAATTTCAATTCTTGATCATATTGTCTCGCTTCTCGACATCAAGAACCTTGCACGACACAGCTTGGCATTGAGAAGATATCGAGAATATGTCGAGAAATATGCAGATCTTACTCGAGATTGAGTTTCTGCAATAGAAATTTGAAGAATGGCATGTCACATTGACTGTGCTTTAGCAGCTTCCTTGATAGGCTCATGCTTCACCGCAACATGAACAGGGCGAAGATGAGAAGCCTTGACGAGTGCTAATCATTGCATGGAATCGTCGAGAAAGAAGAATACCGAATTGAGACATGGCTGCAACTGACAGTAAAATCTAGTCTTGACTTCCTCGGAGACTTTGTTAAATGCACAATCAATTATTCCATGAATTCACAAGCATGAACTATTATTCCCTGTCTAAATTCAGCACATGACCGTTTAATCTTTTGTTTTCCTTTAAAGTTAAACCTTTTTATGTCAAGTTCTAAATATACCACTCTATATTATTTCTTTAACAAATTTTCCCTTCTTCTTCTCTAAACTATCTCAAAATTTTCGTTGGCATTTGTGATGAATCAACTTTTATGCTAAGATGCGCCTTGTTAATGTTGCAGGTTTTGATTAAGTATGGTTGTTTGCCTTTCTTATTTGACAACTCAAAGTACTTAATAGTAGAAAGTAGGACTACTTTAAGTGGAAACCAGGTCCAAGCATTATTCTCTCTGCTCAACGGAACAACTAATCTAAAGCACCTCATCATACTTGGACCATGGTACTTTTCCTTGATTGATGTTTATAAAACAACAATTTACTTTCTGAGACTATCGTTAGTACTTTTCCATCTTTTGAACTGAATCGATTTCACACTCAACCTTGTTTCTTTTTTAACAAGTGATAGACTGGATGCCTTTAGATGAGCTTCCATTTAAGATGAAATATTGGGAATCTCAATCAAAACCTTACGTGTATTCATCAACTGAAACAAGTAACTAGGGAGCTTTTACCGGATGGGAAAAATGAATTAAATCTCATGAAATACTTACTCTAGAATTGAAAAAAATTGCATGCGTTGACCCTCTTATATCCTTCAACACCTCCATCAAACTTCATTATCGAGTTAAAAAAACACAAAAACCTTTCACAAAGCTGCAACATGGTCCAATAGCATTGGATTCTTTGGATCATGATCTGAGAGCTTTTGACGCTGGAGGATCCGAGTCAGATGATACTGTGTTGTCAAATTATACGTTGAGAACTTCTTCCAGCACCTTGAGAACTTCTTGCAGTACCTTGAGAACTTCTTGCAACGAATGTTTCCCCTTAGCTATATTTGGAAACATGCAGAACTTTCAGTAGGATACTAATGATAGATTCAACAAGCTTTCAATTTCAATTCTTGATCATATTGTCTTGCTTCTCGACATCAAGAATCTTGCACGACTCAGCTTAGCATTGAGAATACATCGAGAAATATGCAGATTTTACTTGAGGTTGAGTTTTTGTAATAGAAATTTGAAGAATGGCATGTCACATCGACTGTGCTTTAGCGGCTTTCTTAACAGGCTCATGCTTCACCGTAGCATGAACAGGGCAAAGATGAGAAGTCTTGACGAGTGCTAATTGTTGCATGGAATCGTCGAGAAAGAAAAATACCGAATTGAGACATGGCTGCAACTGAAATTAAAATCTGATCTTGACTTCCTCGGAGATTTTGTTAAATGCATGGATTATTATTCCATGAATTCACAAGCATGGACTATTATTCCCTTTCTAAATTCAGCACATGACAATTCAATCTTTTGTTTTCCTTTAAAGTTAAACCTTTTATGTCAAGTTCTGAATATACCACTCTATACTATTTCTTCAATAAATTTTCCTTTCTTTTTCTCTAAACTATCCTAAAATTTTAGTTGGTATTTGGGGTGGATCAACTTTTATGCTAAGATGCGTCTTATAAATGTTGCGGGTTTTGATTAAGTATGGTTGCTTGCCTTTCTTATCTGACAACTTCGAATACTTAATAGTAAAAAGTATGATTGCTTTAAGTAGAAACCAGGTCCAAGCATTATTCTCTTTGCTCAATGGAACAATTAATCTAAAGTACCTTAATCATACTTGGACCATGATACTTTTCCCTGATTGATGTAAGTAAAACAACAATTTGCTTTCTCAGGCTATCGTTAATACTTTTCCATCTTTTGAACCAAATTGATTTCACACTCAACCTTGTTTTTTTTAACAAGTGACAGACTGGATGCCTTTAGATGAGCTTCCATTTAAGATGAAATATTGGGAATCTCAAAAGCTTACGTGTATTCATCAACTGAAATAAGTAACTAGGGAGCTTTTACAAGATGAGGAAAATTAATTATATCTCATGAAGTACTTATTCAAGAATGGAAAAGAATTGCATGCGTTGACCCTTTTATATCCTTCAACACTTCCATCAAACTTTATTACCGATAGCATTGGATTCTCTGGATCATGATCTGAGAGCTTTTGATGCTGGAGGATCCGAGTCGAATAATGCTAAGTTGTCAGATTGCATGTTGATTGCGTTAAAATTACCTTGAGGTGACAGATCGGCAAGAAATCTCATTCATTGGGGCAGTTTTGGGCACGTTTTTGAATTGAGGTCATATGTGCGATTTCCTTAATTGGGGCAGGAAATCGTGAATTGAGACTCACATGATTGGATCTTTTTTAAGATGGAAATACCCAGTTCTCAAGAAAACAAGGGCTGGTATAGAAGCCTTGTCTTTTAACATAGAGATAGATGAGCACAAACATACAACTAAAGTAATTATTGCCCTTCCTGGTATTCGATCAAGAAATACGTTTATTAAATTAAAATTGGACCCTTGAACATGCGTGAGGGACGACTCTCTCCAACAAAATAACAAATTCTTCATCCTGTAACAAAAAATTAAATGAATTTGAGAATCCCGTAGATTATTACTAAAGTAAGCAGGCAAGAAATAGGCAGTATATATACATCAAACCATGCGTATGCAATCCTTGGTTAGAACCCAAAACATAGCAAGATCAAGATCAAGATCCCTCTGCGGTCAACAAAGAGAGAGTCCTACCACAAGTTTTTACTTATATAAAGAGAGAAAGTCAAGAGAACAATTGGCACATTGAGAACTTCTTGCAGCACCTTGAGAATTTCTTGCAATACCTTGAGAACTTCTTGCAACGAACGTTTCCCTTTTGTTGTATTTGGCAACATGCAGAGTTTTAAGCATGATACTTTGAGCAGGATACTGATGATAGATTTCGCAAGCTTCCAATTTAAATTCTTGATCATATTTTTTCGCTTCTCGACATCAAGAACCTTGCACGACTCAGCTTGGCATTGAGAAGATGTCAAGAAATTTGCAGATCTTACTCGAGGTTGAGTTTCTGCAATAACAATTTGAAAAATGGCATGTCACATCGACTGTGCTTCAGCAGCTTTCTTGACAGGCTCATGCTTCACCGCAGCATGAACGAGGTGAAGATAAGAAGCCTTGACAAGTGCTAATCATTGCAAGGACCCGTCGAAAAAGAAGAATACTGAATTGAGACGTGGCTGCAACTAATAGTAAAATTCGGTCTTGACTTGCTCGGAGATTTTGTTAAATGAGCAATCAATCATTCCATGAATTCACAAGCATGAACTATTATTCCCTACCTAAATTCAGCACATGACAATTCAATCTTTTGTTTTCCTTTGAAGTTAAACCGTTTTATGTCAAGTTCTGAATATACCACTCTATACTATTTCTTGAACAAACTTTATTTTCTTATTCTCTAAACTATCTCAAGATTTTAGTTGGCATTTGGAGTGGATTAACTTTTATGCTATGATGTGCCTTGTAAATGTTGCAGGCTTTGATTAAGTATGGTTGCTTGCCTTTCTTATTTGACAACTCAGAGTACTTAATAGTAGAAAGTAGGACTGCTTTAAGTGGAAGCCATGTCCAAGCATTATCCTCCCCGCTCAAAGGAACAACTAATCTGAAGCACCTCATTATACTCAGACCTTGATACTTTTCCTTGATTTGATGTTAGTAAAACAACAATTTTCTTTCTCAGACTATCATTAATACTTCTCCATTTTTTTAACCGAATTGATTTCATGCTCGACCTTGCTTTTTTTTTTAACAGGTGATTTCATCATTCTTGGATTTTGACAATTTGAATTGAACATCATAGTCATTTTTTGTATTTTGAACGATTCTTTTATCTTCCTTTCCTGTGAATAATTTGTTGAAACTAGCCTACAAAATAATTACTATTATGTCCGGCGTTAGCTTAGCAGTTGGATTTTTCAACCCTCTAGCATATGAGAATTGATTGTACCAATTCTTTTTGTTTTTCGTTCTTTGATAAAATGAGTCTTGATTAATGTTTCGGAGTATGATGTTCAATGACCAGTCAATGATTGAGAAAATGCCCTCTTCAATCTGTTAGTTTACTGCTCAGCTATGCAAGAAGAATATCTGGATAAATTGTACAATATTGTTTCTGTTAGCATCCGGTTCTGTAACATAGATGGGTCAATCATTTTCTTCATTAAGATTTCTTTCGAAGTGTTACAGCATTGAGCTCCCTAAAACTTTTCTCAAATTTTACTCAAAAACATCTTTCCTTATTTTAACTACACTCATTCCCAAACTTTCTACATCCCACTCTCAATTCTTTCTTAACTCTATTAAATAATCTTTCATTATTACTTTTTAACTCATTTATTGTCATATTTTTTTAACTCAATTATTTGTCTTCATTGTGTTTTACACAATTAATCTCTAATGAGATTTTTTTAAAAATAATTTAAACTATTTATCTTTAAACGGTAATGTTTTCAAAAATGTGATTTTGTAATAATAATATTTTTAAAAAAATCTTATTTTTCCAAATGAGCATGTTAAAAAAAAAGGTTCGCCTCATAAGTAACATTTTTTTTTTATCAAATTCTAATTGTAACAAAATCTGATATTTTTTAATAATGAGATTTCTTTTTTCATTTCCTAACATTCATGTTTTCAACCCTAACAATTTTTGTCTGTTTTTACAGGTGAAAGAATTCTTGAACTTTTCAAAATGGTTTTTGAAATGGTCAAATATTAGTGAATAAATTAGTGGACTTGCTCTTCTAATCACAATTTATTTTATTTTTATTCATATAAATATATTGAGGACTAATAAAATGATTTTGTACCAATCAGAAAATAAATAAAAAAGGGTTTTGTTGAGGGTTAATAAAATATTAATAAAATTGGGTTTGGGGAGCTGCAGTTACTGAGTAAATTCAGGGTTGAAAACTTAAAATCATTCCCTATTTTACTCAATCGGATGTGGAACGGTTTTTGGTGACCAAAGCTAGTCACTTTTCCTCGTATTTTGGCAAACTGGTGCTTATGCCCAGCCAGATGCGAATGCTCCTAATCGAGGCTAACTGATTCTGAAACAAATTCGTGGAAGAGAATGTATATGCAAATATTGGTTAGTAGATGAAATAAGCTTTAGGTGGTCACGTAATGAGACATAATTGGTGGAACTTATTTGTTGATTACAAGCTTCAGTTTGATGCTTTATGTTTTTTAATTGGTTATCTTCGTCTATTGTTTCTTTCTATTTGACAAAATTAGAATCAATTAATTGTTTGAAGTTCTCATGATTTTTCAAGGAGGTGCCTAGTGACTTTAAGCTCTACAGTGGGGCTGCTGCAGCGCTGGGCTGCATGGATGGAAACTCTGGAGGGTTTGGGAAGGGGGGAGGAGGGGAGGGGCACCGTGGGGGAAAAAAGAAAAAAAAATGGCACACTGACACTGCACCACGTTAGTTTGTGGGATCTATTTGTGTCTCTAGCAGCCCTCAATAGATTATAATCATCATGTTTAACCCAAATATGGGTTCAGGTGAGTGCCAAATAAGGAAAAAATAAAAATAGCATATCCTCAGAATTAATACATAAAATCTACTTCAAATGACCACATTATGATTAATGAAAATCTGGAATGTTAATATTGTTTGCATTACAACATATATTTTAAGATGCTATACCAGACCCAAAACGAGATTTGCTTATAATAGTCAGCAACAAAGCTTCCTGCAAGCATCCGTTCACACATACAGGAACACACTCAGAGACCCTGTTAGTTTAGCAAACACGTCTAGCAATCAGCAAACCCAGCCTAAGCACCAACTTAACCAATCTTCCGACAGAAGCTGCTTCCTACTTTTATCTTCTCGATGAATGGTTTTTATAATCCTCTCACTTATAATCTTCATTGATGAAGATAAAGGATACCTGTATCAGATCAAAAGTGAGATCTATAATTATTTCATCATCAGAACCTGAAACTTGGAGAGAGAGAGGGAGGGAGGAAGAGGGAGAGAGCAGCAGCAGCAGCAGCAGCAGCAGAAGCAACAAAACTTTCATAAAGAGTAAAAAAAAAGGCCCAGGTAGAAGGGGGAATGGATTTTATGGCACACTGCCGTACCAATGAGCTACCCAAAATGCTAGTGTAAAGAAGCCTTACTCTGGCAGGATTCAAAATGCTATGTGCCGTACCACTCACATTTTTGCCTGTCCAAGTAACAATTAACTGATCCAAATATTCTGCCTGCTAGAATTAAAGCTTATTTAGTTCGGAGTGGGTTCCGTTTCCAGAGTTCTCCTGCAATGTCTTTGTTGATTCCTTTTGGGGACCACGAAAGTGCAAGCCACAGAGTCCTCCATAACCCCCCATTTGCAAAGTGTGGAATAAAAATTCGCCCCCAATAGGGGTAATAAGGTCCCAGCAATTTGAGAAATGTGAAGAAAGTCACAATGGCAATCAGATGCCAGGGCACTTCTGCATCCTGAAAATCAAACAAAACGTTAACTATAACAAGAAGACAAGCAACCAGAACTTCCAATTGTTTTGTCCCAAGAAAAAAGTTTTCTCTAGTCTGAAATCGCAAAAAATGGCTCATCCTACCCAAATCGGCTACTGACAAACTGTGCAACTTTTGCACCATAGGGTATCTGGCTTTCAATGACATTAAAAGATATGAGAAGTTTATATTGGTGGTAACAAAAGAAAAAAAATAGAAATTAGAAAGAGAGAACTTGTTGAAGTCATTGTCATCAATCAGATTTCAATGGTCTTCTCTTTTTTTCCTTTTTTTTTTTAATGTAAAGTCACACATGCATCTTGTGGTTTGTAAACCAATAATCTTACGTAGGGCTGTAAATGAAACAGTTTGTTCGATAGCCCACTCGGTACTCGTCCGATTAAACTCGAATCAAACTCGACTCGTAAAAAAAAAAAAAAAAAGATCGCCCGTGAAAGCAGATACCTGCTCGATTAGTAAATGACACATACCCGACAAAACTCTACTCGACTCGGTTAAAACTCGTTAAGGCTCGCTCGTTTATGTACGAGTAGACTCGTTAGCTCGACTCAATTAAAACTCATTCATATATTGATAAATATATACATACGCCTATGTATATATACATATATATATGTATTTGCTAATAATATAAGCATAGCACTTTTATAATTAAATATATAATATATAACCTAATTACTTATGTCTATATATTGAATATACTTCATAGCTATATTTTATAATTTGTACAATAATTAGTCGATAAGATTTAATACTTTCATATACTAGTATGTGGGAATCATATATGAAATAGATATATGCTATCATATTATATGTATGTATTAATAATTTCAGTAGGCATATAATATATTGTTATTATGGATAAATATCAACTAGTTAGATATTAATTATTTAGAAATTTTAAAAAATAAACAATAAAAAATCTTAATTATTAATTATTAAATCTTATTTAAAAAATAAACAATTCGAGCCAAGCTCGAGTTCGAGCTCTACTTGACTCGAGCTTGTTTTTGGGACGAGCTCGAGCTCGAGTTGGGAATTTAGCTTACCGAGTTGAACTCGAACAAAGAATAAATCAAAATCTCGAGCTCGAGTATTTTGAGTTGAGCCAAGCTCGGCAAACCGGCTCGGCTCAGCTCGATTACAACTCTAAGATTCTCAGGCTACACCTTATTAGGGAGAAGAAGTGCCATTTGAGCTAGAGCTCATTGGACTCTCTCCAAAAATCTATGCAAGATCTATTGGATGGAACCAAAAAAAAATACTCCTCAAGAAACATTTTCCTCCATTCATGTCAGAAAATGCTGCAAATGTGGCAAAAATACAGTTTTCCAGAACACATGTAGCCAATTAATCACAACGGCATAAGCAACAGATGGTGCCATTTTTCACCATGTGTATAAGCATAAGAAGATGTTTCAATTGAACATTCCCACGTTCTACCAACTGATGTAAGATAATCTAATGAGCCTATTGATGCTAGATAACAATTTTACCTTCAGAAGTGGAGATATATCTAGGGGTGTCTCTTGGAATACCCCAGCAACAGCAATCCCAATGAGAACTGGAACAGGTAAAAGAAAAAGCTTTCTTTCATGTGCACAGTATGACATCTCACTAAGAGAGGAAACTGCCAGTAAGGGAACACATATGTATTTCACAACTGCCAAGATGAGGTCAAGGATGAGTTGAATGAAATTATCCAGTGCTCCATTCCAAGGGAATCTCTTGACTGGTTGAGGACAACCGTCCCACAATTTTCTTGCCTTGTCAATAAGATGTTCCAAGTTTAATTTCCCAGGATCGTCTGACTGGCCTGCGGACATATTTATTGCACACGATATCGTGGACCTAGTATTCTGAAATGCCCTAAATTGTTTAACACTCAACTTGCATTTTTTCTCTTTAACATTCCGCAATGACCCCTGCTACAAAAATTAAATTAAATTAAAATAAAATAATACAAGAACGAATGTAAACCCAACCCAACCCATTATAAAGCATTCAGTCTGAACTAGTTCAGCTGTTTTTGAAAGAGCCACATGGCAGAAAATAAAACTTACAAATTTCATTAAGTGTCAATGCAAGATGCGGACTCTTTAAATTTATTTCCTCAGCCAACATGGACATACTTATCCACGCCATCACGAGTCTGGGTTTCATTGAAAGTTGAACCCAAGACTAGCAAATTCAGCTTCAATGAAACCCAGACTCGTTCGAATTACATATCACTTGCGCAAGTTTTTAAACTCATTACTTTACGGAGACCCGAGTTGTACCCACTTCTAACGTAACCTCCCTTCCCCCCTCTCGCTCGCTCGTAGAACCAATAAAACACAGACCAATAAACAATCAAATACCCACTTTACTTTGCTATTTAACCCGGTTCTTAACCCCACCTTTTCAGGTAACCAAACGCATCCATGGGAAAAAATATGAAGAAATAAACCTTCAGAAGTAAAACAACCAGGTAAATCTTAATGCAAAAATCGACGCATGAATAGGAATAAAGTTCAGTCCATCAGATAATTATAGAAAAAAGCGTTACCTTGAACCCCTGAAGCCAAGGAGAGTGACTTCTGATGGGCATTTTAGTGGAAGCATGGAGATGATTGTAAGCAGACAACAAGTGAGAGGGATATGGGGTTGTCATTTCTGAATTGTGATAAGTATGAATGCTTCTCTTTTTTGGGGAGCTTTATTAGAATTTGGGTGATGGGCTCGCATTAAAGCGCCATGTTTGAGCTTTGGGAGCGAGGGTAAGCGCTTAGTTGAAACCCTTTTCGGATCTCCAAGTGTTCGAGGGAAAGCGTTGGGAGTTTGGAGTCGGAGGGTTTAAGGAGTAGTGGAGCCTTGATTCGGTACCGGCATCATTGACTAAATACACGCGCACCTGCACCTGCACCTGCACCTGCACCTTACTCGGAAAGTACCGTCCCGACCCTACCTCAGGTGTAGGTTGGAATTGGATTATAAAGCGGATAACCACTACCTAAAGTTTATTTGCTTTTTTTAAGTATTTTTTTAATATATTTAATCATTAATTTTTTTAAATATATAATTTTACTAATAATTACTTGCTTAATCATTAAATAAAATAAAAATTTTAAAAAAAATAAAAAAAATAGTAGACAAGTGATAAGGCTATCATTATTCTTATAACACAATGTCGGAATTAGAGCAAGAATTAGAGAACTTTTTTATCATCATATTTTCACATTGACAGTTCAAAATTAACCCATAGTTGTCAAATAAATTTATAAAAAAAAAAAAAATGTAATCAAGAAGTACTCCTACTTATAAGTTGATATGGACCCTTTTACAAGTTAAAATTCTATCATATCAACAATGTGGAGTTTATAGAAGTTTCTTTTTCTGCCTTAAAATTGATCGATTTTTTAGTTCTTTATGAATAGTAGTAAGTTAAGATGGTAGAGTAAGTTTTGTGGAGCCTACTTAAGATGTGTTTTGATGTTAAAATGAGTTTATATATATTTATGAGAATTTGAAAAATGTTGTGGGTCTTACGTGAAAAGAGGTGTTGAATTGAAAAAAATTATAGGTTCTACATGTAAAGAGGTTTTGAGATGAGATGAGTTTAGTGGTTTAAAGCAAACCGATATATACTGATTTTCAAGATTTGAAGAACTTATACCGCACCGATTATACCCCTAAATCGATATTTTCGATTTTACAAGTTCCGGTCCAGTTTGATCTTATTTTTTGGGTATATTATATAATATATTATAGTATATAATAATATTGTAGTAATATATTGTAGTGTATTATAATATATATTATAATTGTATTATAGACTATAGTGATATATTATAATATATAATATAGTGATATATTATAATATATAATATAGTGATATATTATAATATATAATATAGTGATATATTATAATATATAATATAGTGATATATTATAATATATCACTATATTATAATATATCACTCTCTCGAGCGGACCAAACTGGCGCTCGAGCGAAATCAGGCAGAGTGTTTCGCTCGACTCCCGCTCGACTAGCCGCTCGAGCTAAATCAGGCAGAGTGTTTCGCTCGACTCCCGCTCGACTAGCCGCTCGAGCGAAATCAGGCAGAGTGTTTCGCTCGACTCCCGCTCGATGTTCCGCTCGAGCGAATTTTTTATTTATTTATAATTTTATTCATTGTAATTTGTGGGTATACTTTCTATTTTTCCACAAAGAACTGATGTATCAATTTTATATTAATGGATGTAAAATTGTAAATGACCTAATTAACATGATGTGTCAATTTTCTGTTAATAGATGGAGTCTTCTACACATGATGTGCAAGAGTCAACACAAGACATGCCTCCACCCCCACCACCACCCCCACCCCCACCCCCATCCAATGTAAGTGAACAATCAGTTGGTGGGTCACAAAGAGGTAGAGTTAGGTCTTTCGTTTGGGATCATTTTACAATCATACCAAAAGGTGATCCAACTAAACCTAGGGCTGCATGTCATTATTGTGGTGCTTCGTATGCATGTGATACGAAGACCAATGGTACGAAAAACATGAAGAATCACATTGAGAATCAATGTAAGAAATCTCCATTTAAGAAAACGGATAAATCCCAGTCGACTCTAGGTTGGAAGGTGGAGGGAGGAAGTAGTAGTGTTAGTGGGGGACTTGTGTCTATTGCATTTAGTGTTGAGGCTTGTCGACAAGCCTTAGCAGAGATGATTATTCTTGATGAGTTGCCCTTTAGGCATGCTGAAGGAGAGGGTTTCAGGAAGTTTATGCTTGTGGTTTGCCCTAAGTGGGTAGGGATTCCATCCCGTATGACGATTGCCAAGGATTGTTTTAATTTGTTTTTGAAAGAGAAACAAAAGTTGAGAAATGCTCTTCGAGGGCAGCGAATTTCCCTCACCACGGATACGTGGACATCCGTGCAAAACCTAAATTATATGTGCCTCACAGCACATTTTATTGATGATGACTGGAAGTTACACAAGAGGATTCTTTCCTTTTGTTTGGTTGAAAATCATAAGGGTGATACACTTGGTAAGGGTATAGAGATGTGTTTGATTGATTGGGGGCGACCAAAATTTCTTACACTCACTCTTGATAATGCAAGTTCTAATAATGGGGCTGTTTCTTATTTGAAAAAAAATACCAAGTATAGGAGAGACACGATCTTGGAACATGAATTCTTGCATGTTCGATGTTGTGCCCACATTTTGAACTTAATTGTTCGTGAAGGGTTGAAAGAATATGATGAGTCTATTGCGAAAGTGAGGGGTGTTGTGAAGTATGTTAAATCCTCCCCTCAAAGGTGGAGTTTATTTAAAAAATGTGTGGGGTTGGCAGATATTCAATCCAAGGGCCAAGTTTGCCTAGATGTACCGACTAGGTGGAACTCCACCTATCTTATGTTGGAGAGGGCTTCCAAATTTAGAATGGCTTTTGATCGGTTGGAGGAAGAAGATCCGTGCTTCATTGGTAGTTTTGGAGATGACGAAGATGACGATATCGACTATGAGGATGTGGACCATGTGGCGAATAGGAGAAAGCCAAAGAAGTTAGGGCCTCCCAATGCATCCGATTGGGAGAAGGTAAATGTGTTTGTGAGATTTCTTCAATTGTTTCATGATGCAACTTTACGCTTCTCGGGGGGTGAATATGTAACTTGTAATGCTTTCTTTCCGGAGTTGGTTACTATTAAAGATGCCATTAACATGGAGTGTGAAGAACGAAATCCCGTTGTGGGATTAATGGCCACAAATATGAAGAGAAAGTTTGACAAATATTGGGAGAACTTCGAAAATCAGAATATGTTGCTCTATGTTGGTGTTATTCTTGATCCTCGCTACAAGATGCGATATCTTGATTTTGGGTTGGGACAAATGTATGCACATGATAATGCAAAAAAAATTGATTTTAGTTGGAAGGTGAGAAATGCATTTATCCGCATGTATGAGGCATACAGAGAAAATGAAGAAGGGCATTCTCCTCAGCGCACAAGTTCCCCACATGAAGATGTATCTCCTTCAGCTGACAAGATGGCGAGTAGAAAAGCAAATTTGATGGCCCAATTTAAGCAACAGTTACAGTCAGAAGACAGTTTAGAAAGTAAGTCAGAGGTTGATAGATATCTAGCTGAAAGATGTGAGGATCAAGATGATAGTTTTGACCTTCTAATTTGGTGGAAGGTGAATTCAGCTAGATATCGCGTGCTTTCAAAGGTTGCACGCGATGTACTTGCAATACCGGTATCTACTGTCGCCTCTGAATCTACATTTAGCACTGCGGGTCGTGTACTTGACCCTTTCCGAAGTAGTTTAAATCCAATGAGTGTTGAGGGTCTCATATGTGCACAAAACTGGCTTCGTTCTTCTTCTACTCCAATAAGCCTTAGGACTTTAATGGATGAAGTGGAGGAATTTGAGAAGCAGCTGGATATGGGTATGTAATAAATTATCTTCTATAGTTCTATGTGCTGTAATTTTATTTTGTTTTATTTTCTATGTTAAGTAATTTTATTTTACTTGTTTTGTTTTAAATTTTTATGGATAGAACTTGTTGGGGACCCGAACGTTGTTGATTCTGTGGAGGCGTCAAATTCAATGCCTACTGGCCCTACACCCAATCTTGATTAAAGGCTAAAGAGGTAAGAAGATTGTTGCTTTACTTGAAAGGCTTAAACGAAATTTGTCATCAATCATGTTTAGTTATTTTGAAAAAAACTCATGCATTAATATTGGTCATTCTCTTTCTAATTTATTAATAACCTGTTTTGCTGGTTTTTTTTATGTATCACAAAGAGCCATGCTATTTACCATCAGTTTGGACTTTAATTGTATTTTTTTTAAGAAAAAAAGGAAATGAAAGAAAAGTAGACCAACCATGTAGAACTTGTAAAAAGCAGCTGCCTTGATTAAAATTTGATTTGATATTATCAAACACATTTTATTCTTTTAGTTTGTTTAAATTACTATTATTCACCTGTTTTGTTTGTTTATTTTCTTGGCAATGAAGTAGTACTGAAAGCTAATCACGTAGATCAAATTCAGAACAGATGAAAGCTGAAATTTCAAGGTTGAAGATTACGTAATCCCAAGAAGCTGCAATTTTAATTAGTTCTGTTTCTCAATTGCTTAGAAGTTAGGTATATAATATAATTAGACACCAGTACTTGTAATAACTTTTGTATTAATTAGTTTTGTTTCACTTCAGTTTATAATTTGTAATTTGTAAGTAACAACTTTTGTATTATTATTTTGTATTTTTTTTTTTGTTTTTCTAGTTTTTTATATAGATTAGTTTTTTTTTTATCATTGCATTTTTCAAGATCCGTGTTTTTTTTAGTATTTTTAGCTAAAAACTGTACAAAATTTGAAGTGGGCCGAAAATAATTGAATTTGGGCCCAACAAAAGTCAAATTTAGATGGGCTGAATGACCCATTTGGAGCATGTCCAGACCGACCGGACCGACCCTGGACCGGACCGGACCGAATAGGACCGGACCGGACCGGACATGTCTATACTCGGTCCGGTCCAGGGTTGAAAATATTTGGACCGAATAGGTCCGGTCCGGTCCACAAAACAGCCTAAGACCGGACCGGACCGGACCGATATCACCCCTAGAGGATATCTTGAAACCCTTTTCGGATCTCCAAGTGTTCGAGGGAAAGTGATTGGATTTTGGAGTCGGAGGGTTTAAGGAGTGGAGCCTTGATTCGGTACCGGCATCATTGGCTAAATACACGTGCACCGGCACCTTACTCTGAAAGTACCGTCCCCACCCTGTCTTACCTCTGGCGTAGGTTGGAATTGATTATACAATAAGGCTTCGTTTGGTTCCTTAACCAAACTCATCTCATCTCACTCATCATTATAACTTTTTCAAATCTCAACACAAAATATAATAAACAATTCAACTTTTTCAAATTTTAAAACAATAAAAATATTCAAAAATAATATTTTAACAATATTTTATTATCTAAACTCAATTCAACTCAACTCATTTCAACAACCAAACGCACCCTAAATCTTCTCAACTTTTCAACACTCCGCACTCCATCTTTTTTTAAAAAAAAAATTTAATTTTTTTATTAAATAATTTTTATATGAATAGTGAATAAAAAATTTGAAATAGTTTAAAAAAAATAAATTCAAAAAAAAATATTAAAAAAATATTAAAAAATATGGAGTGTGGAGTGTGGATGAATTGTAGGAGGTTGTGTAGCAAAACCCTTGATTATAACACCGGTAACGATGGACTTACAATTATTTTACCACCACCGTTACTGTTCTTAGGTTTGATTTGAGGAGTGATCTGAAAATTTTTTATTTTAGAGGAAAGTTTAAAATATTATATTTTAATATTATTATTATTTAAAAATTTAAAAAATTTAAATTATTTATTATATTTTATATAAGAATTTGAAAAAATTGTATTACTGAGATGAGATGAGAATTTTGCATTTGAACTTGTTACCAAACCTAACCTTGTTTTTGTTTTTTTTAAACATTTTTTTAATATCTTTAATCATTTAAAAAATTTTAAAATATACAATTTCAATAATAATCACTTACTTAACTATTAAGTAAAAGAAATTTTTTTAAAAAATTAAAAAGAGTGATTGAAGAGTGGTAAGGCTTTCATTATTCTTATAACACAATGTCGGAATTAGAGCAAGAAGAGAACTTTTTGATCATCATATTTTCACATTGACAGCTCAAAATTAACCCATAGTTTTCAAATAAATTTGTAAATAAAAAGATGTAATCAAGAAGTACTCCTACTTGTAAGTTGATATGGACCCTTTTACAAGTTAAAATTCTATCATATCAACAATGTGGAGTATATAGAAGTTTCTTTTTCTGCCTTAAAATTGATCGACTCCAAACTCCAAAGTGCCCCATTGTCCATTTGTGTCTGTCAATCCGCTCATTTTCTGCTACTCAATATATCATCGATCTAATTATGTATATGTATGCATGCTCGAGTTGCAAAGTCAATGATTCATATGGTAACTATCATGTGCTGATTATCATCCATCAGTCTCGTAGGGTAAAAGACTTGGTATCCAAACAATAATATCATGTGGCTTATCATGCACGTCATTAAGATATGTTCAGCCTCAAGTAGCAAACTACAGTGCATTAAATCGGGCCATCCTACGTTCAAAGGAGAGTTCTAATCCCAAAAATGCAATATTATTATGCCATCGAATAAACACACATTATTTCTAATATGAGATAACAATAGTCTTTGATCTTTCATCATTATTCTTATATGCACTACAACTCCTCGAAACCGCGAGAAACTGCCAAGAAACATAATTTCCTGCCACAAAATCAATGAAATGCCACTTGTTAGCCTCTCCAACAAAAGGGTTGCATTACAAACTCAATGTTTAAGTGCAAAAGCTTCCACACATCATGGTTTTAAGAATAAATCTACTCTTTTCATTGAGCCTACACAATAGTTTATGCATGAATTGAGACTCACATACTTGGACTTGTTCCGAACATGGAAATAACGAGTTCTCAAGGAAACAAGGGTTGGTAAACAAGCCCGGTATTTTCTGGATATCCCAACATGATGTTGAGATTCTGTAAAGCTTGACCTGATGCTCCCTTTACAAGATTATCAATCTGCATATATGTTCTAAAGGCTTAGCCAATGATCATCCCTAGGATAACAATAACCGTACATAGAGTAATTTTAACATAGAGATGGATGAACGCAAACATACAACTGAAGTAATTATTGCCCTTCCCGGTATTCGATCAGGAAAGATATTTATTAAATTATAATTTGACCCTCGAACATTATGAGTGTGAGGGACAACTCCTCTCTCCAACAAAATAACAAATTCTTCATCCTGCAATAAAAAATTAAATAAATTTGAGAATCCCATAGATTACCAAAGCAAGCAGACAAGAAATAGCCACTATATACATCAAATCATGCGTGAAATGCTTGGTTGGAACCCAGTCCAAAAAAATGCCCAAGGAAATGCAGGATATCCATAGTTAATCCATCAAAATTCAAGTAGCCAGCTAGTTTAACCATTACCTGATAAGATATCTTCAATTGTTGGTATAAATCCTCGATTGTTACACCAGCAGCCATTTCCACATATATCGTTGATTGCATTCCGCGATTCTAGAACACGAGGATTAACACAATTCCTTTCTGAGCAAAAAGAGTTACAAAGGACAGAAAAACACAATTAAATCAGGTGTAACCATTACCATTGGCATTAGGTGTGGAGTGAAACTGATTGTTATTTTTGAATGCGCAGCATCGGAGAGTCCCTGTTCAATTTCTGGAACTGAAAGCCATATAAAGGTTATTGCTTCGTTTTATCTAATAAAAGAGAATGCACTCACTCTAGACCTTGAAAAGTCATGAGAACTTTAAAAAATTAATTGATTCTAATTTTGTCAAATAGAAAGAAACAGTACATGAAGATAACCAATCCAAAAACATAAAGCATCAAACGGAAGCTTGTAATCAACAAACAAGTTCCACCAATTATGTCCCATTATGTGGCCACCTAAAGCTTATTTCATCGGCCAACAAAAATTTTCTTCAAAATGGAATAAGCACTAGACTTTTCTCTGATTGGGAATTTTCCATATCTACAACAGAACTGGATGCTGATAGAAACAATAATGGTGCAGTTTATCAGGATATTCTTCTTGCATAGCTGAGCAGTAAACTAAAAGATCAAAGGGGCATTTTCTCAGTCATCAATTGGTCATTGTACATCATGCCCCGAAACTTCAACTTGTCATCAAATATCATGGTCAAACACAAGCCACTTTCTCCTCGAAAATCATGAATGTCTTCTAGATCAACCAGATAACATCTCTTTAATGTTTAACAAAGTACACTCAGATTGTTATTTGTAGACCAGTAATACCATTATTTTCAATCAATAATTGATCTTTCCATTCAACTTCTTGAAAAGGTGCAAAGCCTTCCAATTCTCTTTTTTAGGGCAAGTAGATGTCCCCAATTCAATTTTTTTATGAGTAATGCTAGATACATTCATGAGTTTTGCAAGCGCTGCGCACTCCTTTTTCAAAAGGAGTGAGCAGCGCTTGCACTCTATGACTACAAATATCATTTCTCTTTTTTTATTTGTCCTTTAAGAATAATTGCTGAACATCTAAACAAGTGGTCCTAGTACACATGCAAAGGCACAATGATTAATGAATAATAATAGTACTCCATATGCATATTCAAAATTGAAGTGCAAAATATTACCATGGCGATGCTTGGTCATCCCATAAGAATAAATGCCTTCAGAAATTTCAGTGTACAAATTTGCCTCCTTAGCACCACGCCCTACATGGTAAACTAGTTAGCATATGTTATGAAACCACGCATTGAGAACATTTAGCTAAGAATTGTCAATTTTCTGAAGGTGAACAAACCCTAACCTGCGCCACTCACACCGGATTTTGAGTCAATAATAATATTTCTATATTGAATGAGGTTAGCCTGCAAGCCAAAAAGTATGCAGAAAACCATCAAAACTGTAAAGCATAGAAGTTAGCAATGGGAGCCCTAGCCAGCATCAGGTTAGTGTGACCATGCAACTCACAAAGCATGCACCTCCAAATATGAAAAAAGAAAATCAAACGGTGTGCAGTTAAAGTACTTCAAGCACCTATATTATCAAAGTTTGGTTCTACTAGTTAGGTGTCTCTCTTGTATAATATATATGTGCTTGGGTTGCAGCTTTGGGCTTATTAATAAAGATCTTACAAAAATAATTCAAATACAAAATTTTCAAACATAATCATTACAACTTTTCCAAACTTTCAAACAAAAAATAAAAAACAATTCAACTTTTTCAAATCCGCAAACAAAAATAATATTATAAAACTATATTCTAACAATATTTTAACTTTATAATATTTTTTATTCAACTTTTTCTCTTTTCTTTCCCAAAATCCAAAAAACACTCAACTCAAACTATCTCACTACTATTCATATTTTATCTTACTACTATTCACAAAATTTTCATCCCATCTCACTCACCAAACGAGCCCTAAATATGTTCAACTCAGAAAACTAATTTCATATTAGAATTGTAGAATGATTACAGCAGCTAAGGTTCCAACATTAATTAGTCAAATAAATTGATAACTTAATTTTCATCAAATACCTTTTCTAAAGTTTAAACTGTATCAAGGTTATTCAATTCAAACTCTATTTTGAACATTAAGTGTTTAGTTCTTCCTTTGTTTCCTTGAGAAGCTTCTAAGCGTATATGTTTCCTCTCCCCTTGTTATCATTAAAAGATCTCAGCATATATATATATATACACACACACACGTGCATCTATTGAACTTATTGATGTATATTTTCAAGTGACGTATATTTTCAAGTCTTAATTCCTATTCAACCAATCTCAAGCACAACTTTCACAAGTTGTTTTTGAAGATGTAGTAGTCAACCAATCAAGACATGCAAAATTAATTTACCCAACCATCACGAGAGAAATCAATGACAACACAGAATGGTGAACACAAACCTTTATCAATGGAACAAGAGGAAGCTGAATGGATGTTGGATAACAACCAGGATTAGCAACTAGACGTGCACTTTTAATCTCATCTCTCAAAATCTCTGTCAAACCATATACAGCTTCTTTCTGCATCCAGATGATGAAATACTCATTTACATGAAAAATATGAAAGTACATAATGCCAAGGCTGGGTATGTTCAATGTTTTAGTACCCCCGCCCATCCCCGCCCTGCCCACTCCCCCCCGAAAAAAATTTTGGGAAATGAAAATTCTTGACACTGAGTTTGAGTGACACTTTTAAGAACACAGAATAACAGAGTAACCCACCTGCAAATCTGGTGCTCTGTGTGCCTGACCATACCATTCTTCATATTCAGATATATCTCGCAGCCGGAAGTCCTGTGGAATCAAATCATCAAACTTTGACATGGGCAAAACGGCAATTTTGGATTTAATATGGGATGCATCTAAACAAAACTGTAACAATGCCAGACTTAAATAGTCGTAATGCAAAGCTTACTGCAGAAAGATCAACAATCTTCAAACCCTTAGGAAGGCCTTTGATGATTTCCTGTGATTAACAGATAATCCTACAAATATTTAGTAAAAGGAGAGAAAGGCTAAGAAATGAGTTTCCACTTTAGAAACATTCATTAGGCCTCGGAACTTCTGGCCTATGGAACAACCAATGTAAGGGACTAAGAAAAACCTGAGTGGTCCCATGTGGCAAACAACAAAACACAGCATCAACATCAGAAAAGTCGGCATCCTTGATGGCAACCATATCCGGCAAATCCTGAAACATGGAGGAACTCAACCATTGTATTTTCATAATAAAGTATTGAAAACCAAGACACAAAGAAGCACCATCATCAAATTATTTTGAACCTCCCCTATTCAACTAACACCCTTGGAAGTAAGTGCAACCAAATGAAATATACCACAGATGCATTTTATTCAGTTATGGAAAGAGTCATACTTGTGAGACCAGATGAGGGAATACTGATCCAATCGATTGACCAGCCTTTCTATCAGCAGTCATCAGACTAATGCCAAAGTGTGGATGGTTTGCCAGCAACCGAACAATCTGCCAGAAATGATCACCCACATTTTTACATTTTAAAGCAAAAATAAGTTGGAAATGGCTAAGCAGTAGTAAATTGTCTAACCTGTCACCAACAGGTAGACATCCAAGCGACAAGGTAAAGCTATCAAATTCAAAAAAACAAATCTCCAACTTTTGTAACATCTTTCTTAAGGAATTCATAAGGCCCTCTTGGTAACTATTTATGTATGCAAAACAGATTATGCTTTAAAATTTTAAATTGACAGAAATTAATATCTTCTTTCAACGTCTTTTCCTTATTATTTCTGGACAAAATGGATGCCTACTTCATTTATAATAATGACAATACCTCAGGAAAAATAATATTTTTTTGATAAGTAATAAAGAAGTTTTGTTCATAAGAAAAGAATGTATAGTCCAAGTACATAGGATGTATACATGAGAGGTACCTAACTAGAGTTTACAATCAAGAATAGAAAATCAAGGACATTTAGCCCATTAAAGTCAATGAACCCGCCCATAATAACTCAGGAAAAATAATAAAAAGATAGGGGAAAAAAGAGAAAGGAAATCCATATATCTAATGCAATGGCATTAATCTTAGATTTAATATTCAATTATCAGCATATTTGAGCCAAAAAAATCAAAAGCAAGTTGGCCCCATGAAAAATTTATCATGGTTTTAGCTTCAAATAGCTTCTATCCACCAACTCACACCAAAACGGACACAACATAGACCCAGAGGGGATCAAAAGAACCAGCATAAATATTTTTAGAAGGGGTTGTACATGAAGCACCATACCTCAGAACCAGTGTAGCCACTAGCTCCAAGAACACCAATCCGAACTGCCTTGTCAGGTTTCTGGGTTTTGGTATTCACAGCACATTTGACAAATATCTTCCCTTCCTTTCGCTTATTAACCTTTGTAATAATTGCTCCGTCCTGCATTTCGATCACATAACTCATAAAACACTTAAGTCCCAACTTTCAAACTCCATGATCTCTCCATGTTATGCTTTTTCCAAGTAAAAAGGCTAAAACCCAAAAAATAAAAACTGAAATTTACCATTTCCCAGCTTGGTAGCTAAGAAAATGGACAAAAGAAAAGCAAAGAAATTCTCAATTTCTTTTCTTGTTCTCATCTCTGAAAATTAAAATTAGCTCATATAAGCCGATGTGCTTGCATCAGGCCCACTTCATTGTACTTCAATATTCAAAACACAAAACTATAACTTTCTTTTCTCCGCGGGGGGTTGGGCGGCGGGGGCAGAAACATGTAAAGGTACAAACCTTCCCAAAGTATGCAGTGCCAAAAGAAATCGAACTGAAGTTTGCAGTCCACATTTCCTGTCAGATGCAGCAAGAGTTTCAAAACCATCGAATCTCACAATCTTCGCCAAGACATATATATACACACACACACACACACACATATTTATACACAGAGTACATATATGTGGGGATAAAGAGATCTCACCTTTATGGGGTGCTTAAGAAATTGATGCAAAACTCAATTTGCAAAATATCGTTTGTTTTGGGAGACGGAATAAAAAGTGCTTTTGGACTAGCGAAAGCCTAAGAGGATTTGGAAGTAGAAAATTGATCAAGGAGCAGGTGAAACAATGAAAGGGAGTTGGAGGACTCACCCTATCAAGTAGGCACAATCGTCTCGATTTAGAGGGAGGGGAAAGGGGGAAGAAGAGGGTAACAATTCGAGAGAATGGAACGAAAAGAGACAGTGACGTCTGGGAAGAGAGTCGGAGTCTCCGAGATGTTTGAGCTCTGACACTTTATTATTGAGAAAACCTTCAAATAGGATGCGGCATGAAGTTTGATTTTACCCTCTTCAATAGAAAACGGACATGTAAGCGATTTATGCAGAACACAGTAGAACCGATTTGAGGAAATCATCCTCCCTCCCTCCCCTCAAGACCGGAACCCTTTCAAATTTCCTATTTAACTCAGATTTCTTGAATCATTACGACAACTTTTTAGCTCTTGTGCTCTAGTGTTTCCTGCTAACTAACAATTAAGGGTGTTTCCGCCCGGATTAAACCTAGGAGGGTAAGAAAAATTTTGTACCCGCCCCAATCCGGTTACAGATCCAGATTTTAACCCGGTTTCCATAACTGGCTGCTTTTTTTTAAAAAACACTGGTTTTTATTCAAAATGGTGTCATTTTTTCACCCCTGAGATTTATACCTCATTCCCTCGAGTCCTCAACCATTGTCGTTTCAGTCTCTGCGATTTTGGCAAACGAGTGAAACCCTAGCCCTGCCGTCACCTCTCTGCCTTAGTGCCTCTCATTTCGTTCGTTTCCTTCCGTCCGGCATCGCCGTTTGCCCCATCCCTCTCTCTCAACTCCAAAACCTACAGTATGTTCGTCTATCTCGCTCGGTTTGTATAGATTTGAGGAAGTGGGTTGCTTTGTATGTGAAATGCTCTTCCGAATCTTTGTGTCGTGAGCCTTTAAAAATTTTGCTAAGCCAACCCATAATGTGTAGTGGACTAGTGGTCAATGAAATGTAATCTGTAACTCGGTCTCTTCTGGGTAGGACAAAAAGATGGATGGAAGTCACGAAGTTTCAAGGGAAAGACTATTTGGATGGAAAGAGTGGTAGAACCGAAAACTTAGGATATGGAGTTCAGTGCAATTTAAAATTCACATGGATTTATTCATATCTGCACAGAAATTGTGCTTGCCACTTTGCATAACAAAGACACAAATTAGGCTACAGTAATGAATTGATAAGAGACCAAAAAAACCATTCTTCTTGTTCATTTCAATCTTGTTGTCTACATTAACTAAATGATACTAGTAAATTCCTAATTTCATAGCAAACATTACAAGAGAAATATTTACTAAATGAATAAGGTTGTGGGATGATATCTCTAATATTGAAGTTTATAGCTTGTGGTGATAGTTCAAGGAATAAGACATCTTTTGGACTTGGTGATACATCTGCTCCATGTTTGTCTTTTCTAACGTAGGACCTCAATGTTTGCCATGATTATTCTATTTTGATCATTAACACAAATAGATTTGCGAAAAAGATGTCAACTGCAATAAATATGTCAACATAAAAGTAAGTAACAATATATATTGTTCTACATAAAAGTAATTAACAATATATATGTCACACAGAAAAGCACATCATCACATCTATGAGTTTTATTAACTACTATTTTCCTTATTTTAGGGCAATCAATCTGTTGCTTTAGAGAATATTGACTAAAGATAAATCTATATCAAGTTTTAAGCAATCACCTCATTTCACCTAGAATGAAATTAATTTATTATAGAAGTTTCAGTACTTGTATCTTGATGAACGTGTTAGCTACGTAAATTACTTTGAAAGCAGTATATTTTGACTTGCAAAAAACCTATAATATGATGATCTCTTTTGATCCAATTAAAGGAAGTAATTATGTCTTAGGCTACAATATTACTGAATATTATGTAAGGTGGAAAAATCATATGTATATCATGGTACGCAGTATTTCTTCTTCTTCTTCTTCTTCTTGATTGGAAAACTCAATCAAGATAATATCAGTATTGGCAGAATATAGTTTCCCCCGAGGTAATTTCGTTAAAATGTCTAAAAACATAAGATTGACCAAGTTCGTTTATCTTTCTCCACACTAGTCTTGATTTTTTTGTCTTTATTTGTAACATGCAGGCCATTGATTTCCTAGATAAGCTCCTTCGATATGATCATCAGGATACGCTTACAGCAAGAGAAGCAATGGTATACCTCTCTCTCTCTCTCGCTCTCTCTCTCGCTCTGTTTGGGGTGCTGTTTCCTTCCCACCTTTTTTTGTTCAATTAATAACATCCTTATTCCTATGCTGGTTGCACTAGTTTGATCATCAGCAGGCTTATAGTTGGGACACTGTAGAAGAATCAGTCATCTTTTCTGCTTGGTTGCATTTGTCTGCAACCAGTCAAGGGAATCTCTTGACTGGTTGAGGACAACCGTCCCACAATTTTCTTGCCTTGTCAATAAGATGTTCCAAGTTTAATTTCCCAGGATCGTCTGACTGGCCTGCGGACATATTTATTGCACACGATATCGTGGACCTAGTATTCTGAAATGCCCTAAATTGTTTAACACTCAACTTGCATTTTCTCTCTTTAACATTCTGCAATGACCCCTGCTACAAAAATTAAATTAAAATAAAATAAAATAATACAAGAACGAATGTAAACCCAACTCAACCCATTATAAAGCATTCAGTCTGAACTAGTTCAGCTGTTTTTGAAAGAGCCACATGGCAGAAAAAAAAAAAACTTACAAATTTCATGACGTGTCAATGCAAGATGAGGACTCTATAAATTTATTTCCTCAGCCAACATGGACATACTTATCCACGCCATCACAAATGCAGCTGATTTATTGAAAGTTGAACCCAAGACTAGCAAATTAAGCTTCAATGAAACCCAGACTCGTTCGAATTACATATCACTTGCCCAAGTTTTTAAACTCATTACTTTACGGAGACCCGAGTTGTACCCACTTCTAACGTAACCTCCCTTCCCCCCTCTCGCTCGCTCGCTCGTAGAACCAATAAAACACAGATCAATAAACAATCAAATACCCACTTTACTTTGCTATTTAACCCGGTTCTCAAACCCAGCTGTTCAGGTAACCAAACGCATCCATTAGAAAAAATATGAAGAAATAAACCTTCAAAACTAAAACAACCAGGTAAATCTGCAAAAATCGACGCATGAATTTGAATAAAGTTCATTCCATCAGATAATTATAGAAAAAAGCGTTACCTTGAACCCCTGAAGCCGAGGAGAGTGACTTCTGATGGGCATTTTAGTGGAAGCATGGAGATGATTGTAAGCAGACAACAAGTGAGAGGGATATGGGGTTGTCATTTCTGAATTGTGAAAAGTATGAATCCTTCTCTTTTTTGGGGAACTTTATTAGAATTTGGGTGATGGGCTCGCACTAAAGCGCCATGTTTGAGCTTTGGGAGCGAGGGTAAGCGCTTAGTTGAAACCCTTTTCGGATCTCCAAGTGTTCGAGGGAAAGCGTTGGGAGTTTGGAGTCGGAGGGTTTAAGGAGTAGTGGAGCCTTGATTCGGTACCGGCATCATTGACTAAATACACGCGCACCTGCACCTGCACCTGCACCTGCACCTTACTCGGAAAGTACCGTCCCGACCCTACCTCAGGTGTAGGTTGGAATTGGATTATAAAGCGGATAACCACTACCTAAAGTTTATTTGCTTTTTTTAAGTATTTTTTTAATATATTTAATCATTAATTTTTTTAAATATATAATTTTACTAATAATTACTTGCTTAATCATTAAATAAAATAAAAATTTTAAAAAAAATAAAAAAAATAGTAGACAAGTGATAAGGCTATCATTATTCTTATAACACAATGTCGGAATTAGAGCAAGAATTAGAGAACTTTTTTATCATCATATTTTCACATTGACAGTTCAAAATTAACCCATAGTTGTCAAATAAATTTATAAAAAAAAAAAAAATGTAATCAAGAAGTACTCCTACTTATAAGTTGATATGGACCCTTTTACAAGTTAAAATTCTATCATATCAACAATGTGGAGTTTATAGAAGTTTCTTTTTCTGCCTTAAAATTGATCGATTTTTTAGTTCTTTATGAATAGTAGTAAGTTAAGATGGTAGAGTAAGTTTTGTGGAGCCTACTTAAGATGTGTTTTGATGTTAAAATGAGTTTATATATATTTATGAGAATTTGAAAAATGTTGTGGGTCTTACGTGAAAAGAGGTGTTGAATTGAAAAAAATTATAGGTTCTACATGTAAAGAGGTTTTGAGATGAGATGAGTTTAGTGGTTTAAAGCAAACCGATATATACTGATTTTCAAGATTTGAAGAACTTATACCGCACCGATTATACCCCTAAATCGATATTTTCGATTTTACAAGTTCCGGTCCAGTTTGATCTTATTTTTTGGGTATATTATATAATATATTATAGTATATAATAATATTGTAGTAATATATTGTAGTGTATTATAATATATATTATAATTGTATTATAGACTATAGTGATATATTATAATATATAATATAGTGATATATTATAATATATAATATAGTGATATATTATAATATATAATATAGTGATATATTATAGTATATAATAATATATAATGATATGGTATTAGTATAACTATTAATACAATAGACTATAATGATAGTATATAGTTATTTATATAAGATTTTAAAATTTAATATTATATTAATTAGTAATTTATCATATAATACAAAATTATTTTATATACAATTATATATATTATATATACATTATATATAATATAAAAAATATATTTTATAAAATATAAAAAATTAAAATATATATATGAACCAGTCTGGTCTGATATTAGAAAAATGAAAACTGTAATCAAACTGATTTTGACCGGTTTTGAGAAAAATGAAATCGGTACCAAATCCCAACTCAATACGGGACCAAACCCATCGGTTCAGTCCAGTTCACCAGGTCACTGGATTTGTTTTTCACCCCTAAATAGAATAACTCATACTATTTGACATTTTTTAGGTTAATGATATTTTTACACTTATTTTACTACTATTTTACTATCTAGTTATTTTATTTTCTCCTTGTTCTTTGAATCTGGATTAAAAAATCCCAAAACATGATCTTCTTATATAATTTAGAAGAAAATAAATTTAATTAATAAACTTAATCATGTAATTTAATTAAAAATAAATTCAATTTTATAAAAATTAACCTTCTTTTGCTCTTTGAGTTTCAAAAACACTTTCACAAGAATAAGGACCCTTTATTATGTTGGTTAAGTTTATTTTCTTATAAATTATACAAAAAAATCATGTTCTGAAAATTTTAATCTAGATTCAACGAATAAAAAGAAAGAAAGAATTAGATAATAAAGCAGTAATAAAAAAATATATATAAGAGTATCATTACCTTTTTGAACTAGTCAATATGAGAGAATATTGCGAGTCACTTGAAATCCATAAAGATAAGATTAATTTCACTCAGATGACTGTAAAAATAATGAAGGGAAATGGGAGGGCTCCGCCCTCTTCCCAATGCACTAGCAGCAAAAGCTGGGAGGTGATTTAGCAAAAGAGAGACATGGACATAAGAAATACTTGATTTACAAAAAAAAATCTTAAAAAATCGAACTTATAAAATAGTTTGAATTGATATGATATAAATGAATATGGCCAAATATCATATCAAATTAAATCATTTTGTAAAAGTAATGCTCTAGATGCAAGTTTAGGATATGCAAGTTCTATACACGTGACATTCTATTTAAAAAAAAGTATAATCAACCCTTAAAATAAATAATTTTTTTATGTGAGTCTGATATTTATCTATTTTTTTAAAAAAAATATGCAAATTTTTTACATTTTAAGATTGTAAATAACATTTCTTATTTTATAAAATGTAGAATATTTTGTAATTATGTGTGTGTATGTATGTATATATATAGAGAGAGAGAGTCGAGCTACTTTGCCGCCCAAAGTAGCCCACTTGAGTTTACCGTAAGTTGTTTTGAATTTATTTTTTTATTTTTTTAATATATTTATATATTTTTAAAAAATAAAAAAATACACCAATATACTTAAAATCACTTTCTTAATAAAAAAAATTAAATTTATCAAGCGGACAAATTAAATGGTACAACTTGAAAGATAAAGAAGTGTTTTCTATATATATCTTATATAAGCGGGAATGCGCGAGCTACAGTAATTTCCCCATTCCGTTTTTGCGTTTCCGTGCATGTTGTTCGGTCTTTTTTGCCCTTGGATTTATTCTGGTTTGTTTCCGTGCATTGGGGGTGTTATTTGTCTTTTCGTTCGGGTTAGCTATTTAGGGAGTTGTTTTGAATTTTGCTTCATTTTGCCGGTCTCTCTTTGGTCTTCTCTCTTTCTTTCTCTTGGTTTCTCTAGGTTTTCGTCTTCTCCTTCTCCTTCCTTCTCTTCGTGCGGCTCTCATTGTTTGCTTCTCTTTCTCTCTTGTCGATGTTTACTTCTGCTTTTGTGCGAGGATGTTGTTTTCTGTTTTCGTTGGTTGGTTTGTGGATTTTTTGTACGTTTTTTCGGTTGTTTTGTTTGGGTTTGGGATACTGTTGTTGGTTCAAGGTTGTGTTTTTTTTTTTTACCGACTTTGGAAAGGTTTGGAGGAGTTGGAATTTGGTTTTTTCTGTTTGGCTCTTTCCGATCTTTTTCGTTGTGTTTTGTGTCTTTTTTTTGGTCTTTAATGGTGCGTTTTGTGGTTGTTTCGAAGTCTAGAATCTTTTGCTATTTTCATTTCGTTCCCGTGGTCGATAATGCGCTTCATTTTTATGGTTTTTGGTGATGCTTTTTGAGTTGTTTTGGAGTCTAGAATTTTTCACTATTTTCTTTTCCTTCCCGTGGTCGATGATGCGTTTCATTTTTCTGAAAACCAGTATATAAAAGGTTATTTTGGTTGCCTTTTCGTCTTCTTGATGCATTTTTCCCGTGGTTTTGTTGTGGTAGTGATAGATGGGAGCTCTGGTTTTTGATGGTGTAGTTTGTGTGATTTCTATGGATTTGTTTTGGTTTCTGTGAAGTTTAGATTTTTTGTTATTTCCAGTTTGCTTCGGTCGTGAATGACGCGCTTCCTTTATGGGTAGTATTTGGGTTGCCTTTCGTTCTTTTTACTATATTTTTTCGATACTGTTGTCTTCCCAGTCTTTTTCGTTGATTTTTTTCGTAGTATTCTGGTTGTAGTTGATAAAAGTTTTAATTTTTCCTGATCCATTTTGGTCTTTCTTTAAAGCTGATATATTTTTTTCGTTCTCGTCCCGTGGTCAATGATGCACTATAGTTTTTGGTGTTTGATTTTGGTTTTGATTTTTATTTAAAGTTTGCATTTTTTCCCCTTTTTTGCTGTAGTGGTGTATTTTGGTCTTGCTTTAAATGTGGTAATTTTTTTTTGTTTGCATTTGTTTGACTTTTTGGCGTATGGTTTTGATTTTCTTTTAAGATTTTTTCCCCTTTTTTTCCCCATGTGGTCGTACGTTGCTTACAGATTTAATTTTGGGTGCAACTTTTGATAAAATATATAATTTTTTTGCTTTTCTGTTTCCAAAATGTTATTAGAAATTTGTTTTTCTTTTTGTTCGACTTTAGAGGAACGTCTGACTATGGAATTTTGGATGCAACTTTTGATCAAATATGTAATTGTTTTGGTTTTCTGTTTCTGAAACATTATCAGAAATTTGTTGTTCTTTTTCTTAAAGTTTAGAGGAACGTTTGAGACTATGGGGCATTTTTTATTTTTACGAGTTGTTTAGATTTTATGCAGTTAAGATTTATGTGTTGTTTTAATTTTTTTGGTTTCGTTACGTTCAGTTCATTTTTTGGTTTCATTACGTCAGCGTTTCATCATCTTTTAGTACCTATATCTATATTTGTTTGCCGATTCTAATTTTATATTTTGATTTTATCATTTTTTTAGTACCTACAGTGTTTATTGAGTAAATTTCTACCATTCAATTTTTGTCTCCCATGCATCTTGTCCTATATTTTCTGCCGTTCATTTCCTATTTGTTTCTGTCCGTGCATTGTTAGTTTTGTTTCAAATGGATGTGTTAGCGTTCGGTCAGTGCATTAATAAACTTTCAATGCGTTCGTCAGTATGTTGATGGTTTCGAGAATTGTATTTTTAAGATTTTTTTTTTAATATTTGTGTAGATCTTTCTGGTTCGATTTTTGTATCATCCATGTGTCTACAATAGGAAAACGTGGTTGAGCTAATTTACATCATTTTTGCATAAGTATTTTCCTGGTTTATTACTTTTCTTCAGTTTTATTTCAAATCAATGTGTCAGCGTTAGGTCAGTGCATTAATAAAGTTTCAATCCGTCTGTCACTATGTTGATGGTTTCGAGAATTGTATTTTCAAGATTTATTTTTTTCTATATTCTGGTAGATCTTTATGTTACCATTTTCAAAATTTTTTTTTTAATATTGTGCAGATCTTTTCGAAATAGTTAGTTCGGTTCATTTCTTCTTAAGATCCTTTTGTTTCTTGGTTGCACTGTTATCTTTTCGTTTGCCCGGTCCATTCTCATTTAAATTTTTGATGTAGAAGACAGTTCCTCCGGTTTTAATTAATCAATTGTTTTTTGTTTTTGTGGGCCAGTTTGTCAGAGATTTTTTTTTGTCGTTTTCTATAAAAATTAATTGGCCCAATTCTTTTTTTGGAAGTTTGTCATGAAAGGATATTCGATCAGTGCATTAGTAAGTGTCAATTATTTTCGAGAATTGTATTTTCAAGATTTATTTTTTTGTATATTCATGTAGAAGACAGTTCGTCCGGTTTTAATTGATCAATTATTTTTTGTTTCTGTGAGCCAGTTTGTCAGAGATTTTTTTTGTCGTTTTCTAGCAAATTAATTGGCCGAACTCTTTTTCTGGAAGTTTGTCAGCTTGAAAGGATGGGTTGAGGATTTAGGTCTTTGTGTGCTCCGCGTGTTGGCAATAGGAAAAGTTGGCTAATCTCATTTACAGCTCACTCTTCCATTCTGTCTTGCTGTTTTCTAGGATTCTCTCTCTAACAGTGTTGTATTAAAGAACAAAATTTATCCCTGGAGTTCTGAGATTCTTTCCTTTTCTAAGCGTACGTTTATTGTTTGTCTAAACTTGGGAGTTCTGAGATTCTTTCCTTTTCTAAGTGTACGTTTATTGTTTGTCCATTTGTGTTATTTGTTTTATGCTTTTTAAAGGTTCTTTTTATGTTTTCTTGTCCTTTTATGCACGATTGTTTTATTTACGACCATGCTCATTTCGTGTGCTTCTAGATTCGGTTGTTAGATTTACGTGAATCTTTTTGTGTTTCTCTGTTGTGTACAGTTCATTTGTAAATGGTTGAAGTTTAAGAAAATGAGTTTTTGAATAAATAGTTCAATTTTCTGTCTTGAGACAGAAGGCACATCCACGAAATTTTGGCAGTTACATCCTTGCATGTTCGTCAGATATCAAAACAGAATAATGAATTATTCTTTCAGGAGTTCAACATGGATATGATGTCAGAATTTTGTGGTATGTGTCCTTCGTCAAACAGAACAGAATTTGCCAGGAATGTTGTGTCTGTGTTTGAGGCCAGAGATCCTTTCAGCTTTCTTTTTGTTATTTCTTTACATGCGATTATTTATGTCTGAAATTAGAGATTATTTTTTCCGTTCCCATGATTTATATCTGAGACCATGATGTAGCTGTGCTCTTTTGCGATATTGCTTTTGTCTGAGACCATGGATTGTTTCTATTGTGTTTTTTATTTCTTGTATTTATCCATTTTGGTATTTTTTTTTTTTTGTTGATTTATGGTTGAGTTTTGTTGTTGCGTTGAGATTTTTAAGTTATTTGAACATCTCATGTGTTTTTGATGGTTCAGGATCTTCATGTATGTTTCTTTACATTTTTACTGTTTGGTATCTATGTTCTCTCTTTTGGTTGGTTTGTTGAATCTTGGCCCTAGGACTTACTTCATTTCTTATGTGCTTTTAGTTCGTCAAATTTGTTTATGTTTGCTGCAGGGAAGCTGGGCTTACTGTTTTCCTGGTCAGTTTATTTAAGGTTTGTTTGTCCTATTGTTATATTAGATGTTTCTATTAATTGATATAATTTTTGGTTTGCTGTTTAAGGAGATGCCGCCTTGTTATTCTGTTCAGGTTATTGCTTTTCTTGTGAATGTTTTGGTTTGAATATGTTTCAGGCCATACACTGAACACGAACTTTGAATTTTAAATGTATATATTGCACTAATTTATAATTTCTTTTATGTATATTGTTTCATAATTTCTGCTTTAATATCAACATAACTTCAGAGTTTGTATATATTGTAAATATATGTTGAGATATTATATTATGAACTGTGTTTCTTTTACAAGATTTTGAGCTTTCTAAAACTTAGTATTCTCTTATGTTCCCAGACTATTATGTTTTTCCAAATTTAATTTGCTGATGTATAGTCTGAACTTTCCGTGCCTGTCTTACTTTTTCATTAAACTTCTATGAAAATTCAAGGTTATTGTTTAAGGTTTTCTCTTGTATCTTATAAAAATTATAATTATTTTACTGTGGATCCAATAAATAATGTCAAAAACATTTATTTACACCTAATGATGTTGGGTTGAATGAGAGATTTCCACACAATAGAAGAAATTAAGCCTGCTAGTTTTTTTTTGCATCCATGTTGTGCGCAAGAAATATATCTTAAAATTTTTTGGCCTAATTGAAACATTTGAAAATATTGAGTGTTGGGTTTGAAGTTTTCATCTATTTTGTTTTTCTCTCGCTCATCTCCCAACTATTTGGGTAGCTAACGAACATTTTAAACATTATTTTCTATGCCGCAGTGATATAATTTTAATTTTCATAACCTTATAATGACTTTTCTTTTGAGTTGAGACACTAATTTATGATGTGGTGGTGAAATTCATAGACAATCCAACTCGACTTTTCTAGAATATATTTTACATATTTGGTATTTTCGTGTATATGATTGGCTTGCATTGATCCAAATCTCAACTGCAAATATTTATATATCTACCATGATTCTGATTAAAGTCTTATCAAGATGTAAAATATGTCCTTACTAGTGTTTTCAACTTCTAAATTCATGATCATGATATTTTATCTATCAATAAAAGGAATTAGAATTTTTTCCCGTTCAATGAGAAAAGTTACATTATATTTGAGAAAATTTTAAACATTTAGGATATTCTTCCATTTCAAGAATATATAAAATCTATTTCTTTTTTAGACTTATATGAGACAAAGTTTTCTTTTTTGTCTTGTACCAATAACAGGTTTTTTTGCTGTTTAAAATTTTAAATAAATATGATCAAATGATTTTCATTTGTATCTTCATTTTCTTACAATGGAGAAATGTTCTCAGTGTTTTCTGTTATGCATTTATAATGACTTCACGATTATCATTGGGACTGCAGACAATTAAATGTAGATATTTATTTTCTGTTAATTTCGTTTCTGTTTCAGAAAGTACTATTCAATTTTATAGTTCTTATTTATCATTTGTAGTTTAATAAAAATGAAAGAATGATTAATTATTTACTTTTAAATTTTCATCAAAGTTTTGTTTTTCTGCTAAACATTTTTTTTATTCATTCTTGTTTATGAACAACCAAGTACCCAAAATTTATAAATCCCTTCAAGTTGGCGTTAGAAAAATGGGATTGATGATACATTAAAATCAAAGGCCTCCGTTAGAACTAATTATCCAAATGTAAAATACAAATGCCAATATCATTACCACTTTCCATTTAAAAAGTTACCGTACAAGGCATTTATTCATAAACCCTTGTATTCATTCAAATTGAAAGCCTGGTTATAAAAGTTATTATGTTAGCGAATAAATCTGGTACGTACCATCATTGCGAATTAAAACAGTTAATATGTTATAAAATATATTGATATTTTTAAAAGTAAATATTTTTTCTGCACCAAATAATCAGAAAAAATTTAAAAATGGACCAGAGTTTCGTCAATTATTTTCGTATCAAGTTTTGATGTAAAATCTACTTTGGAAATTCTTTATTTCCATTTTCAACGATGCCACTAAATTTCTCTAACTCTGATATAATTTGAAGTTTGTATTCCTTAAATATTAAATATTATTTGTTGTTGACTATTTATATATTAAATATTTGTCAAATTGGAAAAGTAATGAAAATTAGGAAAGTATGATGTGGAAAGATTGTATAAATGGTTGATGGTTCTGTAGGTTTTTTTAGCTCAAAATGATTCTCTGGTTAGAAATTGATTTTTATTCAAAGCTGAATCTATCAAGTAAAACAATAGGATCAATCTACCGTAATTTTCCTACCTCCGACATACCCTTTTTGTTTAAAATTTGTAACTTTTTATTTTTTTTAAATTACTATTTTAAATTAACTTTATTCCTTTATTTACTATTTGTATTTTCAATATTTGATAAAATCAAAAATAGTATTTAAATTTTGAAAATTTGTTGTATGTTAAAATTGTGTAAACAATAATAGGTTATATGTATATATTTTTTAAGGCTTGCATGGCTATAAATTAAAATGTTTTTAGGCTTCAATTGTGTAACAGTAAATATTTGCAAAATTAAAGCAATTGTTTTTTAAAAAACAACCTAACAGCACGTTAATAATAAAACAAAAAACAAATCCAGTTATATTAACAAAAATAAATCCGAACAGATTACATAATGAGAATTTCTAACATTTGATTTTTACTGTTTAACAAAATCAATATAACTAATTAATTTAAGGGAGATACTGATTATATTTAATATAAAATTAAAATTGACACTATTTATTAAATGCAAATTATTCTTACTACTTACCGTCATTAATAGTATCATTTTAACCTAAACGAAGCATTTTTGAAAGATTCATTTAGATAAAAAAAAATACAGTTAATTTTATTGGTTTGAAAATATTTTTTTAATTTGAATCTTATTGTTTTGTTACGCAATTTCTCTATCGCAAAAATAATTTTATAGATTTAAAATATTATTTCAATACTTTTAAAAACATTATGTACTTATTCTAATACTAAAATTTTAATGTCTGAAAATATTTTTCTGTTCTTTAATATTAAACGATAGAAATTAAGAGTTTTCTTTTAAAACAATCGGCAAAAACTCTTATTGATCCAAAAGAAAATTTTATTTAATGCAATCAAAGATTTTTTCAGTCTCCTTTTTTTTAATAATAAAAAAATATTATTTATGTTTTTAATTGATTTAAATTTTTTTATCACTTTTTTGTTAAGTAATTGATTATATTGTAAATCAATTATAACAAAGTATAATTTTTTTTTGGAAATTACAAAATAATGAAAGAGTAAAAATGACTAAGATATGAAAAAAAAATTTGTTTCACATTTCTGAAAACACTAATACAAAATCATAAATAAACTTAATTAAAATTGTCCTTTAATATAGCCTGATTTCTAAATATTCAAGCTCTTTTGAAAAGATCTTATCTATACTATTATCTTCTATATGTAGTTGATGAACTATTACCAAATTTAAATTCCAGTTTTACCTCAATGTAAAATTCTTGTCATTTACTTGTGATATAATTATTTCTCTTTAAAAAACTTTTGTTTTTGGTGAGAAGATCCCGATATGTTTATTCTTTTGAATGGTTTGTTAATTTTTTATCATTTTTTTTGTTAAATAATTAATATATTATAACCCAATTATAACAAACCAAATTTTCTTTTCCCTTTCTGAATTATTAAAAAAATTCCCTTGGCAAACACTAACATACATTGGTTTTTTTTTTTGTCAAAAATAGGGATTATATTCTTGGTCAAAAGGTTTTAATCCAACTAACATTGTTTCCTTTTGGGTCAAAAAACTGTTAAGTATTTTTTTGTACTATGTGTTGCAATTTATCTTTAATATTTAATGCATTTTTAGATCTTTATATTTGTTTTCCAGCTTCTTCTATCTTGTAAAAGAAATATTTATTAAAATTCTATGCCAATAGGCAGATTTTCAGCCTCTGATATGCTTTGCTAGCATAATGAGCAGTAAAATTTTGTTGGTCATGTACAAAATATTTATTAAAAAAAAAAATTTAATAATATTTTTTCACAAACTTAAATTTTCAAAACCTGTTTTTGAAGCTTCTAAAAAACAATCAACAAAAAAAATCTCATATAGAGACTTGTCAGAAGAAAAGAAAGTTGAACTTCGACAAAAAGTTAGAGAAACATATGCTCAGAAAAAAGCAGCTAAGAGAAATGTGATTGAACTTGGAGATTCAATATCATCTGATCCTGATCGAATTATTATATGTACTGATCATACATCAAATCATCATCTCCAATCTATCAATGATATTCAAAATTATATTGTTAAACAATCCCAAGAAAAAAGATCTCGAATTTTTCATGAAGATATTAACGTCATTGGAATGACTTCTTCACTAGAAGCAACAACCTCTTCAAATGTTGATGTTCCTAGGGCACATTTAGAAGGATCTACACAGAAAATACTTTATTGGATTCCTCTACCAATTCAAATTATTCTGTGGATTTGTCAAGGCAAAAATCACCAAATGCTCTGACAGGAATAGTTGAGATTTCTGAACAACTTATGATTTATCAAGTTTATCAAATTTTTTATCATATCCTATCATATTTATTCCATTCAATAATGATTTTTATTACAAAATAGGCTCTCTCCATTAATCAAGTACAACCAACTTCTCAAAGAACTGCATCAATATTTTTTTTTTTTGGTAAGAACTCAAAATAAAATTTGTTTTTCTATCAAATTCTATACTACCATTATGTATACTTAAAGTATCAATCTATAACAAATCATTCACTTAATTCTAATCATATTCGCTTTATTGTTTTGATTCTACCACAATTTAATAGATACAAGTTGTCGTCATATTGATGTGCATAGACAGATATTACAAAATGTTCCACTGGAAACTAATTATCTACCAAGTGTGCCACATTGTAAATATTGTAGAGCGAAGAGGTTCTTTCATGAAACAAATAATTTTTGTTGTGCTGATGGGTCAATCTCTTTGGTTGCAAATGATGTTCCTGATCAACTTTATAATTTGTTTACATCAAACACTCCTGAATCTGTACATTTTCAGACATATATTCGAACATACAACAATAAATTTGCTTTTACATCTTTTGGAGTCAAATTTGACAAGAATTTATGTCACAGAAATAGAGGAATTTATACATTTTGAGCTCAAGGTCAGATCTATCACTACCTCTCTGATTTACTCCCTTCAAATGGTCGGCCTTCTAATTTGCAACTATATTTCTATGATACCGAGCATGAATTCGAAAATCAGATTCTTGATTCAGATAGAACAGAGCCAGCAATTATTGCTCAACTCATGGATATTTTTCGTATAAATCCATATTCTATATTTTTCCAATCTATTGGTGATCTTCCAAATTTAGAATATCTAAAAATCCGTATAAGATCAGATTCTGGTTTAGATCAAAGGGTATTCAATGCACCAACATCATCAGAACTTGTAACAATTTGGGTAGAAAATGATGATACAAAACAATTAACACTTCGTAATATTTTTGTATTTAACTATGTTGGAGGAAGTCACGTAGTTCAATATTATTTTGGATGTTACGATCTACTTCAATATCCATTGTTATTCCCTTTTGGTGATATTGGATAGCACCAAGGCATATAAAGGATTACCAAAAGAAATGCATTTGTGTCCGCTAATAATTGCATGGTTCAAACAATCGATTCTCATCAATTAATATCAGCAGAAGAATTACTTAGAAGAGAATTTTACACTGAATTTCTAATATGACAACCCACTTTTCACATCTATGTGATTTCTTGAATTATTTCACTTTTTTTTTTGTAGTGTTAAAGAAAAAAAAGAAAAGATCCAATTGTTTCGTGCCGTGAATATTATTGTTACAGGTTACAAATCAGAGAAAATGTCAAGTCCATCATCCTTTTGTCTGGTCGTTTTCTTCAACAATTTGCTGTTGATATGTACGTTAAGATTGAAACATTAAGGTTAGATTATTTTCGTAGTAATCAACAACACATTCGATCTGAATTATATTAAGGCATTGTTGATAGCATTAATATGGGAGAGACAAATGCTTCTAGGATTAGAAAGCGTGTAATTTTGCCTTCATCTTTTATTAGTGGTCTAAGAGATATGCAAAAAAGATACATGAAAGCAATGATTTTAGTTCAACGGTATGGCAACTCAGATATTTTTCTGACAATCACATATAACCCAAATTGGAAAGAGATCTCAAATGAATTACAACCACATGAGGAATCTCAAAATCGGCTTGATTTAATTGCTTGAATCTTTAGAGCAAAATTAGAGGAGTTAAAATATCAACTATTCAAGCGAGAAATATTTAGAAAAGTTTCAGCATATATTTATGTTATTGAACATCAAAAAAGAGGGCTTCCACATGCACATTTTTTAATTATATTACGTCAAGATTGGAAGTTATATGCACTAGAAACTTTTGATGAGATTGTCTCTGCTGAATTGCCTGATAGAGACAACAATCTACATCTTTATACAACTGTTGTAAAACATATGATCCATGGATCATGTGGAATTTTAAATCCAACAAATATCTACATGAAAAAAAATGGTTGTTGCAAAAATAACTACCAGAAACAGTTTGTACCAAACACAATTGTTGGAAATGATTACTTCCCAATATACAGACGTTCTGACAGTGGAACAACAATCAAAATTAGAGGGCATAATTTGGATAATCGTTGGGTTGCTCCATATAATCCTTATTTACTTGCAATGTTTGACTGTCATATTAACGTCGAAGTATGTTTTACAATAAAAGCAGTGGAGTACCTATATAAATATGTCTACAAAGGTCATGACCATGTTGCCTTCAATTTAGTTTCTGAAGAAACAAATCAGCAAATCAATGAAATTCAACGATTTCAATTAGCTCGATGGATTGCTCCACCAGAGGTTATGTGGAGGATATTTGGGTTTATTGTCAATGAAATATATCCAGCAGTTTATAATTTGTATTTACATCTTGAAAATCAACATCAAGTGGCTTTCCAAACACATCAAAGCTTAATCAATGTACTAAACTCTGACCTCTCTGCAAAATCAATGTTAACAGAGTTCTTTACAACAAATCAAGTTGATCAAAATGCCAGAAAATTATTGTATAAAGAGTTCCCTGAATTCTATGTTTGGAACCAATAGTACAAGATGTGGACTGTTCGAAAAATCAAGTTGTGATAGGTCAGATTGTTACAGCAAATCTTTTTGAAGGAGAAATGTATTATCTGTGTATATTATTAAACCATATCAGAGGTCTTTTATCATTTGATGACTTGAAAACAGTCAATGCATTATGGCCTCTACATTTCGTGAAGCAGCTACCATGCATGGTTTGTTACAAAGAGATAATAATTTACAAGAATTCTTATATGAAGCCTTTCTTTATCAGATGCCCTTTAATTTAAGAAGACTCTTTACAACAATTTTGGTTTATTGTAATCCTGCAAACCCACAAGATCTTTGGGAACATTTTAAGCAAGATATGTCAGTTGATTTTCAGTCAACTGAACATTCTTCATTAGATGTTAGAGTAAAAGTTTTGCAGTCCATCTCAACAATACTTGAATCAATAGGTAGAGATATCAATTCATTTCATCTTGTGAACCATAACATTCATTTCGATCAAGATGAATTCCTGTCTAGAGAAATTGATGATGAATTAGCTATTCCGTTTCTAGAAGAACATAATTTTGCATCAACACTACTGAACAATGAACAACAAAATGTCTACAATTCTATCTTGGAAAAAATTTCCTCAAATGAAGCAGCAACAGTTTTCCTTGATGGACCTGGTGGAACAGGGAAAACATTTCTATATAATGCACTACTTGCTACACTACGATCAAGATAATTAATAGCTCTTGCAACTGTTTCATCTGGTGTTGCAGCATCAATCTTACCTGGAGGTCGAACTGCACATTCACGGTTTAAAATACCACTAAATACTAACAAAAATGCAATATGCAGTGTTAGCAAACAAAGTGGACTTGCAAAACTGTTACAAAGAGCAAAATTAATTATATGGGATGAAGCTCCTATGTCAAAAAAAGAAGCCATAGAAGCATTGGATATAATGCTAAAAGACATTAATGATTCAGAATTACCTTTTGGTGGAAATGTTGTTGTCTTTGGTGGAGATTTTTGTCAAATTCTACCTATGGTTCAAAAAGGCACAAGACAACAACAAATTGATTCCACATTGGTTTCCTCTTATCTATAGCCGATATTAACAAAATTCCATTTGACCCAAAATATGCGTGCAAGATTAGATCCAAACTTTTCAAAATACATATTGGAATTAGGTAATGGGATGCCACCAACTACAATTGATGAACATGTCAAAATCCCTACAGCTATGCTAATCCCATATGAAACTAATGTTATTTCTTTGGATCATTTGGTGGATGCTGTTTTCCATGATATTTGTCAATATTCAGTAAATATTTCAAGTGTGATGAATCGAGCTATATTGACGCCAAAGAACAGTTATGTTGATGAAATAAACAGTTTATTAATTTAGAGATTTTTAGGAGAGCTAAAACGATATTATAGCTTTGATGAATTGATCGGTGCATCTGAACAAGCAGTTATGGAAGACTTCTTGAATACTTTAACATCGAATGAACTTCCTTCTCATGAGTTATTACTTTAAGAAAATTTTCCAATCACGTTACTAAAAAACATTAACCCTTCAGAAGGACTATGCAATGGAACATGACTTATCTGTCGCAGTTTTGATCGTAATGTCATTCATGCAGAAATTGCAGTTGGTCACCATAGTGGTAAAAAAGTTTTTATTCCAAGAATCCCATTCTTACCAAACCCTGATGAAAATAGTGGTTTCTCATTCAAACGAACTCAATTTTCTATCCAATTAAGTTTTGCAATGAGTATAAACAAATCACAAGGACAGACATTGAATTTTGTTGGAATATATTTGTCTCATCCAGTTTTCTAACATGGACAATTATATGTGACTTTATCAAGAGTTAAGACTATTTCTGCAATCAAAATTTTAATACGACCAGTCTTTACTGAAGAATCAGAGAACAATTGCACAAAAAATATTGTATATACAGAATTATTAACATTAGCATCTTCTGGTTGATATTATACAGGTAACTAAATATTAAATGTTCACTACAATATTATTTATTGTACCTTAAATATTTTGCTAATTTATTTTCTTTAAGCAATTAAAATAAATTCTTTCAGTCTTCTTTCTCATTCTGTGATTTAATTAATTGCATTTCTTTTGTCTTATACTTATAGATTTAATTTGTTTCTAACTTGTCAGTTTTTAAGATGCGGACCATTTATACATCAGCTAAAGATACTTCTCCAAGCACAAGAAACTGGAAAATAAAAATGTTTGTAGCTGAAAAATCCCCCAAACGAACTGCACAACACTCACCAATCAAATATCAAAACTTGACATTGGTTGATCAAGAGGTACAACATTTATTCCTATGATTATCTTTCTACTCACAACAAAAAATATGACCATATTTTTTACTATATATTTTTTCTTTTCTATATACTTATATTTTATCATAAAAATATACTTTCTTCTTTTTTGAAACATATTTTCCAATTTTTTTTTCATAAAATAAAATTTCATAAAAAATAACCTCACATAACTATTAAAAAAAAAACCATTGACACTTTCTCTTATAATGCAGGGAAATCGTGTCCAAGCAGTGATGTTTGGTACATATATTGATTCACGGGATAACTCTATACAAATCTTTCGATCATATTATATCACAAATGCATATGTTAAGCCGCTGAATCCTGAGTACAAGATTGAAACGTATGAATATCAATGGACCCTCAATTCCAAAACAATCATTGAAAAAGTGCCAGAAAATGAAGATCAAGTAGGAATATCAAAATACAACCTCGTGCCTATAGAAGAGTTACATCCTTATAAAGATTCAATTGCAGAAATAGGCAATTTATTAATTTTTTGAAAGTTCTCTATTATCAACAAACTAATAATTCAAAATCTCATCAATTAGACCTTTTAGCGATTGTCATTCAAATGAAGCCATGTAGAGAGATAACATTAACAAGTGGACCAACTACAATTCAAGAAATCTATATTATAAATCAAAGGTAAAATAATTGTTTCTCTTTACTGTTTTAATATTATTTTCTAACCTTTATTTTCTAAATTTTCATTAATTCTTTTACTTTATATGTCATAGTTTAAATCCCATATGTTTAATCACGTGGGGCCGCTTTGTTCAAGACGAATGCCAAAAAATTTCAGAGATAATTGAAACAAAACCAATCATACTTGGAACCAAGCTAAAAGTTCAATCTTATAATGGTACTTCTAATAATTAATTTTCTTAAATCCTTTTTTAAATCATAAATTTTCTAACTAATAATTATTTGTATTTGTAACAAAAGTTTATCCCTTTCAACACGGCCAACAAGTGTATTTACAATCAATCATCTTCTTCCTGAGACAGAAGCACTGCAAAGCTGGTAAATCATATTTAACCAATTGTTAATTAATATATTTTTTTATCTATATATGTTCAAACCCTAAACTTTTTTTCCCACATTCTAAAACTGCATTTTATTTTTAAGGGCGGCAATCAACGATTCAAGACTTGAAGTTATTATTGCAAAATCTCTGAAGTATCCATCTACATCTTTATCGTTAGTCAGTGTTCAAGAAATAACACAAAATTCTGATGTTGCTGCATTGTTAAAAAGTTTACAACCAATGGAGGTAAAATACTTTTCTTAATGCCAACTTTAAATTTCTATACATTCTCACTATATAAAGCATTGTTCTTAACATAATATAGAAAGCAAAGTTCTAGATCAAGGCAAAGATAAATATCATCAATCTGCGCCAAATATTCTTTTACATGTCATGCATCAATTGTAACAAGGGAACTGGACATGACCAAAATGAAAACTTTCTTTGTTATCACTGCAAGCATCAAAGTGTTGCTCAACCACGGTATATATTCTTCAAATTTCATGATACAACTATTCATTCCAACAATTTCTTACGTGTGATTTTTACTAATCTTGACAAAAAATAAAATTCTCATTATTTGTAGTTGTCGAGCATATGTTGAGCTTGATGATGGGACAAGAAAATCAACTGCTGTTATGTTTGGAGAACTTGCAGAGGAGGCATTAAGTCATTCAGCAGTTGATTTCATGAATCATACTGGAGAGCTAATTTCCTTTATTTTCATTATTTTTTCATTTTTAACAAAAAATAATTAAGTATATTTTAACATATCTCTTACTTCTCTATAAAAAAATTCAACCATATACTACAACAACCAAAAATATTCATAAACAATATTTTATTGCACATATTCTTTAATTCGTCTTATATTATAATATTAAAATTAAAAATTTTAATAATATAATTTGATTACTTATAAAAAAACGTTGTCATTTTATAGTTCAAAATTTCTTTGCCATATATAAATTATTTATATCCTTATTCATCATTCAATCTCATTAAATGCTTAATATACAAGAAAAGTTATCATTTATACAAAATATGGCGACAAAAGTTTCAGAAAAACAGTGGATGATTCAACTTGTTGCAGATCTAAACACATTCAACCAACAACAACACAAAAACTTCAATGTCCTCTCAATCCATCCTACAATGATCATGGAGACAAAAATAGATCTATAACTTTCCTTTTTGTTAACTTTATCTAATATCTCTTTGAACAAATTTTTGTAAAAAAACTAAAGAACCCAACTAGGCAAACGTGCATCACACGTTGCCCCTCCACTAGTATATATATATATATATAAATTAACCCGGCCCTGCCGTCGACTTGACCTCAATTTTGGTCATCGGTTCAGACTTCATGACCAACGTGTCAACACATGACCCCACATATGGAGCAAAGAAATTTATGAAAAACACTACTATGCCTACTTTATTTGATGCCTTTATTTGACCGCTTACCAATTTTTTTTTTTTATTTAGTGACTAAGAAAGTAATTTTAAGTGTATTTTTATTTTTTTAAAATCTTTAAATGTATTAAAAAAATGTAAAAAAAAAAAAAATTTACTCTGGATGGGGGCGACATAGTAGCCGCACCCGAAATTTACTTATTAACCACTACTTCACGTTTTATAAAATAATAAATGATTACTCATGAAAAAAATTGATGTGCAGACTTTGGCTTGACATTGATGGGTCAACCAAATTATTAATACAGAAATTAATTAAAACTACTTTCTTTTTTGGAATTCTCAGATTCTCCGAACCATAACGTTCTGTTCCTAATTAGCATCGAAGGCCGACGACAGTTTAATTCTCAAAATTGAGTTATTCTGTTCACAATCTACATTTAAATATAATAAGATTTAATGTATAAAATCCATATTTTTAAATTAAATTATGTTATTATATATTTTGTTAAATATAGTCTGCACATGGAATAAGATTTTTCGAACAAGACGACATGGTGGAGAGGCGGCGGGCATTGTTCATAGAAATTAAGAAAAGAAAAAGCAAGAAATTTCCAGACAGTGGATATATAGACTGTAGACATGGATAGAGTTTCCTCCGCGCATCCCCATTGTTTATTGACTTTTGATCAAACGTGCCCACCATGCTTACTAATTAGGTAAGTAAATGTTAATATATTGGTATTCTTTTTATTTTTTAAAAATATTTAAATATGTTTAAAAAATATTTACAATAATAAAAAAAATTACAATTTATACCAGGGCACAACAAATAGGCAAATTGAGGAGCTGGAGGCATAGTCCTTCCAAAAAAGCCACAATTCGGAACCCATGTCTCAATTACAAGTAATACGCGACTTTGTAGCTTATACAGCCATAGAACCAAACCGACATAAAACAAAACTTTCTAACTAAAAAAATTGAAAAACATGCCTCATTTACAGGCCACGTCGATACGAGGCCCAATTACTTCATTGATTATTTTTTTTGAATTTTATAGAAAATGGTTTATTTTTATTTTTTAAAATATTAGTAGCGTATTAATTAATGCGATCTTTTAATAAACATGCTAAAGCCCCAGCAACTTACATTGATTTCGTCAAATTTTTTTTCTTTTTTTCTGCCACACTGAAATACTTGTATTACTGAAATTAACTTAACCAAAAGTACAACGCATAAACTAGCTATTAGAGCATCTCTATTAGATTCTCTATAATTTAATTAAAAAGTATATTTTTTTAAATTTTTTTTCTGAATTTTACTCATCTTTCAAAAATCTTCTATATCTCATTCCACATCCATATCTCTATTCTATTAAATAATATTTCTCTATTCTTTTTTTATTCTTTTTTTCTCTCACTTCCATTTACAATCTTAACTATTAACTCTTTTGTCTTATTATCTTCTTTTTAAATATCACATTCTACTAAATACTTATACGATTTTGACTACTGAATACAATATTATTTTTTAAACCGAAATTTATATTATAAAAATAGTAATTTTTTTTAATATGTGCATTTTCTAACAGTAACATTTTGAACTCCTACCTCCAACGGTAACATTTTGAACTTTTGCCTCCAACGGTAATATTTTTTGTCTTTTCTCCAATGGTAATTTTTTTTTCTTCTCTGAAACGGTAATTTTTTTGTCCTATATGTAACGGTAACTTTTTCCTCTATAATACGCATTCTACTTGCATTCACATTTTCACAAACTCAAGTCTCATTTGATCTAAAGAACCGAAATTCAACAATCTCTTCTGATATCCCACTCCCTTCATCAAATGGCTCGTACCTTATTTCGTAAATTGCTCACATATTTATCCTCTGAAGATGAGTTGGATGTTATTTTTAATGACGAGGTCGGTGGACAGTCATCGTGGCAATCGTCAACGGCGTAAGTTCATTCGACGTGATCATATTCAAGGGCACGAGCGCCTATTTCGCGATTATTTTGCAGAAAATCCAATATATCTCTCAAATTTCTTTTGAAGGAGATTTCGAATTAGCCATCCCCTATTTATTCGTATTCTAAATGAGGTAGAGACTTACGAGCCATTCGTCCAAATAAGAGATAGTGCTGAAAAACTTGGTTTATTTTCTATACAAAAGATAACCGCAACACTTAGAATGCTGGCGTATGGGGTTTCTAGAGATTTTATGGATGAATACATACGTATTGGTAAAAGCACCGCAATGGAGAGTCTTAAAAAATTCTCTAAGATAATAGTAAGTGTTTTTTCAGAATCATACTTGCAGTTACCAAATGCCGATGATATTGCTCGATTGCTTGTGGTTGGTGAATAACGGAGATTCCCATGAATGCTATGAAGCATTGATTGCATGCATTAGAAGTGGAAAAATTGTTCCACGGCCTGGAAATGTATGTACTCCGGCCACATTCGTGAACCAACTATTATTTTAGAAGCAGTTGCTTCATATGATCTCTGGATATGATATGCATTTTTTGGTATGCCCGGTTCATATAACAACATTAATGTGCTAGAGAGATCTTCTATTTTTACGAAACTTGTCCAATGGCGTGCTCTTCCAGTCAATTACACAATCAATGACAATGATTATACTATGGTGTATTACTTTGCGGATGGTATTTGTCCCAAATGACGAACTTTTGTGAAGACAATTCCATCACCACAAGGAAATAAGAAGAAATTTTTTGTGAAAGCACAAGAATCAGTAAGAAAAGATGTCGAGCATGCATTCGGGGTACTTCGACAACGATTTGCAATCATTCGTGGACCTTCGCGGATGTTCAAAGTCAAGGAACTAAAAAATATAATGAAAACATGTGTTATTCTACATAATATGATCATTGAAGACAAGCATGATAATAGTGAGGGTCCTGACATTGAGTATGATCAACTTGATGATGAACTTTTGGAACTGTCGTGCAATCATACAACTGAGCCTACGGACTTCATCCAACGTCATCATCATATTAGAGACACCTCGGCACATCATCAGCTCTAAGCAGATCTAATTAAACATCAATGGTTATTATTTTTCCAACAGTAGACATGTCACATAATGATTTGTTTTTTCCGCCATTTTAGTAGCTTGACTTATATTTGAGTTAATTGCCCTAATTTTGTATTTCCTTTCCTTCATGTTAATAGTAGCTATATTTGAGCGTGCATCTTTAATAATTTCTGAAATTCTAATGGCCAATTTCCTTGTTTGAACATTTAAATTTAGACAATCCAAATAAAAATTAACTCTCTTAGTATCAATAATATTGTCATACATCAATTAATGAAACAGAAAATAAAGAATTAAATTGTGAAAAAATTCTAATTTTTTTTTATCAATTCAAATGTACAAGATCATTGCGTCTCACCATGATTTCCCTCTGCAATTCCTCGAAATATAACCGCTGCAACGTTGGCATGGCATTAACGTTCATCATCATAATGCGTTGATCCGCTTCCTTCTTGGCGAACTCTACTTTTTCCGCCTCCAACCTCAGTCTTTCGTCCTCTTGACGGATTTTACCTAACTCATTTTCCTTTTCAATTTCCATCTTCTCGGTCGCCAACCGCAGTCTTTCATCCTTTTAACGGATTTTATTTACCTCTTTTTTCTTGTCATATTCCATCTTCTCGGCCTTGAGGTGATAAAACTCTTTATCCTGAGCACGTGACTCCTCCAAAAGCGTATACTTCAGCTTGCTGAGCACAACAATCTCCTTTCATGCCATGCCTTTAGCTTTTCGTTTTCCTCCTTTCTCAGTTTTCCTTCCAATTGATCGTCCAAATCGATCACATCATTATCCATCACATTATTCAACCTGAGATCAACAACTAAAGCTATCGTCTTAGCGCTCGAACATTGAGTTGGGGTAGGGGAGGGAGACATCGTCTTCCGTTGCTTTGGATCCTCCTTTGTGGAACGCCAAATCCATTTAGGTTGGCCCTTCAAAAGGTGCTAACAATGCTCGAACTGGAAGAAGCATTCTTCTAGCGCTTGGTACATAACCTTGGCCTTGTCATACTAGCATGTAAATAAAATAAGAAACTTGTTAAACTAATGTTAAAAAAAAACTAATTATTCGTAACTCAAATAAGAGTATGGATATTTACCTTGTCTTACTCGGTCAGACCACTATGATTCAACCCTTCAACCTGGGCTGGTTTCGCACAAAAATTTGTTTGTCATCATTTGAATAACTGACCACTGATGTATTAAAGACTTTATTTTCCGATCATTTATGGTTTCTTTAAATTGCTCGAAGTATTAAAAAAAAAAATTTCATAGTTGGGAGTGTTTTTGGTTTGTTCCTTGAACGGCATCAAGGTTACAATTAAGCCATACTGAAACAAGTAACTTATCTTCTTCAGGGGTGAAATTCACACCCCTGACTGATTTCCTAACTCTTATAGGATCGTTATGAGGTAGTGGTGGAGAGTCATCAACAGTCATAGGAGAGTTTCCACTTTGCCCACCTTAAGTGAGATCTAGTTGAGGATTTTGACTGAGGAGGTTGGTAAAGTACATATGGCCAGGGTCTTGTAAATCTATATCTAAAAATGAACTGAAATGTTAGACACGTAACTATGAAGTTTGGGGTTTTTCCATCGCCAACTTAGGAACTGAATGGTGACATCTACGAAATTTGGCCACCCTCTCATGGCTAAACAACCGGTTGCCACTACTTGTTGGCCATCCGGGTTACCTAGCCATTAAGGAAATGACCAGAAATTTCCTCTATCCCTACTACGGTTTGTCATCATCACAGTCAAGGGAGTTTAATTTACACATTACTTTTCTATCACAAAATAATACAAAACAATGACACAGTAAAAAGCAACTGTACAGAACTGATCAATTCACATATTCACACAAAACAACAACCAAACAGCATGCAAATCAAAATAATGTTAAATAAAAAGATTCTCATTGGATTTCCTATAAAATTATGAAAATAAAGAAATAAATGGAGGTTAGAATGGTGGAAATATTGATAGCATGTGTAAGCAAGGAGCCATTCACATCGAATGGTTGCAAAACCCCACCCAAACGTTCATTGCCTTTTGTGGAAAGTATCACAAACTGCAATATAGCAATTCGGGTGAGAATTACCCTACCATATCAATGGGGCTCTATTAACACTTGTGAATTAATCCGCACTATAACACCATCATCACAGCCTAATAACAGCCCCCATCTCCTGAGAGATACGAAATACTGCAAAGAAACCCAACAACACAGAACAAATTACCCATGGAAAGAGCAATGAAACATAATTGGTTTAAGGAACCTAAAATAACATTTTTTGGATATCATGAAATTTACATAATTGGTTTAAGGAAGCGATGATGGACCGATGTATAAGGAACATATTTTGGGATTAGGAATATGTTGCATAATGTCTTGTTGACATCCTCAATTAATGCATGTCCTATATATTTAATTGCAACTGGCTTTAATTTGTTTAGATTTGAGCCTTCTTAATAATTAGTATTTTTCCTATGTTTCATATATATATAGTCATATCGTGCACATACTAACATCATGAATTAGTTGAAAATTATTCACTAATGCATGCAAAAATCAAGTATTGCAGAATCATGATCATCATTAGCTAATCCAACTCCACTTGAAGCCCATGATCATCAGCTCTATCATATCTAACGCTTGTTATGAAAATTCACTAGTGCCAAATATATGGAAAAGAGAATAGTTTATAGTCTCTACATAATCAGAAAATACATAGAAATCAACCACACAAAAAGAAATAAAGGAAACTGAAGGCATGGGGGCAAACTTATAAACAGAATCTCAAAATCCAACCGGCTTAATAGTAGAAGTATTTTCCAAATTAAGAAACTAAATAACACGAAAATTCTAATGCACAATAAACTAAACACCAACAGAAAGAAGAAGAAGAAAAGAATAGCTATTGTTTTCCATCTTAAGAATTTCATGAACAACTATTTCAGAATAAAAAGCTATCCAGATCTAGAAGCTGGTCCACACAAGTTAGAGCACAAATAGTTACAATGGAATCAAATTGCATTTGCCCCCACATGCAACTGTAAATTTTTCCCTCCAACTGAAGGCTTTATATGACCAAATAGGATTATTAAGAATCCAAATAATTATGAATTTTAGTAATTAGGAGTAATTCAATAAATACCACTGGATTTTCATAGCAACCAAACAGGGATGAGAAAAATGAGAATCCAATTGGAAATATCATATTCGACCACAATAGAAATTGAAATTTCACAACCACATAAGTCCCAAAGTCACATCTCAGTGAAAGCACAAGAAAAAACATATATGCAGAGTAATTTAACAAAAAAAAATCTATCCATTTTCATCACTTTCTCAGCAGCCAAACACTTAACACAGTGATAAAATACAGATAAATCAATGGCAATGCAAGCTGAAAATGAGAACCGATTTCCTTAAACAAAGCCCAAAATGAGAATGACTAAAAGAGGAAGTGACAAAAAAAAATTGAACCAATCTGAAAGTATGTAAGATTTTCTCGACAGCCAAATAACGAAGAGCTCGTCGACACAGAGCACCAAATAGTGGCTATTTATCCATCTCATACTTACCTTGATCATGGCCTCTGGAGGAAGAAAAATGGAAAGAGAGAAACAGAGAAGGAGAGGTATGAAATGAGAAAAAATTTCAAAAATGAGGGAGAAGGGCTGCGAATCTTGATATTGCGAAATCAAAGCATCACAATTTTGAAGAAACCAAAAGCAAAACTTACAAAATTTGTCGATGGATTTGGGGTTGCGATAGTTGGTGTTTCGAGGGAAGGGTAACGCCGAGAGAGAAGAAGACGCAGGATGGAAGGCTTTGGAATGTGATGGGGAGCTACATTCGTTCCCCATATATGGGGAACGACTGTAGATCCTGTATAGTTAAACCGCAAAATGGGAAATCCAATGGGGAGGCGTTTTTCTCCAGAATCCTAAATTCATCCCCAAATTATAGGGATAGAGGGTATATGGGGAATCCAATGGAGATGCTCTTACAGACTTAATAAAAATTGAAAGTAGTAAACTAACTATTACAGACATAGAACTTATGGTGGATCCTTTCCACTGTGAAATTCTAACAGACATTGAGGAATTTGGATACTGGGTATATCTCCAAACAAGGAGTTTGTAGACGCCCATTGTGTAATAGAATGCACACATCGGTTCTGAGTCCGATGTATTTTAACTGTTGTCCACCTTTCGACTTTTGTAAGAAGTGTTCTTGCATCTCTTACTATTGCTTCAATGAGCCAATCTAAGACCTTGGTTGGATTTTGCAGTGCTGAAATCACCACCTGGGAATCACCTTCAATGACAATATTTTTCCACCTTTTTTTCACTGCTAGTCTAATGCCTATACCTACGGCTAAAGCCTCACAGCAATTTGGGTTACAGCTTCTTGTGAAATCAGTTTTACAAGCTAAAATTTTTCCTGAATGGTCCCTACTTACTGCTGTAGCTGTACTTCCTGAAGATCTAACTGCTACATCAAATCATACAAAGATTTGACCAATAAAAGGTGGACTCCATGTAAAACCCTCACTATTCTCCTTTATATCCCAAGCACTACTGTGTTCCTGATAATTGTTGAGAACTTTTTGTTTTTTTTAGATTGGGATCTGTGAATAAGTTGATTCCTATAATACCAAATACTGTCCATGGCTACAATAGCAAAAATCTAGAAGTTGTGTGATTCTTTTGGAGAAATTTGCAGATTTGAGCTTGGATCTAACACAACTAGGACCCAATTTGAAACTTCTTGCCCTGCAATTGCTTCAATATCCAGTGGCCAAGGTGAATTCCTCCAGAGAATCCTTGAGTATGGACATGCTAAAACTAGGTGCGAAATTGATTCTTTAGAAGACAAACAGATAGGACAAAGAACTTGATCAGCACTAAGAGAGAGGCATTGTTTCAACAAAGATATAGTAGAAAGAATATTATGAAGCACTTTCCAAGTAAATAGCTTAAGCCGATCTTGAAGATGCAGAGACCATAACTTCTTCCATATTGATGCAGAGTGAATATTTTCTTGCGCATGAGTCTGAGTGGTAATAGCTGCATATGCTGATTTAACAGAAAAATTCCCACTTGAATGATGAATCCACTTGGCACTGTCCTTCAAGTTTTGAAAGTTATATTGAGCCAAGGGTATCTTTTCAATTTCTTGAACATTTTCTTATGAGAAAAGAGTCTGAAGCAGTAGAGAGTTCCATCTTCTTGGCTCTTCTAGAATTAATTCAGAGACTCTCAGTGAAGGGTCTTTATGAATATCAGAAGAAGATGGAATGGGTAGTTGTGTAGATAAGGAAGGAATCCAACAGTCTTTCCAAACCAGCGTACTTGTCCCATTGTTTATCTGAATGCTATAGCAAGAGGTGAGAAACTCTCTCTGATTAACAATACATTTCCAGATTTGCGAATCACTTGCCTTGGTTTGAACCTCCAGCCAAGTACTATTGCCCAAGTATTTATTAGAGAGAACTGATGCCCAAAAACTTGAGTCCTTATTGAAGAGAGACCACCCTAGTTTACAAAGGAGGGCTTTGTTAAAACTTAAGATGAGCCTAACTCCTAAAACTCCCATAGACTTTGGTTTACAAATAGAATGCCATGATTTAGGAGTAAAGCTGTGTGTTTTTTTTGGATCAAAGCCCCCACCAAAATCCCATGAAGGATTTATCAATACTATTAGCAGTAGATTTTGGAATAAGGATGCTGGACATAGTATAAGCTGGAATTGAACTCGCAACAGATTTGATTAAGGTGGTTCTTCCAACTTGTGAGAGGAGTTTAGCTTTCCAACCGGCCAATTTGTTGTGAATTTTTTCCTTGATTTCATCAAAAATATTCTTGTTGCTCTTACTCAAATTCAGATGAAGACCAAGGTATTTGGGATTCTTTGAGGATAATTTAAAATTCACAATGGATCTGATTTGTCTTATGGAATCTAAGGGAGTGAATTTACTGAAGTGAATGGATGACTTGCTTCTATTAATATTTTGACCCGACCAAGCAGAGTATTTATCAAGGCAACACATGAAAGAGTTCGTAATACTAATTGAAGCATTACTATAAAAAATGAGGTCATCTGCAAAAAGACGATGAGTTATTGCAGGACCGTTTCTCCCCATCTTGATCCCTTTTAAGTGCCCCAATCTTTCCTCCCTAAGGATGAGTTTCGAAAGAACCTCACTACCTATAATAAAGAGGAAAAGGGAAAGAGGGTCACCTTACCTAAGTCCTCTAGAAGGTTTGATATGGCCACAGGGCTCTCCATTAATCAACACAGAGAAAGAAACAGTTGTTATGCAAGTTTTGATCCAGTTAATCCAAATTGGATGGAACCCAAGACAATTTAGAACATTCAGAAGAAAATCCCATTCTATGAAATCAAAGGCCTTCTCCATGTCAATTTTCATCGCCGTCAAACCTTTTTTTTCCTTTTTTTTTTTCATAAAATGAAATATTTCTTGAGCAACAATGGTGTTTTCTTGGATGACTTTCCCAGGAATGAATGCTAATTGAAAGGGAGAGATGAAAGAAGTGAGGACCAATTTTAATCTATTTGCTAAGATTTTAGCTATGATCTTATAACACACATTAGAAAGACTGATTGGCCTGAACTGATAGATCGTATTGGGGAATCAGTTTTAGGGATAAGTGCAATATGTGTGTGATTGAGCTCTTGCAAAAGATTTCCAATCAGGAAAAAATGTTTGATGGCTTGAATGAGATCCTCTTTAATAATATCCCAGAAAAACTTATAGAAAAGTCCAGTAAAACCATCCGAACCTCGAGATTTAGCCGAGGGAGTTTGTTTGATTCATGATTTCATCTTTAGAAGGAATACTATAGAGCATTTCATTTTCAGAGGGAGAAATTTTTTGAGGGAACAGCTATTCAAGATCAGTAGGAAAGTTTGGATGAGAAGAGCTGTAGATCTGATTGAAATGGTCAAGAATTATGCTTTTTATGATGGTCAGATCATTGATCCATTGATTTTCAGAATTTTTGATAAAGGAGATATCATTCCTCTTCCTTCTCATGGTGGCTATCATATGAAAGAACTTAGTGTTAAGATCCGTCGTTGTTAACCATTGCAATCTGGACTTTTGTTTCCAAAGGATCTCTTCCCTTTTCAGCTGTTTTGAGAGATAGATTTTCAGATTCTCTTCTTGAAGTAAAGAAGAATCAGAATGGTTCTCCGATTGGATTTGAGAAAGTTGACTGTTGATGGACTTGATGATAGATTGGATGTGGCCAAAACTTTCCTTATTCCAAATGCTCAGACCACTTCTAACAGCTTTAAGTTTTTGTGAGAGAATAATGAATGGTGACCCCGTGATCAACCTGTCCTAGATATCCTTGATAACCAAAGAACAACTAGGGTCACGAATCCAAAATTTCTCAAACTTGAAAGTTTTGCAATTCTTTTTTAAAGTTGAAGTATTTAAAAAGATTGGGGCATGATCAGAGGTGTGGATAGGCAAGTGTTGAACCTTTGCATCAGGAAAAAGAAAATTCCTACTAGAGTTTGCAATTCCTCTATCAAGTCTCTCTCGAATATGACTTATCCCAAATCTCTTATTGGTCCAGGTAAATTTTGGGCCATCAAAACCTAAATCCCCTAAACCATGCTGGTCCATAAAAATCCTTAATCCTGAAGGATTAGAATAAGAAGCAAAAGGTTTTCCTCCTATCTTTTCCGATTGACTTAAAACAGAGTTAAAATCTCTAAGTGCTAAAATGGGACCAGGGAAGGTAAATGCAATTGAAGATAGCAGAGTCCAGAAAGATTGCTTTTCATTTGGCTGAGTAGGACAGTGAGTTAGCAATAAAAGTCAAGGCACATGAATAGGTTCAGAGTAGACTAACAGAGCAATAACATTACTGCCAACATACACATGTTCAACATCCAAGCTAGGATTCCACATACATAACAGACCTCCCCATTTCTTTGGGGGAGGGACATGCACATACATAGGATAGCCAAGCTTATTTACAATACTAGCTAAATTATCATCACTTAAAAGAGTCTTCGACAGGAAAATTAAATCAGGGTGATGTATCCTGATTTGAGCCCTCAAACCACGAATTGCTAAAGGTCGGGCTAAACCTCTAAAATTCCAGAGAAAATTCTCATTTCTAAGGTGGTGGCAGGTTAGGGCCCGCCACCTTAGCCACTTCTGTAAAAAAAACAACATTCTGAGAAGAGTCAAGAAAATCATTACCCACTGATGATTCGTTATCCATTTTTGTTTCCTCTCCATACGCCTCCTAGTTCTGCACCTGGCCTTCAATCTTAATTGTTTTCTTGAATTTCATCTGTTTTGCTTCCAGGAGTTGACCAACATCCTCTATTTCCCCAAGCTTCGTGAGGGAGTTCGGGCAAGGATTCATTGCTCACAACACTGCCACCCTTTTTTCGGGGGTTTCTCCACTTCAGAGTGATCCAACACCCTCTTTGTAGATTTTGGTTGGTCTTTCCCATGATTCAGTGAGATCTGGTCAATGGTTTTCTCTTGTGGTAGAGGAGTTTGTTTTGAGAATAGGGAGGGGTTCTTAATCTGCGGAAGGATCTCCGTGCCCAAGGGGGGAAGCTTGTTGCTTTTTCAATTGGGAGAGGGATTTGTTCTTAGGGTAGGTTAGGATGCTTGGGTGAGTTGGTCGAAATGATCTGCGAAAGGGTCTTAGAAGGCAAAAGTATTTGTTGATGTGTTTCTGTGGCTTAGACTTGAGTGATAAAGGTATTTGGTATATCTGTGTGGGCTATGCAAAGCTAGTCTGAGGAGAATGATGAGCTTGTAGGGTACTGAGTGGGATTAGGCTTGTGGGGTACTGAGTGGGCTTGGGCTTGTGGCATACTGAGCAGGACATCCATTACTGCAGCCTCCTGGTCTGCCCCAAGTATCTTTCCATATGGGCTTAGCATATTAATATGCTTATTGTGGACCGGGCCTTTGAGGAAATCCAAATTTTTGATAAGTTGATGGTAGACTAAAGAGTTTGAGATCTGATACATGTTGGTTTTCGGTGAGATGGTGGTATGGGCTCGGGTTTATTTGGCCTCAGAAGAGAACTCCTGGCTTGCATTGATGGGGAGAGCTGTTGTGTGTAAGATTGTTGTTGGTTGCAGAGTATCCTGTGGGTTAATTGTGGTGAAAGGCTCAAAGAGGGATTCTTGTCAGGAATAATTAGTGGGCTGTTAGAAATAAATGACTTTGCAGGAGATGTTTTCGCCCACTGTTCACCTTCTCTGCCACTTGGCTTCCACTATTCCACCTGGTTTTTCCATATATCAATGTTTGAATTTCCTGGATATATGTTAATAGTGTTTCCACTATTTTCCAACTTAGAATAACAGTTCACTTTATCAACTACCATCTTCCCTTTCCTTTTGCTAAATAATGTTTTATCTGTGGAAGCCCTTGCCTGCGTCGTGTTCACTCTTGGCTCACTTATACGAACAGGAGGTAGGACTGCTCTTGGTTGCATGGCTTTGTAGTTCTGAGTTGGAGCTTTTGTTTCCTGGACCTCATCCCGAATTGGCCTTGAGTTGTGCTCAACTGCACCAGCTTCAGCATTTGATTGAGCCACTGGTAAGAGCCCTGCAACTAGAAGGTGCATCTCCACCATCTGTCTTGGAGTACGCCTATAGTTTGAGTTTTTAGCTCTCAACCAAGGGCCATGCTTTGATTGCTCAGGAACCACAGCATACGAGGGACATGTTTGTGCCGTATGCCCAAGTAACCCACATGCATAGCAGAACTCCAATAAGCGTTCATACTTTATCAGTATTTTCTTCGGCATTCTCCCCGGTCGATCTAAGTCAAAACCTTCAGGCAGTGGCTTTGTAATATCTATTTCAACTCTTATTCGTAAATATCTTCTCAGAGCCACTCCAAAGATGGAGGCACGATCCACTTTAAGCAAATTCCCAAGAACTGTTCCAATTCTTTCTGCATTCTGATTAGTAAGCATTTCAAGAGGAAGGCCATGAATCTGAACCCAAAAAGCCGAAGTATTAAGGTTTACTTCCTGGATACTTAACCCTGGCGGCCATTCTTTTAAAACCATATGAAAGCCTCTAAAGTTCCATGACCTATTCTCTAGGATGCGGTCCTTATCTTGTTGTGATGGAAAAGTGAAGAGGAAAACATTCGTGTCCACATTATCAATCATGAAACCCAACACAAAGCTCCACATAGCCTTGATAGTGACATGAAAATTGTTTTTGTTGAGGGCCTTAGATGAAATAAGCTTACCAATTAGAGTCAAGTTGGAGAAAAAGTTGGTTGTACCAATCTCTGGTTCTAGTTGGAGATTCTTCCATGAGAGAGCTTTTGCCTAACTTATACGTTGCTCCATCTCCTTTTGAGCCACGGACATGCTGTTGACTTTGCAGGAAAGCAGTTTACGGAGAGCTTATTATACCTTCTACTGCTTTTGCTTTTGACTTAGAGAGATCCTGAGAACTTTGTTTGGAGATCTTTTTGGACTTTTACAAGGTTGCATTGATCTAGGAGATAGGAGGTGGGCTTAGGTGGAAGATATTTACTATGCTGGGTAGTTTGAGGATAGGTGTGGGAACTGGGAAAGTTACTACTTAGAGGGGTGTTGACTCACAGTTGAGGTGGAGAACGGATATTGAATTCGTCAAATTAATCAAACGTTTAAGCTACCTGATTACACACACACACTATTGAAAAATTTTACTCAACAACATTACACCACATACATGCTGAATAGGAAAAGAAAAAAGAATTGTTCTATTCAACAAGTGTGTGGTATAGGCCAGCTGCTAAATAGAAAAACTCATACTATTTGACATTTTTTAGGATAATAATACTCTTACACTTTCTTTACTACTGTTTTACTATCCAGTTATTTTTTTTTTCTTTATATTCTTAGAATCTGGATTAGAAAATCTCAAAACATGACATTCTTGGATAATTTAGAAAGAAATAAATTCAATCAACCAACGTAACTATGTAATTTAATTAATAATAAATTCAATTTTATAAAAAAAAAATAACTTTCTTTTGCTCTTTGAGTTTCAAAAACACTGTCAGAAAGAATGAGGCCCCTTTATTATGTTCGTTGAGTTTATTTTCTTTTAGATTATGTAAGAAGGTCATGTTCTAAACTTTTTAATCTATATTTAAAGAGTAAAAGGGAAAAAAAATAACTAGATGAGAAAGTAATTGTAAAAAAAGTGTAAGGATATCATTATCCTTTTTGAACTAGTATGAGAGAATATTGAGTCACTTGAAATCCATAAAGGGTAAGATTAATTTTGCAAATATGACTGTAAAAATAGTTAAGGGAAATGGGTGGGCTGCTCCCTCTTTCCAATGCACCAATAGAAAATTTTGGGAGGTGATTTTGTAAGAAAGAGACTTTGACATAATAAATACCTGATCTATAAAAAAATCTTACAAAATTGAACTTATAAAATAGCATGAATTGATATGGTATAAAGTGAACATGAGACATATCATATCAAACTAGGTCATTTTGTAATAGTAATGTTAGATACAGGCTTAGGGTATGCAAGTTCTATACAAGCATTCCATTTGAAAAAAAGTAGAATCAATCCTTAAAAAAAATAATTTTTTCATGTAGGTCTCATAGTTATTTTTTTTCAAAAGGAATGTGCGGGGTTTTTACATTCTAAGACTGCGAATATCATTTCTTATTTTGTAAATATACTTTTATTATGTCGCTTTATAGATTTAACACTTCTCTTTTAATAATAATTGATTGTGTTATATTCTCCTTTATCTGTCTCTAATAAAAAAATCACAAGGTCAAGAAGTTTGATAATGAATAGACATAAATATAGAACCAAATGATATTGCACCTAATTAGGAGTATTTGGTAAACCTCATTCGCTTTGCTTCTCCTAGAGTTCTCTCTGCATCTCCTAGTAGTGCTACTCAACAACCTTCCACAAAATTCCAATGCTCCTTCTCACTAAAAATCTTCCCGCTATGGATATGGAGCAGTTGATTCACCAAACAGAAGCTCTTTCTTAGGAAGGTTTAAACCTATCCCCTAAAATCAAACCAGGAAGTGGTGATTCTGAGTTAGCACTCATTGGTAGAATAGTTGCAACTTGACCTCTAAACAGGATTTCCTTACATGCTTCCTTCAGAGCTGCTTGGAGTTTCCTCAGTAAGTTCCACATTGAAGATCTTGATATAAATCTCTTTCTCTTTACATTTCAAAATGCTAGTGACAAAAAGAGAATTCTGAACCAAATCCCTTGGACCTTCAAGGGGCATCTCCTCATCCTTAAAAAATGTCCTGCAGAATCCACATGGAAAGAGATTAGTCTCAAAACATCACATTTCCATGTTCAAATCCACGGTCTTACCAGAAATCATATGACGGAAAAAAATGCTTATAAAATAGGGAGTGCTCTCGGAATATATCTAGGAGTGGATGTTGATCCTTTGTTTGGTTTAGCTTGTAAGAAATTTATTAGGATCAAGGTGGATATTGACATCACCAAACCCTTGAAACAAGGACTCTGGGAACCGAGGGACTACAATTTTGACACATGGGTCTCGTTTAAATATGAACGCTTATCTGACTTTTGTTACGCTTGTGGTAGGATTGGGCACTCCCAAACCTTCTGTAAATCTCTAAATTCCACCCCAAAACAGATGCCATTTGGGCCTTGGCTACATGCGGAATCTCCTATCTTCATGTCGGTTAATCCAATTCATCGTGGTCAAGAAAGGGTCCCTAGGCTCTCTATGGATTGCTTTCCAGAAGAAGAAATGAGCCAAGAAAACCCACTTTCAGACACTGAAATGTTGGAGAATAGGGGTTTTGGATCGTCGGCCCTAATTTTTCCTATGCCCCCTCTAAATGAAAAAAAGGAAAGAATCACTAACAGAAGACTTGTATGGGAAAGGAAAAGCTTTTATAGTGGAAGAAAGTTTCTCTGTAAGAGGTAATTCCTTCGTTAGAGGAGAGTTGGAGAATTATTGGGATCTTCATCAAGAAAAGAATCAGAGCATTCATAAAGTTTTCACCCCTCAAAAACATTCGATCAGGGTAAAGTCACCCTATGAACTTATTTCAAACCCAAATCCTAAAGATTATCAATTCAAGTCTCAAGCAGATGCAAGCGGTAGATTTAAAAACAAAAATCTCACCTTCTAGAATTCGGCTAGGCAGAGGGAATCTGGCCCATTACCGGGGTCTTGGCTGATCTCTTCAGCCCCTTGCAGTGGCGTTCCAACGAGCAAAACCCTATCGGATTGGAAGGTGGAGAAGAATCCTTCTACTATAGACTACAATAGCCCCTTGCTAGAATTAAATGGCCCTTTAACAATATGGAAACCCTCATTCATTCCAAGTGTAACTTCTCCTCCACCAAACACTTTCCCATCAATCACTCAAGATACACAGGTCTCTCAATCAATTTCTCCACAAGCCCTCTACAGTAATCTCATAGGGATGGAATTGCAGAACTTAATTATCCCTTCAACTATAAACACTGAAGAATGGGTCTCTCGTTGGATGAAGACAAGTGCAGAAGTATTTACGCAAACCAAACTGACTGGTTTCTCATTGGTGGAAGATAATGCCTCACAACAGCAATCAACTGGGCCTATTATGTAGGGCCCGTGAGGGAAGACTTAGGGCTTTCAAAGCCCATCTAAAGATCAGCCTCATTCGGAAGGTAAGGCCCAGAGTAGTAAATGGAGGTCATGCCCCCCCCCCCTTTAATGCACAAAGTCCGTCAAAAGACTTAAATTTCTTGCCCTCCATTACTTATCATCCGGTTAAGTTGAGTGCTCCTTCAGTAATCTCAAGCTATTAGTCTGCTTCAAATAAGCCACGGCCCACCATACGTTATGTGGCCAAAAATAGTTCTTCTCTTCAGGATGGTCCTCTAGCCCACGACCTTTCTTATTTCCCTTTAGAGAGCTCAATTTCACTAATTCCTACTTCGAAGTTGGAAGCTTCACAAAAAAGGGTGGCTCCTTTTCATATTTAGGAATCTAGCTCACTGAGATCTAAAGTGCAGAAAATATCTGAGGTTGGTAACCCACAGTCAAGAAACATTATCAAAGATATTGGTGATGAGGAAAAAGAAATGAAAATTATGTTACTATCTATTAAATCAAAGCCCTCAGGGAAAGTTAAAAAAACAAAGGAAGCTGCAAGATCAAAACCGTATAGCAGAGCTACATCAAAGGCATAATTGTCTGGAAAATCCAAAAAAGCTGACAAGGCGAGCTCTACCATTCCTCCAGTCATTCCATGAAGTCTTTGGTATGGAATATCAGGGGACTAGGCTTCCACCATTTTGTACATGTCCCCACCTTGGAAAAAAAATGTGGCCTTTTGTTATTATGGCGATCGGGTGTGGATATTGAACCAGTTCATACTAATACTAATGTTATTTCTATTTTGGTTTATTCTGATCCCCCCAATAATCCTTGGTTAGTAACTTTTGTTTATGCCCCAGCACAATGGCAACAAAAAGTAAATTTCTGGACTCATTTGGACTCAACTCAAAGCTCCTTTACTGGTCCTTGGCTCTGCATAGGTGATTTCAACGACTTATTAGGCCAACAAGATAAATATGGTGGTAGGCCAGTAACATCCTCATCCATAGGCGACTTACAATGCTTAATGGATTCTCATGACCTCATTGACATTTTCTTGAAACCCACTTTCACTTGGACAAATAATCAGATTGGAAGACCGATGATTAGAGAACGACTGGACCGTGGTATTGCAAATACAAAATGGCACCTACTCTTCGTAGATGCCACTATCCAGCACATAATTTCCTCAGCTTCAGACCATAATCCTTTCATGCTTAACACTATGAAGATAAGGAAGAATCTCTCTCCTTTTAAATTTGAGGAATTCTGGACTCAAGAACCACTCAGCAATCTTATAATTCGAGAAGCATGGTGCCAACAATTCTATGGGAATCCAGCTTTTATTCTATGCAATAAAATCAAGGAAACTAAGAAGGTTCTCAAGCATTGGAATAAAACCCACTTCAAGAAGATCTAGACTAACCGAACCCATGGAGAATGAGCTAAGCAATCTTCAGAGTAACCCACCGAACCCATGGAGCTTACAGAGAGAGAAATTTCTTCACCTCATGCTTCAAGAACAACTCAAAAATGAAGAAACTCTCTGGAAACAAAAGTCAAGAATCAACTGGCTCACCACAACTAATTTGAATACAAAGTTTTACCATTTGTCAACGACAATCCGTCGAAGAAGAAACAGGATCGACTCAATCAAGATGAGCCCAGGTAACTGGACAATGGATCAGGAAATTATTGAATTTACTTTCATAGATTATTTTAAATCCATTTATACCTCCACGAATCCTATTTTCCTGGAGCATCTTGAAGACCTTTTTGAAAGACAGATTTCAGAGGATGAAAATAAATTCCTAACAGCCATGCCTTCGGAAACCGAGATTTATGGAGCACTCAAGCAAATCCCAAACCATAATGCTCCAGGATCAGATGGGATGACAACTCTTTTCTACAAACATTACTGGCATATCACCAAAAGAGACGTGGTTGCGGCTGTTCAAAATTTTTTTAGAAGTGGGAAACTTCTTAAACAAATAAACCACACCTACATAGCTCTCATTCCAAAAATAGTAAGCCCAGTTTCCCCTCAACATTTCCGACCAATAAGCCTGACCAATGTCATTTATAAAGTCATCACAAAAATACTTTCAAACCATTTGAAAAAAATCCATTCCAACCATAATTTTCCATTTCCAAACAGCCTTTGTACCTGGTCGTAACATCAAGGAAAACTCCATAATTGCTCATGAGATGTTTCATCATCTAAAGCATCACAAGGGGAAAAAAGGTCAGATGGCTTTAAAGCTTGACATGGAAAAGGCTTTCGATTTTATTGAATGAAAATTTCTTTTTGCTATCTTGAGAGTTTTGGGTTTCAACTCGACCTGGATAAATCTCATCAAGGAATGCATTTCGACGGCCTCCTTTTCTATTCTCATCAATGCATAGAGGGGTCTTCGGCAAGGTGACCCTATCTCACCTTTCCTTTTCATCCTGTGTACGGAGGTACTCTCAAGACTATTGGCTAGATCAGAAGCTTTGTGAAAGCTGAAAGGTATTAAAATCATTAGAGATAGCCCTCCAATATCTCACATTCTTTTTGTAGATGATTTAATTATCTTTGCGAAATCAAAGGAAACGTCGATTCAAGCGATCAACAATACTCTAGAGAAATACCAAGCATGGTCAGGCCAGTGCATCAATCAAAGCAAATCCTTTATTTTCATTACCCAAAATACTAGTCAAGCAACAAGAAGAGTAATCTTGGAGAACATGCCATACAAAGAGTCGACCTCAAAAATAAAATACTTGGGAATGCTGACAACATTTAGTCGATCCAGAAAAGAGGACTACAAAGAAATGCTAGGGAAAATAAACAAAAGACTGGATGGTTGGAAATAAAAAATGCTCTCTCAAGCTGGTAGAACTATGCTCATCAGAATTGTAGCAAGCGCCATCCCCACATACCAAATGTCAATGCACATGCTTCCAAAATCAATCTGTAAGAAACTGAATACTAGCTTTAAAAATTTTTGGAAGGAAAAATCAAAAGATCAAAAGCAAAAGCTCTGCCTACAATAATGGAAAACCATTTGCCAACCAAAAAAAGATGGAGGACTGGGATTACGACTGATAGAAAATATGAATGTAGCCTTGTTAGCGAAGGTAGGATGAGAAATGAACCAACCAAATAATAGTATTTGGCACAAGCTATTATCTAAGAAATATCTGAAATCAAGCGTCTTTGAATTAGAAACCCCAAAGGTAACTGACTCGAATCTTTGGAAATGAATTCTAAAGACTAAACCATTGCTGGAAAAATGTACATGTTTCAAAATTGCAAATGGTTTGTCTGTGAGAGCTTGGCTCGACCCATGGATCCCGACACTGAAAAATTTCAAGTCTTTTCCTCTAACCCATACAGCTGATCTCTCGACTACTCTCAATGTCTCAGATCGGATTATTCAGAATAATAGATTTTGGAATCTCCCAATATTAACATCTCTCTTCCAACAAGAAAGCATCAATGAAATTCTAAAAATTCCCTTGCCAAACTCCAATCAAATTTCAGATTGCCCCATTTGGACTAAAACCCAAAATGGGAGATTCTCTGTTAAAAGTGCCAACCACCTTGCATCAAATATTACAAACTCTAGCAGAGAAGCAATCTCGGATATTCCATGGAGGAAAATTTGGAATCTCAGAATCCATGACCGCCACAAGCTCCTTTTATGAAAGATATTTAGGGATATTCTACCAACAAGAGAGTGCCTTAAAATATTGAATGCCCCAAAACTAGAATTCTTTGGAGTCATAGTAGATGGCCTTTAAATCTCTCTTCCCTGGCGGTAAACTCAATGAAGGATTGGTTTCAGTTCATTCTATACCCCAAGAAAAAACTTGGCCTTACCACCCAAGAAGACCATCCTTTCAAAAGTTTTGCAGATTTGATTCTAGATTTTATCTGGAGGCTTCGAAATGACTAAATCCATAATCAAAAGGACCTCTCTCTCCACAAATTATCACAACATCTGAATCTCTCATATCAAGAAAATCTACAGGCATGGAAAGAAAAGACTAACACTAAAGTGGAAAAAGAATGGCAAAAATTTCTCACAAATCAAATTTGCATATCTTTTGATGCAGCAGTCAGAAACTCCTTTTCTTTGACCTCAGTAGTCAGTAGAAACTCAAAAGGTGAAGTCATCAAAATATGGACGGAGAAAAATTTTACTACAATCCCAATGATTGCAGAGGCACTAGCGGCAAAATTAGCTTTCAAAATGGCGGAACATCTCAACTATCCCTCCATCTCTTTAACTGGAGACTCTCAGTTGGTGATTTCTTCTATTTATAAAGAGGAAGAGATTTGGCAAATAGCACCAATCTCGGACAACATTGCAAACTCGTTGAAATCTCACAATGGCTGGAGATTTAATAGGATAGATCGATCCCAAAATCAATTTGCGCATTCAGTTGTGCAATTGGTAGCTACAAACTCTTTGTTTGGTAGCATTCCGTTAGACATTATTTCTACTACTATTTTGTATATTGATAGTGAGAAACACCACCTTAGATGTTTGTAATACTCTTTTAATTTATAATATGCAAGCTTGCTTAGGGAAAAAAAAAATAGACATAAATATAGGGAGGGGGGAATTGATATGCAACCAGAATGGTTCATTGTAATTGCCCATCAAGCAAGCTGGACGCATGCATGATGTACGCAAGATCATCAGTGTTTGGAAATCCTCTTTATTTCCTTGCATGCCAGAAGTTGGAATTGGTGTGCTTTCTCCTTATTGATATTTAAGATACATCCTCATAACAAAATATAATATTTTTAAAAATCGGCATTCTGACTTTTTAACATGCAAATTAATTGGCAAAAATTTGTTTTCAGGAATTTGATTTTAACATATTCTTTTCAATAGTACGTTAATATAAAATTAATATTTCTTATAACACAGTTGATCACAGTAGAGATTTATTTATTTTAGTTTGAAAAAATTATTTCAATTCAAGTTACTATTATTGATATTATTAAATCTTCTACAAGCATTTTATGGATTTGTAAAAGAATCTATGTTTTATACGATTGATTCAGTTGGAGTGTTACTTTTGTTTGCAAAAATTTTTTTAGAACTTTCAACTCTAAAACCCAATAAAAAGTCTGCTTTTATTTTCTTCAATTACAATTTAAAATCCCCATGCAAAAATTAAAAATTGGCTTATTATTTTGACAATTTAAATTCATTTTTGTCTACTCTTTATTAATCCAAATAATTTAAATTGGGCCTAGTGTTTTAATTGAGCTTAAATATTAAAGTGGGCTTTTAAAATTAGAATCATATCAAAATTTGACTTTTCTATTGGACTGAAGAATTAAAAAAGAAAAGCCTGCTTTTTAAAACCCAACAATTAATTCAATTCAAAAAAGAGGCCCAAAACTCAACGTCGACCAAACCAACTGGACCGACCGTAGAACCCCTTCGGGCGAAGGACTTGTTCATGTCTGTAAGATCCATGCCTTCATCTCAAAGAGAATGGAGGGATTCATGTGATCATGTCGGTATAACTTTGGATCAACCGCCACTAAACTTAAAAACAACTTTTGATTGATCTACAAGAAAGATTTTAAAAAAATAATTTTATAAATTGAAATGCTTTAATTTAATACGTCATACTATAAAAGTTCTTAAAAAAAAAAAAAAAAAAGCTACTTTACCCACCAATCCTTACCGCTCTACTTGACCTTTCGAGAAATTTTTATTTTTATTTAATGATTAAGAAAGTGATTTTAAATATATTGGTGTATTATTTTATTTTTTAAAAATATTTAAATATATTAAAAAATGTGAATAAAAAGATTAAAAGAAAAAAATTGCAAAAGTAACTAGCGGTCAAAGTGAGCGGGCTACTTTGGGTGGTAAAGTAATCCGACTCTTCTTAAAAATATAAAGTACAAAAAAAAATTTCTTATCAGCTACTATTCACCATTACACATCTCATACCCTATGAAACACCTCATATTTTATGAAAAATACTCTATTTTATGAAAAATACCCTACAAAAATACTATAAATATGAAGTATAAAAATAAATAGTAGCTGATGCATAGATTCCTCTAAAGTAAATTTGATATATAAATTTCATCAAAAAAAAAAAAAATTTGATATATAAATTTATTTTTACTCTGTTTTGGATTTGGGACTTTCCACAAGGCAACCCCAACCCTTCAACTGCACCACTCGTTATGTGTAATCCCTCTTCCCATTGGACTCCAAAAGGAAACCACGATCACAAAACAAGCTGAGATAAGTGGGACCCCACGTATCAGAAATGGTTACCAACCTCACAATCCCTCCCCTCACTGCGCAACACAATCCCTGCCTGCAGTCCCTTTTCCTGGAAGAGAAAAAAAATCTGTGTAGAGAAAATCAAACGAAAGCAAAAGAAGCCATGGTTTCAGTAGCAGCTGCTGCAGCAACAAGAACACCATCCCATCTTCTATTCTCAAGCTCTCGTTCCCTCTCTCGTCTCTCTCTCTTTGACTCCAACACTACACTTCTCTCGTGTCGCAATAACATTAATAATCTTAGTAGGAGTAAGATCAAACATGTTTCTCCCGGGGTTCGATGCATGGCAGTGCGGACAGCTGACGCGGAGACAAAGAAGAAGGGTGGATTTGAGATTCAAACGCTGACCAACTGGCTGCTGAAGCAAGAACAGGCGGGCGTGATTGACGCCGAGCTCACTATTGTATTGTCGAGTATTTCCATGGCGTGTAAGCAGATTGCTTCTTTGGTGCAGAGAGCTAGCATTGCCAACATGACTGGAGTGCAGGGTGCTGTCAATGTTCAAGGCGAGGACCAGAAAAAACTTGACGTTATCTCTAATGAGGTTTGTAGCAGCTATACACCCTCTTCTTTAGTGTTACTACATACTAGGAAGAGGAAAATGCTTTGCAAAATAGACAATAATTTTTACGAACCTGAGCAGTTGTATAGGAGATAATTAATAACTATCAAGATCAGTGCCATGATGTTGCTAGTCTTACTTCACTTCAACTCAACAAAGATTGAATTAATTCAGATGAACATTAATTTGGCTTTGCAGTTCATTGTGTGTTGGGATCAAGGTTCCTGTATATAAAGTGGACCATATAGTATTTGGTGCTCTTCGTAGGGCTAATTTTATGAGTTTATCTTTCTTCGGCTGCACTCAAGTTTGGATAAGAAATTGAAGTGATATTTTTCCAAATTCGTTCATATCATCAATTCGTGTTTGCTAGTGATTGATGGCTACCACTCCTGTACTCTGTACCAGCAAACGAGTTCCAATCATTTTCTGAATAAATGGCAGGTTTTCTCCAATTGCCTGAGATCAAGTGGACGAACGGGAATCATAGCATCAGAGGAAGAGGACGTGCCCGTAGCAGTGGAAGAAAGTTACTCGGGCAACTATATTGTTGTATTTGACCCTCTTGATGGTTCTTCCAACATTGATGCAGCAGTTTCCACTGGCTCTATCTTTGGAATATACAGCCCAAATGATGAGTGCCTCGCAGACATTGGTGACGATGCTACTGTAATTTCATTTCCTTCTCCTCATTTAATCCCGAACCATTGTTGTTTTTTCCTTTTCCCAAACACTCCTAATCGTTTGTACATGGCATTTGGCAGCTTGGCAATGTGGAACAGAAGTGTGTGGTGAGCGTGTGCCAACCAGGAAGCAACCTCCTTGCTGCTGGATATTGCATGTATTCAAGCTCCATAATCTTTGTGCTCACAATTGGAAATGGGGTGTTTGCATTCACCTTGGACCCAATGTATGGGGAATTTGTGTTAACTCAAGAGAATATCCAGATACCCAAATCAGGAAAGATCTATTCATTCAATGAAGGGAACTATCAACTTTGGGATGACAAATTGAAGAAGTATATTGATGATCTCAAGGACCCAGGTCCTAGTGGGAAGCCCTATTCTGCTCGGTACATCGGTAGCTTGGTCGGTGACTTCCACCGGACGCTGCTGTACGGTGGAATTTACGGCTATCCTAGAGACAAGAAGAGCAAGAATGGGAAGCTGAGGCTTTTGTATGAATGTGCACCAATGAGCTTTATAGTGGAGCAAGCTGGTGGGAAAGGATCAGATGGCCATCAGAGAGTACTAGACATTATACCAAATGAGGTGAGTACAAATGTGTAAAAACCTTGAGCTTGTGCAGGTACCTGGCTTATTTGATAACTGGGATTCTATTTCTGATTCCCTTCATTTCTTGCACAGATCCATCAACGTGTTCCGCTATACATTGGAAGCGTGGAGGAAGTGGAGAAATTAGAGAAGTATTTAGCTTGATTAACATGTCATAGAAAAGAGTAATTTTGTTTGTGAAGATTATCTTTCATGCAAGAAATACTCCAAATTGGAATCATAAAGAAAGCAAAAAAAAAAAAAAGAACTCTGTATTTTATCTTCGTGTTGAATTCTTTTGTTAAGACAGTAACAAAGAGTCGTGTATGTAGGATTCAAACCAGGGTTTAAGCAAGCTTGTGAAGAAAAGGGGTACAGAATATTTTCAGCAATATGATTCAAATCCAATTTTCGAACCTGAGAATGGCTTTTAGTCTTTTAGTGCGCATCACGAACGCATAAAAAGAAAGACGCTTAAGATGTAGCTGCACAGTCTGAGATCAACTGGATGTTGAAGTGATTAGCTCGTGTGTTCGATCCATTATGCAGAAAAATGGTGGAATTTCATGCGGTTTTATAAATAACATTTCTGCATAGATTAACATACCAATTAAGATATCATGTCATTTGCAACCTGTTTGAACTGCCATCAGACTCCAAATCAATCTGTAACGAGCTGAGACAATTTTAACCAACAAGGACAAATGTTCTGGCTGGGAAATGACCCATCCAAAGAAGCAGAGCCTTAATTTCTGTGGGAATAGCTATCCTTTCAACGAAGGAAATTAAGATAACTACAAAGACGCCAGAATCAGAAAAAATATATCATTCAATGAAGATTGAAGAAATTCATGGACATAACTCATCTCATAAAACCGGTTCTACAAGAGATGATTACTCATTCCTTATAAACATGTCCAAAACTTTGTCCGCAGGCAATATGGGATTATTCTTCAATGCTCTCCCTCACGTGCAAGCCAATATTTTTGTTTTGGTCTTTGTATTGTAGGTTCTCATTCGTCTTGTGGCAAGCTCTGATACCATAAAGAAATTTATGGGCCTAATTCATCTCATAAAACCGGTTCTACAAGAGAGGATTGCTCATTCCTTATAAGCATACTCAAAACCTTATCTATAGGTAATGTAAGATTATTCATTAGCAATGATAATTATGACCTATGGGATGGAAAACTGAAGAAATACCCCCCCCCCCCCCAACCACCTTAGGTAGCCAGGCTTCAATGGTAAGCCCTATTCTGGTCGTTACATAGAATGCCTTAATCCACAGAATGTTGCTTTGTGGTGGTATCTGTTGGAACCCTGAGAACATGGACAACAAAAATGGGGGAACTTGAGGTGTGATATTCTTACAAGAGTGTAGGTGATGTACAATATCCCATATTATTTGGGAGAGAGAAGTTATTGCATTTTATAATGATTCCAATGGGCTTCAATTGTGCCATTAACTAGTCCATTTGGAGTATGACCCAAACGTGACTTGGGCAGCATGCACCAATGAGACATAGAGCAGTGCAAGCTAGAGGTGTAGCAACAGATGGTCACCAAAAGAATACTTTGACATCAAAGCTTCTTTGAACAAAAGACACGTCTTCCAACCACATCTGACATTGAGTTTGTTACTCTGGCAGATTCACCAAAGTACACCAATTTTCATTGGAAACACTGATACAGTAGAGAAATTGCAAGCATACTTTGTTTGATCTTAGATATCGTTATTTTGTATTCTGTCTATTCTTCTGAACATGTTTAAGCATTTCTGTAGATTTGAACAGATAGGAAGGAAAAAGATTAGGACATTTGATTAGGGATCCAACATTCCTACTAATTTCTTAGCAGCAACCTCCATAAAAATGTACAACACGCAATAAAGCAGGGAACAAAGACATATCACCGCTTAGTTTCCCAGGTCTTCAACTAAAAAGATAGGACGCCAACAAGAAATTTACACATGGAATGAATGATGTGTTATCATGAAATCTCTTACAAATTAAGTCTTATCATGTCAATGATGTGTTGTTCACATCTACTTGTAAATAGAAATACTCAATTTATAAACACCAAATCTTGAAACATTACTACTGAAGTTAAAAGAGTGGTTAAAGAAGATGGAACCAATCCCAAATCAATTCATTATTGGTGGCACTTCATCTTATCAATAATAAAAGAGTAGAATCTAATCTACCTTTTTCAAGGTGGGAGACATTATCAATTTGGTTTTTAACCGCAATTCTTTTCACCCCCTTTTGGTGAAAGAGACTGGATTTTTCTTATCTTACTTATTTATTTATTTTTTCTACTCTACATTAAAAAGAATAAAATTACAAGACGTAAGAAAATAGGAAGATATCCACCCAACTAAATAGATCAAGTGAAAGATTACAAAAAAAAAGATCAAGTGAAAAGTCCACCCAAACCAAATAATAAGGAGGCCGGATGTAAAGGCTAAGTAACTGAGTTCAAGTTCAACACCCTGTGAGGACACTGATCTAATTTATAGTTAGACAGTAACATACAACGTTTGTAGCGTGCACATAGGCATGAGCTCTGAGTTTCCTTGTTTCTTGACAGCAATTTCATTTTGGTTCTTAATGACATGGAGAATTTCCAGCAATTGCAGTCCTCAGGTTGGCCGTCCCTCCCCTCATGCTGTTTACGCACAATGGATTCAATACACTTTTTTTTTTCTTTTTTTTTCTTTTGTTAATTCCTGCTTCAATTAATGTTTGAAATTTTGATGAAAAACAGGTTGGGGGCCCTTCTGCATGGTACTTACTGTATTAACATGCTTCGCTTGTGAAAATCTTCATGCCACCAAAGCAATAAGTTGGCCAGCACAATTTTTAAAGGTTGTCTTTGAAGTTGACAGAACAACAATCCTGTTGTCTTTGGCACTGCAACGCTTGTGACATCTCCACTGATCTCTATTTATTCATTTTGTTTTTATTTGTTTACTTTCCTAGAGCTTAGCTTCTAAGAAATAGGATCCATTTAATCATTTTATATTATATTGATAAATGAAATAATCAAAATATTCTATATTTTATACAAAAAATACTATAAATTTCGCTTAAAATTTCAAGAATTTTTGTTTCTTTCGAGTGACCTTAAGATTTTCGGATATTTGTGGATGAGTATATTTCTTTAAATGCCCAATTTTAGTATGAATACACACACTAGTAGCATCAGATATTATGGTCCACTAAGATGATGAGTTGGCTTTGATGGTTGATGGCTCTCTCTGGTTGGAAGAAGCATATTCTGGATAAGGTCCTTTGGCCAGATAATGCCCATTACGTGGGATGGTAAACAATCTCACTTTCCTGATTCTAATCAAAAATAAAATCTTACTTTCTTGACTGAACTTCTCTTAGGTGACTGACAGATGATAGTTCAGACACTTGTGGTTTTAATTGTATATTACCATATATAATAATACTTTGGTTGGTCTTGTCTACATTGTATAAATAAATGAAAAAAAAAACATATAAATATTTCCTTATTTATATATATATATATAAAAGAGCATCATGTGTACAGATGCTTCCTCAATTTTCTTAAAAAATTTATTCATAAACCTACACACCACACATCATAATTTTTTTTATTTTTTTTATTTTTTTCTCTTATTAAATGTGTATTATATGGATGATGAATAAAAAAATATAAATGTTTTAAGAAGAATAAAATAATAAAAAAATTAAAAAGAAAATAAAAAAAAATTTGATGTGTAGTGTGTAGGCCTATGAATAGCAATACTTATTTATATATGGGTCAATGGCTTAAGTCATTACTACCACTCCACCTCCCATGTGCTGAACTGCTGATGGAGGGTTTTCTTAAGGTTCAAAATGTTAACAAGAGTGTGATAAACAGCTCAAAAGCCTAGTGGTCCATGTGCTCAAATATTTACTACTCAAACTAGTGCAACTTATACACGAAGTTTTTGTGGTTTTAAAGGTTTTGGTATCAATGTTTTGAATACCGTTTCGGTTGAAACATTGAACCGAAATATTTCGATACCAGTACCGTTTCGGGTACCGTTTTGGAAAAGTCGATATATGAATAAATTATATATATATATAAATTATATTCTAAAATAATGGTATATATATGAATAAATTATATATATGTATATAAATTATAAATAATATAGTTTGAATTGATGGGATCCAAAAATGAGTCTACAGTTTGAAGAAATGAAAAAAAAAATAAAAAAAATATAAAGGCCGAAATATGTATATAGGCCGAAATCTGATGTATAGACCGAAATCCGATATATCGGCCGGTACAGGCCGATATATCAGCCAAAATAGACCGGTACAGGCCGATACGATCAAAATTTTGACCGATACGAAACACTATCTTTGTCTGTACCGGCTACCCAACCGAACACTATCTTTGTCTGTACCGGCTACCCAACCGGTACGACATATTTTGGCCGTACCGGTCGGTACGAAACGAAATTTAAAACTTTGTTTGGTATGCGAGGATGAATAATGCAATGCTATATATAGTCGTAAAATGCGTAAAACGCTATGTAATCTTTTTGAAAGAGTGTGGTCTATTATTAAAAAATTAATTTTTTTTTATTTGGATCCCGTGTTTACTCACACTTTTTAAACAAGATTATACGACGCTTACGCATTCCACGATTGCAAATATCATTTCTCATTTATTAAGGAAAAGTTTAACTTGTATGAGAATGAAGTATTAAAATAAAATAAAAAAATAATTAAGTTTAATATTGCTATTATTTTCAGATTTTAAAATAGGACAATACTAGGGTGCACATCAAATTTGCATCCCAAATTTGCACATCAATGCAAATGGTTTTTTTTTTTTCTCTTTTCTTTTAGGCATTTTTTAAACATCCTTAACTATTAAGAAAAATTTAAAAAATATAAATTCATTAATAATCGCTTTCTTAACTATTAAAAAAATTAAAAAAATATGGATGAACATATGTAGAAGTCATATTAGCATTTTCCTTTAATTAAGTAGTGATTTATCGCAGTCCTACTATCAATAGTTAAAATAATGTCCTACAGGGACCAACTACCTTTTTTATTTGGACAATTTTACATTCCACTTACATCCTCTTTTAGGATAATGAGGTGGTATTGCTCACCAATTTTTGAAGGTTTTTTCTTTAAAAAAGTACTCACCAATTTGTAGAGGATGATTAGGTTTGAATTGAGAGGGGCTTTTAACCTATCTCATATCATCATTATAAATTTTATAAATTTTTACATAAAATATAATAACTAATTAAATTTTTTTAAAATCTCAAAACAATAATATTAAAAAATAATATTATAATAATATTTTATTCAATTTTTATCTCAACTCATTATCTAAACCTAACCTCAAAAGTAATAAAAGTATCACGTCTTATATGATGCGGTAAAAATAAAATGTAAGTGTTATACATAGCATTATTCTTTTTATTGATTCCATTCCCAACTTTTTTTTCCGCCACAAATAAGCCCATCAGGATGAAGATTATGTTTCCAGAAAAAAAAAAAAAACAAAAAACAAAAAACAAAAACAAACAAAACAAAACAAAATCAATGAATATGCAACCAGATAGATGGAGTAGAAGATGAAGAAACAAGTTGACACTTTGTTTTTTCTTTTTTTAAAAAAAAACTTTTTTTGGGAGGTTAATAGCCGATCAAGAGTACTGGTAATCTTCAAAATTTGAAAAAATATAGATAAAATAATTTACATTGGCTTCTTCAAAAGATAAAAATTGAGTTATAGTAATTTTAAATATATCTTTAAATTTAAAGATGTACTGTTTATCTTCAAAAGTAATATTATATTATAAAAATTATTCAAATTACTTTACTTTTCATTTTTCATGATTTTCATTTCTTTGGAATCTCTTTTCATTTTCATTTTTGTGTAAAGTTTTAAAATATATAAATGAAAAAATATTATTATTAATTAACATAATCAGTATAATTAAATATTAAATTATAGTTCGAGAGATTTTATATTTATAAAAAAATATATACTTTTCATTTAATGCTCGAATTTAAAACATTTAAGGAGACCAACCAGTACAGTTGGCATACCAAGACGACAAAAGTGCACGCGCAATATAGTTTTTAACTGAAAAGAGTTTTGCTAAAGTAGGCACAACTGACAGCGCACAACCGCACCCTTATCTTGCGTCGTTGGTGCGCAACCTATGCAATGTTCCCCCTACAAAGGGGTCTCTTTGGGATTTTTTTCCCCCTTTTTTTTTTTTTTTTTTTCTAGAAGTTGTGACTTGTGAGATGGATCTTATCGATATCTATTAAATATATATTGGAATATTATATTATTTAATTAATAAATATTGGATTTATCTATTTTCAAATTGTAAAAATATTTATATAAAAAGTGTAGAATATTTTCTATTTAAAATGAATATAATCTGTATTTATTGTAGAATATGGGTGTCTTGTTCATGTCACTTGTAAATCTAATACTATTATTAGAAACATGATGACTAAAATATTTTTGTTTTGCACTAAATGCAATTGAAATGAAATCGATATCCTTTTTGCATTTTGAATGTGAGAAAAATTATTATTTATCAATATTTGAACCGTCTTTTGTTAATATAGTATCAAATAAGTAAAAGATAATGAATAGTTTTTTAATTAATTAATATCATATTGAAAGAATGATGATTAAGAAATAACTAATATCTTTTTTAAAATCTTATAAAATACGTTTAAGCATAAAAGCGGGTTTTATGCTAAAATGCAAAAGAGAGCATATTGTTGACACGTGATGGAGGCTACACTTAGTCAAGTTGTCTTTGATTTAGGTCACGATAGGACTCCACTTTGCGTAACTTTTGTATCTAAGCTTTAATTAGATCTCTTGACTTACCACATGAGTTTTGGTAATTTGCATTTGTACCATTTCATTGATTTCATTCAAATCAAGTAACAAGAACTGTTATGTCTATAAAAAAATAAATAAATAAACCAGATACATAATTTTTTACAAATTGACTTAGTTTAATATGAAATATTAAATTTATATAATAAAAAATTATTATCTAATATATTAATTTATAAATATTTTTTTATAAGATCTTTTTATACACCAAACATTTTCTAATAGAATAAAATGCACCTCAAAGAGCTATTAACTCTTGTGCAAAAGCTTAAAATGCAAGGGATTTAATTATCCATCGACCTAAAACTTCATAATGTCAAACGTCACATGACCAATAGTCCTTTTTTAAAATGTAGGGGGAGGAATGTGAATACAGAAAGTACAGGGACCCAATTTGTAAATTTATCTAACTACGAGTGCACAAATGCAAAATATATCCTTTATCATATTCCCTCAGTCAGCAACCACTCAGAGAAAGCGAGTCAGAGTTTTTAGCAGAAACGAGTAAACGTATTTAATTTTCACAACCTCCGAGCCTACCCCCCCATTATTCTTTACTTTCCTCCTCTGCTTTCCGCTCTCAAACCCTAGAAAAAAATTCACTTTCAGATGCAAATGTGTTCACCCCACAAACCCTAGAAACCCACCATTCCACGCAACACCAAAGATTCTGCAAAGACCCACTTCACCGATGGCCGCACTACCCATTTCCAGGCATCTCACTGTATTAACTCTCTTCATTTTCTTCCTCAAATCCTTAGCCGCAGATGAAGATTCTCATTTCTCATTCACACGGTTCCAGAACGATCCAAAGAACAAATCCAAAATTACTCTGTATGGGGCTGCAAAAGTTGTTGATGGCGGCTCTGCAATTCAACTAACTGATCGGGTGAGTTCGAGTGCTGGACGAGTCATGTACAAGAACCCCATTAAACTTGTCGGAGGTGAGTCTAGAAGTTTCGTTTCTTTTTCGACTTACTTCTCGTTCTCGATGTCTACGGGCAATGGTGATGGTTTAGATTTCCTTATGGTTCCAAGTGGCTTCAATGTTAGCGAGTTTGGTAATAGTTCATATGGACTGTCTCTAGGATCTGGGAAAAGCAATTTTAAGGTTGTTTCTGTTAAGTTTAATACGTTAAGGGACAGTAATGATGGTTTGTTGAAGAATCATGCACGAATAGGTGTGGGTAGTGTTGTATCAGAGAAATTGAGCAATGCGTCGGCTTATAATTTGGCTCACAGTAGTGGAAAAATCCATTCTTGGATAGATTACGAAGCGAGTTCAAAGCGGTTAGAGGTTAGGTTGGGCCAAGATGGTAGCTCTAGGCCTTCTAGTCCGTTGCTCTCATATCGAATTGCTCTGTCCAAGGTGTGGGAGGATGAAGAAGTGTTCGTGGGCTTTAGTTCCTCAACTGGGAATTCTTCTGATGCATGTTTTCTGCATTCCTGGAGTTTTAAGATCAGGCATGTTCCGAATTGGATGCATTCGGAGCCATTGGATCCTAAGGCATTTGCTAAAAGCACCAAAACTTTGGAAGCCGAAAAGCGAAGAGATTGTCTCTCAAGAGTGCTGGCTGCAATGATATTCGGTGCTGCCTGTGGAGCTTTGGCGGCATTCACTGTGTTGTATTTGTGGACAGTCTTTGGCCATAGGCGTCCGGTGGTGCCGGAGGAGTTTTCCATGCAGCCCATTGGTTGCGAGTACAAGAAAGTCAAAGTAGTTGTAGATAAAGCAATCGAAGGTGGCAAGTAGGAGTTTGAGGTGTTCAATTGAATGTTGTGTTGTAAATCAGTGCCTTTTCTACTTTTGTCTTCACGTTTTATTGTTTTGTTGTAATTTGGTGATCAATTGTCAAAATGTAGTTCTGTTACATATTGTTCAATCTGGGAAGCACTGAATGTGCTTTGAACAGATAATTGAAATATTGTAGGTTTTAACCCCCTTGATTGGCATGACTCCTTTGATACTATGAGCCACTTGCATAGGAAAATATTATATATTCCTTCATCCCACTATAATCCGACTCTGAATGTGGTGCTATTTATGAAATCTTGTTCAATCTTGTTTGTTTTCGCATATAGGATAAGTTGAGATAAAAGGTAAAAATTAAATAAAATATTATTAGAATATATATATTTTTAATATTATTCTTTCAAAAAAAGTTCAATTATTTATTTTATTTTATATTAAAATTTGAAAAAATTATAATGATTAAAAGAAATGAGATGAATTGAAAAGAGTTGTGAAAATAAACAAAACTTAGGGACAATTGTTGTAAGATGGAAATGAGATAAAGAGGCTAGCGTATAACATAATTCGATTGTATAAAATTACACTCGACACCCAGTGAACCAACCCAACAAAAAAACGAGGATGCCTCTTGAGACCAGATTTGTTCTATAAAACCATACTCCGGTTCGTGGCTTTTCTTGCACTGAAGTCTTCCAAAACTTTTGATTGACAATACCCATAACAGTAGCAGTGCGATCAGCGGATCAGTCTTGGTTGGGTTTGTGTTCCCCATGTTTAGGCCCTGCTGGTGAAGCAATATAATCAGGCTGGGTTTTGTTTGCAAGCCATTTAAATCATTATAAACAGTTATGAGATCTTAACAATGGTTTTCCACACTGCGTCTTTTGTATTTCCCAGTGGTAAGCATAGCTTTGAGAACTAAGTGGTAACCTAGCTGTGCAAGTAATCAATAGCTAAACATCAAATTGTAAATCTATTATTACCGAGGCCACTGCCTGCCTTAACAGTAAGTATGTTTTTAGACTTCAAGGTGAATATTTTGATAATAAGAACTGCTGCTAGGTTTAGCTTTGGCAATAGGCAATTCGGTCCGGTTTGGATGGTAAAATTTTTCATCCCATCCCATTTTATATCAATATTAAAGACCACAAACAGACACTTTTCAATTTCAAAACATAATGAAATTTTTTCAATTTCAAAACGTAAAGAAATTGAGGCGTTCTTAAGATTCGAGCTGTTGAAGCTTTGTTTGTCCAGTTTTTTGTTGATATCTTCTGATTACAGATAGTACAAGGAGAACTTCTAGTTAAGTAGAAGATCTTGACATTGGCTATTTTCTGATAAACAGAACTAAGAAATGGTTGGTTGATTGGAATCATACTGTATATTCTCACAATTAAAGAACTGCCTTGCCTCTCAACCAGAGTTATATGAAATGTCTCCAGAAAAGAGAGGAATGGGGAGGAGGGAGTATTGTGCAAAATGGAACATTGTGGATTGTGCAAAATGGAACATTGTGGATATGGATGTAATGAAAAGTGTAAATGGTCAGAGGTCTGGCAATTCATTGTCGCGCAATTGCTCTCTGCAAATCTGAAACACTGCAGTCTACAAACAAGTATGCGCAAAATAAACTCCCGCAAAGGAAGTTGGAGAAATGAACAACATGCGATAATAGATCGGCGAATATAACAGAGAAGCAGCATTAATACATCGATAGAGAAGCAGCATTAATACATCGATAGCGAAGTTTATGTCAATGAACAACATATGATCGGACAGAATCACATGAAATGCCTCCAAGTACACAAGGAAGAAACAAGAAACAAGCTTGAAGATTCGACATTAAAAGATGGCCTACAGCTATCCGGAATAGCCTCAATGGCAACCGGAAGTTGCAGCAGGTCGCATACAAAACTATAACAGCATTACATGTCTTGAGCTTCTTCTTCCTCGTATTGCTCCTCATACTCATCCTCATCGGCGGTGGCATCTTGGTACTGCTGATACTCGGAAACCAGATCGTTCATGTTGCTCTCCGCCTCGGTGAACTCCATCTCATCCATACCTTCCCCTGTGTACCAATGCAAGAAGGCCTTTCTCCTGAACATGGCCGTGAACTGCTCGCTCACACGGCGGAACATTTCCTGGATCGAAGTGGAGTTCCCGATGAACGTGGAAGCCATCTTCAGCCCTGTTGGTGGAATGTCACAAACAGTGGATTTGACATTGTTGGGAATCCATTCCACGAAGTATGAGGAATTCTTGTTCTGAACATTGATCATTTGTTCATCCACTTCCTTGGTGCTCATTTTGCCACGGAACATGGCCGAGGCCGTGAGATAGCGGCCGTGTCGTGGGTCAGCGGCGCACATCATGTTCTTTGCATCCCACATTTGCTGGGTGAGCTCAGGCACAGTCAGGGCTCTGTACTGCTGGGAACCTCGGGATGTCAAAGGGGCGAAACCCACCATGAAAAAGTGGAGCCTAGGGAAGGGGATTAAATTAACGGCGAGCTTTCTAAGGTCGGAGTTAAGCTGACCAGGGAATCTCAAACAGCATGTGACCCCAGACATGGTCGCAGAAATCAAATGGTTCAGATCTCCAACTGAACGAACAAAAACAACACAATCAGTAACCCGAAAGGCATAGATCTATCAACAAAATCCACATACGGGAAAGGCCAGTTAACTTACAGCTTGGGGTTGTGAGCTTGAGGGTGCGGAAGCAAATGTCGTAAAGAGCTTCGTTATCAAGAACCATGCACTCATCTGCATTTTCGACGAGCTGGTGGACGGACAGGGTTGCGTTGTAAGGCTCAACAACGGTGTCGGAGACCTTCGGGGATGGGAAGACGGAGAAGGTGAGCATCATTCGGTCTGGGTATTCCTCTCTGATCTTCGAGATTAAAAGGGTACCCATACCAGATCCAGTTCCTCCTCCTAGAGAATGACACACCTGAAACCCTGCAAAACCATAAACACCATAATCAACAAATATGGTATAAAGCGACGAAATTGATAGAGAGATCAGATCTGGGAAGCACAAACCTTGCAAACAATCACAGTTCTCTGCCTCTTTACGGACCACATCGAGCACCGAATCGATGAGCTCCGCGCCTTCTGTGTAGTGACCCTTGGCCCAATTGTTTCCGGCGCCAGATTGACCGAAAACGAAATTGTCCGGCCTGAAGATCTGGCCGTAGGGACCGGTCCTGATGCTGTCCATGGTACCAGGCTCCAGATCCATGAGAACAGCGCGAGGGACATACCTGCCACAGCTAGCCTCATTGTAGTAAACGTTAATCCTTTCCAACTGAAGCTCAGAATCGCCCTGGTATCTCCCCGTCGGGTCAATGCCGTGCTCAGCACACACCACTTCCCAGAACTTGGCACCGATCTGGTTGCCGCATTGACCACCTTGGATGTGAAGGATCTCACGCATCTTCGCTTGAAGTCGGGAAAGGAGAAAGCGAAACAGAGAAAAATAGATCGAGAGAGGAGGAGAGCGTGGGCAGAGAAATGAATGGAAATGAATAATGCGTGGGGACGAAGGGAGCTTTCTTTATAGAAAGATAAGATCTTTAACGGTTAAATTCACAGGAGTATTATTGATGAGTGATGTTGATGGGGGTTTTGTGCAGATTTTTCAAATTTTTTTAAATTTAGGGTACAGCTACTGACCTACCAGCGAAGCTTTCCTTAATTAATGGCTTTTTTCCTGCAAATATAGGGAAAACGACAGATTGAGGTTCCTAAACATAGAGCTGGCTTGGCATCGTCCTCAGTAATCACCACAAACACACTCTTCTAAATTTGAAATTTGAAATTTAAACAGGTTTGGTCAAAAAAGAAAAAACACAAATAAATAGGGTAAATATTTCTAGATCTCATCTTCATCCCTTTCAAACTTTATCCTTTCTATCCATCCATCTGTCGGTGCTAGATATTTAAAAATTTTAATAATGAGAAATAATTTTCACAGATTAAATAGGGTGTAAATTAGTAGGGTTTAACTAAGCAAGTGATTATGTTGGTTAAAGAGTTGAAATGAAAATTAAAAATTGAATAAAATATTATTTTTTAATATTATTATTATTTTAAAATTTAAAAAAATTAAATTATTTATTATATTTTGTATAAAATTTAAGAAAATTATAATGTTGAGATAGAATGAAAACATTTTTACTATTCAAACAGCGTCTTAAGATATATTTAAACACTAATCAAGTTCAGTACTATTATCATATTAGATTTGAAGTTTTTTCTAATTATATTATTATCATAGTATAATGATTTTATTCATAAAAATTAAAATAATAATAATGTTATATACCATATTTTCATCTCACTTTCATTTTAATATGTAAATGAAAATATAGTGATGATAAAAAATTATCTAATGATGATAAATGTAACACATTTTATATAATGACACGAAAATAGAATAATAGTGTAGTATAAGAGTTTGTGAAAGTGTTGCATTTTTGTGTTTTTCTATTTAATTTTTATGAATAAGGTTTCATCACTCACTACATCAATCTGGAAACCAGAAATGGAGGTGACAATAGAAGGGTTCCGGACTCTGGTCCCCTAGTTTGTAATACTATATTGATTACAGTGGGGTTGCAATGCATATGCTAAAGGCACTTTCATAAAATATTCAATTGGTGAAAGGATGTGAGTGCATGTGAATTGTGAAGTCCTACTTATCAAACACAAAGAGACAATATGCACGTGAAGAGGCACATGTATATGTAGATACAACAGCCTGGAAATATCTGCGTCTTAAAAACATAAAACCCTGCAACAACCTTGACCTCTACACACGTATTCTAGATGCAAAAATCTCGTCTCACGCGGCACCATCTTCTTTCCGACACACTCCCCAACTTTCTTCACTCTCTTAAATCGGCACATGTGATGGTCAGATTATGCCTTCAGTGCACTCCCACCAACTTACAGTTTTTTTTCTTTCGGAATAAATTCACTGATAGTCATTTTTTTAATTATAAAAATAAAATAAAAAAAATGTTTAAAATGAAGAAACAAAATGATAGGATTATTTAGCATTATTTCTCTTTTTAAAATTTTGTTCACTATTTTTGTACTAGTCAATTACTTTTGACGTGTTGATGGGCATCGGAGGCTCTTTGTTTCTTTTGAAAATTACATATTTTCATCTGAATAGTAAATTGATTTGCATAATACTAGCTTGGAATAAAGAAAGAATAAAAGAATAGCAGATTTTATAGACAATATGAAAACTTTTGAGAATTGCCTTAAAATAGGTAAGAAAAAAAAAAGAAATATAGGAAAATTAATCTAAAGCACTAATGTAGAACATTAAAGAAAGAAAATTAATATTTACAGTCGTAAATACGCAAGTATCGCACAGTCTCTTTAAAAAATAAGTAAATACAACATTCATATTTAAAAAAATTAATTTTTTAATAGTAGACTTTATTTTTTTTTAAAGGTGATTTCACAGTGCAGTGTTTGCGCATCTTACGACAGTACTTAACATTACTCTTAAAGAAATTGAAATTGATTCATCTTTCTTGGTTGCAATGAAATCAAATTCAGGTCATTAGATTATGAGAGCGTTGATTCTCCCTTTTCCACTTAAGGTGATCCCTTCCAATTACCAACCAATTCTGCTGAGAGAGAGAGAGGGGTAAACACTACATAAAACGCAGTCATTCCAACCTAACTCTTGAATATCACACAGTCGAAATCATTTCAACAACAGAAAAAACCAAAACCCACTGACTCTGTTAAATTGCTTGGTTTGATGTTTTTCCGAAATCATGTTCTACAAAGAATTTAAAATGATATATAATGGGAATAATGGATCTCAGTATGTTATGATTATCTGGAATTCCATTAAGGAAATTACAGAAAGATAACGCAGTTTTCTAACAAACATCATTGATCCATTGGAGAAACTCTATTTTTTTTTATAAGTATTTTTTGGAGAAACATGATAACAGATCAATTCAACAAGTTTTTTTTTTCTTCTTGCAACGGACAGAAACATGCACAGAAATGAAGTTAACCCTCCAGTAAGGATCTACCTACCCTCACTCTTACCTAAAACACAATATTTAAATGCTCAGTTGCTTCTACAAGATTGATTAAACACACAATAAACATTATGATATAAGAGTACTAGTGAACTGCCAAGTCCCTAATGCAACTCAATTAGAAATAATATAACAAATTAACATGTATATGTCAGTATTCTAGATGGCTTCAAGAAGTTTGCAAGTTTAATGCAAATTCAGACACTAAATGCATTAAAATACATGAAAAAAAATCAAATTATGAAATACATAAGAGGAAATGACCGTACAACAAATAATATGAGAAAGGAAGCATGTGGGTTTTTATTTATTACACGGCTAGATAGTTGAATGCACTTGTTGGGCAACCATTGGCTCAATAGAGCACAAAGTGAAAAATTCCACGTACATCTGCATCTCGTTTTCCTACCATGATGAGATGGCATTGACCATCAACCTTTTTTAAAAATAATAAATAAATAAATAAATAAACAAGATATACATTTTACTCGTCTTGTTATTTCGAACAACCATAAAGCAACAAGTTTAACATAACTTGATATTAAGAAATTAAGTTTTTCCCTTCCATTAAAATACACTGTCAGGAGCAGTAGTCCAAAACAAATGAAAAAATATATTCTTTTAATAGCAAGTTGTGATCCAGTTGTTGCTCAATCATTTTCCATTTCACAAATGATCTGCTGCTTCCATAGCTACCCCTATTGAAGTTTCACCAGGAGGGGAAACCAAAAAGCATCGATCGTGAAGCAGGCAGCAGAAACATATTGTTTAAAGACATGCTAGATGTCCCAAAGATTTTACTACCATTCCACATGTACTTGCTTGGCAGAGGAAGTGAGAAACTAACATGCCACGACTGACAAGTTTGTAGGAGATGGAAATAAAATCTTCATGTCACTTAGCATTACTTATTGCTTAGGTTTATGATGCAAGCCGTATCCCAACCCTCAGTACCAGTACAACAGAAATTAGAGTAAATCAACATTTTTTTTGTTCAATTCTTTTCCCCTGGTTTTTTTCATTTCAGCGAAATGACAAAGATGCAACCTTTTTTCCTGCTTTTTTCTACAGCTTTCTCTGCAACCGAATTCTGCACGAAATCATTACGAATTTAACAAAATATAATCATAAGCGATTAGACCAAAGAGCTCGAAAATAATATATTTTAACTATGAGGGAAGAAAAAATGAGGACCTTTCCGGACTAGATCGTTGATCCATCAAAGATAATTCAAATATTGAAAGACATAAAATCTGAAAAAAGAATAAAGGGGCATAAGGGATTTCCCCCTCACTCATAAGTCTACTAGGCATTCGGTCAAGATTAATGAGTTTCGCCCTGATACCCGGCCCCAGAGCCCAAACTTACCTATGAAACAACTCACTTGCAAGGAAAAGTAAGTAATGATGGCTGATGAGACGGACAAGACTAAAGCTACTCGGCCACATCCCACTTATGGGGACTCATACATGGCAGAAAAGAAAAGACGGATAACCTTTGATTTTCTTACAATGAAACATCAATAGACAGTCAATAGGGCCTGTAGAATAAAGTGATTAGAAAACTATACCGCATTAATGGCACCACTATCCGAGTAACACGCCACATTAATGACGTCGTCGCAAAGGCATGTTGCATTAAGGGACCCTGACAAATAAAAACAAAAGTGAGGACATAGGTCCCACAGGGAGAGGCACGCCCTACCCCCCAGACTCTCGATATAAATAACAATTTCTAGATACAAACAAGCTCTGGTCTCTGGACTCTCTCGTTATTTACAAACTTCCAAAATACTCTATTGACTTTGGCATCGAAAACTTTCCAGCCACAAAGCCACCCTCTCCCAGCTTCTTTCTTATTCGATTTTATAGGCTCAACTTTGAAGATCTAAGTTGCTAGAACCTGGCCCAAGACGTACAAAACATGACGTTAACAGTGGCATAGCAAGACCACCAGCATGGGCCCGCAGCAAGACTGCCCCCACTCGCCATTATGGGGAGGGCCCCCACTCGGAAAAATCAGGATCATAGCAGGAGGATTTGCAAGCGGGGGCGCTACCTCCTCGAGCAAAAAGGCACATGCTGGGCAAGCTTGGTACCACAAGATAGGTTGAATGTGCGCCCTTCATGGAAATATGCACTCTTTGTAGACATTTAACAAATAAATCAATTATGAAAATATGTACTTTTCACCGACAATAAATAATCTCTCAGGAAAACATTCCCACAAAAAATAAACTTAAAATAGAGTTTCATGCTCATCTAATGGGGTTGAGTACACCTCCCCCCAAAGCAGAGTTCCATAATTGCACCTAATGCAGTCAAGTATATCTCCCGCTATCTCTCCAAGTTGAACTCTTCACCGCCTAGCACAAAACAAATATAAAACCAGGGACCGAACAAGAAACCAAGTATCAATGTTCAAAATTTATTGTATAGATTATTAACTTGAAGATTCTCAAAGCCTTATTGTCCAACAAATCGCTTTTAAAAATCGCAGACATCTGTAGGAGTCAAATCAGCAGCATATAATATAGTCTTGAGATAAAGCCGAAAATCAAATTAAGATATAAAGCCATGAAATGATAGGACAAGTTGACTGAGACTCCTAAGACGAAAGATACACAGACTCCTAAAAGGAAAGAAACTCAGACTTTTAAAAAGAAAATGTTTCACAAGGCAAGTTGAACCCAATCACTCCAAGAAAATACACCTCTATATATATGAGGAGATCCTCCACAAATTTGACAGACTCTCTACAAGCTCTCTACACAAAATATCTCCACAGAAGCTCTATATGCCAAACTCTACACAACGACTTCAAAGGGTCTCCTCTAAATTCTTCCATTGTATTGAGCGATATGTGAGGTCATGAGATATTCCAAACTCACCTATCTTAGTGGATTTTACCCCCAGACGTAGACATTATGCCGAATCGCGTAAATTTTTATGTTTTTCTATATTTATTCTTATTTAGCTTATTTATTACTTATTTTATAAATGAATACAAAGAACACCGTATCGAAGACCGAATCATTTTGTAGGTTAGAGATGATTCTTTCCTTCCTTCTAGTCTGCTATGCAAATTAAGGATTAACAATATCAATATCCCAACTAACTGAAACCACTTTTTTTTATGAACTTGTTTGTTCTTTTTCATGCTTTGTAAGGTTTTTATTAGGAGTGTGTTTTTTTATTAAAATAAAGTATTCTAATAATTTATTTATTTTTATAAATGAAATTGTAAATGCGAGAGATGAAAATAAGGAAAAAGAAAGAAATAATAAAAAAAAAACGTTTATATATATTTATATATATAAATAGTGCATGTTAAATAGAGAGAATCACTCTAACTCATATGCATTTTATATTGAATTTACATAATCAAATGAAGACTTTATCTTGTCATGTCGTTAGTCATTTTACGTGAAAAATACAAACATGGATAAGACATCCTGAATGTTAAGACATCCTGAATCTAGATCGTCTACTTCTACTGTCTTTTTTTATGGCCTTCCTCCCACATACCTCACTTAACTTTGGTCACATAATATGCTAGTTGGCTTGTTCGTTGTTACCTTGCTCTCCTCGGATTATTAGCCGTATGCCTTTCGAGCTCAAACTATAATCGGGCTTGGCCCAATTTTCAATAGATCTTCATAATGAAAAATTTTAGAGAAATAGTTTTTTAATAATTTTATAAAAATAAATTCGTAGATTGAAATGATTTAATGTGGTATTTTCGATTATAAAAGTTTTTTTTATTATAAAACATATATAATACATTATATGAAGTCATGTCAGTTTGTGAATTTATTTTAATGAAATCATTTTGTGATTGTAGCACTTTTCAAAATTATATATAGTGCACTCCTATCTAATTTTTATTAGGAAAATGCTAGTATGTCACGTGAGTTTGCCCTCTCAATTTGACTGCTCATCTATTTATTTATTTTATTTTATTTTTATTTAATAGTTAAGGAAGTGACTTTTAGTGTATTGATATATTTTATTATTATTTTTACAAAATATTTAAAGATGTTTAAAAAATACAAAAAATAAAAGAACAAAAAAATAAAATGTAAAATTTATATTAGTGGGCACGCCCAGCAGTCAAAGCCGAGCGGCACACTAGCGTCACTCTTTTAATTATACTACGACGAGATGTTATTGGTTTTAACTTTTGAATTTTTATTTAAAAAAACAATGATTTAAGGGTGATAAAATATTATATTTTATATAATACTATAACAATGAGATGAGAATTAGGTATGATTACATTACTACTAAATCATATAATGCAGAGCTTTACTTCTATCAATTGCATGTAAGAGCATTGGTAGTGGTGTATGCATATGTAAATACAAATACATATTAATACATATTTACATAATAAGTATATTTTTTTTACTGTATTGGATTAGCCATATGCAAATATTTAGTTTACTATGAACATTATCATTGAATATTTGCATATCTACTATTCACTATTCACCCTTTATTTTATTACTTTTTTGTGTATATTTATAAATTTTATGTAGTGAGTTTTAATAATAATAAAAATAATATTTTATTATTATTTTAATTTAAAGATGCATAATCCAACATGTGAGTTTTTTTAAAAGGAAAATGCTTGGAATCCCACGAGGAATATTGCTTTTTTTTTTTTTTTTTACTTAATGATTAAGTAAGTGTTTTTTTTAATAATGTTGTGAATTTTTTTTTTAAATATTTAAAAGTGTTAAAAAAATATATATAAAAAAAATGTCAAAAATAAAAATAAACAAAATCATCTAGCGGTGGCTCCAGCTACCGGTGGTTGCTGTAGAGCCATCCTTTCTTGAATGGCAAAAATAATCAGAGCCATCCTTTCTTGAATGGCAAAAATGATCTTCAAACCATGTGATTTTGCATTTATACGAGACACCAATGTGAATGCTCTTGGTAGAACTCGTGGTACGTGAGAGCCTAGTGCATGGAGGTCGTGGACAAATATAATCCACAAATATCCCCAAATTCCAGCCACTCGTTCAATACCAAAATTCCATAGCCTATACTCTAAACCTCCTCTCCAAGTTAAGATCTATATATAAAATAGACCATGAACAATCAAGAAAAAAAAAATCCCTTTTAAAAGGAACCAAAAGTATCAGCCCCACCTCAAGCAAATCTTTGAATTCGACCCAACTTCTTGAAGATGGGTATGGTATTTGGAAGGATCTGCGTCGAAACCCCGAAATACGAAGTCATTCAATCCTCAGCCGCTTACGAAATTCGTAAATATGTACCGTCCGTGATAGCTGAAGTCACGTATGATCCATCACAATTTAAGGGCAACAAAGATGGTGGCTTTACCGTGTTGGCCAACTACATTGGCGCTCTAGGAAACCCACAAAACACAAGGCCCGAAAAAATTGCAATGACCACACCAGTAATAACAAAGAACCCAGAAAAGATAGCCATGACAACCCCGGTAGTGACCAAGACCGGTGGCGCCGGAGAAGAGGAGCTCAAGAACATGGTGACTATGCAGTTTTTGTTGCCGGCAAAGTATCAGAAGGCGGAGGAGGCGCCGAGGCCGGTGGATGAACGGGTGGTTATAAGAGAGGAGGGGGAGAGGAAGTATGGGGTGGTGAAGTTTGGGGGAGTGGCAACTGAGGAGGTGGTGAAGGGGAAGGTAGAGAAGCTGAAGCAGAGCTTGGAGGAAGATGGGTATAAGGTAATTGGGCAGTTCTTGTTGGCAAGGTATAACCCACCTTGGACTTTGCCTCCATTCAGGACCAACGAGGTTATGGTCCCAGTTGAGTGAAGTTTGGAGCCTAAACTAAATTATATGTATGATATGCTTTTCTCTTCCGTTCAGGTTTAGATGTAAACTAAATTATATGATATGATATGATATGCTTCTGTTTACCTTGACTATCCTGTTGCAACCAAACCTCCATTTTATTCCAATTTTCATTTGAATCATACCTGATCAGTATAGATTGGGTTCAGCGAAGTTTCAACGAGCATTATTTTCATTCTTTTATTGCTTTGAATCCGCAACTTGAAAGGGGTCTTAACTTCTAGTATTACCATTTTAGTATTTTTCAGATAATGAGTTTATGCACCTATTTGTCCCACAAAAATCCCATGACAGCATTGGTAGCCTATGGTGTTAAGTAATTCAAAAGAAAGAACCAAAGATATTTGAAACAAATTTCTCTATTCAGTACAAGTCATGAGCTTACACCTAATATAGTTGGCTATGACTTCACACACCACTTAATTTACAACGAGTGCAGATAGATATGTGATCCGTAACGAAACCTATACATCAACCTTACCCACTAAAGAGCTTCACAACAATAGTGATGATATTAAAAATCATGAGGGGTAGTCTCAAGAACTGACATGCGTGTATTAGCCCTATGATCTGCCCTTTAAGCGAATTTCTCCCACCTCCTGCAATCTCAGCCAAGGTCCATCCTCTTCGAGCAAGGAACCGATCCTCGTTCAGTATTGCCATCGCGTTTGCAAAGAGCAGAACGGCTTCGAGCAAAGTCCAGAAACCCATTTCCTGCATGCATGATGAAGGATTCAGTTTCAGGATAGAAACAGTTCCAAGTCAACATCCAAGTGGAGTGGAGTATTTGTGTAAACTTTTCAGTCATACATTATGCAGCATAGCATAAGCATGTATGGAGTTTCCCAAATCTTGTGGAAGTTCAAGTGCTTTCGATTGAATGCTTAAAGTATCATACAGCACTTTAAATACATTTGATTGAAATGGTAAAAGCATCATCCATTTAACCACAAATACAACATACTCCCCCCCCCCCCCCAAACTTTTCTTTTCTGGGGATTTCTTGACAATTCTACAAGACAAGGTAGGCATTTTGCACTTTGCCCCAATGCAAAATAATCTAAACATTAACGACATCACATACTCCTCCCCTCATTTGTCTCCAAATTGCTCTCACAAGTCGTTTTAGCCCTCAACTCAACAATTTAAAAAACCCAATTTTTTTTTCCTCGAAAGAGCCGGCTAATTCGAAAAACCTCACTTCGATACTAAACTAGTACATCAATCCCTACGATCAGTACCAAATAAAAGCCAGAACTCATGCAGAATAGTCTAAAATCCCCATAAATATGGGGAACTTTTTAAAACAAACAAACATAACGGTGCTTACCAGAGCAGAAATCACGAACATATTCAGCTAAATGGTTAAAAGAAATCAAACAAAAACCCATAAATAAATATAATTATATCTTGGTTACTGTTACTCTATACATACAAAATGATCTCAAGTCTCGCCTCCAAAGCAAAAACTGACTCAGTGAATGAAGACAACGTTTCCCGGCAAAACTCGATCCAACTCCCTTAGGCTGAATTCCAGAACTAAAAACAGATGGAAGAGAGAGACCGAGGAGCAAAGAATTCCGGATGTAATAGGAAAGGTACGTGAATATGACACTTCACTGCTTATGGGTAAAAAGACGAAACCGGTCAATTGGTAAAATGAATCGGACCGGACCGAACCGGTAGGTTTAGTTCTGTACCAGTTTCGGCCTGTCTGGTATCGGTTTTTTTTTTTTTTTTCAAATCAGTCGAAATCAATCCGATTTTATTTTTTTTCTAACATCGGATTGAACCGGTTCATATATATATATATAATATATAAATTTTTAATTTTTTTATATTATATATCATTTTTATATATAATTATATATAAAATAATTTTGTATCATATGATAAATTAGTAATTAATATAATATTAAATTTTAAAATCCTATATAAATAACTAGATAATATCATTATAGTATATTGTATTAGTATTTATACTAATATTATATTACTATATATTATAATATATCACTATAGACTATAATATAATTAAAATATATATTATAATGTACTATAATAGATTATCACTATGTTATTATATACTATAATATTATATATATTATATAATATTTCAAAAAAATCGAACTGAAACTGGAAAAATTTGATAAAAATCGATAAAATCGAAAGTATTGATTTAGAAATATAATCGGTGAAGTACCCATTCTTTAAAAACACAAAAATGATATATATGTGTTTGGTTTTAAAATTCTAAAATCGAAACGAATATGACCAGTTACACTTGCTGCTTAGAGCATCCTCAATGGATTAGTTAAAAGTTAAATTCATTGGGTATTTAGTTATTAGAGAACAAAATATGATCATAATAGATTAGCAAATCCCAATTAATTGGACTTTAACTATAGCGACTTTTAAAATATTTTTTAAATTTGAAAGTTACTGTAAATAGACCAAATAGATATTTTATCAGTTATTTCTCTTTTTTCTTTCTTATTTACTTCATATGAAACAACATTAATTTAATTAGAATATGATTACTAATTCACATATAATAAGTAGAATGATAAAATATGATAAAATTAAAAAAATTAAATATGTTTTAAAGTAATATTATTTTATTATTATATAATGAATAAATAAATAATCTAATGTGAAAATTTGATGTGAATAAAATAACTAAAGTCAAGTTCATCTTATATTATTTTATTATATAATAATAAAATAATAACTATTTCCAGGTAGAAATTAGAATAGTCAAAACGTTATGCTTAGATAGTAAGATGAGAATTTTTAATTTTAGATGAAAGTTTAAAATATTATTTTTTAATTATATTATTGTTTTGAAATTAAAAAAAAATTAAATTAAAATTTAAAAAAATTAAATTTTTTATTAAATTTTATATTAAAATTTAAAAAAATTATAATAATAAAATAAGATAATAATTTTATATCTCATCTAAGTTACCTAAATTTATCTATATTAACTAAAGAAAAGTGTCTTTGGATAATACTCTTACATAACCAAGAGTTTATGGCCGTTGGATACAAAAAGGGCCCTCGCAAGCCGACCCGAATTTTTGGGCAGATAGCCTCTTGGATCGAAGATGGCTGCGTTTCTACTCCTTCCTCCTTCTCCTTCGCTTTCCTTCCTTCGCTACTATCCTCCACTCATCCTAAACCCTAAGAATTCGAGAGGCGACAGAGGTTCAGAGCGGAAGCTCGTGCTTCCATTTCGCAGCTTAGTTAGAGCTTCCATTGACGGCGACACCCATGGTACTCTCGAATCGCCGAGACCTGCTCGTAGAGGCAGAAAGAAGGGGCCCCCTTCGTCTTCTTCTTCTTCAGATACTTCTTCGCCTAAGAAAACAAAGCGTTCGAGAAAAACCCAATCCGAGAACGGCATAGTTGAAACCAACGAAGAAAAGGAAACAGACCCGGTTCCAGATTTAGAAGATTACGACGATGGCATCGATTTTCCTTACGACGACCCACCCTTGATCTGCTGCTTCGGCGCCGTAAGGAAAGAGTTTGTACCCACCGTCCGGGTTTCCGACAACCAGATGCACCCGGACATCTACTCCCAGTGGAAAATGCTCCAGTGGGACCCGCCGGAGTTCGTAAGAGCTCCTGGGGGAGCTCCTTCGAACGTGGCGATATCGCACGTGAGGCTGGGTGGGCGAGCCGCGTTCATGGGGAAAGTTGGAAAGGATAATTTTGGGGACGAGTTGGTATTGATGATGAATATGGAGAAGGTGCAGACGCGGGCTGTTAAGTTCGATACGAGTGCTCAGACGGCGTGCGCGTACGTGAAAATTAAGTTTGAGGATGGGAAGATGAGAACCGAGACGGTGAAAGAGGCGGCCGAGGATTTCCTTCTTAGCTCTGAGCTGAACCTTGCTGTGCTCAAAGAGGTCAGTAACACAGAATCTTGGTGCTTTACGTTGTTGGGTTAACAATTACTTGCAGTCTATAGCATTTTTCTCTAGTCATTTAGAGGAGAAATACGTGCTACTCATTCATTTAGGTTGCTGTTGGAGTTTGAATTGTGAGGTGAAACAACAAATTGAAGTGATTTGAATAACATGATTAAGTCCAACATGCTGCATTAACGCCCCCGTTTTGGCTACTCCAAGTGTTTATCTCAGTTTGCCGTTATTCAAAGCTAATGGCATTCAGGCAGATAGATAGACCCATTTACCAGTAAACCCTGAGATGTTTGGTTCTTACAAATCATATATTTGTGCTGCAACAGATATAATTGACCGCTATCATGAAATTGGAAAGTACCTAGCACGTGAAGAAAACTATTCAAATTAATGCACTCTCTAAAAATTGTAGCAATCGCTGAATGTTGAATAATTTTCTCATCTCTTCTGTTTCAGGCTAGGATATTCCATTTCAATTCAGAGGTTCTAGCATCCGTTTCAATGCAATCGACCCTTATTAAAGCGATCACATTGTCCAAAAAGTTTGGAGGTCTAATATTTTTTGATTTGAATTTGCCCTTGCCTTTGTGGAGATCGCGTGATGAGACGCGGGAAATAATCAAGAAAGCCTGGAATGAAGCAAATATTATTGAGGTCTCAAGGCAGGAGCTGGAATTTCTTCTAGACGAAGATTATTATGAGAGGAAAAGAAATTACAAGCCTGAATACTATGCTGAAAATTTTGAGCAAACCAAGAACCGGCGAGATTATTACCATTATACTCGTGAGGAAATCTCTCCTCTGTGGCACGATGGTCTTAAACTTTTGTTTGTAACCGATGGAACTCTTCGGATTCATTACTATGCCTCTTCATTTGATGGTGTGGTGGTTGGAACAGAAGATGTGCTCATCACCCCATTCACATGTGATCGGACTGGTTCAGGTGACGCAGTTGTGGCAGGGATTATGAGAAAGTTGACCACGTACCCTGACATGTTTGAAAATCAGGATGTTTTGGAGAGGCAGCTTCGTTTTGCAATTGCTGCAGGAATCATATCACAATGGACTATTGGTGCGGTGAGAGGTTTTCCTACAGAAAGTGCAACTCAAAACTTGAAAGAACAGGTTTACGTACCTTCATTGTGGTAAGAGCAAAACGGGTTTGTTCTTCTTTAACGAGGCAGAGTTGATCCCAGTGCGTGATGATTCTTAATTTCCAAGGGGTTTATTGCATATGCTATCCGGAAATTTGAGAACTTTGTCTCTGATGAAGCCGAGGGAGAAATTTTAAGGAACAGATTGCGTGAAATGTGTTCACCGATCAAGTTTATTGGATTCCCAGTGATCTTGATTCTTGAATTTGCTGAATGATAGAGCGGAATCAGAGATTTTGTAGTCTGTATCTCCACCATCTCTCTCATGTTGAGCTTCTAAAGAATGTTTTTTTAGGATAATCCTCTGTGGTTGCGCCATTTTTTTCTTAAAGAAATGTTTGATCTACAAAAAATTATTAAATGGAAGCAACCCCTTGGTCTTATTGTTTCCATTTTACCAGGATTGTTGAACCAGGCAATCTTCTGCCTAAATGTCTCACAAGTACTATTCGCAGTGCCACTAAATGTCTTACAGCCAATCCAAATTGCACCTATTTTTATTCTGAAGTGGCAATTCTTCAATGAAAAAATAGCCAGCTTTGGCTTCTCGCTGCCAGCCTGAACTACTGAATTTGGTTTTCACTTCCAGGTTGGGTTTCTGTCACTAATGTCATCGGAATGAGACCATCATCTTATCGTAACCGAACGAATGAAGACAATTTCTTTTAAAAAGATATCTGGTAGGAACATGCGGAAATCAACGTATGTGTTGAACTATATATAAACAAAAAATATTACATATCAAGTTCGTTTTGGTGCCCAATTTGGCTACAGATTGACAACCGGATCAAGAAAAAAATAATGAATCAATGCAATACTATATAGCTCTGAAGTATGACAGAGACGATGTCTCTGTGCCAGTTTAGCTAACCTGGTTGCCTCACTTTCCAAAATTGCTGGCAAGTTCTCCTCAGCTGGTATCCAAAACTTAAAAGAGTCTTTTCGACTCTCATGAGATTCAAAACTGAAGATCCTGTTGGCAGCTATGGTTTTCCATACAAGGTGAAGAATCAGTTCATTTCAAAAAAACCCTTATCAGCCGCCTTTGAGCAATGGTTATCAAACAGTCTAATCTATGAGCCACATAATCTTAACAAACTGAAACCCTATCTTTGTGCTGCAGCCTTGAGACGTCGCTGGTCAAGTTTCAGTCTGGTAAGTTGCTCCTCAGACTGATTACAGACGCAACCAGGAAAAGGATTTGCATAAAAATTCTCCTCCAGCCTTGGTGACTCTCCTGTCTGTCTAACATATGGTGCTCCGAGCCTATCAGAATGCATCTTCTTAACTTCTGAAGAAAATGCTTCCCAAGATATTGCTCCCTCATCGAGCTGATCGACCAGTCTAACGAACTTTAATCTGCAAGACAGGTTAAATTATATATCAGTAGACTAATTAAGTATATATCCAAACTTTTTACAAAAGTAATAGAGTTTGATAATAATGAAACCCTAAGATTTACATAAACAAACCTGTCAGGGTTGATAGTCTTTCGAAATCCTTCAAACCTCCTATGTCCCTGCACTGCCTTGGCCATATTTCCATCATACGTATAAACAAAGACATCACTTTCAAGGGCCACAATATAATCCAAGGCGGCCAGGCGATTTTGGTATGCATTGAAGGGTTCTAACTCCGCTTCTGTTGCAAGAGTTGAATGAGAGAATACATTAGGGTACTCGGAGCGAAATGCAGCCATGCTATTGGTGCCATATATCTCTCCTGCAACTATGTAAATAGTTGTAGTGGAAGGGTAACCCATGGCCTTAAGGAAAAGAGCTGCTTCTCTAGGGGACATTGGGCATCCCCCTTGGAGTCGCCGCTCGTTGCTATCTATGTCTTTCTCCTTCCAATGCTTAACATTGTACCTCATAGTCCTAAGTTCCTCTGCCTCTTCTGTGGTAAGGTTGTGGCTGCAGCCAGTGAAAGCAAGCATGTCTTTCTCATATCTGCAGTTACAATAGATCTAACTTAGTTGGGTAACTTCGTAGCTGTATTCAGAGAAAAACTAAAAGACTTCACACACAATATGAGACCTTAGATGCAAGGCGATATATGGCTCGCTATTTTTCCTTAATCTATCAACCAAAATCTTCCCAAGATCTTCAATCTCTGTTGTGTATCGAAGAGCCTCATAATTGGCACGGCACCTGAGCTTCTGGATGGAGGAAGCAAGGCCATTATTGACCAGTCGAGAATCAGTGTGGGTGAACTTTATCACCTTATGCTTTTTTAACAATGGAAGCATCTCGCTCCTGTAGTAACTAGCCTGCAGATGAAGCATCTGAGATACAGATCCGGTAAAAGAAAATGGGGTGGAGAATTGTATATTTTGAGTGCATTTATTTGCAGACCTTAGACCAGGAAACGGGGGCCTTGGGTAGGGGCTTGACTGCTGCATACTTGGATGGCAAGTACTCGACTATTTCTATATCATCTTTTAGAACTTCTATGAAGTGCCTCCAGTCAAAGATATCTTTAAAATCACTGCACAGGTATTAGAATATTTTATTTGGTAGAAGTGAAAGAAGTTTGAACTGATAAAATCATCAATCGGGAAACCACACTAAGTTACAATAATACCTTGGATCTGTCCAAAATGACTCGTGATCAAGCGAAGGAAGAACCAGAGTGGCATTCATTATCTTAGCAACAGCAACCATATCACATATCTGATGTCAATTAACTAAGTTAGCTAAAAAAAAAATCAAATCCACGAGACTAAGAATACTGTAATCTTTATTGAATATAACAAGATCAATATTATGATTCCATGGAATCCAGCGACAGAATTTTGCATGTTAGAATGTGATATTGCAGAGTATAAAGAGAGTGGCAATTTGAGGTTCTTTGCTATCATTGCATGGACATATGGAACAGAAGAAAAGAGGTTTTCACAAAGGGAAGTTAGATTATCCGAGAAAGACAGCTTAAGGAGCGATGATTTTCTGAAGGAATTCAAGTATCTTTGTGCAAAAAAGAACATATCTGATAGCGTGCATGCCATTTCATGGAAACCATAATAGGAATTTTTAAGCTGAGTTTTGATGGAGCCTTGTTTGAGGAGCACTTAGTAGAAATTATAGATGTGGTGTAATTGCGGCTATGAGCAAAAAAGAGAGTTGGTCAATGAAACAGATTACACTGAGGCTATGGCAATCTTGAGAGGAATCCAAATGGCCAGAAACCTCGACTCAAAGGATATTGTGACTGAACAGGATTATTTGTGGACCATTAATGCTCTCGACTCTTCCACACCAAATCCATCATGACAAGGACACATTCTGGACGAAGTAAAGGCAATGCGAAACCATTTGACTGCTGCTTGGCAAGCTAGCCGTTAATGTGTGAAGGGATGGAAATGCAATAGCTCATAAAGTTAATAAGGAGACGCGAGGAGACAATTTGCGAGATTTTATTAAATAACATTGGCGTGAACAAGGAGATAGCCATCAAAACAATCATTGGGGAGACAATGTGCTGATTCACTTCATTGCAAGTAACAAAAAATCCTTACTTAATTCCCATTAAAAAAAGAAAGAAAAAGAAAACACGCTTGATAGTAATTCTTACTCCAGTTCTCATTTGATTCAATCCACCATTGGCGTGAACAAGAAGATAGCCATTTGTTGCGGTACCCATTCCTAGGAGAAATCCAAATTGGTAAAAATCAGAAGTTCAGAACCCAGAAAAGAGAAAGGAGAAAAAAAACAGAACAAATGCATGCGTGGTAAACCAATTTGGGTATAGGCTTAGACGTACTGATTCGATTCCTGGGTCGAACAATGCATTGATAAAAATTGTCACTATTTGGTTTCATCCATATTTCCGGAGTCTGTAAAACAAGGAAAAACCATATAAATTCATGATAACTGACCAGAAAGCTATAGGAAAAAGTGTTCTATATTTCAGCCACACAAGACCCCCCGAAAGGGAGCCAAAAATAAAACAACTGAACCCACAAATCTTTTTAGGGGAGTTTAGATAATGAGTTGAGGTGAGGTAAGTTGAGATGAAAGTTGAATAAAATATCTAAATTAGACGGTCCCGTTTGGATTTAGAAATGAGCTGAGATGAGTTGTTAAAATATTATTTTTTAATATTATTATTGATTTAATATTTTAAAAAATTAAATTATTTAGTATATCTTTCATAAAAATTTAAAAAAGTTGTAATGATGATATGAGATGAGTATTTGATCGAGTTAAATGTTAGGTTACCGTATCCTGAACACGTACAATACCGCGTATCAAAGGTTACCGTATCATATGCTGTCTTCACGAAAGTGAGGCACAGGAAAAGAAGGAACATAGTGTCCAAAAAATCATCACATGAAAGCAGCCCACGCGGTGGCTATGTTTGGTCATAGCCACCCCACGCCCACCAAAATTCAAAGCACTAGCTTCCACCCATCCACTACATCTAGCAAGTCAAAGCAATAACCGGACAAAGCACACCGTTCCGAAACCCAACGGAAGAAGAAGCCATTTTTTAGTTGCCAACCAAAAAAAATTGTTTTGACCCTCTCAAATTTTCTTATCTCATTCTAATTTTTTTAATTATTTTAAATTTTTATATAAAATATTACAAATAATTTAATTTTTTCAAATTTTAAAATAAAATTAATATTAAAATATATTATTCTAATAATATATTCTTCAAAACCTTCGTCTGGTCTCAATAATATCCAAACCTCCCCTGAGAATAAAAAAGGAAAGTGAGATATGTGTATACCTAAAACAGAAGAGATAAGAAGAAAGGAAATGAAGATTAATAATGAAATTTTATGTATCAGAAGAATTCCGTATGCGTTTGATCTTTGTAAGGGAAAGAAATAGTCCAGGGAAAGAAATAGTCCAAACATGGAAGTTTTCATTTCCTTATTATTTGGAGATTGGCACCCAAAATAAAATTCTTTAAAAAAAAGGTTGAAATTAGATATTTATTTACTTACAGACAACCTCTCGAGAACCCGCTTGGGCATGGCGGTCTGGGTCTCGGTGACAGCACGCTGAACCATTGCCCGATCATCTTTGAACGTCTGTATGATCAAAAGCCCGTTGTCTACCTTCTTCTCGCTCACCTCAACGATAGCACTCGGAAACGAGACCTTCAAGAACACCGATATGACCGCCAAAAGCATCAGAAACCCGAATATCTTACGGCCAATGTTCCTCCCCGATCTCAACGACTGCGCCATCACCGCCGCCCAAATGAACCCGTTCTCAATCTTAAGCAGCCACGCGTCGGGCACGCAGAAGAATGCCCGAGAGCGGAGCAGCAGATACCTTATAACGGGGTGGTGGTAGTAATATTGGTGGTGGTGGAGGTTCTGAAAATGTGTCCCACCGATGGAGTCGTCGCCATCGCCGCCTTCGTGGTCAAAGAAGTCGGAGGAGTTGGAGGATCTCTCTGCGTCAATCATGAGGTCGGCCACGCGTCTCCTCGTCGTGGTGGGAACCCCGCCGGCGGGTCGTGGGCTACCGTTACATGAGTTGCTCGGGCCTACACCGGACGACGACATGGCCGGACCAGTTTTAAAAGCAAAGAAAAAAAAACGAAAACCAATCCAGACAACGAGAAAATAATGGGAAACAAACAGAAACAAGGGAGCGAAAGAGAGAGGAAGAAAGAGAGAAAAAGGGTTTTTGCGGTGTGGGAGGGAGTGAAGGAGAGAAAGAGAGGGAGGGAACCGTCGGTTGAGGCTTCTTTGGCTTTTGGTTGTTCGGGTTCCGAACTCTATGGCCAATAGCAACTTTAACTATTTCTGTTCCAAAGTGTTTCTGTACAAAGACACCTCTGTCTCTCTCTGTGCCTCTATCTGTCTAGAGTCTGAAACCTCTATGGGCTTTTTATCATTTGTTGAAAGAGCACAATGACGTAACTGCCCTTGCTATTCTTTACCCCAATAGGAATACAAGACACTGAAACATTTTTTTTTTTTTAATTACAATGACACTGAAACATATAATTAAATACTATTAAGATCGTTGTTAAACTTTCCATTTTGCTTTAAGCGTTCTTACCATTTTGCTTCAAGCATTACAATTACCAATGTAATGTATAAAAATTATAATTACCTATTTCCTTTTACTGCACTCTCCGTTTTAAAGTTTATTTTTCTTTATAACAAAAGTTCTTTGTATATAATAGTAAAAATTATTTTAATTAGAAATGAATTATATAAAAAAAAATCTACAAATTGATGTAGCTTAATACAATAGAACGTTAGATTATAAAGTTACTTTTAATGTAAAGTAGATCTAACGTATCACGTAAAATCACTTCAGTTTGTAAATTTATTTTTATGTAATCTTTTTATGTCTATAGCAACTCTCTATAATAATATATAGACACGTTAGAAATGACGATACAATAATTGTTAAAAGATTTGTGAATGTCATTTTTCGAATCCAAAAAGACGAGCGGATATGTTGGTGCCAATATTTTTCAGTTTTGATTAACAAAGTTAATGGTTAGTCGAAGGAAATTGATGATAAATTTAGTATTTATAAAACGTATTGGAATTGTTTGATTGGGTTAAAATCGATTTTGGTTGGAAGATAAGCAGGAAAAAAGATGGTCATTTGTTTGGCTGTTTGGTACTAAACTTCGCTTTGGCGGCCAAACTTTATAACATAATGATTATGTGTCATGTACATTTGTGTATATGTAGTTGTGTATGTATATATAAATATATATAAAAATATATTATATATAGATGCAATTTCATTTCATATGTATTCAAAGTATAAATTGGTCGTATTAAAATCTTCAATGTTGAGGAAAATAATAAGTTGCATCAAATTTTTTGTTTATGTATTTTTTCACGGAGGAAAAAAATGGACTAAAGAGACCAATTAATAAAGGGTGGGATATAATACCTTTTAATTAGCTTTTAAAAAGTGAAATACATATACACTTTAGATCACTATTACATGTAGGAAAGCAATCGACGAAAGAGACTTTAGCTCCGTTTAGTATTCAACTACTATTTATTATTTTATTATTATTTATTATTATATTTTATTACTATTTACTATAATTCAATATTTATCATTACTTTTTCTTAGTTTTTTATTACTATTCATAAAATATCTAAAATCACTTCACTATCCAAACATAACCGTGTCTTTTGTTTTTACAACTTTTTTCATCTCATTTTATCATTATAATTTTTACAAATTTTTACATAAAATAAAATAAAAAATTTAACTTTTTTAAATTTTAAAATAAAAATAATATTAAAAAAATATTATAATAATATTTTATTTAATTTTTAACTTTCATCCTATATTATCGAACTTGTTGTTGAAAAAAATGACATCTAAGTAAACGACAAAATAAGAAAAATCGACAAAAGTACCTGCATAAAAAACAATCAAACTGGTTAAATTAAAGACAAAACATAAAAGAAAGCAAACCTACGACCTCCAAGTAAAATGCAAAAAGAAGAAATTCACCTGATCGTTCCTATGGTCTCCACTTGGTGCCGCCAATTGGTATGAGGAGTGTTGAAGAATGATCCATAAAAAAAAAATGAGATTTAAAAAAAAAAAAAATCAAACAAATGAAATTAGATAAGCAATGGACCATTTTTCATTTGGCATATTCAATTGTATTACTTGTTTTCTTTTACGTGCTACACTGATAAGCGCAAGATTCTCCGTCTCTCTTTGGCGACATCTGTATACTTTGTACGGTATTAGCGCGACGCTTGGAAAATGATAGGATTACTACTTTCTTACTACTCATTTACTACTTTTTTTATTTAATTTTTTTATTAATTTTTTATTTTACTTAATGGTTAAGGAAGTGACTATTAATAAAATTATATATTTTTTTAATTTTTTCTTAATGATTAAGGATATTAAAAAAATACTTAAAAGAAAATGATAAAAAAATAAAAAATTTCAAATATAGTAAGTAGTAAATAAGTAGTAAACCGATTGTAAGGATATCATTACCCGCGACGCTTATCATGTGCACAACTCCAACTCTTTATCATAAGTCTATTGATATTTTATAGGCGAGTAGCTTACGCGTGTCAAATAGATAAGTCATATATAAATTTTTTAATAAAAAAGTGAATCTCACCAATAAATATAAATTATTTTTACACTTTATAAAGTGGGTCTACTTTTTTATAATAACTTATGTATAATTTATTTATTTAAAATTTGTATAAATCATTTTTTTTATAGGCTATCTCTCACTCTATCATAAACAAATTGTAACATGACTCACTTTTTATCGTCTCTTTTAATCAACGATATAGCAATTAAGAACATAGAGACTCTCAAAAAACTTCTAATTGTGTTAACTCATGAGTAGGTTATGAGACTTCTTGTATATATATCTTTTGTGTGATAGTGATAGACATATATAGTATGTTATTGGTTTAACTTTTGTCAAGACTTTTCTTACAACATCAGTCATGTGCCCAATGCCCATTGATATTATATATACTTGATCGAAATTTTCTTAATGAATTTTACGTACCAAAAGAAATTCAAGATATATAGGTCGCTTTCAATTGGTTAATAATGTATACTGTCTAGTTTGATTACGTAGTTCAAATGAGATTAGGTGTTTTGTTGAAAATTGAATAAAATATTATTATAATATAATTTTTTAATATTATTAATTTTATTTTGAGATTTAAAAAAATTGAATTATTTATTATATTTTATGTAAAATTTTAAAAAAATTATAATGATTATATAAGATAAAATGAAACGAGATTATTTAACTTAACCAAACCAACCCTAAATTTGCAGCCAAAGTGTGGCTATTATTGAATGACAATACTACGTACCTAAAAACTATAATACCATAATTAATAATGCATGTATACCCCCAAAACCCACAACTTCAATCATCGCAAACTAATCAGGCAGAGCTCAAGAGTACTCGGGCCCCTCAACTCACAATCCAAAAATATTTCAAAGCCTTTACTTTCACTTATCAGCGTTGTTTAATTATGATATACAAGGAAACTAAATATTTCGAAGTCTTTACTTCCACTTATCAGCATTGTTTAATTATGACATACAAGGAAACTTTGTAACACCCTCCTCCTCACAATAAAGAAATACGATTTTTTTTTTAATTATGGGAGCCAAAGCACTATTACTGAAATTGACTTAAAAATATTTTCTTTTATTTTAAGGTAGCATTAGGTTCAAAAATTCTATAAATAAAATCATGATTCTTTATTAAAATACTGAGAATATAAGAGAGAGTGCATAGAAGTATTTATTAAAAATTTTCAAAATCTATGCTGTAAAAATCATAATTTAAAATTTCAATACATGATCTAAGTCACGTCACGCATCTCTGAACCATGTCCTGTCCTACAACTCTACCTTCATAAATATTCTGACCTGGGGTGGTTTAAAAATATAAAACAGTTAAAATGAGTCAAAGACTCAGTAAGAAACCCATCATAATATAAATATACTTAATATAAGGTTTTTTATAAAATATTTCATACTGAGAATTAAAATCATGATAATTTATACGCATGCTTATGACATGCATGACTTATTTTGGTTTATCTAACTTGCCTTATTTATTATACTGGTCCACACACTTAACTCTGTATGTAAAGTTGTGTATCAGCCCCACATCCTGTGACCACAAGAGGAACCGCTAATAGTATTCTAACATAGTATGGTGGATCACATTTAATTTTGTGTCTTTCACATCCACCCATAAATTACATTGGTACCATACATCTGAATAGATATCTAATTAACTATTATGAGCTTATCTTACACTTGATATTATGAATGCTTACGTGTCTTAAGCAATGTGAAATGCATGAGATACATAATACATACATAACTATTTTATGCAAGATGAAACATGATGGATGACATGTGTGGTACGTAAACACTAACTTCCAAAAAACTAGCTTTAATAATAGTATATGTAACTAGTTAATGTATGCTAATCCTAATTTATAATCAAATTACTAATCTTGTAGCGCTAATTCGATATTTTTAGGACACAACTGATTTCCTTTCTTGGACTCGGTGCTGGCTAGAGAGAGAAATAGATTAACCGAGAGATTAAGAGCAAACAAACGTGAGAGAGAATGAGAGAGAAAATGAGAAGGATGCTGTAAGAGGAATGTGGCAGTCGGCTATTGGCGTGGTGAACATGGGACACACACGATGCTGGACTGAATACTTGGTTTCGGCCGCTGTACTTATGGAGGTATATGATTTTTTTAAATAATACACAGAATGAAATATATTTATAGAGAGACTTGGGAGAGGGTGCCAACAAGTTCGAGTTGGACTCAGTCATGATCATTCAAGAAGAGAGCTTGAATTTAAAAACATGATCACATGATCTACTAGTTCATTTAATGTAGGTTGGTAGTGACTGAGACTACGTATGAGACTTCAATCAATGGCAATTCTAAATTGAAAAAAAAAATTCTAATGGCCAATCTTTAAATTCTAAAAGGGGTCTAACTCATTCAATAAATAATAAATGAGATTTAACTTAATTACTGAGCCTAATTAAAATTTCTAATCAATCTCAATAACTTATCGCTTGTGGACTTATCCAATATGACCCATTAAATATGATTTATGTCAAATAAAATTATTAATATTTCAACCATAGAATTATTGAATTTGGTCGTTACAAAAGTGCATATATCAATATTGAGAAAAGATTCGCTCAAGTCCATATTGTCCATTTAATGATTTGAATGAGAGACACATGAAATAAGTCTTATTATATTTATTGTTCGTTTACTAATATCTAAAATATTTATATGAATAATAATAAATATTATATGTTGATATCTGTTACAGATATAAAGAGATTATATAAAAGTAAATTCATAAATTGATGCGGCTTAATGAGATCCGTTAGATTTATTTTACAATACAAATAAATTTATAATGTGACGTATAATATCAAGTCATGTCAATTTATAGATTCACTACAAGAAAAATAAATATTTATAATGAGTTATTTAAAATAAAAATAACTATTTAAAACGAGATTAGATTTATTTTAATAAAAAATAATTATTTTAATAGAAAATAATTGATAATAAATAAAAAATTTTTTTATAATAATTTATGTTTGTCGTGATCGCTTTTTTAGCTAAAAGTATTTCTTAATACTGATAGCAAACTATTGCAAATCTCTCACTCTCCCAATCTTCGTGCTGATATGCATAGTCTAAGTTCCTTCACAACTCTTATCATAGCCCAAACGCAGCAAACTTAGGCTGCGTTTGGATCCTCAACTCAATCTAACTCAACTCAACTTATCATTACAACTTTTTCAAATCCCAATACAAAATATAATAAACAATTCAACTTTTTCAAATCTCAAAACAACTTTAATATTAAAAAATAATATTCTAATAATATTTTATCATCTCAACTCAACTCAACTCAACATCCAAACTCACCCTAACACGTAGAAGCAAAAGCGTGTATTATGCAGTTTAGAACACCAATGACAGGACTGTTAGGACCTAGGAGGGTTCTGATCTGAGGTGTGTGAGGTCATTTTCCCACATCAAACGAAACATATTTTTGGACTTGGATCGTGCTATCGATGTGATCGTTAGTTAAGAAAACAACACTGTTAAAGAGTCTAATATTCTATATCAGTGTAACGTGTGGTGTAAGCTATGGATAGCAAAGCTCTTATGAATATGATGATTTTTGGCGTTAATTTTGACCCAAAGAAAGCTACATTTTGTCGGAATAATTTGTGTAAGGATTGCTACTGAAACGGTTACAACCGATGCTCACAATGATTACTGCAATTGTATTTTTAAAAAATATTCTTTATAAAAATACAAAAATGTAATAATATTCACTTTCTCAATCATTTAAAAATTAAAAAAAAAAAAGAATAGATACAAATAATTGGTACAAGTCAATGAATTCATCGATTAAAAAATCATTTACCTTTGCGTATACTCTCTTGCACTCGAGTACTGTTTTCTAAACCTAGCTAGGTGTGATAAAGTTCCGTCTTAGTCCATCTTTTAGAAGATTAAGAGTAGGTTTGGATGTTAAAGTGAGTTGAGTTGATACGATAAAATATTGTTAGAATATTATTTTTTAATATTAAAGTTGTTTTGGGATTTGAAAAAGTAGAATTGTTTATTATATTTTGTATTGGGATTTGAAAAAGATGTAATGATGAGTTGAGATGAGTGGGACTGAGTTAGGGATCCAAACGAAGCCTAAAAAGTTTCGGTTCAATCTACGATCTAGGCTATTTCATTTCCGACCAGATCGAATGAAAAATAAAAATAAAAAATATATTTTATATATATTATTTATATAATGATTATACAATTTATTATATAATTTTCATCTAGCTTATCACTATTAACAATATAAAATTTTAAATATGTTATTAACATTTGTTAATATTATATCAATTAACTAATATATAATATCAATTAGTTAATTATAGAAATTAATAATATAATTTTCATCTAATTTATGATCATATAAAATATTTTTTTATTGAATTAGTTACATAATCGACATTAATAAGTCACTTAATTTTAATATAGTATTTTAAATAATTTTTTTAATTAATTGATTTAGAAAAAGAAAATAATAATAATTTGGCCGGACCGATAGCTATTGGTCCGGTCTAGTCCCTATGGGTATTCAGTCTGGTTTGATCCGAGAAAATGATGGACCAAAAAGGTCTATTGCCCGATCGGACCGAACCGAACTGGACCGACCGATTTGCACCCTTAAACCTAGCAATCTATATCTAGGAAAAAAAAGGGTAGACTGAAGAAAATATCAACTCAAGTAGACAAGGGTGAAAACCAACGCCTTCGGCGTGGATTTTGGGCAAAATGACGCCGACCGATGTTTGAAAAAAGGGAGAGCAACCAACTGTAACCGGTCGATGGAGAGGAGAAAAACTGACTGTATTGACTCTGGCGATTCTCGATCGGAGTTCAGTTCCCCTAACAACGAGTTTCTTCTAAGAGAATAGAGAGAGTTGTAAAGAAGAGAGAGAGAGAGTTGAAGAAGAGTGAATCGGGGAGAAGGTCTGCAGAAAAAGAAGACCCCATCTCGAAACAACGTTGTTTCACTATTGTTAGACCTCCAAGGAAAGATGCCTCTAGGAGAGCCGCCCATGTCCTAGTCATGTCACGGACATGCCCCTCGGACAGCCCTTAGACATGCCTTGGCTGTGCCTTGTCAAGCACGAGGCGCCCAGCATGCCCATAGACTGGCCACATGCATGCCTTGGCCCGTGCCTTGACACGCACAGAGTGCCCAGCATGCAAGCTGTGCATACGCCCATGCGCGCGCCAGGCCACGGGCCCAGCGAGGCTAGTAGTCATGTGCAGCCCAGTGCACGGCCAAGCATGCGCACGCCCATGTGCACGCACACTGACCGTGTGGCCCAGCGTAGGCCCACTGGCCGCATGGCCATGCGCACGCACAGGCCAGCGCCCATGAGCACGCCCAGGCCCCAGCACCCAACCGTGAGCCCAGCCGCGTGGCCCCCAGGCCGCACGCCAGCGATGTTAGTGGCATGCCATCCAGCGCACAGTTCTAGCCTGTGCTTTGTGGAGCAGGTCAGTGGCATGCCCACCAGGCATGCTATCCAGGGCATGGCTCCAGCCCATGCCTTGCAGCAAGCACACATGGCTAGCCACCACCAGCAAGCCGAACATGGCACAATGCCATGCCTACCAGCCGGCCCATGCATGGCACCATGTCATACACCACACCTAGCCATGCCATGCCACTTAGCCATGGACCAGATCGAGGACCACCATGCACCATTCTAGCCGAACCATTGGCTCATGCATGCCACGGCCATGTGGTCTATGCCACTATCTTATGTTATTTTATTTATTTTTGTTTGTTTTATTTTAAATGGGTCTTTTGGAGGTTTCCAAGTTGTAACATTTATAAATAGGACTCTTAGTCATTTTTTTTCCATCTTTTGAAAAATTGACTAGAGTGAGGACATTGTTGAGAGATCATTTCGGTGTGAGACACTTGAGCTCTTTTGGGTGCAATTCATTGAATCCCAAAGAGATGATTATTCCATGCAATTCATTGAATTGGAGTAATCCATTTATCTTGTTTTCCAACTTGGTGCAATTCATTGAATCCAAATTGTTTATCTTTCTTCTTGAATATTTTTATCAATATATGAGGTTTATTCAATCTTGGTGCACATTGTGAATCAATTGTTGAATTACTTTCATTGTTCATTCAAGTTCATCATTTGTTCTTGAGTGTTCATCTTATGTTCTTGGTGTTCATCACATTTTTGGCTCTTTCAATCCATCTAAACCTAGTTTTCGGCCAACCCTAGTGTTTATACACTTTCCATAAATAATCTCATCATCCACTTTTGCCCTAGCCGAACCACACATTCCATATTGGCCTCCAAGTGAATTTCGGCCAACACATTCCTTATTGGAATTGCCTTGGTTGACCACCATACTTGCCATATTAGGATTTTCATACTTGGAAATCCTAGTTGACCCATTCATCCCTCTTGGCCGGCCACACCCTTATCCATAATCAAATCCCTAGTTTTTTGATCTTTTTTTTTTTTTAAATGTTTGGAGTTATTCTTTTCATTGTCTCTACATTACATACCAGTTAAGAAAGAAAAAATAAAAAGATAAAAAATTAAATTAAATATATAGTGTTAAGATGATGAATATAATTTTTCTTAAAATTAAAATTATTATTATAAATAAGATATTACCAAGTAAGCAGTGTAGAGGGTATGTACCGACTTATAATTAAAATATTTTTTTAGCTGCAAAATAAGAGTTTAAGGCATATCTCAAATTAAATCATTTGAATTTTGAACAATGAAAAGAGTAGGTACAGAGCCCTATGGGATTCGTGAAGATCCTGAAACTAGTCCAATGTAAAAGGTGCAGGCAGAAGAGATTATGATTGTTTGGTATAGGTAATTAAAATCATCCTTTGCCGACAATGTTGAAACAAATGCATAACATTAAAATCTTGTGGACTAATTGTCTAGAGACAGTAGCAAGGTGATAATTAGTTGCTTCCACGGTACTTAACCTCTCTATTTTTATTTTTTATTTTTTTTAATCGTATTATTTTCCTCTTTGTGGGCAATGCCAAGAATCTATCGCCCAACATAAAAATGATAAACATATTTGAAAATAAAATAAGTATCTATATATGAATCAATCTAGAGATAAATAATAAATATAAATAAGTAGGGAAGGATTAAATATACTCAATGAATAATTGAGAGAAGAGTTTTAGAAAATGATATTTTATTAATTAAGAAAATTGGGTAAAAATTTTAAGTTTTGAGAGAATTTCTAGATTTTTAAAATTTAAGTTAAATTTTTTTTTTAAAAAAAAAATCTTGAATATGCATATTTTTAGATTTTGTATGAAAACTATGGATTATTACAAATTTCTTAAAGTCAATGGTTACTTCAATTTTTTTAGAAGTTTATAAGACATTTGTTTTTAAATTCCTCTAAGGGAGATTATTAAAAGGGGTGGATTCTTCAAAGCATTTTTAAGTAACGAGATTATAAGTTATTTTATATAAATCCCCTTCATTTAAATAAAAATGATAGTATGTGTATTATTTTCTATCCCAAAATTTAAAAAATAAAAAATAAAACTAATTATTTCTAATTCAATGTCTATCTCAAATTTTCCGAATTTAGACGTGAAAAATAAAACTTTCCAATACCCCCTAATTGTCACGCCGTCCTGAAAAACCTAAATTTTTTTTATTAGAACCTAATCTCGATCATTCAAGTTTTCAACTTTGAGAAAACCTTGAGGCCAGTAGGGTGTGAAGATTAATTTCACATTGGCCAATCAACAAATGCCATGTAGGTATCCCAAAAAGAATTGAAATGGGCCCGCATACACCCGAAACCTCTCCCTCTCCTTCTCTCTCTCTCTCCCTCTCCCTCCCCTATCTGCACTCAAGACGCCGACTGTCCCTCTCCCTCCTTCTCTCCCTCTCCCTCCCCCATCTGCACTCAAGATGTGGCTAGCACACATTTCTACCACCATTATCATATTCTTCTCCAACCTTTTCTTGCTGATTCATTTTTCCCTCAATGTCCATGATTCATTTTACTCTTATTACTTTGATCCGCTTTGTCCTTGGATTCAAATTCTATATAATAGAAGGGCCGGAAACAGAGCAAGACTTTGTCGCAATGGAATTACAGGAGATCCAGGATTGTATTCAGAGTCGTTGGAACAAAATCTTCTTGCATATGGAGTAGGTGAGTGAGAATCCAACTTATACTCTCTATCCCTCTCCCAAGGCTTACTGGTTTGGCACATAAGCTTGAATAGTTGTTTGAGCTCTCAATTTCGCAAAGTAGCAAAATTCTTGGATAATATTCTTGTTCCTTGTGTACTGGTTAAGAATTCTATTCGATCCAACCGACTTTATACTAGGTGGAGAGGGAGAGAGAGAAGGAAAGGGACAGTCAGGCGTGTTGAGTGTAGATGGGGGAGGGAGAGGGATAGAAAGAAGGAGAGGGAAAGGGAAAGGTTTCGGATGTATGCAGGTCCATTTCAATTCTTTTTTAAATACCTACGTGGCATTTGTTGATTGACCTGTATAAAATAGATGATTTGAATTTAAAGATGAGTTGAAATGATTTTTAAATAATAAAAGAAAATATTTTTAAAATATTATTTTTTAATATTATTATTATTTAAAAATTTTAAAAATTAAATTATTGATTATATTTAAATTAAAAAAAATTATGATAATAAGATGAGATAAATTAAAATAAATTTTAAAATCAAACCCCTCTAATGAGTTGAAATTTTCAATTCACACTTGACCGGCTTAGAGCGCCACTCTTCAACCATTTAGGTCCCGTTTGTTTATACAAAATCACTATCTCATCTCATCTCAATTATTATAATTTTTTTAAATTTTAATATAAAAATATAATAAATAATTTAATTTTTTTAAATTTTAATATAAAATAATAATAAAAAATATATTCTACCAATATTTTATTTAACTACTATTTAAAATATCTCTTATCAGAACTGTATATTCAAACCGACCTTATTATATATGAGCATAGTTTAGGACTGGACTGGAAATACATTTGTTTACAGGGATAAGATATGGAAGGATATTTGGGGGCACGAAACAAATTCTCGTACCGAATTCGTATTGTACCTGCGAGGTAGGTTGGAACGTTCCTCGATCCGCGTTCTTTCAAAATCCCATGCGGTCATTGTCAATCATTTGACTTGACGTGTTTTTTTCATTGACTCAAACAGTATATGAAGGTTTAATTTTTTATAAAATTAAATTTATTTTAAATTAAATTATATGATTAAATTTATTTTCTTATAAATTATAAAAAAATTATATTTTTAATTTTTAATCCAAATTTAAAGAATAAAAAAAATAACTAAATAATAAAACAATAATAAAAAAGTTGTAAAAACATCATTGACATTACACTTTCGAAAAAAATACTGCTATTTGAACGAGAGTTCCAATCACGATAATTGTAATTTTTTTAAAATATTTAAAAATATATATTAAAAAGTTAATAATATTCACTTTTTTAATCATTAAAAATTTTCTTAAAATAAAATAATATAAATCATCGATCCAATACATCAGTTTAAAAAATATATGTTTTTGGAAATTCAATACGACACGTGTACCACTCTCTTAGCCCCACATGGCTTCGTTGTGTCCCCGTAGCGTAAGGCCTCCACGTACTCACAAGACTTGCCGTTAGATTCGGTAATGAACTTTCTCGACATTGTAGCTGTAGGATCTGATTTCAATCGCAGCGCCAGTTTGGTTTGACGGGGGAGCAAACGGTGATGGGACGTGAGAGACCATTGATTGTTATGGGTTGCAGTGTGTGGGGGGTTTTCTCACAGAGTGCTACACTGGTATAAATATGATAAGGAAGCGAATGAAATGACGACTTCAACGCGGAGAGAATCTTAAAAATCCGAGTGTCAAAGCTGGCACGTTGTCCGGCTCCATCGTCGGAGGATTTAATAAATTATATAAAATTGAAAATATAATTAATAGTTTATTTATGCTTCAATATAATGCAATTAAGTTGTAAGTAATCCGTTTCTATCATTTAATACAACTTGTTAAATTTACGAATAATTCTGTTTGTTATTCTCATATCCCAAATATTACATTTATTTTAAATTTTTCTTATGATAAATATGTGATTAATGAATAATAAGTAAAACAATTCAATTAGTTTAATAAAAATAAAATAATATTAAAATATATAAAATTTGTAGTGTGGGATGATGAGTAGCATCCTTCTAAATAAGAGAAATGTTATATATACAAAAAAATTACACAAAGTAAACTTATAAATTGATGTGATTTTATGAAATTCGTTAGATCTACTTTAAAATAAAAGTGACTTTACAATCTAACGTATCACATCAATTTATAGATTTACTTTTGTATAATTCCTTTGTTACTAAAGTATTTTTTCTAAATTAATATTTGTTTGGACAAATTTGCTAATGATACGTTGTATATTATTGATGTGGTAGGATTTGATTTATAAAAAAATTATAAATTTAAATTTAACATATTAAATCTTATCACATCAATGATATTGATGGTGTATTTTCATACTAAATTGGCTCGTGAAAGGAATGTAAATGATTTTATGATTTTTTTCTAACTTCTTTTTTAGAAAATTACTTCTAAAATGGTTTCGTACTTTAATTCTAACTTCATCCCTATATTAAAAACTGAAACTTCCGTCACCAAACTCAAGCTAAAAAATAATTATATGCACTCAAGAGACCAAATTTTCGAAAATTAATAATGCTAGTAATAAAGTTTGCCGTCGGAATAAATTGCTTATTTATTGAACCAAAAAAGGGATAGAGACAAATGTACTAGAGCTTCATTGCATTGGAGATTGGTGCTCCCAATAATATTATTAATCATAATTTTTTTGTTTTTTTTTTTCTTGTGTAGGCAATGTATAGATGTAGTAATGAAGACAGTAACTAAAGTGGCATGTATTTTGTCACTAATCATGCCTTAATAATATTAAATTTAGATGGACTAATTAATTAATTAATTAATAGAAATAATCATTAATAATTGTATTTGTAACTTTGTGACCAAAAACAACCGTTACAAGCAACGCTACTTATAATGGCAACATATGGCACCGCCAAGTGTGTACATGGATGCCTGTATCAGTCTAATGCGCGTGCATCCAAAATAAACCAAAAAATAAAAAAACTAAGCAAAACAACTGTCACTCAACTCGTGTACCACAAGATCGTCTATGTATCCGGCCCTGTTTTTGTGGGTTTATTTATATATTGTATAAAATCAAGGAAGTGATGATTGGGATCTTTCTCTAATTTTATTTTCGACTTCAATGATATATATTTTATATAAAGATAAGTATATAATATACTTTATGGGTGCTAAAGAGTCCATCTGTCAATTACAACTGGAATGGAGTTGGGAGTTGGAAATGGAAATGGAAATGGACCTCCCACTAATGAAATCTTAGTCCATGACAATGTCAAAGCACTATACTACGGTCAAGGTTGTTCTATCACGCGTGTAAAAGTGGGTTACGCACCTTATTTTCCATACCATATTTTTGTTGAAACTTGAAAGTCACAATGCAAAGGTATTTTGAGGTTGTAATGACTTGGGATCTTTTAGGTTGTAGACTTGCTACTGAGATGATTTTCTTTTCAGATTTTCCCGGAAATCGTCTGAAATTTTTTCCCTTATGAGGCTCTAGCCACGACCTGACATGTAAGGTGGCGAGAACCACCCATGAGGTCGTCGGCGGCCTTGGCCATCCACAGGATTGATTAGGATGGTCAACTTGTCCCAACTATTCTTCATGGGAAGGCTAGACTATTAACCCAATTGGAGGTTAGTCATCCTTAACATTTAGGATAATGTTTTTCAAAATTTTTTTAAATAGATTTTACGATCCGTTTAGATAATAAAAATATTTCATCTCATTTCATTCATTATTACAATTTTCTTAAATTCTCACACAAAATATAATAAATAATTTAATTTTTTAAATTTTAAAATAATAATAATATTAAAAAATAATATTTTAATAATATTTTATTCAACTTTCATTTAAAATCATCTCATCTCATTTCACTATCCAAACTGGACCGTTGGGATGATTTTCCATTCTCAAATAAAATGTTGTTACTGAATGATGTAAACGGACATAATTTTTACGCTTTGCATTCCCAAATCATCGCTATTTTGGTGCTTTACCTAATTGGGTCAAGATAATCCCACAATAGTTTGGCAGATTTGCATTCTTTACCCACTGAACCATTAACATATATTCATCTCATAATTCTTATCCCAAATGTGCTTAGTCTATGCATGCAAGAATGATCACATGGATCCTTCTTCAAACCTCACTGACAAAGTGCTTCTTCTCATGCCAACCCCATTTTTATATTGTTCCACTTTCTGAAGTTGGTCTTGTCATCATGATTTTATTTCTTGCTGATGTCGTCCTCTTCATCCTAAATAAAGTTTAGGACTTTGTTTGCTATTTTTTGGAGGCCCTATGTACATGACCTGGCATGACCTTTGCTGACATAATTTTTTTTTCCCCACTTTTTTAATAATGATAATATAATTGAATCCTTCACTTTTGCTTGTAGCTTTTATGAGCCTTTTTTGCGGATTGGCCTAGTATAATACAACAACTACTACAACACAATTGGTATTAAAAAAAATGAATTTATTTTTCATTTTTAATTCAAACACAAGATCATAGAGTCAAAATGATAAAATTATTATTATTATTATTATTATTATTATTTTGATGGTGTTAAAGCTGTATATTAATAGTTGATGTATCATTTAACTTCAAGATGTGCCAAAGCCCTTTCGTCTTATTCGCCCTTCTATCGGTGCTGTGTTTTGGGCTCCGTATGGGCCTTCCCATGTCTATAAGAAGAGCTGTTTACATGAGAATGTAAACTACCAAGTGCAGACAAACATAATATCTAATAAACAAGAAAGACTGATCTTCAAGAGTTTATTCTATGCATAAATATTATCACTTGGGGTTTGTTTAGCTTGAAGCGTACCACCAAATTGCCGTTGTCACTAGATAATGGTTCTCCCTGGACCCTGATCATTGATCTCCTCTTGGGCTGGTGCTTGCTTCTTCTACATCAGACTTATTGCTGGGCCATTTTTCAGGCTCCCTTAGGTTTTCATTTTTCGAACCTCAATTAAAGCAAAGCAGAGATGTTATTCTTCATTACCAACTCGGAAGGACCATACCTGCACTACATCGTCCTGGAGATCATTTTCCCCTGGATTTGTGCCACTGTCTCAAAACAATCTTACTAAACATATTAGCGGGTTCAATGAATGGAACTTCCATTTCATTTTGCTGGCAAAGATTTTCTCTCCCCCCCTCTCTCTCAAGAAATCCATATTGATATGTAGAGGTTTAATTGGTTTGATTTGGTCCGATTTTAGACATATTTTGAAACTAAACTGGCCTAAGACGGTTTTGAAAAATTGAAGACCGATACATATTGGTTCATCTAGAAAACTGGATCTTTTCAGTTTTTCAGTTTCGGTCAAATTCAGTTCAATTTAATAGATGTGATTCAGTTTTGGGCTTTTTGGTTGTGCTAGTTGGTTTTTATGATCCAAATGAAAAAATTATCCAAAAAATGTGTAAAAATGTACTTATCAAAAATGTATTTATCCTTTATATATATATATATATATATATATATATTATATATCAAAAGGGTACGAGCTTGTACTTATACCATATTATATATGTAAGTATGTAACTTAATATATAAGGATAAATAATAATATATTAATAATTTAATATTAATACTCATGTTTAAGAGTAAATTTTAATAAGAAAACATAAATAATAAGCTTAAAATCTTATATTATATTAATTTAATAATATGTATAATATATATAACATATAATATATAAAATAAAAAATATATATTTCGGTTCAGTCCAAATCGGTTGTCAAAATATAAAACCGGGACCGAACTGATTTTCAATCAATTTTGGTTCCTTGGTTACATCAGTTTTGGTTCAGTTGGTTTTTTGGTTTTTTTCCTACACCTCTATAGTGATTTGTCTAAAGTCTTGAACAATCGAATTTGGATTTTTTTAAAGTCACGATGAAGGTTTTTTGTATTACCAAAACCACACTTGTTCCACCCACAGCCTCAATACGATTTTGTAAATCCTCAAGCAACTCTGATGGTGCATTTGAAATATTGGTCACGATATTCTTCCTTGGGCTCTTCTTTTTCAACAGTTTTCCTTCCTTGGTTAGGAACATTGCTCATGTTGAGTTCTAATGATTTTAAGAGTCCGTTCACGGCCTATGTTCTTTGTTTGAAATGTTGATTGATGTTGTTACTGAAATTTATGTAAAAGAAAAGGCTATCATGGAACAAACAATTTTTATGAGAGAAAAGCTTCTGAAGAAGCCATCAACGATAACTAATAATCATGATCAGGTCATATGCGTGGCTAGTGATCCTTGGAGAGGAGTACCGTCTAATCTGGATACGTCTAAGATTTTAATTTCTGTCATACAATCCCATGCAAGTTCAAGCCAAAGGAAGCGAAGTTACGAGTGAACCAAGATGGGAGACATCGATTCCAAGATGAAGAATCAAAAGATTCAATTTCAAACTAATGGAAGAAAAATGTCCAAGAAGAAGATATTGGAGATGAATATTGTGACCAATGTTCTAATGGGTGTTCGAGTCAGATGACGATGAGTTGTCAGATTGCATGTTGACTGCGCTGAAATACCTTGAGGTGGCAAATCAGCGCAAAGATGACAGTAAATCGTGATATTTCCTTGATTGAGGCAGTTTTGGGTACGTTTTGGTATTTTGGTCATAACTTTGACTACGAGTATCAGAATCTCATATGACCCCAATTCGGAAAGCTCTTTTCGGCACGCACGTCGTGACACATGATACACTAGGTGTGTATCATTTTTTAGGCCAAATTCTACTATTTTTTCATTTGAAATCCAATTTTAATTATTTTTTACTTTTTATGGTAATATTTCATTTACCGTTTAGGAAATGATTTTGAACTCGATTAGGACTAGATTTTTAGTAGACTACTTTTTTTATTACATATTTAATTTTGGCATGATTATTAGAATTTTTCTATTTTTGTTAAAATTCTGATATGGTTGATTTTCAGCTATTACAACATGGCTTGTGGACTGACTGGATTATTCTTGAATTTTGTTTATTTTGAATTGAACATCAAAGACGTTTCTCTGTATTTTTTTGGCGATTCTTTTGTCTTCTTTTCTGTAAATTATCTGTTGAAACTACCTTGCAGAATAATCATTATTCTGTCCGGTGTCAATTTGAAATTCTGACTCTATGATTCTGACACACTGACACTTAACCCCATTATTCTCACATACATAATACATTTGTGTATCTTTCTTTCTCTGCAACAAAACCCGTGTATCTATCTAAGCTCTCTTCTATTTCTTTACAACACTAACCCATCAAAGTACAGTTACCAGTTGTTTTTCTGTCTTGCTTGAATAGTTAAAGCAGTCTCCACCAGTAACACTAGATTTAAAACTCTGGGTATGTTAATCTAAACATGTACTGATGTAAATTATTACTATTTACTTTTAAGAATAACTTTATTTTATTTCCTTTCATCTTCATCATTAACGTTCTAAATCTATAGATTTAGAAGTTCATGAATCATGATGATCGTCTTGAGCCATTGATGAGCTACAGACAGACAGGGTTTATATATATATTTTGGCTATAAAGCATCTGAGCTAGGCATTAAGATTAGACTACTAATATGAGATCAAATTGCAACCAAACAAAATCTCATAATAGTGAATCTGTCGACAAAATGAGAGTACATGCATTAAACCATCCAAAAAAAATTGCAAAAGACCCAAATTTGAGAACCACAAATTACTTCTTCATAGTTTGCCACTCTACCACAACAAAAATTATGCTAAAGCTGCTTGAAACACGCTAAACTTTATATTTTCAACATTTGAGACTTGCTTCTCCTTCGCCTTCTAAATCTTCAAGACCTTCTTCACAATCTTTTGCTCTTCCATCGAAAAGGCTTGAATGATCTTTTCTCTGACAGTACCTCTAGATAGTACCCTACCAGAAGCCTTATTAATAGTTCTCCAGTTCCTAGATAACCTAGAACTCTTATTACTTATATTCAACAGGTCTCAAATGAGGAATACCTTGGGCCTTGGTGCTCTTTCCCGTAGTAGGGCACTTACGCCCACTTGCCCTCTTCTTAGTGCTCTGGTGATTTTATTTGTGAGAGACTAGTGTGGTTTTCTTTTTGTTCACCTATTTTTGTGAAGAATTTATTTTTTATTCACATGTTTTTTTTTTGTTCACTTATTAATATTAATACAAACTATACAAAAAAATCTAACAACTTTTATATCATTTCTTATTAGGTACTTTTTAGGTTTATTCTTGATCTATAAATTTTTTCTTATGACATAGAAACATATGAGCAAGCCAAGAACAATTATTATTTTTTTTTAAAAAAAAGAAAGATGTGGATAATTTAGAGAGCAATATACGTTTAGAGAGTTCGGTAACAACGGAGCGTGATGCTTTTATCACTGATGAGTGTCCCTTTAAAACTTCAAGAATCCAACTTTAAGAGATGGATGTTACCTTTTTGTAATGTGAACCAGGATTACGTCTACAAATACGGAAATTTCCTACTAACCTACAATATAATATCCGACATTCCTATTTTAAAGCTCGTCCATATCAACCTAAATTTCCATAATATCTATTTTCAGGAACAAGCAATCAATGTCGCTGATTTCAATTTTCTTGTTTTCTAAGATACCCAGATTGGTTGGAGTACTCGCCATTGAAAAATGATGTATTTTGTCTTCCATGATATGTTTTTGCTAAGAAATTAACAGGCCATCCAGGATCAGATGCATTTAACAATAAAGATTTTGACAATTGCAAAAAAATGAATGATAGAACGAGTTTTCCTTTAATAGGATGTGGGGAGAGATCCAAATTCACCACATAAAAATATTGTGAGAATCTAATGAATCATTCAAGACATTATAACAAGTTAGTTAAAAAACAAATATCAATAAAGATGGAGAATAATCGGTTGTGGCTCAAAACTTCAATAGATAGTGTTCGATGACTTACATTCTAAGCATGTGCCTTTAGATGTCATGTTAACTTCATTGAACTGGTAATACTTCTAGCAAGTTATAATGATCAAGTTAATGAAATTGTCATGAAAAATACTTCATAGAATGCCAAATATAAGTCACTCAAGATTCAAAAGAAAATCTTGCACATATTTGTAAATTAAGTGTGTAATGTGATTCGGGAAAAAATCGGAATGCCAAATTTTGTATTCTCATTGAGGAAACTCGGGATGAGTCCAGAAGAGAATAAATGATGATTATTTTGAGGTTTATTGATAAAGATGGTTTGAAGGGAAAATTTTAAGTTGATATTTCAATTTTTTTTTCTTTTCGTAAAGGTCTCTAGCAAACTAAAGAAATCCTAAGAAAAATTATCTTATAAGATAATTTATAGACATATTCTTTTTGTATACAATTTTACGACATATGATTATTATTTTTTATATAGTCACGTGCAAAAAACACATCTACGTATGTTGACACATACTATACACTTTGCCAATCGCTCTCTAGACACCAAATCCTAGTTCCACCCTTGCATGTATGCAAAAATGATCATTTTTTTTTTTGAGAGAGAATAAACATATGAACGAGTGTCCAGTGTGCCATGAATCAAGATGGACACAAGATAAGCAAAATGTGCCCTAAAAGGTGGTGCATCACTTTTCATTGATACAAAGATTATGATGGTTATTATGCCATGTGTTACGACTATAGATATGACATGATATTCATTAGGCAGAGATAGGTGTATTGTCGCATCCTGCTGATTCACAAGTCCGGAAGGAGTTTTATTTGGGACATCCATGGTTGGCTAAAAAATCTCGTAATATGCAACTTGGGTTGGCAACAGATAAGTTTAATCCATTTGGAAACATGAGTACTAGTTATAGTACTTGGTTAGTGGTCTTTATGTCATATAATTTGCCACCATGAAAGTGCATAAAGGATCCATATTTCATGATGAGTTTGTTAATTCTTAATCGAGGATTATCAAGAAACGAGATATACATTCATTTTTTTTGACAAGTAGATATATGTACATTTACAACCATTAATTACAAAATTGAAAGATTGATGAAAAAATAGGATCCATACATTTGATGCGTTTGTTATTTTAGGGATATATTGAGCTAATTTTAATATTATATATTATATCTTCACATATTTTGAACAAAACTTATCTTTTTATTTTAGCTTTGTCATAGTTTATGTTAGAGGAATAAGACATGTGCGTTTGCACATGTTTCTCACTAGTGATAATATTATTTAATATATTATTTTAAATTATTTTATAAGTTAATTACTTAAGTGATGGCAAGTTAAAATGTGATATATAAATTAAAGAGTAATGCTAGATACAGTCATAGATTATGCAAGTATCACGTACTCCTTTTAAAAAATAATGGAGTACACTATTAAAAAGTTAAATTTTTTTTATGTGAATCTTATATTTGCTCATTTTTTAAAAAGAGTGCATAGTGCTTGTGCACTTTATGTCTGCAAATATTATTTCTCTAAATTTACGATGAATACTTGTTGAATTAATTTAATTTAACAACTCCCATATGCCAAGTAACTTTCAATTGAGTGTAGGTGATTGTAGATGAAATGGACACTTATCAACTATCGGGACTCATAAAGAATCTATAAGGAACAACATGTTATAAATCCACATCCTATATATAAAGCCATGTTTCTCCCCACCCTTATAGTTTGCCATTAAGGTTTTCGTCTTTCGCAGACTTGAATACTATAGTTGCATTAAAAAATGGTGAAGGGTTGCCAAGGAGATAATATCAGGTTTCAATTTCGATATTTCATTTTCTTCAACCTTTTGTTTTTAGCATTCATCCAAATGTCTTAAACTATTGTTCATTTGATTGTATTTTTGTTTCAAACTCTACATGCGAGGAACCATCCTCGGATACAAGTGGTCAAGAGATTTCATTGATTTGACCTCAAAGTTCAATATAAATGAGCTTTTGGCTTGGATTTGAATTGTATTTTGGGGTTTGATTGTTTGGATTTTTTTTTCATGTTGAAGTCGAACCAGTATCCAAACACGTCACTCATCCAGATCGAGGGTGTCAACACTAAGGAGGAGGTGGGGTGGTATGTAGGCAAGCACATGGCTTACATGTACAAGGCCAAGGTCAAGAAAAATGTGACCCACTACCGGTGCATTTGGGGAAAGGTCATAGGCCTCATGGTAACAAGAATAAGAAGCTTCTAAGGTTTTTGAAAGTGGCACGAAGGGGACATGAGGATCGGGAGTCGAAGCTCTGAACTCTTACTCTGAATTCCGCAACCTTAGACATGAGGATTGGGAGTCAGAGCCTTTTCAAAATTCGAACGAAGTTCGGAGCTCAGAAATTTTGCCCAACCCTAACTCCAATCTCATGCCAATACAAAAAAAAAAGTCTTATTCAATCTAATCTCATCAATTAATAGATACAAACCGCCCAATTTATTTTATTTTTCTGCAATGTTAAGCAAACTTTATGCAATACATGTCTCCCTCCATTTTATGGGTGTTCATGGGAAGATTGACGGTTCAACACTCTGTTCCTTACTTTTAACTTTTAATTATTGTCATTCATCATTTATGCGATTTAGAAGTGTTCTTGGAAAGAAAGATTTAAAAAGAATAAATTTATAAATTGACATAACTTCACGTGGTATATCGATTTAGTTTATAATAAAAATAATATTATAATTTGATATACCGCATCAATTCACATCAACATGTAAGTTTTCTTGTGTAAAATTTTTTTATGACTAAAACATTTCTCTCTGCAATAATATTTGTATATATTGGGAAACAGAATTACTACCCAAAGGGAAAACTAATCCTGGGAAAGAAAGTAAACATTCCCTATGATCTTAATGAGCTGAAATTGACACAAGTAAGACCCATGAAGCCAAACAATACATAACTACAAATCAGAAGTTTATTTCAATTCTCTTCCTTATGTAGTCACACTCATTGCAAGCCCTATAATTCACAGTAATATGAGAATAATGTCATCTATAATTTTAAAAGAGTTTTGTTACACACAAGTTTATAATAGGACTCATAACAACTTTAAAAGAGTTAAAACATGAAAGATTTTTACATTAACTTTGGTTGTGTAAAAAATAAGATTTGTAAATAAAAATAAAAGATTGAGATTATAAATAAATCTTTTTTACTTCAAAATATCTAATAAGATTTTTGAATCTCACGCACGATAGAAGGGGCGCGTGAGACATACGCGTCGCACTATTGGATGGATTATCATTCCACTCCAAGTGTGGTGCGTGTCCTCCTAGAACTGAGCTTCAACTCCATTGGAGTCGGAGTAGTCATTTCTGACCTCTCACATCGACTGGGATCGGAGGTCAAAATGTGCTCCGACTCTGACTCTGAAGGGAGTACTCCAATCGATGGTCAGAGCTCGGAGCCCAACTCGGAGCAGCTCACAGGATTCGGTGTTTATAGTTTACTTCCAAATTTAAAAATCAAACAAAAACAAAACATGCAAAAAAAAATCTTAGGCAGAAATAAAAAAATGTATCTCATGTTATAAAAGGAAAAAAGAAAAGAAAAAATGTACGGATTAAAGGGGGAGAGAGAGAGAGGGGATCAAAATGTTAGAAAAAAAAAAAACTCGCAAGGCTTGGCCTCAAACTCAAAGTGGTGCTCTTCGTCAGACTGAAACAACAACAGCATCAATTTGAAGAAGAAGTGAAGAACATTGAAGAAGAAGAAGTGAAGAACGACATGAGAGTCTGAGACCAGAGGAAGAAGTGAGAAACAGAGAAAGAGGTCTCTTAGGATCTGGGGAAAATAAATTGGGGATGAGTGAGTACGTTGGGGGGAGGGGTCCTTACGATGCCGTTTAATTAAAAGGCATCTAAAATAAAAATTTGTTCTCGTTGGAGCGGGGGGCTTGAACTCCAGTAATGAAGTTGAATAAAAGGGTCAACAACCATTAGGCCAATGGAGTAGTTTTTATTTATTTTGTAATATTAAATATATTATATATCTATCGGAGTCGGCAGTCTGGAGTCTTGTTCAACTCTGGACTGCCGACTCTGACTTCGACTATTTTTACCTCTAACTTCGACTTCGACGGAGTTAGAATCGGAGCGGATGTTGGATAGAGTTAGAGTTTCCAGAGCTTTTGTGTACCCCTATGTCCTGCACGCGCCGCCACCGCCAGTGACGGCCCTTCACTAGTGATTCAATAGTGTTTCTGGTTGCTACTTTATGTTCTCGCTTTTCCTAACTAAGGATCAAGGGAAAGTAGGCGTAAAAGTCTCTTCCAACTAGTTTAGACCAACAAGATGCAGCACACAACCCTTCATTATGGCTTCTAGCCACATTTTTATTGTCTGTTTATTATACTATATTAAAACTGCTTCAAGTGGCTTCCCTTGGTGGAAAATGGGTGTGAGCCAAAATTTTGACTCCATATCCTCTCTCTTTTATTTTTTATTTATATATTTGTTGGCTTTGAAAAGACTGTAGATGACTCCCACCCCATTAGAACTTGAATCATGTAATCTGCTAGTTTATATATGTATTTTTTCGTTGTTGAGGAAAAAAAAAATATTGATGGAGAGTCATTGCAATGTGATATACAGATGCTGTTGTAGGAAGCCGAATTGGGGTAGTTGGATGCTGTTACTCGGTGTGACAAGGCTCACCCCTAAACTTGCCATTCTACCTACTACATTTAATGCGCATCCAAAACTCCACGCTATTTTTGTGAACTCTATTGTCCCAAACAACAGGAATACTTGGCTGTGAAGCACTACCCATTTCAATCAAAGCAACCAGCAAGATTACGAATTTCTTTAAGTATAAAAAGGTTGGTTATAAGATTCTGACGTTATTCAAAGCTTCTTATCATGTAGGAGAGAAAAAGGTTGAAAGTGATTTTATCTTCTTGTCGACCCCAGTGACCCATAGCGGACAAATTTGGAGTTTGTCACTTTGTGATGCGTTGAGTTCTTCACCTTCTTCTCACTTTCCTTTGTGTACAACATGTATATTTATAAGCATCTGTTGAAACTCTTCTTCCCATTGTCGCTCTGAGTTGAGTTCATATTTTATGCGTTAAGGTAACTTGAAAAAGTCTCTTATATTTGGCTTGTGTTCTCTGATTTTTTTCATTTTTAAAATTCTGGATTTGTTTAGAAGAGTTGGATCATGAGTTGAGAATTCATTAAATGAATGCCATGAACTTGAATTGAAGGATTGTAATAGCGCATGAGATGCCATTTGTTGATATTTACTTAATAAATCCTTGGACTTTTGTGCTCTTTTGAGATGCCATTTGTTGATATTGCTTTTCATACTTAAGGTTTTATGCTAGCTAAGATACTATGATGTTACAAGTTAGTGAAGGTCTGGAACTCGCATTATGCTTCAATCTTCCATTTTTTTTCCTTCACTGCAGCAGTATCCGTTCATTAACTGAACTGAAACATGGAATGAACCTTTTTGAATATTAATCAATGCTTACATGCTATAAATATCACCTAGCATATTTGGACATTTGCTTTTTTTGCAAATAAAATTTTAGCTAGACTCCTATCAAGAGGAGGTATACAATTTTTTACAATCAGGCCCCTCCATCCATTTTCTGCCAATTCGTTTAACAGTGGGCCAATCATAGAGTGACACATGGCACACTTCTTTAAAAATAGCAAAAAGTGTGCCACTTGTCGAACTCTGATTGGCCTACCGTTAAACGAATTGACAGAAGATGGAGTAAGGGAGCTAATTGCAAAACTTTGCAAGACAGGGAGTAACTCATCAAAAAATGTAACCAAATGAGTGATTTGTAAATTGGCGAAATCCCACAAGCTAATTTCATAATTAACTCAATAATATCTAAAAAGGGCACGCCATGTATCCAAAACTTAACTAAAATATAATGTAAATCATGGAACAATTAGTCTTTCTGTCAAGCTTCCCATATGCAATATGTACATAAACTTGCCTACTTTTCTCTTCTTCAATTATCTTGTATGAACTATACACCAATGTTCAACCATTCGATAAAATGTTACCTCCCACTACCAGCTACCTCTTCCATCCTAAACAGATTCATTTTAACATCATCCTACTTTCCTGAACTACAATCTGAACTTGCTAAGTTTTTTTTTATATCCTTTCATTTCTGTCTTGCTAAATATGTTGATGGTTGCAAAGAAAGCCTCTCATTTTCTCATGATAAGATAGTGTTTCTTCTAGCATGCCTAACAAGCCAATCCACTTTTTTTTTTTTTAACCCCAAGGAAGAATCTGCTTTGAAATTGGCACATTCTAAACATATACTTCATCAAGGACACGGGAACTTGCATCCTCACCCCTTTGTTTTTTGCTCTCACCTTGTTATTGAGGGTCTTGCTAATTGACATCATAACATATTACCATTTATTTAGGTATGGAGACCTTTATACAGAGCAGAATGTAGCCATCAGTGGTATCCACACTCATGCTGATCCTGGAGGCTATCTTCAATATGTTGTATATATTGTAACATCTCTTGGATTTGTACGCCAGTCATTTGATGTGATTGTTGATAGCAACGAGAAAAGTATTGTACAAGCTCATGAAAGTCTTCAACCATGGTCAATTTTTGTAAATAAAGGTAAGGAAGATACCTTTGTTTGCTACATCTTTAAGAAACATATTTGCTTCTCAATCTCAACTGATAAACTTTTTGTTCCTAGATAATATTAGGTGGTACACATTCCACCAAAAGGCATATTGATAAAAGAAAGATAAAATGCATACTTACCTGGGTGATGATAATGATAAGGAAGATGCTTTATTGTTATTTTTGGTTTGGTGTTAGGGACATACCTTATAACTTTATAACTATAATCAGATAGTATCTGATTAATCAATTAGTAGTTCTGTATCTTGGAACTTTCCATACATTACCTGGTATTTTCTGTCCACGAAAAACATGTTTCTTAGTGTGTTATAACACATTTTTCTCCTTCCCCTGGCTTATTAGTTTCATGAGGTTGAGTGTGACTTTTGGCGTGTTTCTAAATTTTTCTTGTTGAAGGTATGTTGCGTAATATTTTGAAACTTGATGACAACTTTCTTCATGGTTCCATAGGAGAGATTTTAGATGCAGGCGTGAATTGTAGTCCTAGTGCTTATCTCAATAATCCAGTGGCAGAGCGGGCTCAATATAAATATGATGTTTACAAAGAAATGACCCTCTTAAAGTTTGTAAATGATAAATGGGGACCAGTAGGTAGCTTCAACTGGTTTGCTACTCATGGAACTTCAATGAGTCGCACAAACTAATTAATAAGTGGTGACAAAGGAGTTGCAGCACAGTTTATGGAGGACTGGTTTGAACAAAAGGGTTCTCAGGAAGATTTGAATGCTCTCTACTTCAAGAAGTTTAGAACTAAAAGGATTCCTCGCAGAGTCTCAACCATAGTTCCTAACCACAACAAAAATCCCAAGTGAATGATAGTCAAATCAAGGCCCAGAAATGGGCATTGCATTTAAAATCTACTCAAAGTTGTAGTTAAATTTTCTTTCATTAAATTATTATGTGCTTTGCTCATCTACATTTACTTATCATGGAAGCCGGCCTGATATCAATTGCATTTAGTTTATGCTAATTAGAACCTAATGTACCAAGCCTGCCTTTAAACTTAATTTGAAAATTGCAGGAATTTACTTTCTTACAGGTAAACGTGGTAGACTAGGCGTCCAGGTGAAAAAAAAGTATTCTTGTGTTGAAAACATTGCATACACTATGCTGGTTTCTAACTCGATAACAACGCCAATGAATCTTATATTCTAGCTTCCAATTGAAACCAATGCTGATTGAAGAACTATCAACAACAATCAATAACTAATCTCCGGGAAGATACATTTGTATTGGCTTTTGTTCATTTAGAAAATATGGCTTGAGGATCTATATGTAGAGAAATTAGGCAGATACCAACTCTTAGAACTTGTTAATACCGATTAGCTCAAATAAACTGTTTTAAAGACTTTTACTCCTAAATTCAAAACAATCATACTTTTTCAAATTGGGTAAAAAAGTAATCACACCCTCAAACTACCAATATGTTTTAATGTGCACCATTGGTTAACGTTTGACTACTAACAATAAGGAAAAATAGATAATGTGACATAATCTTCAAGGTTAGATCTTAATGAACAGTGTCCATTGAAACCTATTAGTGCCTAAGGGTGTATATTGCAACATTTTGTAGTTTAGGTGTACATTGAAAAGGGTAGTAATTCACAGGTGAAAATTATAATTACCCTATTGTATTTTTGGATTATGCTCACTCTTAATGGATTGGATTGACTCAATATTTCATATGTAGACCGGGTGCATAGCATGCCATATTGTACAAAAGCTTTCTTTCCTTGGAAACAAAAATTGCTTCCAACTTCATTGTGTGTAGTTAATTTGAAACAGGAAATAAGTTGATGAGTCTTGCCACCTACTTTCTGTTTTCTTAAGGACGGCTGGCAACAAGGTTTCTGAGTCTTGCAAGTTGAGTTAGGAATGCTTTCACGCAAGTTGCCCGGCCTCAATTCGTATCTGCATTCTGTCAATCAAATGGTGGTGATATAAGCCCAAATGTTCTTGGTGCATACTGCATAGACACCGGGTTGAGTTGTGATTTTGATCACAATACCTGTAATGGTAAAAATGAATTATGTTATGGTCGGGGATTAGGGTATGTAGTTTTAAACTCTAAAATTCCTTTTAAGTGTAACGTTCTATTTTCTAGTACTTGTATTTTTTATGGACCATTCATGATCATTGACAGTTATCCTGATGAGTTTGAGAGTACTCGTATAATTGGAGAAAGGCAATTCAAAAAAGCTATTGGACTGTTTGATAAAGCAATTGAGCCGCTTATAGGGAAAGTTGACTACAATCATGCATATCTCAATTTCTCCAATTTTGAGGTCTCACTTCCTAAAGCTGGTGGGGGTCATGAGGTGTCGAAAACATGCTCAACTACCTTGGGCTTTTCTTTTACTGCAGGGACCACTGATGGTCCTGGAGCATTTGATTTCGAGCAGAGAGATGAGAAGGTAGGAAGTAGTCGGTACATATTTTGCCCATCTTTATACGGTGCCCTTGAATGGTAAAACACCTACATTGTCAATTGCTTATTTTCTTGGGATCATATACAGGGGAATGCCTTCTGGAGGTTGGTGAGGGACTTGATAAAAACACGAGTCAGGAACAGATCAAATGTCAGTATCCGAAGCCTATTCTACTTGATGCTGTGGAAATGAATAAACCATATGATTGTGCAGTGAGTAATTTAATTTACTTTTTAGCTTAATATAAATATTGAGGAAGCCTAAACCAGCACATTGACATTGTAGAGTAGCACTGTGTCAAGGTTCTGCACATAGAAACCCATGCAAAGTCAATGGCAATGTTTGGAAACCTCACATATTGAATCAGACTAATAGTCGAAGTTGTTTGTCAATATGCAATTTTTTTAGCTTACCTTCTTAAAGCACATTTAGTGAATCATTTCAACAATCTAATTGAATTGATTTTTGGGAGTAGGAAGCATCTAAAGTTCTATCATATATTTTCATTATGTTATCATTTCTTATAAATGGAACACATTTATCATGCGAAGGTGGTTAGAGTTTGATCTTTTGAATAATTTTTTAAGCATTTTGATCAATTTCTATGAATTGGTGTATGCAGATCAATAGGCTAATACTTTAAATTTCGTCATGCGGGGGTTTAATGGTGTTATTGATGCATATAAATCGAATTACTTATGCAGCCCTCAATACTTCAAATTCAAATTTTGCGAATAGGGCAACTTGTGATTCTTAGTGTTCCTGTAGGTAACAACATTTTCATATTAAGCACAGAAGATTTGGTGACATAGATTGATGTAAGGTCGCTGGTGATATCATTTCTTGCATAATTTACAACTATGGTTGGCAGACGCCTTTGTGATGCTGTCAAGAAAGTGCTTACTTCTGGAGGTAATGGAGAATTTAACAGCAATGTCCACATAGTCATTGCAGGGCTAACCAATACATATTCACAGTATGCGACCACCTTTGAGGAGTACAAGATGCAAAGATATGAGGTTTGTGTCACACTTTTCAGTTTTCTCCATTTCCACAATCTTGTTCACAACAATCTGGCATAATTGCTCATGCTTTTTAGCTATACAATTCATTTTCCCTACTAGTGTCATCATTTAAACTTAATCATCTGGACAAATACTATTTTTTATTTCCTCAAACCATATGAAACCCAAGGTTTCTTAAATTCTCTTCTGATTGGTATTTTGATTGTCAGGGAGCCTCCACACTATATGGTCTACACACACTTGACGCTTACGTCTAAGAGTTCAGAAAATTAGCGGCTACTCTCATCAGTGGCTGAACTGTTGAACTTGGTCTGCAGCCCCTAGATCTCCTTGACAAGCAAATTAGCTTACTTTCACCACTTGTAATAGACTCTACTCCTCCTGGCATAAATTTTGAGATGTCGAAACTGATGTTCCTCCAAATTCCATGTTTAGAAGGGGTGAAATGGTTACAGTCACCTTCTGGTCCGCTTACCCAAGAAATGACCTTATGACTGAGGGCACATTTGCATTGGTTGAGATCCTTTAGAATCGAAAGACATGGACCCTAGCTTATGATGATGATGATTTCTATCTGCGTTATATGTGGTCAAGGCCTGCAAAACCTTTTCCTCAGAGCCATGCAACCATAGAATGGGGGATTCCTTCATCTACAGCTTCAAGTGTATATCGGATAAGCCATTTGGGTGCTTCAAAATCACTTTTTTGGTCAATCCGCCATTTCACTGGTTCATCTAGCGCCTTTGTTTTGGTATAGAGATATGACTATAATATGCATTGAAGTCATTTTTAGAATTTTCTACATTCCACAATGAGAAGTATATAATCATGTACTTTGCTTGTTCACAGTGAGAGAGCTCCTGGGAAGTAAAGCAATTTAATTCTCAAGGATAACTAACACTAAATGAACAAGTTATGAGCCATATGCTGATAAGTGCATGAAAATTATGTTGTAGAAGTTGATATATTGATAAGGGGTTTTTTTGGCCGAAACCCCATATTTTGCTAATTTCAAAAGTTGCCCCATGTCCTATTTTTTTAGATTTCACCTCCTATACTTTAGTCATTTCAGACTTATTCCATTAGAATTTCTGTCTAACCTCATTGGTAGAAAACATGAGGTAGTCAAGAACACTACTACTTGTAAAAGCACAAGGAATGAATCCTCGAAGGGGCAGAGCACATAGGGTTTGACAAAAAAAAAACGATATTATTGGAATGATTAAATACCACTTTTTCTAGTCAATTTGAATTTTTTTAAGACAAACAGTAATTTAGCATGATATTTGAGTAATAGTCATGACTTCAAACTCTTAACTTTGCATTTTGACTCTTTGTGGGGGTGTTGAAATATTAGTTAAATGTTTAGATACACATCTCCCCTTTAGTATAATGATTTAGAATAATTCATAACTGAACAAGGAACCTAGCTTGGAAAAGACAACTCATAGTTTAAAGGAGTGCATTTATGACAGAGTTTTGCTATATGTAAACATGTGTGTTAAGACAGCACTTATCATGGGATCCATTCAATTTTAAAAAAATAATGAATAATTTTTTAAAATATAGGTGGAACACTTCCACATTAGGGATATGTTGGGTGTGTAAAAAATGAGATTTGCAAATAAAATTTTTCTAAGACAAATGAGAGATCATCCATCACAAGAGATTTAATTTTACCGAAAATGAAAAGGGTAGAGGGTGATTAGGAAAATAAAAAAATCTTTGTAATTAGACCAATGTCACTTTTCATTTTAGGTTTGTCATTTTTAATACACTTGAGTCTTGATGTTAATTTGATGTTAATCAAGAACTACTCTTGAGACCCGTGCTTTTGCTGAAGTCTTTATTTTATTTTCTAAGCAAACATATTATAAATATATTTAAGGATAAGTCAACAAGGTGGGAAGCTCAAACATTCATTTCATAGCAAATACAACATAAGAAAAGGAAAAAAAAAAAAAAAGGATTTGGGACCAATGATCATCCCACCCATTTCCCACAAAGGAAGCCGCATGAAGCGGTTTTGATATAGTCCGATATACGGACTGTAATACTATGATCGGAAGCTACAGTGAAATGTTTTATGATACGTTTTGTTGGTCTGGAGTAGCAGAATTGAATGAGACTTTTACTACCCCTTTCCCACGATCATCGGTTAAGAGAAGTGAAAACATAAGAAGATAGCAAGCAAGAGATGCGTCGAATTGCCGACGAACGATCTTTCAAGACTGTGGGGGTGCATGGTATCATATCAAGCGAGATTGTAATTTTTTTTTTTTTTTGTAAAATAGATCTAACATATTATATCAAACCATACAACTTTGTACTTTTGTGAAATCTCTTTAGAATCTAATAGTTCTCGTAGATAAAAGGTTTAGAGTAGGAAATAGGTTTTTGTGGAGAAAATGAGGACATGCAAGACTACAATAACATTAAGGACATGCTTGGAAAACACGAAAGTATTTCAAAATTTTCAAAAATTTTCATAATTTCATTTTCAAACATCACTCAAATACAAAATATTTTTCAATTTTAAATTTTTAACTTTTTTATATAATTATTACCTAATCACATTTCTTAAATACAAAAATCAATATAGTTTTACAAACTTCAAAACAAAGATAATATTAAAATATTATATTCAATTTTTTTTTAATTTTATCTATTCACTTTCACAAAATCTAATACAATATTTATTTTAAATATATTTTAATTCAATTTTTCTCTCTTATTTTTTAAAATTTAATAAAACATCTTAGTTCAAACTATTTTATTATTATTTACAAAATTTTAAAATACTTTAAGTATTCAAACATTCCCTAACTCTAATGTTCGGATTTTAAAGGGGAGTTAAAGTGTCTAATCAAATTTAATAAATACTTTGTATAAAACAGATGAAATTTTTAAACTCTAATTATACTACAATCCTCTTGGGCGTCGGTCTAATGCGACTTAATATGTTTTTATGGGTTGGAGAAGAAAATTATTGTGTGCGTATATAAAGGATCAATAAGTTAATTCTAGGGAGGAAAAAGTGATAACATCCTTTTGAAATGAGAAAGGCTAGTGAGCATTTGTACCGATACATGCGTTTTATTTTTATTTTTTTAAAACATTAAAAAATTAAAAAATCCATTTAAGGAAAAGAAAAAGACAATTTAGTGCCTATCGATCAGTTGTATCAATCGCCTAGACATGTGTGATTGTTACATGATATATGATACAATTGATTTAGAAGATATAGTTTAAAATCAAGTTTCAAATTAAAAAGTATTTTCAAAATTAATAACTGACACATTGTCATAGACAGATCAGGTTCTGAAAACTACATGACAAACACTTTGCTTACGGCCTCATTGGACCATGTTGTCCTCATTTGGTCGAGCTCACAGCAACTGTCCCCTTACTAACACAGCAACAACTATGTAACATGTGGTTCCCATCCCCAGCATGGCCGGCCGGTTCTCTCTGATTCCTCTTTGCCATAGCTCTCCCGCCTTAAAAAAGAAAAAAAAAATGGAGAGAGAGAGAAGAAAATCTCCAGTTCCATACAGAAACCATATATATATTGATCTCCATACATCATGCAGTATTAGCTTTGTCATTTTCTCCTTCTACAGATATTCCATTATAAAAATTGCAGCACATGCGCTGAGATTACTCAAAATGGAAATTGTGAAGTTTAATATATGAAAAATAAAGAAAAAAAAGTATTACAAAATGAAATTTATAAACTAATGAGTTTTAATGTGGTTATTTTACAATAAAGAAATCTTTACATTTTGAGAATTCGCATAAGTCAATTTGTAAATTATTTTTTTAAACCAAGTTTATTTATAATTAGAGTAATTCTACAAATCAGCCATATAGACACTCCACACTCCACACGTTGTACAAAACAATCCATCATTTCATTCTCTCTCCTCAACTCTTTTCAATCTCATTGGACCCCTCTCTCATCAAGCTCTTTCTCTCCTCAAAACTCTCTCTCATCTTATCAAACCCCTCACACACTCTCTCTTCAAATTCTTTTCAATCTTTTCTTTTCTCCTCATTAGACCCCTTCTCTCTCATCATTTCACTCTCTCTCTCATTATTTTCACCCATCATTTCACTCTTTCTCATTTCATCGGACCCCACACTCTCTCTCTTTAAATTGGTTTCAATTTTTTCTTTTCTCCTCATCAATCCCCCTCTCTCTCATTATTTCACTCTTTCTCTCTTATCATTTTCACCCATCATTTTACTCTCTCTCATTTCATTAGACTCCTCTCTCTCATTTTTGTCAAGTTCTCTCTCATTTTTATTAATAGGAAGAAAAGATAGAGAGAAAAAAAGAAAAAAGAAGTCTACATAAGATGTGAGGTGTAGGAAAAGAATAGTAGTTAACGAGAAGAATATTTCTTATAATTAAAACTTAATACTTTCAATCTGATTTTTTTTCCCTCTTACATCTAAACACTCTCCCCTCGTTAAAGAAAAAGATGATTTGGTAAGAAAGCTTGGCTGGTGTATCAAGAATATCCGCATGATATTGCTTGTTTTAAGTGTGGTACATTTATAATTTGTTGATGTCAATCAAATAATAGAGTTCATCACCCTGTCAAAGGAAAACGTGGAAGAATTGCAATTTTAGGAGTTTTTCTAAAGTCCATTGGATTTTATTATCCTTAATTTCATTTTTTGATGAATTGACTTTCAATGTAGACGGTTGATATATGAAACTAATTAAAAATATGCAATATCAATGTATATAATTTCGTTTGTTTTCATAGATGAGATGAGATGAGATGAAATTAAAGTTGAAAAATTGAATAAAATATTATTATAATATATTTTTTAATATTATATTTATTTTGATATTTGAAAAAATTGAATTGTTTATTTTATTTTATATGGAGATTTAGAAAAATTGTAATAATAAGATGAGAAGTTTTTAAAATTTTCAAAATTTTAAATTTTGATCTTGAAAACAAACAAGGCTAAAGAAAGCAAAATTTAAAATGATCATTAGCTTTAGTAATGACTACACAAGCATATAGATAAAAAGAGAATGGTTAATCACAAAATCAATACTTGGGATTTTCATGTTTTTGCATTTCGAAGCTTTAGTTTTTAACTATTTACAAAATTCATACTTGAATTCAAAAAATTCATAATTAACTACCTTGAATAATTTGCTATTGGAAAACTAACGCTAGGATCGACACGTGACATACTGATACCGTATGCCAATCTTCGGTTGGTTGACATGGATATTAATAGTATGTGTATACTATTAAAGATTGAAACGTAATTTCCTGCTAGTTTCCTAACAAAAAATTGATAGAGGTAAATAATTAAAAATTTGTTAAAGTTAAAAATTAAAAAGCAAAATATCGAATTGGAAAAAGAACTTCTTTAAAAATGAAGAGCATAAAAATAAACTCACAAACTAACGTGATTTCACGAAATCTGTTTAATATATTTTATAATAAAAATAATTTTATAATCTGATGTACTATAACAAATCACGTCAGTTTATAAATTTATTTTTATATAATTTTTATAGGACTAAAATATTTCTCAATTGAAAAATAAAACTCAAGCACCTATTAACTCAAAAAGAAAATAAAGTACATGAGTCAAACTCCACCATGAAGCAAGTAGCCATATGGAATTTAATAAGCTGCAATATGATTCACTGTCCACTGCCTCCTCACATCCCAATTGGCCCATGTGGACGCCATTTTTCTCTAAATCTTCTTTGCCTTTCTTTTATTCGTTTCTTCTTTCACAATAACCAATCACAGCAACTTTATTTGGACCGAGTCAGTGTTCATTTGAATCATTTTCACAAAAAGGAACATCCTATCTTTCTCCCATTATATCTTAATCATCAAACATAACCCAAACCTTAAAAAAAAAAAAAAAGTAAGTCATTTGGTCATTAGAGTTTCGTACTTTAATTGATCTTTCAGGTTTCTAATTGCTCACTAATATTCCCTGTTTATCTTCTTTTGGCCAGTATAAATAAATATTAGAGAAGGTTTGCATTTGACCACTAACGTAACAACGTTTTATGTTTCTTACCTTAAAATATCAAATTATTAAACATTACCATTCTAATTATACAAAATGACAAATAATGATCTAATTTTGACCGGACATGACATTATCTTGACAGCCAAGATGATGTACATTGCAATATTTTAATATTTTGGTGGTTTAATGTGTTGGTTTGATCATTAAGATATAAAACCTGTCATATATCTTGACACAGATCATGTGCATGGCAAGTTTTGTGTACTTATTTTTTTTTTGAAAAAAATTAAGTCTATCATAAAAAAATAAATTTTCATGAAGGTCATAGATTTGTCTCACATTTTTTAAATAAAAAAGAGTAAAGAGAAGTTGCACACCTCGTCAGAATAATGGTTAAGGAATAAAAAAATATTTTTATTTTTTAAAGTAATGTTAAATACCGTTCAGAGACACTCATTTTATAAAAGGGTTTTGTTACACAACCTCTTACTATTCATCCACACTCCACACTTCATATTTTTTAAAATATTTCAAATTTTTTATTTACTATTCATATAAAAATTATTTAATAAAAAAAATTTTAAAAAATTTAAAAAAAAGATGGAGTGTGGAGTGTTGAGAGGTTGTGAAGATTTATTGTTTATAAAAAGTAGAGTCTACCATGAAAAAGTAGATTTTCATATTTATTTCACTTTTTTAAAAGAAGTACGTATGATTTACATACTGTATGATAAAATAAATAATTTCCCTAATTAGTTTATAGTGATTAGAATAAAACTTTTTGTATTACATGATTATAAGAACATTATTGAATAGTCTTGAATTATAGATAGATGAAGTCACATTCAATCACAATATACCATAAATATCGTTAAAAATTAACCTTTGAATAATTATTAGAACATGATATTCGGAATTAATTATCATCTGAACATACATATTTGGAATTATTAGTTGTACAGTTGTACTTGAGCAGAGGAAGGAAATAAATCCACGTACGCAACTAGGCATAAAGCCGAACAATAAACGAGGGGTGATGCAGAACAGCGAAACAGCAGACCGATCGACCTCAATAGGGGACCCGATTCATTCGTTCAACCATCCTCGGTTCCCTTCCTTTTCCCGAGATTCCCGTTTCCCTATAAAAACTCGCTCTCTTCTCTGTCTCCCTCCCTCCCCTACCTCGCTCGCTCTCTTTTATTCTTCTAAGAAAGACGCTTGTTGATTTCTTTCTTCTTCTTCTTCTTCTTCTTCTCCCATTTTCTCCCGCAAACTAGTTCCTCTCTGACTCGTTATCTCCCTGTGGGGTTGCGAAGGAAATGGTGGCAGATAACAAGTCGAAATCCGATATCTCCTTAGCCGGAACTTTCGCCAGCAGCGCTTTCGCCGCTTGTACCGCTGAGGTAATAGTTTGTTATTTTACTTCTTTACCCAGGTTAGAATTATGTAAATTAATCACATTTTTGTTTGGGTGTTTTAGTTAGTATTGTCAACTTGGATCGTTGTCCTATGTTCAAACACTAATGAAATTTGTTAAAGTTATCTAATTTGGCTCTTATAGTTGAGATATTGCTCTCCGAGGCACTGTCAGATAGCACATCAACGTGGCTTTACATTGTTATTACGTTAGATTGGTTGAAGACCCATTACAATTCTTACATCAATTCTTAAACCGATTTCTAGATCTTGGTGGTAGTGTTAGAATGCTGATTAAGTGATTGAATTTACGGATTCCTAGCTTTTGGAACAACCTGTAATTTATCTGTGCTTAGAAAGAAAGGGGGGGAAAAAGAAAGTTAAAATTTTGCGTGTTGCTTGATCTTTGTGGAAAACTGGTAATTTATCAAGTATTACATCCACGGTGACGGAGCACCAGAAGCCTTACAATTGCGGCTTTCAAATGTGTTAGGCTTGGAGAAAGCCTTAAAAGAAAAATGGTTACAACCTCTGTACTGACCCTATTTACAATAACTATCATAACATTTATCACCATGAATCAAGCACTTGAAGTGGCTATAATCTCTAATTTCTAATTATACCGTGGTCTATAATTCATGTTGTAGTGATACAAATTGTGCATGTAGTGATATTGCACTTATGTACCTGGTAAAGCTTCAGTTAGTTAATGACTCCCTCCTTCATAAGAACTCAATCTTGAACTTTGGAGATCAATATGGTAATTCAGAATCCAAGTCATGCTGGTTTCTCTACCATATTTCATGTGCTCAGTTCACCAGTGATATGGTCATTTTAATTGCTGAATTCTGGTACACTAGAGTTTTAGAGTTCATGTATTTAGTGGCATGCACATGATCTTGCTGCAGATATTTACCATTCCTTTGGACACCGCTAAAGTTAGGCTTCAGCTCCAAAAGAAAGCTGTTGCAGGTGATGGAGTGGCCTTACCAAAATACAAGGGTATGCTGGGAACTGTTGGTACCATCGCAAGGGAAGAAGGTCTATCGGCATTGTGGAAAGGCATTGTGCCGGGATTACATCGTCAATGCCTGTTTGGAGGCTTAAGAATTGGATTGTATGAACCTGTAGGTCTTCTATCTGTCATTATCAGAAATTAGTTTAAATTTATATGTTTTGTTTGCTTGCTGATGTCTGATACCGGTATATTATCTGTGAACTTGACAGGTTAAAAATTTGTACGTGGGCAATGACTTTGTTGGAGATGTTCCTTTATCCAAGAAAATACTTGCTGGACTTACAACTGGTGAGAAAACTGTTGGATGCTAATGATATTGTATACATTTGCTAGTTCTGAAAATTTATTTTACTTGTCTCTGTCCTAATAAACAGGTGCCCTAGCAATCACAATTGCAAATCCAACTGATCTTGTGAAAGTTAGACTTCAGGCTGAAGGAAAATTACCACCTGGCGTGCCAAGGCGCTATAGTGGAGCTCTGAATGCTTATTCGACAATTGTGCGAAAGGTTGTGCATCTAACCTTTGAGATTGGAGGAGGAAGTCACTAGGCCTCCTTTCAGTTGATAATTCTATTTGATTTTTCTAACCTTTTTCACAATTGTTAGGAAGGATTTGGTGCTCTTTGGACTGGACTGGGGCCCAATGTAGCAAGAAACGCAATTATAAATGCTGCTGAACTAGCCAGCTACGATCAAGTGAAGCAAGTGAGTTCAATATGCCAAAACGCATGATCGGTCCCTGGATTTTGACTTGTTATCAAATAACTCCCTGGGTTTTCAAAATCATCGTTTTACTCGTTGAGAATGTCGATCTTATTAAAATGGTCCTTGCACCCTACTTCAGTACACACAAAAAAAAAATGGAGAAATGCTCACTAGACATGTAATTACAAATTCAAAATACAAAAGTTTCCAAATTGTTACATCAACCCATAATCGACGGGTTTAGCTATCTGTAGCATTTTGATTGGTCATTACATGAAGAATGGGACATGTGAGCAGCTTTCAATTAGGGTTTTTTTTTTTTTGTACAGAAGTTGGGTGCAAGAACCATTTTGATGATGTCAACACTCCCAAGGACTACAATGATAACTTTGAGAGAAATGCTTTAGCCACAAAGGAATCTCACAAAAGTAAACTCACAAACGGACGTGGTTTGATGTAGTATGTCAAATTGTAAAGTTACTTTTATTGTAAAGTAGATCTAACATATCATATGATGCCACGTCGGTTTGTGAGTTTACTTCTATGATATCTTTTTGTGGCTGTAGCCTGTAGCACTTCTCTATTTTTTAAAGTATAAAATAGGTGCTTGATAATGAGTCAAAAAACTCAAGGACTGATTTAGTGACCTTAAACCTTTCCTATCATTTGAAGCACAACTGTTTGTGATATTCTTGGCTAACAAGGCCGATATATTTCAATGCAGACAATTTTGAAAATTCCAGGGTTCACAGATAATGTTGTCACTCATCTCTTTGCTGGTCTCGGGGCGGGGTTTTTTGCTGTCTGTATTGGCTCCCCCGTTGATGTGGTACTCTATCTATCACAGATGCACTTTTTTCAAACAGTTTTTTCTTTTTTACAGACTGATGCATAACCTTTTCGGTGTCAACTTGCCAACAAATTAAGCAACATGGTTCTTTGCATTTATGACCTCTTTCCGATCAGCTTTGTTATGCTGTATATTTGGTGCCAGGAGTTTATGGTGTGATTTTATTTGGTAACTGGATGGGAAATTAAATGATCTTGTTAACTTAGGATCAGACTATGCAGTTTGTACATGGTTACATGGAGTTCCTTTGTATTTGTTAATGACAATTAGCATGTCAATTGTAATTCCACCCTGCTCCCATTCTTCTGATATTGCCATTGTTACCATAAATATGTGATGATTTAAATTAGTGTTGGCATCTGTTTGGGAGGTCGATAAGCAGATCCATTCTGCCCAGGTTAAAGTATATCTAAATCAAGACTTGATTCTCGCGTCTTTAGGGGTAATTGATTTGTTTCCTGTTTTCTTGTCTGCTTATTATGTAACTAGCTTCCTCTTTCTAGTTTCGTTCCTTCTCTTTTTGCTGGAGTAAAAGAATTGCTTCCTCCATTTGATGTTTTAATTTAGACTAATCTGATTGCTTTGATGGTTCTTCCATTGGTAGGTTAAGTCAAGAATGATGGGAGATTCTGCTTACAAAAGCACGCTTGATTGTTTCCTCAAAACTTTGAAGAACGATGTATGTTTTTCATTCTAGCACTATTTGACCCTTTGTTTATTTATTTATTCTTTTGGGGGAGAGGGGTGTAGGAGTGGGAAAAGAGGGGAAGTGGAGTGGGGTTTAACATTTGTTGATTTGTGACTTCTTCTTGATGGGTCGTTATGGGGAAGATACCATTAAGGCGCTAAAGGCCTAAATTTTTTTCTTTTTTAGGAAGATAATTATTTACAACCAATAGAGAGATTGGTAGCATATGCTGTTTAACTTATTTGCATCTTGATACACTTGAGCAATTACTGTTCATTTTGAAGTGCCCCATTACATAAAAACATAACTTACAGACCTTAATGTTATTATGCAGGGACCCTTGGCTTTTTACAAGGGTTTTATCCCAAATTTTGGACGGCTCGGATCGTGGAATGTCATCATGTTTCTCACTTTAGAACAGGTATAAAATGCAACCTGTTTATATTGATATTGGTGCTTGCCATTTCCTCCCTTTCAAGTTTCTTGCATTTGGCCTGTACACCAGTTTTCACCGTCCACTTCTGTAGCTAGGTATTACATTGTATGCTTGGATCAGAAAGCCCTTTCAGCAATTGGGGGTTGAGATTCTTCTGTGTTGGCATATAATAATTGGAGATTACCTTTTGGAGGTATTCTAATGCCAATTGAAACTGGGGCCTGCAGTTACTCTAGAAGAGGCCTATTTTTTCCCCCTTTCAACTTTTAGTCTCATATATATAAATATATATATACACACACATACACATATCGATTGATTGTCTTTTTGGAAAGCCTGATCATCTTTCTTTGTCCGCTTCGCTTTTTTTTCCCAATGGCAGGCTAAGAAGTTTGTCAAAAGTATAGAATCATCGTGAGACCCAAACATTACATGCAAACAGGGCGTTGGGTCCTGCATGTGGGTTGCATCAGCAGTCGGTTGAAGCTGGCTAGCTAGAATTTAATAAATTTTTTATCAGTTTTCAGTCTTCTATTTTTGCCAATTGAGATCGAGGAAGGATCCTGCAAGAGGAACACTCCAGGAGATTTTTAGAAACTTTAATCTTTAAAACGGCAATAAGTCATTTTTCTGGACGGCATGTTGCTTTCTTGCCATTCCTATTGAGGGCATTCTAATAATTGATTTACGCTTCACATGTTGCTTTCTTTGCTTTGTGCTTCGTGTCCAATGCATCCTCCCTAATACAAGAAAACATGTTCCAATATGCGAGTGAACGGGGCTCCTCCTGCCCGTGTTCTGAGACTACTCAGGAGTACATGACTCCAAAAAATATAAAATGTTAATATGCCTCCTAAATTATACCATTTATTATGCACGGCGTGATTTTTAAAAAATATTTAAAATAAAAACATAAAAGGGCAGAAGAAATTTAAGATTTTAGTCTTTTCTCTTTTTATGTTTCTGCGAGTCATTTTGTTTTGAATATATATATTTTTTAATAAGTCACGTGATGCCACACCAAGAGAGTAAAATGAGTGGTATAAATTAGAAAGTATAATAGTATTACTCCCAAAAAAATTTAGTACGTGGGATTTGCAGATTGGTTGAATTCATCAGTGATCCAAGTCCATATCTCAGCATTAATATGATCAAAGGGGGGCTAAGAAATTAAGAATGCATAACAAAGGAATTGTAACAAAAGAGAGACCATTTCAATAGATGGGCATTACCTCAGTGATTGTTATAAAACTTTTCTACCACAAACACTAGTTTGAAATAAGGCTAAACCTGTTATAAAACTTCAATTACTCTGTTAATTCTGATATTAAAAGTGAATAAACTTACAAGTTTCTGTCACGTAGGGTTAAAATTGTAAAGTTTTGAGAGCGCAAAATTATAATTTTCACTCTTAAAGTTATAAGAGCCCATTTTTCAATCGTTACTCAAATGAACATTTTGAAACTTCACACAATCAAATTATAAAAATTGTGAAGTAATAACTCAAAAACCTGAACAGTCGCTTGAAGCATTCCTAACACTCAATTTGAGATGGGATGGCACATTATAAAATAAAAGTAATTTGAGATGGAAGTTGTTTTTTTTTAAATAGTACTAGCTAGATATACATTTTTAATGTGTGTAAGTCTCGTGCACTCTATTTAAAAAAAGTGAAGCCTACTATCAAAAAATGAATTGGCTTTTTTTTATATGGATCTTATATTTAACATTTTTTTTCAAAATGAATGCGCTTAGCTTGCACAATCTAGAATGTTACAAATTATTTTACTTTTAAATATTATATATACATATATAATAATAATAATGAGGCATGAGTTAGGGTACATAACTACATGAAGACCATATATTTGAGGCATCGTTTGGATATTGAGATGAGATGAGATGAAAAATCTATGGATAATAGTTAAATAATTTGTGAATAACTGTGAAATAATTTGAGTTAAAATATTTTATAGGGTTTTGAAAAATAATAGAGAAAAATTTAAATAAAAATATTATAAAGTTAAAATATTTTTAGATTAATATAATTTCTTAATATTATTTTTGTTTTAAAATTTGACAGTTGAATTATTTTTTACTTTTTGTTTGAAATTTTAAAAAAGTTGTAATAATTAGATAAAAAAATTAAAAAACTTGAAATTAAAAAATATTTATATTTAAGTGTTGGCTGGATATTTAGATGGGATGAAATGGGTAGACGGGTGATAGGTTTGGAAAATACATCTCATATAAAATTTTTATCTCATCATTACAACTTTTTCAAATCCCTAGATAAAATATAATAAACAATTTAACTTTTTCAAATTCCAATACAACTTTTTCAAATCCCAATTTAACTTTTTCAAATCTCAAAACTAAAAAATAATATTTTAAACTTTAAAACAAAATACAAAATTCTCATCTCACCCCCAAAACCTAACATAAACATCCAAACGGGGCTGAGATAAATCATAAATCACTGCAATCATCAGTATATATCAGTGGTCACCACTCTCTTCTCATCGTCGTTGCGTAATGGATGGTATCGCCGAAGTCGTTGATTTAGAAAACGTGTGAACCAACGCGGTTTGGCGAAGTAATTGACTCCTTTTTCTTCTCTTATCTGGGAGGAGAGGGTGTTGGCATGGCGTCTTGTAATTCAAAGTCCGATTTGACATTGCATTTCTTGCTGCCTAGGGGGAAAAAAAGAAAGAAAAAAGATGCTTTCACGTTGAAGCACGCAAGTACTAGCCACTTTCCTAGCTAGTTGCGAGGACTTTGAGAGCTTAAAAATGGAGCTGTAGTCAACGATACAGAGTGGCAATATATTCCCTCCATCCATCCCAAAGTCTGATATCTTCGATCGTCTTCATATATAAAGACATCGCCCTAGCAGCACGTACGTACGCCTCCTGCTCCACCATTATCAAGCAAGCTGGTAGCAATGAAGCTGGTTGATCAATATTCGTATGTGCTTCTTGCCGTGTTTCTCTTCGGAGTTCTTCTACTCCAAGCTCCAGTACCTTGCCATGGCAGGAAGATTACTTTCATGCATTTTGTTGAATCACAGAAAGCAAGAATGGAGAAGTACTCGCAGGTTGTATCACGCGGCCGGGACCTTAGGGCCGGGACGAAACCCATATGGATATCTGCACCAATGGCCAACCTTCCACATGCGCAAAAAGCACCTCCTAGTCCAGGCACAAATGTGTAATTTAATATTTGCTAATTGTGGTTTATAGAAGGATAATAGAAGTTTGAGTTCATCATCTGCACTAAGGACAAATGCGAAAGATAAAATATAGCATTGACTAGCGCGCTATCATGTGATGATAGGATTAGATGGATTATATAGGTAGGGTTGTAATTGAATAATATTACTCAAATCTGGCTCCGCTCTGACAAGTCAGAGTCAGAGTTAGATCAAAACCTACACAAGTCAGAATCGGATTTAGGAGAATTCAACTCCGACTACATCAGTACTTACCGCTAGATGCAAGTTCGTAGAGAGCTCCCTCACCCATGCGAGGGTCTAGACCCACCCCCCTCGCTAGTGGTGGAACATGGAGGTGATATATGGGCGTCAATGAGAGACAAAAGAACTTGATTGATAATGTGAGAATATATTGAAGAAGACAATCAATAAAATTAGAAACCAAAAGAATTAGACCAACGTTCACTATTCAAAAATGACTAAAAGCATAGGGTGTTAGTTTGGTATGTTCCTTTATATTCATCTTATAATTACATTAAAGGCTATAGATAGAACGTTCTCTAATACTTTCAATATATCTAGTTTGAGGTTTCTTTGGAGGAAACTAAGACCATTTCCTATAATAATGCTAAAAATAAGGAAGTGTCGATAGTTATAAGAGCATTCGCATCAATTTTAGTTTTCCTTTTAATTTACATTGTCGGCTTAACGACCACCTAAATCATCATAGCTATATACCTAATAAAAATTGAAAAAAACAAAAAATGTTGAATAGCTGTAAAAAGAACTTTGTTGGCCCAAAAAAGAAGGAAATGATTAGGTCAGCCCAAAGAGAACTAATAAGGCCCATAAAAGGAATGAAATATCTGGCTCGAAAATGAGTTGGTAAATTGAGCGAATTTGAAGGAATATATATATACTAGTTTGAGGCAAATACCCGACAGCAAAGAAGGGAACTTGGCAACCTTCATGGTAATCTCTGCCTTATAAGGCCGGCTAGCACCCCATATAATCAAAGCAAAACGTAGTGAACAAGAGCACAAAACCAAATAAGGCAATCAAAGCCTGAAACCGCCTTGTCCTGGAGTTCATCGTAAGCTCCTTCTTCCATGATCACATTACACTCGGGCCACCCCTTGTCATTCCTCTTCCTGGCTCCTTTTCTCCCCGAGGACGATCGGAAAATTCCGGAAAACCGGCTGGCCGAGGAGTTCCTCGAGTGGCTCCAGAAAGACGGGTGAGAAGGGGACTCCATTGGGCTGTTGTTGTAGATTGGAGTGGCCTGCAAAGAAGAGGACTTGTCGCCATCATGAGAGTCTCTTGAATGGCTCTGTACGTACATAGTATACAGGGCGCTTGGGGGACCTTGACGACGGAGCTAAGCTGGTGATATCATACTCGGATTTTTCCGAAAGCATCCTTGCTTAAGAGTGATAGTAGCTATTAAATTTGAAAGCTTCAGTTCATATGCTTGCTCAGCTTCCTGGAGGAAAAAACACACACACACACACACAATTAATCTTCAATACCCAGTATTTTTCTGAAATTGAGGAGCTCGCTTTCCAAAGGAGGATATTGTACAAAGGGAAAAGAAAAGGATATTCTTTACTTCAAAATTACCTAATCGGAAAGAAATGCCAAATGGGTAACCAAGAAAATAGCTGCGAACAGAGAATACAGTGGCAAACGATTGAATTTCAAAGGAAAACTGAAAACTTTGTTGAATGATAATGATAAAGGGAATACATACGCTCCTTGCCGGCTGTAGCCAATAGTGATGAAGATTGTATCAGTATCACGGCCACATGCAATATAGCTCACGGTCACTGTCGCTCTTCACTCTTTCTCTCTGCTATTTTAATCTTTCTCTCTCTCTCTCTCTGTGCATGAAAGCAGAGAGAGCTTTTTCCTTCACGACCAATGAGGAAAAGCTAAGCACGTTAATCTTTGTGGATCAAAAGGATTAACGGGATAAATAAACGAATATCAGAGCCTCGGCTCCGAGCCTAGTTAACCAAACCTCCAGGAGAAGGCTGGCAGGTTCGGGAATGTATCGGCAGCCAGCAATAATAATGTAGATAAAAAATATATCCTATTTTCCAAATGCCATTTATTAATTAATTAATTTATTTATTTTCCAATGGGTGTTTGACACACTACCTAATCTAGATTCGTCAATCGTCACCGCCTTCTTTTTTCCTTTTTTTATTTTTCTTCCATTTTCAAGGGTATATATAATTAAGTTGTTATATTTTAATTGTTTATTCTTTTTATTAACCTAATATCTTTCTTGGGCCCCCACCAATGATAAACCTTTAATATCTTTCGTCTTTTCTTATTTTGTCTTTCACTGTTTAAAGAACTAAGGGCATAACTATTGGGCTTCAATGGGCCCACTTGTCAACTCCCCTTGGGGTCTCAAAGTTCTGAGGGCCCAAACTCCCATGACCCAACACCCATCACGAACCCAAGACGAAAAGTATTTATGTGAGAAATTAAAATTTCGGATGCTAAAATTTTAGCTGAAAAGGGTCAAAATACCGTGTATTTGATTCGACACAATCATCTATATATATCCAAAAAAACTACGATATCAAAAATCACAAAAGACTTGGTTGGATTTCTAAAAGCGTGCTGCTATATATAGCCGGTAAGTGCGGGTAACTCTTACCCACCATTATCGGCCAAAGACTGATGACCACAAACTGGGTCAATAACAGCTCTAGAAATGGGTTAGTTCGGTGTAAATTCAACCCAAATTAGTCATTAACATGTCAAATATATGTACATATATAATATATGAGTGGGATAAACAAAGCAAAGCGATCTACAAGACAGACAAAAACAAAAACAAAAAATGGGCATTAAAAATGTTGTTTCACTTGATCCTCTCCTCCCTATGATCTCAATTGTTATATTTTGTGTGTTGCTTTCAACCCAACATTGTGCAGCAGCAACTCCAAACGAGAATGGCGAGTCGCTGATAAAGAAAACATGCAAACAGACAGAGTTTCCGGATGTTTGCAGCTCAACTTTGGAGTCAGATCCTCGGAGCTCAAATGCAGTAGATGTGAGGGGACTGTCCAGGATAGGTTTGGAGCTGGTGTTTACAAAAGGTGAAGAAACAGTAAAGGTAGCCCACGACCTGGTGATCAAGACTAATGACTATGAGATTTGGTCACGCCGGGCGGGATGCATGAGTTCCTATAATTTGAGCATCCATAATGTAAAGGAGAAGGGTCTTCCCAATTTTGACGCCATGAGGTATAAAAATGCGTATCAAATTCTGGAAAATGCTTGGGGGGAAATACATTATTGCAGTACGCTTAACGTGCCGGAGCTTGCTGAAAGGAATACGATGATGACAAAGTTTCTCACTGCTTTAAAGGCCATTCTCCATCTCCTTTTCTAATTGTTGGCGTCTATATTTGCAGCTAACTAGCGACTAATATTACTGCTCCTGATGTCCTTTTTAACTTTGTCAATAACATCATTATAAATTTCTTACTTTATTATTTGTTAATTTCATCATTCATTTATTCTTTGCCTTTTTCCTGTTATTTCTTTGGTATATAACTGATATTATTTAAGAGTAGTGTTAGATCTCATAAAAATAAATTTATAGATTTATATAATTTCTTATAATATGTTAGGCTTCGTTTGTTTTTAGAAAACATCTCATCTCATCTCATCTTATCTAATCATCATAACTTTTTCCAAATTTCAATACAAAATAAAATAAACAATTCAACTTTTTCAAATCCATCTCATCTCATCTCATCTAATCATTACAACTTTTTCAAATCTTAATACAAAATAAAATAAACAATTCAACTTTTTCAAATTTCAAAACAAAAATAATATTAAAAATATATTCTAATAATATTTTATTTAACTTTTAATTTTAATCTTAACTAATCTTATCTCATCTCTAAAAATAAATTAAATAGACTTAATTTATAATAAAAATAATTTTATAATATAACATATTATATTAAATTACGTTAATCTATAAAAATTAAACGTCCATAAATTAGAGTAAAGTACGAGACATGGTCTTGCAGCGGTGAGTTTACGACACGTGTGTCGGTCCCAAGGGAATTTGCAAGGAGAATATTGTGTTGGGTATGAGAGGACTACTAAAACCTAAAGCACATGATATTCCGTCGGACTGAACTGACTTTTATCGTTTATGGGTGACTGATGAATGTTGAGTTTGGACCCAAAAAGATTGAGACCGAGTCAGGAATCTAATACCAATTAAACACGCCCTTCGACAGGTTAGACGCTTGGTAATGGAATATTTTCTTGGAAAATTATAGTCCGGTCTCAGTAGCTTCCAAGTTTAGAAAAATACCAATTATGCTGACTTTAAACGGCTTCAGCTTAATTGCATCTTTCAATCCATGAGTTTTAATTATTATATAAAATGCTACCTGATATACATATATATATATATATATATATACTAGTAAGGCATAACGCCCAGTTGTAAAAACTTGTTAAAAGTAGAAGTTTTTTGTAAAAACATGTAATAAGAAAAAATAGATTAAAAAATATAGTTATGAAATGTAATAGATGGTAATGTCTAATAAATTTATATATATGATAATAAAGTAGATTTTATATGACTATCTGACAATCTGTCAATCTACAATAAGTCAAAAAATGAGAGTTTAAATGTATACAAATTCTCGAATTTAACTATAAATAGATAGAGTTTCATCTATATTTTAATATTTTATCCTTGATCATAAAAAACAGCACATATGTTATCTGCAAAATATCTATCACATGTTTTATTTAGTTATATGACGGAAAAATTTAATAAGAAAATTTTAATAAAAGCTTAAATTAATAATAAAAATATTAATAGTAAAATTTTATTACGAATTATAAAATAGTGAAACATTATTAAATCAGAAAGTTAACGTGTACTATCTACTTATATTCATACTGTGCCCTACATATATCAAAAGTATAAAGAACATATTTAAATAAAAAAAGAAAAAATTGTTTATTAGAATTTGAAATTAAAATTAATGTTAATGATAATTTTGTTAGGTTTCTATATATATATAAAAAGATGGGGTGAATTCATTTGATTATGGGACAAAACGTTTTTAAATTATGGATTATACTTAAAAATTATTGAAAAAAAATTGTTTTAATTTTATCTTCTTTATGAGAAGATAATTTGTTACTAATTATTAAACATTTATTCATAAATATGTAAAAGAAAAATTCTAACATTATATAAATTTTCAAAGAACGAAAAAAGTAAAATTTTTTTAATATATATTAATATATTCTAGATCATATTATTCAGTACTACAAATAATGTTATATCACTGTGTTACTTCAAAGACAGTAAACTAAACCAGATCATCTTAATTTACTTTAAAAGTTTTCATAACCCTTTTTAATATTACTAAAACAGAAGCACAATAAGAAATAATAACAATGAAAAACATTAATTTATTTAACATTTTTACACTTGGCTAAATAAAATAGTAATAATGACATATTATAATTTTAAATTATTAAGAAGTTATAATTTATTTCCTTATGAAAATTTGTAATTATACTAACCAACCTACTATTATTATTCTTATTAAAAAGTAGAAATAATGAATTATAGAGAAAAAATTCAGTTCATCATTTCCTATACTATATAGTAACATGTGATTTCTCATTTTTATCATTCAATTTAAACATATACATTGAAGTTTAAATATGTGTGTTTACACATCAAGAAAAAAAATATTGATAACTATTGTGCAAAACATCACACATGTTATGTGCAAAAATATGAGAAATAAGCTACCAGTCAATTTACAATGAACAACAAAATGATAATTTAAATTCGTACAATTTTTCAATTTTAAATATCAATGGACAGAATTTCATTTCTATTTTAAGATTTTATTCTTGATCATAATAAATATCACATATGTGATGTGCAAAATATTGACAACTATAACATAGAAATTATAATAATGTGTTAATTTTAAACTTAGAAAGTACATTACTAAGTGTTAAATAATTTAATCATATAATTATATTTTATCAGTTATAACTACAAAAAATAATTTGAACAAATTGTAATACATTAAAAATTTTGAAAGTTAAATTTGGATTAATTATTAAAGTACAAATTAAAGGAAAAAAAATAGTGGAAAGAAATAAAATTTATTTTTTTAAGATTTTATTTTGAATAAACTCAATCTTTATTCAAAAATATGTAAAAGAAAAATTCTAACATTATATAAATTTTCAGAGAAGAAAAAAATTAAAAATTTTCTAATATATATTAATATATTCTAGACCATATTATTCAGCACTACAAATAATGTTAAATTATTGCATTACTCTAAAGGCAGTTTAGTTCTTAGTTTAAGAATGTAAACCAAATTATTTTAATTTCTTTCAAAAGTTTTCATAACCCTTTTTTAATATTACTAAAACATAAGTACTATAAGAAATAATAAAAATGAAGAACATGAATTTATTTAACATTTTCACACTTGGCTAAATAAGATAGTAATAATGACATATTATATTTTTAAATTATTAAGAAGGTATAATTTATTTCCTTATGAAAATTTGTAATTATACTAATGAACCTACTATTATTACTCTTAATAGTTATAGTTGGATGCGTATGTTGTATATTTGTTATTTCCAAAATAAATGTATAATATGTTAATTTTAATATTGAAAACTATAGTGGTAAGCATTAAATAATTTAATCATATATTTTATAAAGTCTCATCTTTGACATTTAAAAAAAATTAAATATATTATAGTACATTAGAATCTGTAGATCTACCTGAAATAGTGTAATTAGTTTTAAGTTAAATAATAAACTATTCAATTTATACGAAAATGGGAAAAAATATTTAAGTTTATTTTCTAATAAATCATTAAACAAAAATCATTAATAAAAGGGAAAATAATTCAATTCGATATTTACATAATTCAAAATTATTGGAAATAAAATGTTGCACAATATTTAAGTTTAATTTTCAAAATTTTGGTTTTTTATTAAAATTTTATGAAGAGTTGGTATCAATTTGGAAAATAAAAAATACTATAGTCCAATTGTAAAGCTCAAACCAATTTGTAACATCACTCATTTTTCATATCTAAAGCTTAAGAGCAGTGCTACACCCTTCGAGATGGTTTTGATAAGGACAAAAAAAATTATTTTTTTGATTTTTTTATTCAATTTTTTATATCCTTAAACATTAAAAAAAAATTCACAATATCATTAAAAATACTTTCTTATAATAATGAGATGAGATAAGATAAATTGATAGTGTTTCTATATCTAAGTGGAACCTAAAATCAGGGGCAAAATAGGAAAAATTTTATTGGGCGAAAACACTGTTCACGGCAGCTTTGATTCGCTCACGGCGGTTAACAGCGACATGATAGGAGCTGAGATTGGAACGGGAGGAACGCCGGACGGAGGGGAAGAGAATGGATCGGGCGGTGTTGGCCACGCCGGCGTGCGGCGGCGCACTAGAGGGGACGAAGAAATGGGCCGGCCTCGGCTTGGATTCGCTCGTAGCGGTTAACGGTGGTACAATAGGGGCTGAGATTGGAAGGGGAGGGACGCCGGCTGGAGGGGAAGAGAATCGCTGGGGTGGTGTTGGTTACACCGGCGTGCGGCGGTGCTCTGCAGGAGACGAAGCGGACGGGGGAGGGGGATGTGGCAAAACGAAAATTTTGGAAAATAACCAGGGGCAAAATGGGAAAAAGTCAGGGACAAAACGAGAATTGAGAAACAAGAGCAGGGGCAAAATGGAAAAAAAAAATGTTAGACGAAACACTGTTCATACTGGATTCGCACTTTATATATAAGTAGATATATAGCACATGTTATACTTATATTTTAATAAAGAAAAATAATTTGTACAAGCTCCAAGTAGACAAGCTCTTCTAAAAAGGAAGACATCACCTTAAAAAAGTGTAAAAAAAAAAAACTATTCTTTATTAGTAAAATTCACCTTTTAACAAAAGGCTTATATGAAATTTGTCTATTTGGGGCTTGTACCATTACTCATTCACGTCACTTTTATGTGAACGTCCTAAATATCAGCTGATCTTTTAATTAAAGGTTACCTCAGGTATTATCAAAATATCTCATTATTATTATTTATTTTATTATTACTTTTCACTTACTTTTCAATACTAATCACTATTATTCAATATTTTTTTTATTTTTTTATTACTTTTTTACTACTATTGTTCCTCTGCCCATGCGCCCTTCCTGGGTAAGTTCTCGCCTCTTTTCCGTGGCGTCTCCTCCTCAAATTCTAGGAGCTTTGCTTCCTTGTTGGTGAACTTCCATGTTCGTCAACACTATTATTCTTTAAAGACTCGAGCTGTTTGGAACAGGTTGTCACAGGTATACAAAGTACACACAAGATTTACAAGGATCCCACATATGACACCACTATTAACGTCATGTTTTGTACACCTTTGGGTCAGGTTCCAGCAACTCAGGTGTTCAAAATTGAGCCTGCGAAACTGAAGAAAAAAGAAGCTGGGAGAGGGCGACCTTGGGGCCGGAGAGTCTCCGATACTAAAGTCAGTAGAGTATTTTAAAAATTTGTAAATAATGAGAGAGTTAAGAGCTATTCTCGTACCTCAGATCGCTATTTATACTGAAAGTCTGGGGGGCAAATCGTGTCTGCCCCTGTGCGACCTATGTCCTCACTATTGTTCCCTTTGTTAGTGTCATTTAATGCAGCCTACCTTTACGACAACGTCATTAATGTAGCTTGTTACTTGGATAGTAGTGTCATTAATGCGATGTGACTTCTTGATCGCTTTATTCTACAGACCCTATTAGTTGTTCGTCGATGTTCCCTTGTCAGAAGATCAAAGGTTCTCCGTCTTTCTCATTCTGCATTGTACAAGTTCCCATGAGCGAGATGCAGCCGAGCGGCCTCAGGCCTGTCCGTCCCATCAGCCATCATTGCTTACTTTCTCTTGCAAGTGAGTTGCTTTGTGGGCAAGTTTGGACCCTAGGGCTAGATATCAAGGCGAAACTTATTACTCTCGACCAAACGCTTAGTGGGCTTATGAGAGAGGAAAAAATCTCCTTACAAAATACATAAGTGGACTTGATGATATTTATTGAACATTTTAATATTATTTAGAACAATAATTGAAATGAATTCCACTTTATATAATATCTATCTCTTCTCTATTGTTAACTCTGAGATTTTGACAAAAAATTCTAAAAAATGTTGGCTCTTTTGGGGGCATTCTTTAGTGGTAGATTGAGAGGTTGTTCCCTTGACTTTTTAGAGAGAAACTTTGCCTTCCCTCTTGAACCCACCTGAGAGCCATGAAAGGGGAGCAAACGTAGCCCCCTTTCTACCTTTCCTTCGTTTTCTCATTTTATTTTTCCTTTTCCCTCGCCTTCTCTATGCAGCTACATCTAATTTATATCTTCCTTTTTGTTTTTGTTATTTCTGCTTGTCTAGGCCGCTACCTAGCCTCCCGGGATCAAGTCCTGTCCTGCATTCTCATCCTCATAAATGTCATCACTTGGGGTGGTTCAAAACATAAAACCATACAAAAATTAGTTGAACACTCAATAAGCAACACATCATACAGTAAATATAATAAACATAAGGTTTCTTGAAAAAAGTGCATACTTATGAATACATACGTAAATAACATGAACTTATCTTTCACTTGTCATAAGCCGATATCCATTGTTGATCCCCATGAGTTAGGATTAGCAAATCTAAGTAGATTCTAATTCCGCCCATGGCCACGGGTTGTGAAATCCATACATAAAAAAGATATATTAGGTGCACTACCAGCATGTACGACCTGGCAATGCAATATGCCCATAACATAGGTATCGTCTTCATATCATAACATAGGCTGTTACATATCTTATCATTCATACCTCATCATAATCATACTTGCATACTTGTCATATCATAGATTTCAGAAGAAATTGCATACATACTTGTCATATCTTGTCATATCATACCACAGATTTCAAATGAAATCGCATTCTTTCATAAATTTCGTGATACATGTTTTCTCACTTAAAATCATGATTTCTCATAAATATTTTGATGCATAAATCTTCATATAAAATCATGCATGGCTTTACATAAATATTTTAATTCATGAGACTCACATAAAATCATAACTTTTCATAAATCTTTTGATGCATAATTCCTTTCAAAAAATCATGGATTTTTATAAATAACTTAATGCATAGCTCTTCGCATAAAATTATAGATTTTCATAATTTTATCATGTCTTGGATACGTAAAAATGGGCTTCCAATGGAGGGTGTACATACATAATATTTTTTATAAAACACAAACAGTTTACCGTACATACGTGTAAGGTTCTAATCATACTACGCAATGCTAATCCACTATTTTTGGCATGTAATCGGTTGCCTATAAAAATATACACGTAATTCGCATAAATTTCTAATTAAACATGTGATGTTATTTAAAATCTAAACTACTAAAATATCCTCTATTTTCTAAACCTAAAATCTTCCAAATCCTAAATTATTCTCAAGTGTTAATCTTTAAAAAGCAGGGGCATTTTTGGAAAACAACATAATGGGCATGGGCATTTTGGGAAGGTTGAAGATAAAAGAAATAAAAGAAGAAAAGTTCATAGGCTTATGGGAGAAGAGGATCGTGCGATGCTCACCTAGAGAAGGATCGACTGTGATGAAGGGTCGTGGTGGTTGGCCGAGGTTCACGGTGGCTAGGAGTGGCTGGCGTCATGCTAGGCTTCTCTGGGCAGTGGTGCGGCATAAGAGAGAGAATGAGTGAGAGAGAAAGAGAGTAAGCCGTGAGAGTGAGAAAGACCACACGGGATACTTACTGAGAGGGCAACAACGCGGTGGCAATAAGGTGGTTGGGCAGCGGCAGGTGGTGGAGGCTTGTCCTCCGACCTCGTCTGCTTTCAGTAGTGTTGTTTGTGGTTGCGGCAATGTGTGGGGCAGTGGCTAACAGGCGGTGGGTTAGTTGAGTAAAATGCTCTATTTTGGGTGGATAGAAACAGAGGTAAGATGGCTGAGGGAAGAGACGTGGGTTGCATTCCCGTGCGTGAAACGCTAGTTTGGCCTCCGTTGGCAGTTCACTATGTGGGCATCGTGGCAGGCTGGACGTGGCTGCTACCATGTGGAGTTTTCCTTCATGGCTGGTTCTATGTGTGGAGGCTAGCGGCTTGAGGGGTGGTGCACTGATTGTGCATGGATGCTGCTTGTCGTGAGAGAGGAAGGGGTCGTGGGTCTTGTTTTGGTGGTGTTGCTTGGGCTGGGGAGGAGACGTGGAGGAGTTTCCTGGTGGTTATCGTGTGCTTGTCTATCGGATGGTTGAGGGAAGGTGGTTTGTGAAGCACTAAAATGAAGGGTGTTGTGTGTGGTTCTGTGTAATGAGCATATATATAGAAAAAAGAACTGATAAAAACCCTAGAGGTGACAAACATGCATGCAGAGGAAACGGTTACGATAAAGCCATGCATTTAGTGATAGACGGACAAGGAATGGGGTCTAAATCGTATATACATCTATATCTATATATATATAGGTGATAGAGAACATTTAAAAATAAATAAATCCTAAGGAAAGAGACGTGTATGGTTGTGGTTAATAGAGGAAAACTGCTAGGAGTTTAATTATTAAAAGGAAAGCACAATAGTAATAGTGTTTGGAGTCTAACACTCACGAGCTTGAACTTAAAAAAATAATAATAATGGAGCCTTAACTCTAGATTCAAATAAATATAACTTATTAGATAAATTATTTTATGGGCTTTAACTCATTTATTGAGCCTAATAAAACTATCCGTAATTTATCCCAAAAAAATGTAGGATCGGGTCTTTACAACAATCCAAATTTACGATAATTAGAAACATATTTTGTCTTGTTCATTGGTACCGCTTGGATGCATTGATTCGACTTGGGCCAAGCAACCACAAAATTTGTTTGTGGCTTTTTGAATGGTTGACTTGGACCAAGCTAGATCTATTGCTTTTTGCCCATCATCTTCATACATATCCCATGCACCAATGAAACTCACTCCCCAAGCTCCACCACTGCCCACCTCTGCAACCTCTATATCACCGACGTGTGGCCCTCACATGTTGTAAACAACACGCGCAAAGACCACACGATGCTCTATCATGGTGCAATTAGTGACTTTTATTGTGTTTTTCTACTTTGCTACCAGTCCTTGATGTGGTATCCAACCTCTTTAATTCCTACATTCTCAACATGCACTTTTTGTCCTCAATTTTTTCTCATTTTTATCTAGAAGAACCAACTCTAGTTTTGCTACTGGCCATTGCTCCATCGTTAACATGCACCTTCTCTCTAGCCTTGAAATCTCTCACCACCAATTTGGTGATACACATGATAAGTGAAGCCCAAGTGCCACCCTACACATCGGCACTTCTTAGGTTTTTCCACCATTTCTAGGAGGCAATATTTTGTTTGTTAACTTCTAAAACTAGCGCAACAGGCCGAAATGAGAAAAATATTCATTCTCAACCTGCTGAAACTATTCGAGCCTTGATTGGTGTAGAGTGAAGCCCCCAACAATGGTCCGGTGCGGCTGTACGGCGCCAGTGCGTACATATGTGGCGGTGAGTAGTAAAGAAATGTAGAGAAGATAAAAAGACAATGACATCTAGATTTACGTGGTTTGACTTAAAGCCTACTTCTATGGGAGTTTTGGAGAGGAGATGAGAGAATCTATTATAATATACTTATTTACAGTCTATCATGATCTCTCTTCCTCTTTGTACAATGGAGATCTCTCCGCTCTTTCCCTTGCCTTAAAGGTTCAAGAAGCTGAAGCCGTTGAAGTCAAAGAAGAAGAAGTCTCCTGGAAGTGGTCTGGTCCCTTTGCTTTATCCTTTGCCCCTTGCCTACTTTACGTCCCATCCCCACTTTTTCTCTTAACACCATTTCCTTCCTCAATCTTTGTCTCCTCCTCTCTCTTCTTCTTTTTTCCTCCCTTTGTCTTCCAGTGGAGGCCTTTTGATGGCTGAGCTTGGTTATTTGGGCATATGATATTTTATCCCTTCCACTATTATCTCTTACTTCTAATAATTATGAGATTCTAGAGATGAGGATATAGAACGCTCTACCAGATGCCTTGGAGCAATCAACTACAATCCACATTTGACCAATCCTTTTGAAAAAGAATAGTCTTAAAAAATTAATTTTTTTCGTGCAAATTCCTTATTTACTCACTTTTTCAAAGGGATTGCGCCGCACATGTTAATTTCACGACTACAAATATCATTCTTTTATAAACAAACTATTCTATTGTAGTAACTCTATCATTTTTCTTTGAGAAAATATATTTGCAATTGTTAATTGTGCAAACGTTGCGTAATCGCTTTAAAAAAATGAATAAAATATAAGATTCACGTAAAAAATTAATTTTTTAATAGTGAACATCACTCTTCTTTAAAATAATTACGTGATGTTTTCACAATTAACAGTTGCATGTAGAATTATTCACTCGATAAGCTGTAACACTCAGGTCCATTAAACCCAAACCCTAGCCCAAGGCCCAGGCCCAGGCCCATTGAAATGTTTTATTTTCCTTCTGTTTTTCCCCCAGCCCCCGATAACTCCCCCAACTTCTCCCTGTTTAAGCAGCCACCACTTCAGATCCACCCCCCACCTCCCTCGCTCTCCTCTGTTTCTTCCTCCCGGCCTCTGTCCATTTTTTTCTTCACCTTCTCCCTTCAATCCCGCCACTCTCTTTGCGTCTCCCTATTCTTGTAACCGCCACCCACCACCAAGCCCTCCACCACGACGCTGGTAAGCTTTCTCTCCCCCTCGCTTTCTCTTCCCCTCTAACCCTCTCTCTCTCTCTCCTCTGTTTCCCTCTCTCTCCACCGTTTCCATCTCTCCTCCGTTTTTCCGCCAGACTGTGTGCCGCCGCCTCCCTCTTTCGGTTTGTCGATGCCGTTGTCGTGCGCCACCAAGCCGCAGGCCGTCGCTGTTCGTCCTCCGTTTTGCTCAGCCGCGCCATCTCCCCCGTCGTTTTCACCCTCTCCAGGTTGCGCCTCCGCGCCAGTCGCCACGCCGATCGTTCATCCCTTCTCCACGTATTCGGTCGCCCCTCTTCGCGCCGGTAACCTCGCTGCCCCTGTCCGTACCTCTCTTTATCTTCTATAATTTTTCTCTGTTTTTTCAATTTGTTATAATTCTTGAAATGACTGCCGTGGAAAACTCCATGCTTTTGGTTGTTGTTCCGGTGTCCGTATTACCCAGTACACATTCCCCTCTTTAATTTAATTTTCCTGTTATGTGTTTTCACATTTCAGACTAGGTTTTTTTTCCTTCCCACAGTAGCCCCTTTAAGTCCTGAACCGTGACTAACATAGGCCATCGGAGTCAACCTCTTACTGCCAAAGGCATCGAAATCAGTCCTAGACTGCGTATTCTCACCATGGAATTCACCGTATTCACTGCAACGAAATTAGGGTAAGAAAATCCGAGCATTCGTGTCGTATTTATACTATTTTTTTGGTGACCTGTACATTAGTGCCTTTTGGAAGGTTGTTTTGGTTTCTGGTTGTGTAAGAAACTTTAGAGTTGTGACTTCTTGGTTGCGTTGATGTGTGGATAGCCTCCGATTTGAGGTGTTGTGGACGAAGAAGACTCAGTAGTGCGGCTGTTTGGGTGCTGTATAGATTGTGTGCGATGTGGGGTGTTGCTGGTTGTAGTATTGTGGGCGGAGAAGACCTGATTGTGTGGCTGTTGTGTTGATCTGTTAAGGTGTAGGTTGATGTGTGACTGTATGGGGATTTATGTGTTGCTGTTGGATTGTTGGACATGTCGTTTTGTCATGTTGGGCAAATTTAGTTTGGTGATTGGTTGTAAAGTGAGGGATAAGTGTCTTGAACATGTGATTGATGGGTTGACGTACAATTGTGATGGTGAAGTGAAATTGAGGAGGATGGGCAAAATTAGTCTTGTATCATTATTGGGGGCTTAATTAAGAATCGGGGTATTATGATGAATTGTGTACATGCTGAATTTGTAATTTGAGTTATGGATTTTTGTTTGTAAAGTTAGTTTGTGTTTGGTTGGTTATTAATACTTGGTGAATAATTTCTGGTTTAGGTTGTGAGACTATAAGGGTCGGACACAAGACTTGGATAACACGTTGCAAGAATCAGGTAAGTGGGGTTCCTATTATAGAATTTGCATAAAACGAATGGATTGAGATTGATTTTATGAAAAATATGCATGTTTTGTTATGAAAAGAAAACTTGAAAACAACCTCGGTCATTTATTTGCATTACTCAATCTGTATAACAAGAGAAATATTTTTTGTCATTACTGGTGTAGCCATGAGCTATTTTTGGCATTGTTTTTAAACTATACAAAAATGAGCGAATATGAAATCTGAAAATCTATGCATGACTAAGTGAAGATGCTCTGAATTTGTTTTTGATTATGTGAAGATGATATGAATCTTTTCAATACTCTGTTTTGATATGATGTGGCATCTGAAAAACTTTTGGCATGACTCTCTGATTATGTATTTGATTCTATTTCTCGTTATGATTTGATGATTCTGATTTTGTTTTGCTCTGATTTATGGCCCTACCACATGATACAATAGTGGCCTTCGGCCTTGCCACGAGTAATAGTAGTGGCCTCCGGCCTAGCCACGGGTGATAGTAGTGGCCTCTGGCCCTGCCACGAGTTATAGTAGTGGCCTCTATTTGAGTGCACACCATTTTGGTGACAGAGTGATTTATATTCTTTTTGGTTATCTGTAGATGTACAACCCTACCACAGGGGGTAAACATGACCTCTATTATGATATGATGCTCTGATATGATGATGATGATAATGCTCAGTTATGCTATGCCAAAAGATTTTCAAATATGAATGTTTTGAACTGTCGCTCTCATATTTTGAGAACATGTGTTGATTCTGCATTCTGAAACTAAAAATGTTTTGTTTTGCATTATAAACCTTGTAAATGCTTATGTTTACATACTAGTATATGTTTTCTAATTACTGAGTTGTTGATAACTCACCCCTTATCTCCATAATATTTTCAGATGATGTGAATGTTTTAGCTGAGGATCTAGAATAAGATGCGGGGACAAGATTGTTGAGTGTAGGGGATAAGTACTAAGATTATTGGAAACTACTATTTAGTAGATTTGATTTATTATGTTGATTTAGTTTATTGGGATGTTGACTCATTTATTAAGACTTTGAGGAGTTATTGGTTTATTTGTTGGATCATTTCATTGATAACCTTGTGGAGGAATATATATGTATAGTTGATGAAAATAGATGAAATTATGTTTATGGAGTCTTTGAAAATTTTATTTGTACTATGAGATATGATTTTAAGTGGCAAGAAGTAACTCTCAAACCCATTTGGGACCGGGTCATTACATAAGCTTTCTTCGGTGCTTCTCACATTTATTTTTCATATGGATTTTTATCTTGTCGCTCTGAAATCCTTATTATTGTCTTATGGTTTTATTTGAGAAAATTGGAAAAAGGGAAGAAATTCTATAGCACATAATACCCCATTAATGCTCTGTGAAACCATGATTAAAGAAATTCTAATTTATGCGCATTCTACTGGACTAATTCTATTAAACTATTTCTTTGTCAAATTGCCAGCTTACTGGACTCATGCATTTGTAGTTTATTTAGTTAATCTTGTTCTCTAAATTATGAATTGGGACTGTTTTTTGATTTGCTGCAATTTAATTCTCACCTTTAACAAGTTCCTCACTTTATAGTTCGACGTACTTGTACTTATTAAGGGAAAAGAATGCATGTGAATTTGGTTCTGAATTTGAAAACTAAATACGCCCTTGATTGTGATTAGTGATGTGTATTTGTTATGGTTTGATTTATAAGATTGATTAATTGTCTCTTCTGTTTCGCTCTATGACTATGATGGTAAAGGTTTTTCTTCTCAATTGTTTGACTAGAGGAAAGGCTTTGATTTATAGGACTCGAAGAATTGAAGTGGAGTTTTGGAGAAAAAGTGAAGGAGAGTGAACATATCTGGGTGAAAGATGCTTCAGATCCGGCTTAGGCCATCCTCAGAAGGTGCTGGAGGGGCGAAGCCCTTGCCTGTGGAAACTGTGACAGTCGCATGCCCTGACCACCTTGTCCTTGCTGATCTCCCTGTAGCAAAGGGTATTGGTGCAGCAACTTCCGCTTCCCTTGTCAAGACTGTTGGTCGTAGGTCCCGTCGCCCTCTTGGTGAGAGAGTCCATTTTTGTGTTCGCTGTGATTTTCCCATCTCTATCTATGGGCGCCTGGTACTTACTAAACATAACTGTTACCATTCTCCTTGTTGCTTTTGAACTCTCTCTGGATGTTTTCTTTTCTAATTACATAGTCTCTTGTCTGACTTGTTGTGTCATATCAAATTTCTTTATTTTTATAGAAGATCGAGGTAATAGGCAATCTGTTAACTTTTCTTGTTTAATCTCATCAGGAATGCAAGTTTTATTTCTTATCAAAAAAAAAAAAAAATGGAATGCAAGATTTATTTAGAATATCAGAAATGAAAAATTTAATGTTGTCAACCCTTTCTAAGGTCTTTGTACGATATAGGACGTCAGTCGAATGAATATTGTTTCATTAGGGTTCAGAAATGGACATATTGTATACTTCCTATGTACTTGGGTTGTGTTCCTCTTTGCTTTTAATAAGATTGCCTTACTTATTACAAGAAATGGACATATATAATCTTCAAATTACTTTTAAAAATAATTTTAAAAGAAACCTTGAAAAAATGAAAACTGCTATCTTGTATTTTAAGGGTTCAGAACGTTCGTTATATAGTTAGTTAGTGATTCAATTGTTTTCATTCCATTGAACAGAAATTGTTTTCATTCCCTTTCAGTTTCCTTGAAGTATGTTTGAAATATTAAGTTATGATGTGATTCAATTTGTTCAGCTGATGCGGTGTAAGATATAACCTTGGTAAACTCTTGCATTCCTGATCAAGCCTTTCACTTCGTTTCCTGTAAATACCTCAGTGTAGTGGCAAGTTTGGAAAGTTTGTTATACTAATTCAATTTCTATCCTTATTTTGCTGATTGCTCAGTTATTTTAGTCCATATAATTTTGAATGCTTTTATTTAGTGTGAAAGTGAAACACATATGAAGGAAGAATACAGCAATGTTAAGTAGTAAGGTACTGATTGCCAATCCCATGAAAGAAGGTGGGCCCTATCTAAATGAAGGCTGGTTATATTCATTGCCTTTTGTGTGCTGCACAGTACATGTCTACTAAAGTGTTTTGGTAGCTTCGTATGGATTTTATGTTGTCTAACATGTTTATGCCCCTGCAGAGTCCTTGTGAGCATGCCTTCTGTCTCGATTGTGCTAGGAGTGATTCAATATGCTACCTGTAAGGAAATATCTGAACTTTTTATGGCTATCTTATGCTACTACTAACTCAATGGTTAGGTTATGCAACTTTTCTTTCCTTCCAACACCCTACTGAAAACAAATCTGCAAGATTTCCTTTTGTGTTTGTTTTTAACTGTTTTGTAGTATTCATGATATTCATCTCCAGTTTCTGCCTCCATTTCTCTCACTCTTTCAATGAATTTATTTCGGTCTGTCCTCTCTGTACAGTCAATATCAAGTGTTTAAACTTGCAACTCGGTAATAATTTTTGCAATTCCCAAGGACCTTGGAGTATGAAACACACAGACGTTTCCCTGGAAATTAGAGTATTGCTGCTACATGAATTCATGAATCTTGTCTTTGACTTACCACCCTTCCCCAAGAGAGAGAGAGAGAGAGAGAGAGAGAGAAACTTTTGATTCAACTATTTCGACTCACATAAAACCAGAGATTAGCCCTCCAATACCCCTCCATGCCGATTTCATGCAGTTGAACCTTGAGCCCCTTTATATGAGGACTACTTATCTACAAATGCTGGCACTGAGTCTAAGAAGTGATTTAAGTCATAGAAATGAATGCCTGTGTTTTATCCTTCAGATGGGTCCTAATCCGAATGCCCATCACCCTTTCCCACAATCCTAAAACCAAAAGGCTATCAGAGGGAGGAGGATTCTCATCCTTACCACTGCCCTTGTGTTTAACTGCTGACCATTACAGGGAGTTACAATTTGTCATTAAGTTTCTCTGCCGCTGGTTTGTGGGCATCACTATAGAAAATAAAATTTTGAACTTGCTTTGCAAATGATTTGGTATTCTTGTCTAGCCCATCTCATACGATTTCAATGTTGTGTCTGTTAGCCCTTAAGATTTCCTAACCTAATTCTTTAAGTTTTAGATTGGTCTGTTGAAACCGTAGTGCTGCTAGAAATTAGTTGTCCTGACTTGTTACTTTTGGCTGATGTGTTGGGTAAAAACTATACTGTTTAAAATTTAATCTAGTAAAAAAATGCCGCCCTTCCAGATGGGGGATCCTGACAGTTTTTTTTTTTTTTTACTTAATGATTAAGGAAATGATTTTTAACGATGTTGTAATTTTTCTCCAAAAAATAAAATAAAATTAAAAGTGTTAAAAATTGCATTAAAAAAAAAAAACCAGCACTGTCGGGATCCCCCATGTGTGGCTGTATAGCCACTCAAAAATATAATCAATTGTTTCTTAGAAATTAAATTTCTAATGAAGGGTTGTTTACTTTACTGTTAACTTACTGCCATTTTTTTTCCCAACAACTATCATAGGTCTTTTGTGCAAAAATGTATGAAATGATTGATGACTGAACTAAGCAATTCTTTCTCATCTATTCTGGAATGCAGTTGTGATGAGCGTATACAGAAGATTCAGACAATTAAAATGATGGAAGGGATATTCATCTGTGCAGCACCACATTGTCTCAAGTCTTTTTTGAAGAGGTCTGATTTTGAATCTCATATCCAGGAGAGCCATGCTAACCTTCTTCAACCCAATGCCGAGAAAGAAGATGGAAATGAGTCAGAGTCTCAACTTGCTAAACAACCTACTGCTTCGGACTCCACTGCCCGTGGTCCTCCAAGACCAGTCTTTTCTCCTGGTTCAAATTCCCAACTTCATGATCGTGAAGACAGAACTCATCGACAGCAACCTAGGGAACCGCCGCCTCCAAGGCCAGTCATACAGCCAAAGCAACCAAGTTTTGGCCAAGTACAAAATCACCCCTCAGAGCTGCAATCCGACAACAACCGACCCCAAGGTTTTGACAGGCTGGGCTCCCAAAACCGCTTCCATCAACAGATTTTTGACACCCATGCCACGCCACAACAAGAATCTGGCCAGTTTCCAGACAAACAGCAAGGAATCCTATCTGAGAGTCCATTTCCTGAATACCCACCCATGCATTCCTTTCAGCCAACTAATTTTGCCGTGCCAGTTAATTCAAATCCAATGCTAAATCCTCCTCTCCCTTATGGATATCCTCCTTTCCAGCCTGAGGGAGGTCAACCATTTTATGGCACTCCCTATGAGATTACGCGGCAGGATTCAGCTTCAGAAGCAGGAGCAGAACAGGGATCATTGTTGGGTTTCCCACCAGTTCAAGCAGGTGGTGTGAATTTCCCAGCAGCGTATGCTCAGCCCTGGAATGCAGGCTTTGTTGGTTTGCCTTTTGAGCATCCACCTGGTGGTCAAGGCATTATAGATGGTTTCACGAATGCATCAGATTCTCATGGGAAAGCTGCATTTCATCAAGGTGAGTTTGGACGCAGTCCTGGAGGTTTACCTTCAAATCCTCCCCCGCCTATGGCCAGTAAGGGTATGGAACAAGTGCAGAGTGGTAACTTAATGGATCCAAGGGATGGCAAGGGTATATTAGCACCACAGCCCCTGACACTCCCGCCACCACCTCCACCCCGACCTCATTCCTCGCAACTTAAAAGAAAGTTCTATCCCGATGCTAGCCGTGATGGACAGGGCTATGGGTGGCAGCATGAAAACCGTGATAGCTATGGGAGTGGCCAGGAATAGCAAATATGCCGGTTTTCACTTCAGGACCTTTTTACATTTGAACTCATTGAATCAATCAATTTAGCCCGTTGTGCCTTTTATTTGTTCCCGATAATGCGTTAGTCGATCTCATGCTCTGTGGGTCCGGTTTGTTCGTATATTTTGATTGGATATCTTGAGCATATTCATTACAGTTGCTTCCCCATATTATTGACACTGATAGATGATGTATTTTGAATGAAACATTTAAGATGATGTAAAATTTTCATAAAATTTTTGTTTATTTTTTGGGAAAAAAGGAGAGCAGCAAACATGGATAAGGAATGATTTAAGTTTTAAGTTTCAAATATTTTGGGACAATTAAAAACCAGAATAATATCATTTTCAAATGTATAAAAAGTAAGTAGGTTTTCACTTTTCCATGAGCTTGTGCATGGCTCAGAAGATGTGTGTGTATTAAAATAAATGGTCCAAGACTCCATTTAAAACCTTTCACGACTCAATGAGGGTTTTGGAATCACATAATGATTATAATTCCTTCCACAACTCAATGGCAGTTGCCGGTTTGGAGTGACATTTAATCCTTCCACAACTAAATGACTAGAAGTCTACAACCAATACAATTCTGCCACGTAATTAAATTACAATTCTATGCTAATAATTAAGGTCGACGTGGCAATATTCTATATATACCCCACCCCCCAAATGCCCAAATCCTTTCTATTAATTAAGCAGAATGAAAATAAAGCCGTACGTAGGTGCTTCATTGCAGCAAGAACGATACCACCTAGAAGTTAGACTTCTTCCTTAAATATCTCTTTGATCGATTCAATTAGTTTTCTTGTTGTGATCATGCCCTCCATGACAAGGGCACCGAAAGCAACAGTACTTCTCGAGATCAATCTCATTTCAGCCCAGGAGCTGCGCCCTTCTCGCGAAGCATCGAAAAGTAGCATGCAGACGTACGTGGTCGCGTGGATTAACCCACAACAAAAGCTGACTTCAAGGGTCGACGCATCCGGAGGTAAGAACCCCACATGGAATGATAAGTTCATATTTGCAATCAATGAAGATTTTCCGTTCGAGAGGCCCAACTCCACGTTGATACTTGAAATCTACTGCAAGCGGCGTTGCTGGAAGGACAAGGTCATTGGCAGAGTTCACGTCTTGTTGGATTGTTTGATAGATAGAAATCGTCGATGGGATACTGGAAGTACTACAGTACCTGGATATAAGGTTGCGGCTTTCCATGTGCGTACTCCATCGGGCAAGCCTGATCAAGGGATCATGAACATTGGGGTCATGAATTTGGATGGTTTCTTTAATCAAGCCATGCCTAGTTTTCTTAGTTCGATCTCGGCAATCGACTACAGAAAATTGATGGGTACTGGCACGCCTATAAGATCGTGCTTTTGACCATCGTGCATGCTTTCTGATTTCAGATATTTCATTTCACTCATCTATATATGTAACATTGCAACATATATAGGATAGTTAACTAATTTCCTGTATATATGTAATATGCCTTTGGTTCTGCACCAATATTGGTAATTATAAATATATCCCAGCGGCAAAGATGCTTTGGATCAATTGACAATACCTTGATTTCTCATTAAAAAAATCAATGATCGAATCTTCCTTCTCATGTATCAAAAAATAAAAAAATAAATATATCCCGGCCATGTACGATCACAATATATATTACATGTAGTGCCATTGATGTCTGTATGACTAGTAGTACTAGCAATGAGATTAAAGACAGCTGGGGATTCTCCCTTTTAATATTTATGTTAAAGATGAGCTAAGGTTTCGGTTCTGATGCGGAAAAGGCCTGCCCTTGGGCCTTGAGATCAAGGCAAACATTCATGTGAATGGGAGTTGTTCGCCAAAATAGACGATTGTGGTATTCATTCTACCGATTCGGGCTTCAAGCCACAATAGATCGACCCATTCTACCAAAAAACATGGACCCAACTCTATGATTTATTGCCAATTTATTTTTAATTTACCTCATCTGCATGTAGTCAATATAATGGAGTTTTTGCATGGTCCACCCAGCTTAATTTTGACGTTTTTCTAGGTTTATTCTCGGGAACCATGCACCATCATGAGATTCTGATGGCTGAATTCTTTGTGATATTTTTGGTAATAAAATAGAGATAAAATTCGTCGGTGAAATATAAGTTGAGTGATGATTAATCACATTCTTGTTTGTTTACATGTTGTGATTGGCACTAAATCAATACCATTTGATAATGCCTGCCAACTATTTGGATATGAAACGATCAAATACAACTCATTTTGACAAAAAGTTCAAGCGTGTAGGGACTAGGCTAAGGCCCTACCATATCATTCCAAACTCCAAGCTCTCGTAATTAATTTCAAATTACATTCACATGTAGTTCAAACCCAAAGGGACTCCTCGTATTATATGTTTCTCAAGACAAGATTATATGAGTTGTATCACTTTGACAAAACCTTTTTCCAGTTGTGTTTCTTGTATACAATCGCCTTCATCAATTCTATAGTGGGAATCTAAAAGATCCAGAATGAAAACAAATATGCAAGAAAATATCTCATTTTTTAAAAGAAAAGAAAATTGCAATCTCCCACACTCTTAGCACTCCCATGGCATAGCAGAAAACAAAAGTAAGCAGGAAAAAAAAAACCGGGACGAAAAAGAAAAAAAAAACTTTTAAAGAAAAAGAAAAAAATAAAGGGAAGAAGAGAAAGATCAGCTCAGCTTCTTTTTCTCTAAAATCCATTTCTGGACCCTTCTGATATAGTCCTGGTCTAATTTCACATACAATTGCTGCAATTTCCTGCAGCTCACTATGCCATATTTGTCTATATGATCCTCAAACTTTTCATACAGTGCTGGAATCGTGAGAATGATAACAAGGCCTGCAACAGAGGAAACTATAAGAATGACCTGATTCTTAAGATTATCCTTTTCAATATCTAAGGACATATCATAAGTCAAAACTGCATTTAATCAAATGATAGCTACAACTTACTGGTGTAGCCCAAGGTAAGGAAATCAGTCAAGCCACCAACAAAATAAATCAGCCACAGATATGCAGCTACTTTGAAGAACAACCTTGAATCCTTACCCAGGGCAATATCCTGGGAAACTGAGAGCAAATTGTTGACATGCAGGCGGATGAAATTTGCCACTTCATTTACCATTTCTTCTGACAGATGCAAATCTGGTAGAGGTGGAGCAGGTCTGCTCAGAAGAAAGAGAAGATCAATTGAGTGGCAAGTTTTGTTATAAACAAGAAAAAAAAGTCCAGTGATTATTAGTTTATGTTTACCAAGGATGACGGATCAAATACTAGCTTCTAATATAAAATGATTTATCAGGAAGCAACAATGGCACCAAAACTGAAAACTATATGTGTAGTATGAGAACTTTGCACATAATCAACAAAAGAACCACAACTGTTATAGCCCATGACATCATTTTATACCTAATTCTTGTGCACAGACCTCGAAAGTTTTTAATGCCTAGATACCCTTTTCATTACATGTACCCCCTTGCTACTTTATTAACATACCAAAAAGAAATGTCCCCGACTATACTCAAGGAGACAAATTACAAGGAGACACCAAGACTTGAAAATCCCATGCCTTCTTGACTGATAATCTAAAACATCATATTAAAGGTCGCCTCTAAGACTAATCATAGCTCAAAAGTGCACCTGTTAGATCATCCTAGAAATTCAATTTGGATAATCTTATCACTGAAAAGCATTTTATTTTCTTAGCAGAAGAATTAGTTCATCAATGAGATGTTTTACAATTGACAGACTATTTCCCATAGAATATTTTATATTCATCTTTCAAGAATGACAAGCAATTTTGGGTTTGACACAAATTAACAGGCACAATCAAACCATTAACCATCTGTGATGACTGATTCTCAAATATTGTTGCAACATATTTAACCGGAAAAAATGTGGATTCGAAATTACAAGACATCTTCCGCATCAAAGAAGAGCTAGATCACAATAATGCATAAACCTATAACAATTTGACCAGGGACATGATAAGCCATCAGCAGCTCAAAATGCAAATTCTAAGATGAAAACGTGATCTCTAGACAACCTAAACCAAGTAAGGAAACCAAGATATACGACAGCAAGGACGTACTTGTAGCAACAGAATGGACGAATTAACAAGTTATTAACAAGAGAGGTAGCACTGGCTAACCAAAACAAGGATCAAATAATAAAACCACGAAAAAAAAACTTAACTCAATCTGGGCCATGACAACTCGTTATCTTAAAATGTTTAGTTAGTTGCCACGTATATTAAAGTTGAAAAAAGAAAACAACTAAGATCAAAACTATAGTTTATCGAGCACCAATTGTTTATATATACCTGTTGAGAATCGACGCGGCTTTGGCCCAAAGAAAGAGGATGATAATAAGAAGCAGGAAAACACTTGAGACAAGCGACAACAGAGTATAACCAGATTTCTCAAACACCACCCAAGCAGCCAGAGTAAGTAATAATATGCTCACGGTCACGTTCTTCCGCTTCCAAAGTATCACATCTGCAGCTGTTTTAACATAAAACCGGAGATCAATGCAAAATCCACCCACATTCATAATCTTAAGTACGCTGAAGTTAGTGTTAAACATCCAGAGGGAATTCTTGATAACGATCTAAATTAAGGATGAAATTTGACCATAATATTCAGAGAGCGAGAGAGAAGAGCTGGGAATTTAGACTGCTGAATTGGATCGTTAATATTATATATTATTAAAAAAAAATAGCCATGATCAAGAAGAGAAACTCACATACCAAGACCTCCTCCAAGAATCTCATGGACACTTCTTTGCCTGTTAAACAATCGACCAGATGAACTCATTTGGATAGAACTGAGACAGAAGCTTGAATCCAATCGAGATCTTAAGAACCCAAAAAGAAACTGGTAGCTTTAAGATGATTTTCAGGAAAAAGCAAAGCAACGGGTCCTCTCTAGCCATGTACCTACCTTTACTATATATATGTCAGAGCCCGATGGGTATAGTATACATGGATGATTCTTGAAAAGTGGGGTTGGTGGTCTCAGTTTCCAGCCTAAAAGCATCATGTCACTCATTACTTTTTTTTTTTATCTTTTCTTTCGTTTTTCTTCCAAAAATATACGAATCATACATCTAGGAACGTAGAGTATACTAGTATTTGTTACCTAAATTTGTAGAATATTCAAATATTTACAATTTACATGCACAGAGAGAGAGAGGGAGAGTTGAATATCGAGACCAATTCTTTCCATGACTGACTGACTGCTAAGCTGCTGCCCATGTTGTTTTGCCTGCCCTTTCTCTCTCTCTCTCTCTCTTCGACGGGATGAACTTTGGAGGTTATTCCTGTCATTTAACGAGGGTGTCGTTTGTAGGGTAATTTGGACATTTTCCAATCAATGTAACAGTCATAGGTTGTAAATACCTCGGCCTATTACAGGCTTTACAGCCATTCAACGGGAGAAGTCTAATGGGAGCTGTAAATATTTTCTACAAAAAGAGAATAAATACAATGTATAGATTTACAGGATTAAATGCATTTGGATCATAATGGGATCTACATATTGTCTTTATCTCTCTCTATCAATTGTAAAAAAATACTTCAATAAAAATATTATAGGGAATCTTGATTTACCAAAGAAATATATCATGCTTCATCCTGACCAATTACCAATTTTGACCCTACGCTTTTTCAAGCCTGAAAAAAAAAATTTGATCAAGGATTGTGGAAGCAACACAAAAAGGCAAAAGCTCCCCAATCTCCCAACGAGGAGGAATAAAATAGAGGGAAAAAAACAGTATATAAACTATTGCTAAACTATAGAGAGAAAAAAATTCACATATATCATCCATGACAAAGCTGAGGCGTTTCAATGTTTTTACAATGTCAACTAAGGTTTGCAAAGTGTAACCAAGATGTATACCGCAAAGATCAATGACCTCGTGCCAAGGATTTGCGTTGCAGCATCTAACCCAACAAGGATCATTGTGCTCAATAACTGAATAAATATCCAAAGAAGTTTTCTTTTCATTGATGTTCTTCTTTACTGGTCTGATTTTCATTTTGTGGGTGGCCAGTTTCAGAACTGGCCGTGGCTGGGAAAGAATCAATCAAGCTAGCAGCTATTGCAGCTTTCAAGTCCTCATCTTCCATTTCCGAAATAATTTCTGCTTCCCTAGATGGAAGAAATGGGTTTGATTGTTGTTGACTCGGATCGATTCTCTGAGGAGGAGCCAGTGTTGAATTGCAGGATTTAGTTATCCTCTCAGCATCTTCGGGTGACAGCCACTGCCCGTAACCATTTGAAGCTTCAGAGGATGAGATGGGACATTCTTTTGGGAAGTTTCCTCTCACCAGGAAAATGCTCCAGCCGAAGCCTTTCAAAGAGTCCAGATAGGCTGATAGGTAAAATTTGGAAAGGTGCTGCGGGGCTGCATAGAGACTATCAAAGTTATACCATTCTCCATTCACTTTCCTGATACAGAACCAATGATCCTGCAAGTGACAGATAAATGCATTTTCCAACTCAGGGTCAACCTGGGCATGCTCAGCGACTGGAGAATCAAGGGGTATGACTTGCAAATCCCACACCTCTAAAGCCTTTTGCAACACCTGCATGAATGTCTTTCTAATTAGTCGGTTCAAAATAGTTCGTATTAAAAATTATTATCAAGCAATAATGATGATGAAAAAGAATGCAGGTGTATATTTTTCCCAGCCAAAAATAAAGCTAAATAAAATTAGATCTCTGCCTTAAGGTGAACTAATTAGATAAAAAATTATCCATCTCAATCGTAAGAGAGGACACCACACTCTTTGCTATCGCTTCAGATGGTTTCCTATAGGCTTTTCTCAGGATTCTGGTATTAGACCAAGTGCATTTCTAGTACATTTTTTCTAGAGTTCAAATCCTTGCTCCTGTCCCAAAAGAAAAGGTAGAGCTGTTGGTTTTCCATGTGAACTTTGACATGAATAAAGGGAAACTAAGTTATCTGCCACCGCTTCAGATGTATTTCTCAAGGCTCGCATTGGTACCAGAAGTTAAAATTCGGATAATCTCACACCAGCCTTTGCCCAACTCATATCCCAAACCAACCCCTAGAACATGATATCTTGTGTAACTGCACAAGTCTATTACAACTATAATTTTTTATAGGGCAGATTAGTGCAGAATTTACAATTTACTGAATATGTACAGCAAAGATTTTATTCTTCAGGCAGAATATTGAACCATGTAGATGGTTAATGATGTCTGTATAGAACATTGAAAGACATCCAAGAAATGGGCTAAAGTCAGCATACAGGATCTGAGCTGAGATCAACTTATGCAAATTCTTTTTGAGAAGACAATTTTATAAGAAAGGGTGAAAGGGCGCAATCCACGTACACATGGTATATATAAAGAAAGCACCAAACTAAGAGATAGAGGGAGAACGAAGAGAGAAAATCAATATAATTAGAATAGCCATGACTATTCCAGGCTGACATCTAACCAAAAAGCTTTTAGCATTAGGGATCAAAGTTCATCCAGTCTTCTTGCAATCATCAAAATTCTGAGCATTGCGTTTACTTCACACACACCAGATTAGGCATGGTGAGACCAATTGCCAAACTTCCATGCTGCAATGACCAGCATTCTAACATCTCCAAGCCAACAACTCTACCACTTTTGATGCATACCCAATCAACACTAAAAAGATGCAATATCGAGGCTCGTAATTTCATTGTCTAGTGTTGTTGAAGAGTTGTCGGTAATCTGCCACCGAGGCCTTCTTATTCCGGGAAAGTCTGAAAAGTTCCGAAAAAACAGCTTTCAATGGTTGATTGCTGCACCAAACGTCGTGCCAAAATTATCTCTGGCTCTCTGGCCTGTATCCCACCTTAAATCTGATAAAGCCCAAGAAAATCCCCCAACCGTCCTTATGTTTTCCCACATGCCAACCCCATAAAGTCTGCTGACTTTACTACCATCCCCATGTACCACCATACCTGACTTCTATCACAGCTATAACACCTCCCTTTCGGTAGTAAAGTGCCATGGCCATTTGCCCAAAAAAGCACAATTAAACACCAGCAAATTTCTGACTCCTAACCCCCTAAAGAAACCAGAGGAAATATCTTGGACCAGCTAATCAGATGAAACTTGAACTCATCGCCAAACATAAAGTATCTCTGAACGATTGTCACACCAGCCAGTATAAAAAAAAGACATATAGGAGGTGGGAAAATTGAATATATTGCTTTTGATCAAGATTGAATTCAGGACTAGGTTTTGAGCCTAAGACTGAGTTTCTGGCAACTCAAACATATCCCAACCTCTACTGTTGCCAACTAATTCTCAACAAATAAGTATATTTCTGGATTGTAAAGGATTTTCATATCATCCATTGATGTGCTAAATGAATCACTGATATGTAGCAGCCGGATGAAGCCAAAAAGTGTGAAAACAATGTATGAAATTCTGATGTTGGCATTTCTATAGGTTTTAGTGTGACAAGTACAGCTTTTAAATATCTTGATCCTCCTTTTTGACAGAGATCTTTACGTCCAATATTTGAAACCATGCATGCACCTAAAATGCTTTAGAATTAATTTGGTGAAGTGGTTCAATGGGAAGGGCACCAAAATTTTAAGTTTATCTAAGCTTTGATATGAGGAGAGAATGGAGGAGTGACTCTAAGGAGAGTTGGTCGCTAAATAGGTTTTCTTCCCTTTTCTAAATGCCACTTTTCCTAAACCAGGCATGACATTACATATAATCTATGGATCCCCTTAACAAAATCAAGCCTTATGTCACAACAATATGTGTGAAATAACCACGTATCCCCAAAGTTTTAAAAAGTATTGTATGAGGTAGATTTAGGCCATGTTTGGATATCAAAAATGTTTGGAAATATTTTAGAATTTTGCTTGCAAGAAACTCCTTACCAAGGGTATGTGCACCTCTAAGATTAGTCGGGATGCTGTTCCCAGGCACCTGGTGCCAATAAAAACAAAAAGAATATGTTTGAGATTAGGTTTTGGAAGAAGAGAGAAAATTTTGAATAAAAACCTTTTTAAAAGTTTGTATTGGATATTGGAGTTTGTGAAAGTGAATAGATAAAATTAAAAAGTTGTTTGAATATAATTTTTTAAGATTATTTTTTGTATCGGAATTTGTAAGTTGAATTGATTTTTGTGTTTGAGTAATGATTAGAAGAAAAGTTGAAATAGAAAAGTTTTTTGTATTTGAGTTATGTTTGGGAATGAAGTTATGAGAAATGTTGAAATTTTTTGGAAATTCTTAGTTTGCCAAACATGGCCTTAATCATTTATATTTACTTAACACTCCTCCCTCACGTGTGAGCTAGACTCCCCTTTAATAAGTGGGCCTAACACGTAAAATATTAAATTAATTGAGTGAAGTGTATGTCAGGGTCAAACTCAAGACTTCTACTTGATATCTTGTGAAATTACCACTTGTCTCAAAAGTTTAAACTGATGGAAAAATATAGATTTAATCATTTATATTTACTTTTTTATTGGCACCGGGTGTCCAGGAACAACATCCCGACTAATCCCGGGGCTGCACAGGCCCTCCGCAAGGAGTTTCCCGCAAGTGCAGCTTGGGTAATTCAAGGGTAAAACCCCCCCGTCCGATGGTCCCTAGAGATTGTTTGCACTCAAGAGGATTTGAACCTTAGACCCCTAGGGGTTCATTTATATTTACTTAACAATATGCAATGATGAAAGGACCATGGGACATGCTTCAAATAGTCCAACTTAAAATTTCATCAAGCCACCTCTTCAGAGTTGAATTTAATTTCGGGCCCAAAAATTAAAATCAAGCTAAGTAGTTGTAATCACTGTAATGCTGTCCACCATAATCCCAGAATAATTTAGATGAATCCAGTAAATCCAGCAACATACAAAAATAGGCAAAAGCTAGTATTTATATACTAAAAAGAACCTCTGGTTAGAGCTTCATACTTTCATTTTGTTCAGGCTGACCTTATTCTAGTCAAACTGCCAAACTCGCAACCTAAGAACATATCTGACATGCTGATGTTATATCAGTACAAGGTTTAGTGGACCAATTGTTTGATGTGACCTCGTTAGGAAAAAAACAAAAACAGCCTCAAGAAATCATTTCCAAGCCACAAATCATGTCCGGAACATACATAATGCAATAATGGCTTTCCTTTACTTCAAGTCCTGATAACCAATATCATTAAAGGCAAAAGAACAAAGCAAGGCATTTGCATTCTGCAAGGCAGAGTGAAAAAAAAAAATCAAATCCCTTCAGTCCTTCAATTTTAAAGATCCAAAAATAAAAGGCAAAATATACTTTACTGGAGAAAAACATAATCTTGTTGCATCTAATTTAGAAGTTTCAATCATCGAACACCGCAAAGACAGCACATTACACTTCCCACTACTCTTAAATTGCATATTAAAGCCTGCATGCATACCCCTACATGGAAAGAAGATAAATAGATCATAATAATCAAGTCAAGGTCCTGTGATAACTATTACTTAGAAATAATCACACCTATGATAAAAGGTGCTTAACATGCCTATGTAGAGGAATATCCAGCAGCCTTTAGTGCTTCTTATAAAACTGATTATTACTCGTAAAAAACAAGTAGAGGAATAACCAGTAGCGACACAATTGCCAGCGAGTGATGGTTAGCTAAAGTAGGCCGTAGATCAATGATGAGCAAAAGTAAAATTCCAAATTCAACTATTATCAGTAAACATCAAGCCCACCAAAACAGGTGTTAAGGATGCATAACAAAAAAATATCCAGTCGAGGTACATCAACCACCCATGAATTGGGCCCATAAAATAAAACCCCCACTAAAAGTAAGTTACCACCACAATTTGGCTTAGATTAGTCTTCTCCACACCAACCGCAAAGCTAAGTTGTCTAGAGTCTAAGAAACCTAGAACATATAAGTTTATGTCCTCCATAGTCCGCTCCACACATTTAAGAATTTTATATCATAGAGTTACAAAATAGATAGAAACAGATCCTTCTCGTTAAATGCCACTATCAGAATTATTCATTCATTCTTTAGTGAACAAAAACTTTAATTCTACTTATAAAAAAACATATTTTCAATTCATTGTTCTTCACAACTATTAATAAGCAACCAAAAGGAACCGAGCAAAGCATGCAAATTTGACTGCTTTCCATAATTAGAATAAACTAAAACCTAACTTCTGAAACCCCTATACTAAACCCAATGCAAATCGAAATAGCTTTGTGCCATTCTTCTAAAACCAAAAAAATTCAAATATCCACAACTTCATTTTTCTCTATACAGTTCTCCTAGTTTTTCACAGTTACCAAACAAGGGATACAGGAAAGAAAAGATGTTTTCTTTTTGGCAAAAGAAATAAAGAAATAAAACCTGGATGCTGAAATCGCCGTCTAAAGACACGTTGTGGGACTCGACGGAGAGGAAATCGCCGGAGGCGGCGCCCCCGTCGAGCATCATCTGGCGCTCCTTGCGATCAAGATCGGTGGCCAGTGCGGCCAAATCAAATTCGGAGAAGAAAGGTCCCTGCAGCACCGTGTTCACGCAATGCACCGCGCACAGCTTCGACTCTTGTACCTCGTGGTACAACATACCTCCATTACTCGCTCCCTCCATATTATTTTCCAATCTCTTTCTCACAGACCCCAAAAAAAGGAATACAGAGTAACTGTAAAAATCGATAATCCTAGAGCCTAAAAAAAACCCGTGTTTCTTATGTATCTCTGTCTTCTTTCCCTCTCTTCTGCGCGTGGATACTCCGGTATATATGCTTGTGCGTGAGAAAGGACGATGAGGAAAAGCGGAAGGTGGGGATATCAGAAAATAAACTATAGAGTCTAGACATGCCGTTGGGGTCAATCTAGCATATGTTGAAGCGACTTTATGTTTCTAAGTTCATGCTTAGTAGATGAGATAAGATGAAAATTTTTAAAAATTTTATGAATAGTGTTAAGATAAAAGTTTAAAATATTAATTTAAAATATTAGAATTTGAAAAAGTTATATTGGGATTTGAAAAAGTTGAATTATTTATTATATTTTGTATGGGTATTTGAAAAAGTTGTAATGATGAAATAAGATAGAGATAGAGATGAGAAATCTCATCTTTGCCCCAAACATATCCTAAGACAATCAATCTCGTCGTAGAAGAAATGCTGGCATCATTCTTCATAAAAAAACAAAAAAATGTTGGTAATGGTACGTGGTGGTTGAGAATTGGTCTTTTTACATCGGGCATTAGTATTGGGTTGACTAAAATTAAAGATTGGATAAATTTTAGATAATATGTGCTAAAAAGTTCCCACATTAGATTGGGTAACTCTAAAATAATTTGGATGTTAGTTACAGTGATTAGCCAAATTTGAAGAACCAAATTGATTCACCAAAAGTTAAAATAATTTCTCACTCCAAGCAAATATTAAAATATTAATTTCTCACTCCAATAAAAATATTATTTGATTTGTAGTTAAGAAATTTAAATAAAGTTTTTGATGAGTTTAATCAAATATTTTTTGTTATTAGCATTAAATGACTTTTAAAAATATGATTTTTTTAATATTAATTTAATTAGAATATAATTATTATTAATATTAAATTGGTAGAATTATAAAATATGATATAAAAAAATTAAATAACAAAATTATTAATTTAATAATATTTATTATTATAGAGAGAGTAAATGGCTAATCCAATGTGGGGATTGAATTTAAATAGAATATGCAAATGTAAAAAAGTGTGATATTGGCTAAAATTTGAAGATACATTTGACCAATCCAATGCTAGTGCTCTTACTAGACCACCTTCCGGATTTGCTTTAATATCCTTATGATTCTACAAAACAATTTTTCTTTCTCAATGTCACTAAACTCCTTCGAATCTGACATCTGTATATAACAAAATTGAATGCTTTTATTTTACTTTATAACAATCACATTAAAAATCACATTACCTTATACTAAAGAAAATAATTAACCTTTATAACTCTTTTATAATTCTATTAAATTAAAACTGAATTTTATTTTTTTATGAAGTGGCACAATTGGATTGGTTTATTGTGAAATTATTTGTAAAAGAGTTATGAAAAAGTTGTAAGTGTATCAGTATCCATATCTAAATATAAGTATTAAGAAAAATAGAATAAATACTAACAAAACCTAGATACTATATTAATTCCTAGGATTTGTAGTTTGTTTAATGAACATATTAATTCATTACCTAGGTTTTAAAACTGAACTTTTTTCCTTATTGAATTTTCGCGATTGATCAAATCAATATTTTCCCCCCGTTTCCTAATAAACTATTAGATAGCATAAATAGTTATTCAACAATTGTCTTACGCAAGGGGCATCATTAATAGTGATTCTCATCCACATGATCAGCTAATGAATAATACCCTGGATCTATTGGACAACCATTGATCAATTGAAGTGGATCAAGGGTGAAGATCTCCCACTGGCCACTACCTTCTAGGGCAAGACCTTCGCAAATGAAACTTGTTGAACAACTATTTATTTATATTAATATATATATATATATATATATATTATGTCGGAAACCTCTCCAAGACAAAGTCTTTCGGATCCATCCATCCCTGCAGAGTAAAGCTCGGTCTCATGCACCGCACTCTTAAAAGTTTCCCTACACAGAACTAATTAAATTATTGATTTTTCAGTAGAAAATGTAGCTCCAAAAGATTGTTTGCACCTATGAAGTGTTACCTTAGATCTTGAAGGGAGTGATACTCCAAAAGGTTGATTTATGTTAATATATAACATAGTTAATGATTTACTAGTGAGAAGATGAGTGATTGATTCGCTATAAAATTTCAAAGAACAAGAAATTCAATTTTAAAAGTCAGAAAAATTACATACATCAAACTTAATATTTGACCATGCAAATGAGATATAGATTTTTTAGAATGATACCCACTCAAAAGCCTAATTTTTTATTTTAAAAAAAAAAAAAACCAAGACTCCTAAAACCAAGACACCTTATCAATCAACCACGCTTTGAGTTTAATTCCGCTTTTCTTTTTTTGAGTTCTTACTTTCAGATATTATCACTCTAAACAACCACAACACTCCTCGAGGCAGATCAGCGTCATTAAAAATAATAATAATAATACTAGTAAATCCCACAGGAAAGATTATACATTTTCATTAATACAGTAGTAAAAAAGGTATCTCCATGCCATTTGGGACCCCCGCCTCCTCCCCCTTTTTTCCCTGGTGCAGCTTCATCAGCTTAATCCCCTCAGGCAAAATGGATTTTCAGATGAGGTCTCAGACAAGCAGATCGTAGTGGTTCTTCCCACTGTACAGTAGCCTCACAACTTTCCTGGCTCTTTCTTTTATCCAGCCCTTACCAAACTCAGCTCCATACTCAGCAATGGGAATAAAACCAGAGCCCCACCCACCCTTTGCGTGCTGCAGTTGAATTGAACGTGAGGATGTTAGTACATGAAACAGCACCTTTTTTACAACCCCTGCTCGTCTACAAGGAGAGAGAGAGAGAGAGAGAGAGAGAGAGAGAGAGGCGGGGGACATAAATATTGGAAGCAGCAGCATTGATCCAAAATACCACAATGTGTATGCGTGATCCAAAATACCACAATGTGTATGCGTGTGTGGCAAGGGAATCAATGCCAGGAACCATGACAAGTGCACAGTTCACAACAATTTTTTTTTTTTTTTGGGCAAGTAATTCACAAAAAAAAATTTACTTGCTGCCTCCAGATTTAAGTTGGAGATCTCCAAGGCCCAAAATTATTACATGTAACACAGGTAGCTTTAAGACCATGAGATGACATTTTCTTGATAAACAAATTCCATGCCCTTGTAAAATTTCCTTGTCCCCTTGTAATGTATCAAAGTATCTTTAGACTTGATTACAAATTTCCAATCACAGTAACAAGCTATTACAAAAGTTATAATAGTTGGGAGGACAGCAACTGAAGCGACTTCAGAATCACTAGAAACCAATTCAAATTGAAAATTTGAAAAAACAAATCGTAAATGCAAAAGAAGTAAAGAGTCATTTGCCAAAACTAGTAAATATAAGCATCCGAGTATACATAGTTTGTTGAGGTAAAAATATACCTCATGCTCCGGTATGTAAACAACAATTGGCTGCCTACACAACTTTGAAAGCACCTGGCAGAATAATAATGGTAAATTGTCAGTATGCAATGTCTAATAACAAGGGTATGTAGTTTGTACATACACGAAGGTTTATGCACTCCCACTCAGACACATACAGATTAGTATCGGCGAATAAAAAACATTCAAGGTGAATTTAACAATCAGAGAACAAGCAATGTGACATCAATGATATCCCAAAGGCAGATTATCTAGCTTCCACCCCCCCCCCCCCCCACAAAAAAAAATAGAACAATAAATCTAACAGTTAAAAAGCGGCATCATGTCTTCCTTTTTGATTGAAACAACAAAAGTTTAATACATATGCAACGGTCCAAAGCACGCCTCAATAGGTTCATGCAAATATAATCCTATAGCAGGTTCTTCAGCACTTAACGCCAATTGCCACTTAATAGATAGCGTCAAAACTATTGCAATGTCTACTATTACAAAGATCCTTTTTTTTTATAAGTAAAGGAAAGAATTAGTGGTTGTCAGAAGTGGGATCTGAACCCATTACAAAGATCTTAAAACAACTATTTAGACTGACAGAAAGAACTAACCAGTAGCTCTGACTCTCCTCCCCAGAAATCAGGTCGTTCAATGCGTTGGCAGTAACTACAAAAAGATATTTGTGAATAAATGGATAAACCCCCACAGTATTTGGCAATAAGCATATATCATAAAACCACTAATACCAATAAGCATATGCTAAAACATACATCAGGTTGCCAGAAGTTTAAAAGAAGATCCACAATGGATAGAAAGATAAAGGACCTACCGTTTTAAAGATTCCTCAACTGTAATTGCAACCAGTGCTTCTTCATTACTGATGGCGTTCTTTATCATTTTCACATATAACGTCTCTCACAGCCATTCGTAATTCATCTGCATATTTACGACAGTTAGTTTGTACTAGGATTTGTTGAAATTTATTCCTAACAGCCTCTACAGAAGGACAAAAGATAAAGTCCTCTGAAGGTTTAGCTGTCTGTTTAATATTTAACAAATAAACAAAAAAAAAAAGATACGAAAGCCCAAACTATGAAAGCCAGGCAATAGCCCCTTGCTCTTTATGTTCCTTGCATGCTCAGGGAGAATAATTTATGTGCAGTAGGTTTCCAATCTCATTTAAAGGGCCATAATGATTATCAAACACATGATCCATACAAGTCTGTGTCTTACTGTTACATATTTTTCTTTGCATGGGTCTGAGAGGTGATTTCAGGACAATAAATCCTAATTCTGTGTTTGATCCTAGCCGGGCCAAGCTATAGAAATTCCAACAGACAGTAGCCTATGGTAAAATATAAAGAAGTTTTCCAAAGCAAAACACAAATGAATAGATCCGTTGATCTGGGCCCACCAACTAACCATTGAGACTTAAACAAGACTATCTAGGCACTGTATAAAAAAAGGAGGAGAAGAGAAGAAAAGAAAAGGGAGTCAATTGTAGTTGAAAGTATATAATAAAGCACTCCTGGCTGACATATATTATGGTGCCAACATTAGATTAGAGGTCATACCTATAATCCAATTTATGAGCTCTACAATTCTATATAAATAAAATAAAAATCCCCCCCCCCCCCAAAAAACCCAAAAAAAAATTATGAGATAAAGAAGGAAAAAAGGGATGAATCTAGCTACCTTGAACTCATTCATTAGAGTAAAGAGAAAGTGTCATGACTACTAATTGATAACTACATTGAGATGGTATGGAACAGACAATGAAAAATAATGCTATCATGGACTCCTTTTTATTGAATGAACATATACTTGAGATTGGAATGGAGCTTTTATGAACAAGAACAGATCCAGCAAACCTGCATTTTCTCTCTCTTTTCCGTGGGTTTAGAGAAATAGCCTTGTTGAAAGCCATACCTTTGACCTGATTTTATCATTTAAAAGTTAGTTAGGAGGCAATGGTAAGTTACAATACAGTTCAATGAACCTTCAGATATACCACAACCATTTTGTTCATAAAAGTGAAGACAGCACAGAAAAACAAGTTTATTTTCTTTTTTAAATAGGAAAAGAATTGAAACACTCTCTCTTGTTATTAACTATTCATTATTTAATGATGTAAAAACTCCTAATTCTTCAGTTTTAGCTCCTTTTTATTTGTTTTGTTCTACAAATTGCCACATGCCCTATGTACCATTGATCATAGCATACATGAATAACTACAATAACCAACTTTTTTCCTCATTTAGCATAAATGGGATTTTCTTCTCATCTTGCTTCCATCTTTTCATGGATGATATTCTTTACTTAGTCTTACATTTAGTGGATAACTTTGTTCCTTCTTTCCCCAAGATAGTATTCTTTCCATATGTCTCTTATTTCTCTTACAAAAGACCAAAGTTTTTATACTGTGTAACATCCAAGGAAAGTTCAAGCCAAATATTAGCTTATACTTGGAGGGATTGGCCAATGTTGCAATTTGAAAACTTGGAATCATTATAAACCACAAGATTTCTCCCTCCAAGACAATGTAGGATTTCATTCACCACCCACCAATCAATCCAGGTATGACAATTCCCCCCACGTTAAATCTCACTCGCCAATATGGGATTTGACGTGTTGGATTGGTTTTGATACCACTTATAACGACCCAAGAAAAGCCTAATTCACATATGAGCTAATGCTCCAAAATAACTAGTCAATGTTCCAACCAGGGTCCCTTGGAATCATTACAAGCCTCAAGAACTTCTCCCTCCTGGGTAATAAAGGATCGCATTCACCTTCTCATATACTCGATCCAGGGTGGTAGTGTAAAAATAATATGTCAGCATGTTCTTATGAAAAAACTTAGTCCAATTGAGTTGTATGTAAATATGTTGAGTAGAGTCCAAGTTGCAATTGGAACAAAAAATGCAAAGATTGCAAATTCGCAAGATCTAATGAGATCGATCTAGCCGAAGTAAATCAGTCATAACTTTGATTCCTATATTGGATTGAGGTGATATTGGTGTCATTGGAAAGCTAACTCAATTATTTACAAATTCATGTTTCACAAGGATCTTCAAACTCCAACGTATGCAGGGTCAAAACTGGACAAAAAGTTTGCTCGACAATTGCTCGAGTGAAAATTCCGGAAATCGATTTTTTACTAGGGTTTGGACTCTTTAAGTGGTCTTCTCAAACCCTAAGGGTTTGTTTAGACACTTAGAATATCTCAGAATATCTATGAATAGTAGTGAAATGGTTTGTAAATAGTAGTGAAATCGTTTGAGTTAAGATGTTTATTGGGTTTTAGGAAATAAAAGAGAAAAAGTTGAATAAAAATATTATAAAGTTGAAAAATAGTTTGAATGTAATTTTTAATATTATTTTTTTTTTTAACTTTGAAAAAATTTTATTGTTTAAATGTTTTGTTTAGAAGTTTGGGAAAGTTGTAATGATTAGGTAATGATTTGATGAAAAGTTGAAGATTTGAAATTGAAAAATGTTTTGTGTTTAAGTGATATTTGGAAAGGAAATATCTTAGAATACTTGAGAACACCTTGTTACCCAAACAAGGCCTAAGTATATATAGAACAATATGCATGACTTCTGGGGTAGGAAGAGAGGCCAAAACTGCCATATTCAGCGTATTTTAGAGAGAAAACCCTAAGGAGATTTTTTTTTTTTTTTTTATAAGTATGGTTTTTTCTTTGAAGGATCGGTACAAGGTTAGAGAGATTTGACAAGTATTATCCCCCGGAAGTTTATAGGAAAGTCAAAGGCGAAATTAGGAATCATACAAGCAAGAGTGACAACACCAAGAACAATGTAGAGAATTTCGAAGGTCAGAAATCATATAAAGATAGGGATAACATAAAATAAGAAGCCATTTACTAGCTACATGAAACACTAGAAAGACTCGTCAATTTCAACCTTGACACTTGCATCATCCTCAAACCGATATTTCTTTGTTGGAGACGGACAAACAGGTGCCCTTGGAGGTCTTTTCCCTTTCTGCTTGTTCCAAGGCCTTGACTGGTTATATATATTTTTTTTTTAAATGAAAATGAAAAGATAAAAATAATGATACGACTAAACGGTGATTATTTATCAAAGAATGGATACGCCGACAGGGAGGAGTTCATGAGCTGAAAGTGTTCTGTCAAACAGACCACTTTCATTGTGCATTGGAAGATCGATTCTCTCCTGATAAATAGACCTCCATCATATTGTGCTCGTGTTTGAGTACTACTGATTCCATTGGTGTGGATGTGTTCATTGGCCAGAAAGATATTTGGAGCTGCCTGGGTGCACAAATCGAGTTGTTGCTTGTGGTGAAACTATAGAAAGGCCGGAGGTCCGGAGCTGCCATGGTGCAGAGATCAAGTGGGATACTTGTAGTATTACAAGCTAGATTTAGTTACTTTAAAGGTCTTGTAATTGTTTCTAAATTGGTTGTAACAAACTTAATTTCTATAGTGAATTTTAAGTGGCGACCAGAGTGGTTTTAGATTTTGAAGACGTTCCTCAAATGAGTTTTCACTTCATTACCAAAATTGATGTGTTAATTATTTACTGTGATCTGATTAATTATTTAATTTATTGATTGATTTTAAATTTAAATGGTCCAGTAAATTTAGAAAACACCTCTTCACCCCTCTCTATGTGTCTTTGGGATCTAAACCACTGGTCTTTCACAGGGCATTACATATCGCCTCAAAATTCACTAGTTTGGCGCCTTCTATGGATCATCAAAGTTTACCCATTAAATTTTATGCATCAATTTCCAATAAATGCATTACTAACCATGAGCTTTAAACACATCATGTAGTTAAATTTATTTGCCCTATTGCGACCTTATAGCAGTAGCTGCAAGCTCAAAATGTTAAATCAATGACAAACTAAATCAAAAGTTTTTTCTTCCACTCCCTAGAACTTGTTCTTAAGTTTGAACTTTTAATTTCAGTTTCCAGCTAGGTGAAAGCGTTACTTAACTCATCCTATAGTATTCAAAGCTTAAATTTCATCAGAATTAGAGGTGAAAAGATAAAATTGAAGCCATGAAAACCTTTTTAAAATCAATATTCAGAGAGATGTTACCAGGGCACGAAAAAGACAGCGGCCATCTCCGGCAACTCTCTGAATCGAATAGCGCTCAACTTTCCTCATGGCTGGTGATCCTATGCCCCTGGTAAGCAACATTATCGTGGAAAAGCGTAACTGTCACAAATCCAAACTATAGTGAACAATGGTGGACATATAAGCTGGGGGGGGGGGGGTAAAAAATGAAAAACAAAGCAAAGAAATGCTCATTTGTGAGAACGAATATAATTTCACACTTATCATTCTATCAATAACAGAAATTCACCAAAAACAGGAAACTGCTACTAAAGAAGTTTTTAAATTTGAGATTTAGGGTGTCTGTAAGTAAATTACAAACACACATGCTCATACATATATCTAGAAGAAAATAACTTATGGGGAAAGAAAAAATAACTTACAATGGTGGTCCAATTTTAGCAAAGAACCTATGGCTATTGTATTCAAGGAAAGCCGTAGGACATGGTTTTGAATTCGGAATTGAAATTGAAGGAACCGGAGAAGAGACCAGCTCGAAGTTAGCAAACCCATTCTTTAGCTGCTCAAGAATAACCTCTGCATATATTTTATCGAAAGATAGTGTATATTAATAAATATATATATATATATATATATGTATATATATGTATGATATAAGTGCTCTGTTTGGTTTTGGAGAAAAACAAAGTTAAAAGAAAGTAGGAATTCCGAATCTTCCTATCTAAGATTTTCAGTCAAATGAAAGAACTTTGAAACGAAATCCGGAACTCGGAAATAGGATGGAATGCATGTTTGGAGTTTGAGAGATGTTAAGGATAATACCGTTTGAAAGCTTATCCGCCATGATAGATTCACTCCGCGAAGTGAGAGTGCGAAACGTAGATAGGGGAAAAAGGGTGAGAGAAGTATAACGACGACGTTTGGGTTTCGACTCCGGTCTTGCTTGTTCTTTACCAATTGTCAAAACGAGGTCGGTTCACATGGTCCGACTCAGCGTGACACGTGCAGTTCATATATAAATAATATATATATATAATTTCAAAAAAAATATGAAATATATATATATATATATATAGAAGAAGGGAGCACTGTTACAACAGTAAAATAAAATAGTTACATAAACAGTTAAATGAAACAATGAAATCAAAAAGTCAGTCATGAACATGAATAGTGACTTTACTATTCATACACGAGAGAATCAGCTAACATATGGGAGATCGATCATCATTTAGGACGGTCATCTTCCATTTGTCGTTTTGGAGCATTTTGTTGACGATTGGGAGGTCGATCAGTCGTTTGGACGGTCACCTTGCATTTATCATCTTGGGTCAATCATCAGATAATTTTAAAGTGTATATATATATATATATATACACTAGTGGAGGGGCAACGTGCATCGCACGTTTGCCTAGTTGGATTCTTTGATTATTTTACAAAGCAAGATGCATATGAATAATAATAAAAAAATTGCGCGACTCCAATTAGTTTGTATATCCTTATAGACGTGCAACAACCCCCTTATATATACTTTGAGAATATTTTATTATATAATTTTTTTTAAAAATTAATTTATATTTTGGTTTAGTTTATAAATTTGAATTAATTTAAAATAAGACATAATTATAATGACATTATATATGAGAAAGTATTGCAAATATCAAAAGATATAAAGATATTATTGGTAATTAAAGAAAAGCAATGTTATGTACAGTCTCTATTTGGGGACTGCAATACAAGTCTAGGCAATTTTATTTTAAAATTTTTAAAATTACAAAAATATCATTCTTAAAATGATGTTTTTTCTCATTTAATAAAGGGTGTGCAGATACAATCCTCAAGTGAGGACTGTAAGTAAAATTTCTCATTAAAGAACATATTTCAAATGATTAAAAATATAATAAATAATAAAAAAATGTAATATATAATTAAATGATAGTTGTAAAAAAAAAGATATAAATTAATAGATGATAGATATTAAAAAAGTCAGTTGTCAAAAAAAAAAAAAAATTTTGTGATATTATTTTAAATGAAAGGATGAAGAGGAGTTGCTCTTAGAAACTCTTAACCATGTATTTTAACTGTACTGTACAAGTAAAAGTGCAATTTGTATTATCCAGAGAAATAATGAGACTGACCGACGGACTACAGACTGACATAATGGCAATGATGATTTTTCATTATCCAGACAGACTGATGAACCGCGAACCAAGACATGCATGGATTTTTTTTTCTTGTGTAATCTAAACCTGCAGGGGTCTCGATTGGGGATTCAAGTACGTTTTTTTTTTACACACAGTGATTAAAAATAATTTTTTTTGACCTTTTAATTTTTTTACATATTTAAAAATATTAAAAGAATACATTGGAAAAGTGAAAAAAAAAAGATGTAAATTTATACTGACACAACCGGAAAAACCCAACTTAAAAATAATAAAACTAAAAAACCAAAAAAAACCATTATGAAAAAATAAAGAAGTTAGAATTTTTTCCTTTTAAAAATTTTTTTAACATGTATTTAATTTACCGTACAGGAAAAGTGCAATTTTGGTTATCCAGACAAATAATGAACTGACCAACAGACTGGCTGGTTGACATAATGGTAATCATTACCCAAACGGATGCATGAACTTGTGACCGAGAATGGCATAGATTTTTTTTTTTTCCTTTCAGTAAAACTCGTTTGTTTTCAGATGAAATTTTTTGAGATATGTTTGAATATAGATAAAATATGTGTTTATTTATAGAGATGAGAAGAGATTAGTTTTTTTTTTTTTAAGTATTTATGATTATGGAATCTACAAGCAATTGTATTAATTTTTTATAATATTTTCTAAAAAAAAACCGTTGAAAGAGGCGCATTATTTCTCATGCTTTTCCTTCTTCTTTTTTCCTTCCTTTGTTTATTTATTTACCAATTATGCTCAGCCTCCATTGTTTTCTTGCAAATCTAACTCAATTATCTAGAAACACAGACACATATTTTACAAATCTTTGCATATATTGGAAGATGGGCTATCTGCTTTGCACTATCTTCGAAGTGTATATTTTATAATATTGTTTTATCCTCATTTTAGTTTATTATTATTATTTATTAGTTAAATTGTGAAGAGATTGTACGGGAGTTGGCGGACTATCATTATGCTTCTGCCGAGAGGATAAAGAGAGACGAGAGAATGGAAAAGATTCTAACCATACGAAAACATTGAGATCGAGTGAGATGAAAATATTGAAGAATAAAATGAGCGTTTGTTTTTGCAGATTATCTAACCGTACGAAAATTTAGAAAATATTTTAAAGTTTTATATTTTATCTCTGAAAGCAAACGAGGTTAATTATCTATATTTATTCTTTCACCTGTTGAGTGTCTTCTACCGAAAGAAAACATAAATTAATATGCATGCGCGTTGTTCGTGTGCCATGTCCAGAATGAAAAAATAATAATAATAATGCTCCCTTTCCGTCTTATGTCCAAAAGCGAAGAAGAAAAACAAACTCACTCGCGTCAAAGCCAAATAAACTGGGAGTTTTTTTTTATTCCTTTTGGGTTTTCCTCCTTTGTTTACAGAAATTGTCTAAAAAGCTTTGAATTAGGTCCCGCATGAATGGCTTCTCCACCAAAAGAATTTTCTTTTTCTTCTTCCCAGTTGTGCGTCGTCTTTCCTCCATCAAACGAAATCCCATTCAAATGTATTTTTCTTTTCCGCCAAGCGTGAGACTTGGCTTTCTACTACCACCAGCCTTCCGTCTGTAGTCCTGTTGGCTGTAGTCTCATCTCTGTCGCCATTGAAATAAAGTAAAACCAGTCATATCATTTAAAGATGCAGAGAATGACAAACAGACAAACAAAAATGGCAGATTTTGGGTGACTTGGCGTAGTGCAGAGCTTGCCGACGGCTCTGTTGCTGACGGCGTGATCCATACATCATCGGTAGCAGAGAGGGAGATAGGACTCGGGGTGGGCTGCGGCACAAAGGAGAAATGAGGGGAAGAGAAAAGAAAGAAGAAAAAAAATAACTTAGTGTTTTAACCCTCTGTAGCAAAAACAAAAAATGGAAGGAAAAAAAAAAACCAAACCTGAAGAGAGAAGAGGCAGAGAGACGACCACGAAGAGAAATCAAATATTGGATATCTACCACTGCATGCAAAGCAAAAAAGAAAAAAGAAATTAATCTATTTTGTTAAGAAATTTGGAGACCAAAACCCATCTACAATCCTCAAACCAAGTGCAACGGCATGAAAAACCTGAGAGCCTATAGTTCCTCCTTTTGAGAGCCTTGGCCTCAATCATAGCTCTGAGGTTTTCCAAACCAGTTAGATCTAGAGGCCCACGAAACTGAAGACGCAGTCGATCAACACAAAATCGAACACCACAAGCCTGAAGATGAAAACATGCACGTCAGACAAGCAAAAAAAAAAAGCTTCCACGAAATGAAATGAAAAAAAAAAAAAAAAAACCTAACACTGAAAAACAAATTTGAAGAACCAAAAGAAGAGAGAAGATGTGCAAAAGAGAGAAAAAAGATAGGGTCTGAACTGAGAGAGAGAACTCGGGAGGGAGAGAGCCGACAATGAGAGAGATTTGAGGGAGCTGACACAAATAAATAAAACCATTCAGACAACTGACATAACTAAACTAAAAGACCAAAACACCTCGTATAAACGAACACAAAAGAAGAAAATAGAAGGGTAGAAAAGACAGAACAAGATACACGAAAAGGAAAAAATGGAATGGGAAAATTACTGTAGAAATACTGTAGCTCGCGGATCCCCGCTTATATAATAACTATAGATATATATTTTTTTAAAGAAAAATTGTGCAGTTCATATCTATTTAGATCGAGTTACTGTTCTTTGCTGGCTTGCAATCGGGGGCCTAAAATGTGCGGTTTGAATAGTAAGTTAAGACATAGTTAAGATAAAAGTTAAATAAAATATTATTTTTTTAATATTATTATTATTTTAAAATTTAAAAAAAGTTGAATTATTTATTATATTTTGTATAAAAATTTGAAAAAATTGTAATGATGAGATGAGATGAAATCTTTTCACTATCCAAACGGGACCTTATTGAATCTGATATCTACATTTATTATAATTATTATCCTTTAGGTTGATTATTTTATAATTATTTATTGAACTTAATTTCGTTATATAAATGTTTGGTTTATATAGAAATCTTATATAAAAAAAAATTATAAATTAATATGACTTAATATAGTACCTCATATCTATTTTACAATAAAAAATTCACAATTTGATGAAGAATAAATCTACACATCAAGGATTCATCCTGAGGATGGATCCCGATGAATTTTTTTTTACTTAATGATTAAAAAAATATTTTTTAAATGATGTTGTAAATTTTTTTTTAAAAAATAGTTATGGATACGAAAAAAAATGAATAAAAAAAAATTTATAACTTGTCAGTAGCCATCCTCATGCTATACCCAAGCACGGCTCTTTAATGAATTACATTAAGCCACGTCAATTTATAAACTTTTTTATATAACATTTCTACGTAGACCTATCATTTCTCCTATCTACAAATGATGGGACTACACAAAGGGCTCGCATGTCTTATGATGAAACAATAATGAAATTCTACCTTAGAGCGTGTAAGTCTTTGTGCAATCATTTTAAGTTTTGAAAAAGAATGAAACTCAAACAAAAAAAATTAACTTTTTTTTATAGTGGGTCATTTTTTCTCTCAAAACGCTTGCACGGGGACTTGCACGCTCTGTACTTGTATCTGGCACAACTGTTCACATCAAAGTTTTGAACTTCATTTAAGTGACTATTTTAATTCAAGTACAAGATTATTTCAATACTAGTGCGTATCAATACACAACTTTAAAAATCGCGTGTTGTATATCAACTAGGAACAAAATCATTAAATTACTTTAATTTTTTGGTAGGTTTTATATGCTAAGATTGTTAAATATCACATTTGACAACTTACAAAAGTCAAAATTCCTATTCCCCAATTCACTTGACATAAAAAATGCCGCAACAGAGTTCACGGAATTATCTACTAGATGCTAGAATTATTGCTGCTTCGGATCCATTACTAACTAATGCATAAAGAAAAATAGAGTTAGATTAATACTACAAGAATTTTTCTATAAATAGAGCTACAGCCTACAGTTGTGAGATTGGCAACCTCAAAACTATTGAGAGTTGAACCTTGGTTTGGACATCTCATTATTTGCCTCATATCACACTTTAGTTTTTTTTTATCTATTCTATTCAAAACTTAATCACACATTGAATTATATATCTAGACTCTATATAATAAAAAATATTATTAATTTTCAACTTCTTTATTATTTTTGTAAATTTTTTTTTATCATATTTTACATATATAGTAATTCTACTTTTTAATCAAATAAAATATATTTTATTTTAATTATCATAATTTATAACGCACGTTTTCTCTATGGTTTTATAATTAATAACAAAACAGTACTATCATTCATTCTAATTAAATTATTTTTTATTTATATTTCTAAAGCAAACTCATCGTTAAAGTCTCAACACATATTTTACCCCTATTTGGATTGAAGGTATTAGAGAACTTAGCAAAACACCTCAAGCACAACTTATTGAGTTGCTTCACAAGTTTATCCAGCATGAACAAATAATCCAGCAAGTCTCAAGCGTCTCCTCTTGGGGGTGAAGTATATTACGTAGAATGAACTAGAATAATACTCAAGAAATCCACAACCTACATACTTTCACAAGAGAGAACAAAAAAAAAAGAAATTTTATACTTTTTATAAAATTGCTTGAGAACCATTTGAGGGGGGCTATATATAGCCCTCCCTGTGCATCTCATATGGCTAGTCTTAAAAACCAGCTTTTAAGCCATACAATAAGTGGTCGTTTGCCACTTTAATTCTTAAGCATGAAACGCATGACCATTAAGCCATGTGTGACATGCCGTTACAGCACAGGAGAGGTTTGCCCATGTGGGCGCCCCTCCATCTTACATCTCTCACTCGCACACAGTGGGCATGACCTCAGGCTTGCATCTCTCTAATGTCTCAATCTTGTCCATACAAGCAAATAAGTTGTGCGACCACCAAGCACACCTGGAAAAAGAAATGTGGGAGCACTATACCAAATCTCACCCAGAGAAGACCAGCATAGCAACATCCATAAAGTTTATGATGAGAATTGAGCAAGAACAAAGTCTTTATTTCTTTGTAAGAATGAAAAACTGTGCAACCTATTTTTACATGGACTCGTATACATTTAAATACAAACTTTACAAGCTTTATTTTAGGAAACTAGCTAATGTTATGGCTATACAAAAATAACAGTTATAGAGAATTGATTGTCGAGATATGATGACTGTTGCAAGCATGATTGTCGACTAGTTGGTTGATTTTTGATCCTTGGCTTGATTTGTGGAATCTTCCTTTATACGTCCCCGCAAGATGGGGCTGCCATCATCAAGGCTTATCTTGTTTCTCAGTTGTTCCGTACATTGCCTTGACAGTGGTTTTGTTAGAATATCTGCAAGCTAGTCCTACATATTTATATGATGAACAGAGTGTTCCTTTTTGAACTATATTGCAGACAAAGTGTAGATCAATTTAAATATGCTTCATTCGAGAGTGGTGGACTTGATTGAAACTCAAGTGGGTGGCACCCAAGTTATAGAGTGCCCGAGTTCTTTAAATAATTGAAGTAGCCAAATGGTTTCAAAAGCAGCATTTGCAAGGGCTCTATACTCAGCCTCGGTCGATGATCTAGCAACTTCCCTTTGTTTTTTAGAGCTCCAAAAAATTAGATTTGTGCCAAGAAAACTTATGTAAGCAGAAGTTGAAGTTCTATCATCAAAGTTCTCTGCCCAATCCGCATCAATGTAGGTTGTAAGAGTTGATGGGCTGGTTTTTCTGATGAGAATTCCACGAAAAATTGTTTGTTTTAAGTAACGAAGGAGCCTCTTCGCAGTTGTCCAATGAGTTGTAGTTGGTTTATGCATGAACTAAGAGTTTTATTCACTGCAAATGAGATGTATGGCCTTGTAAGAGAGAGATATTGAAAAGCACCTATAACACTCCTGAATTCTATGCTGTCAACTGAGGTGGTTCCATCGATGAGTTTGAGGACTGTGGTGGTTGACAATGGTGTGGACACATCTTTTGCACCGAGCATATTACTTTTGGACAGGATATCTCTAATGTATTTATGTTGAGACAAGAAGAGGCCAAATTTTATAGGTATAACTTCCATGCCCAAAAAAATGGAGCCATCCTAAGTCTTTTTAAAAAGCAATTTCCAAGTTTTGCAATTATTGAAGCAACAAATTGAGTATCACTACCAGTTATGACTAAGTCATCCACATATACCAACATAAAACATGTAACAGAGCTGGTTTTTGTATATAAATAATGAAGAATCTGCTTTAGAATTCACAAACCCAAGCTCTATAATGGTTTTCTTGAAAGCCAAATACTAGGCTCTTGGTGCTTGTTTTAGGCCATAAATGGCCTTGTGTAATTAGCAAACATGATTAGGCTTAGACATATCCTTGAATCCCAGAGATTGAACCATGTAGACATTTTCAGTCAACATTCCATGCAAAAATGCATTGTTGACGTCAAATTGCCTTAGAATCCACCCCTACATAACAACAATAGTCAAGACAGTTCTTATTGTTGCCAGCTTCACAATTGGACTAAATGTCTCCTTGTAATCCAAGATAGGGCGTTGGTGTACCATTTGGCAATAAGTCTTGCTTTAAAGCAATCAACAAACCGTTAGCTTTCCTCGTGGCTCGAAATACTCATTTACAACCCACTGGTTTGCAGTGTGTAGGAGGGGGAACTAATTCCCATGTATCATGTCTCATCAATGCCGTGAGTTCTTCAAACACAGCATGTCTCTATTTTGATCACGGAGTGCTTGACTCACACAATTTGGTTCAATGGTGGGTTGAATGTGATGTTTTGTGACTATGTTTAACTATTTCAACTTGTGGATGTTGTTCATGGACCAAGTGCTCATGGTGTGGTTCGGGTTATTTCAGGAGGTGGGTTATTGATTACGGACTCAGTTATTTTTGCACAAGGCATTTGTGCATCCGTGGTGGGTGAGGTCATGGAGTGAGTAGACTTACTCGTGTGTGACTCATGTGGTGCGATTGAAGAAAATGAGCTTGAATTAGGGAAATTTTGAGGAGAGAAATTAGGGAAATTACCTGAGGATGCAACGGAAGATGGTGAGCTCTCAGATTGCACTAGCAGTGGTCATGGCAAGGGCAGCGTCGAGATGGGTAGCATAGATGGCGAGGATTTGGTGCAAGTGCCTTGGTCTAGATGGGACTTCTAGTTTCATCAAAGAGGACATGCCGAGAAAGACAAGTGCGTTTTGTGTTGAGATCCAGGCACTTGAATGCTTTTTGAGTTTGGGATTAACCCACGAATAAGCACGTAATGGATTTGGGCTGGAGTTTATTTCAGTTATAGGGCCGGGTTAGGGGAAAACAAAGACATCCAAATTTTCTTAGTTTAAGATAATTTGGAGTTTGTTGAAATAAGGTTTCAGATGGTGATTTATTATTCAATAATGGTGTTGGTTGTCGATTAATGAGATAAACAGCCGTTTGAAAAGCATGGGGCCAATATGACAAGAGTAGAAAAGCACCTTGTAATAAGGTTAAACCTGTTTCAACAAGATGACGACGCTCGGAGACCCCATTTTGTTGTGGTGCATGAGGTACGGTGGTATAGTGGCTAATTCTATGAATTGAAAAATATTTTTTGAGTGCCACAAATTCACCACTATTATTGGAATAAATATATTTTATTTTTCTTTAAAAGCGATTTTCCACAAGAAGTTTAAATTGCGGAAAAATCGTGCTTACTGCTTACTCCGGATTTGTTTGTTAAAGGGTAGAACCACATATATTTGTAAAATGGTCGACCAGAATAAAGTAATATTTGAACCATCGATACCAATTGTATGCGCGGGACCCCAAACATCGGTGTAGATGAGATCAAGAGGTGCATTGCTTTTTAAACTAGTGGAACGAAATGGTTGTTGGTGGGCTTTATTCATTGAACATGAAGTAACAAAGGTGAGACACTTGGTCTTTTTTAATTGGAAGAGAAAAAGATTTGATAAGATAATGGACAACTTTTTAAGATGGATGTCAAGCCTCTTGTGCCACCCATCAATCGATGTCCATTTCATGCACATTTGCGACCATTTTTTGAGGGAGAGTCCACCAGTGAGTTCGACAACGTGTAAACACTGTTTTCACATGCACTTTTAAGTAGATCGCCCCCTGTCTGATCCTTGACAAGAAAATAATGGGGTGAGATTCAAGGAAAACATTATTT